>CM062815.1:500763146-501448142 GCA_031772625.1 Pinus tabuliformis
CAACTAGTCCTTAAATGGAACAACACAAAAATCTAATATACAGGGAACTGTTGTTCCTCAGATGGAATAGTGGCTATTCCATAGAGGGAGCAACAGTTATTCCTTAAATGGAATATCAAAAACAAGTACACACAAAATTGTTGTTCCTTAAAGCAAACGACAACTGTTCCTTAGAAGGAACAACAGTTGTTCCTTAAAGGGAACAACAGTTGTTCCTTAAAGGGAACAACATGAAAATAAAATATACAGGAGACTACTACTCCTTAAATGAAATGATAGTTGTTCCTTAAATGGAAAGAAAAAAAAAGTACACACAAAACTGTTGTTCCTTAAAGGGAACGATAGTTGTTCCTTACAGGGAACAACAGTTGTTCCTTAAAGGGAACAACACGAAAATCAAATATGTAGGAGACTGTTGTTCCTTAGAGGGAATGAAAGCTATTCCTTAGAGGGAACAATAACTGTTCCTTAAAGGGAACAACACAAAAATCTGTACAGAAAATTTTTGTTCCTTAGAGGGAACGGTTGTTGTTCTTTGGAGGGAACAAAAAAAGAGAAAAAGAGTTTATTTACAGTTTATACAAGCAAATTCAATCAAAATAGAAAGAAAAATTTATGTACAAAATTCAAAAACAAAATAATTATTCATTGGGTAAATGCTGAGGATTGGTTGTTGTTTCTAGGAAAACTAGTGTCTTTTCGATCTGCTAGTCCCACTAAGACGGGTAGCTATCTTAGAAACAAACAATCAAAGCAATTTGTAATTTTATTTATGTATGATAAATAATAGAGAAGCAAAGGGGGACCAACCTGGATCTTCCGCTTCGTCTCCTTGTTTGATTTCTCTCTCCCTTGATAGAGTTTGCAACTCCTCTCCTACTTGTCTCGCTTTAGAGAATACCTATAGAGTCAAAGTAACAAAACATCATCAAAGCATTTCGATCTATAATATCATAAACAATGCAAAATCATAAATACATTGACCATACAATTGCATTCACAAATAACAAGATTCACAAATACACGATTATATGGAGGAAAACTCAAAGAACTTTATTAATAGTAGAAGAGAGGATTACAACCCAACTGTTTGATCCAACATCATCCTCCTAGCATCAAAGCCCTCTTTACCTCATGAAAAGTAAGATCACCAAACAATACAATGTCTCTTCTCAAAGATAAACCAACAACACTTCCTTACAAATTACAAAATTCTAGCCCCCAAGATCTCTCAGATGAGGGATCCATTTATAGATGTCTTCCAAGGGTGTGAGTCAGCTCTGGGTTTTTGATTAGTGTCATTCCACTGATACTTCTTGGTTCCACTTGGATATTTCATTGATCTCTTACTCATCCTTGGGCGAATTCAGAGAGGCAAGTGTCACGGGAGAAGTTTCTAGAAGATTCTATGAGCTTCCACTTAGCAAACCGTCTTTGCCATTTGTCCGTTCTTGCTCATCACGCCCTACGAAAGGCCTCTTCAGTATGCATCACACCTATATAGTGTAGCAGCCAGTACGCATTGCACCTTGACCATAGAGCAGTCAATATGGTCCAGTTTTGGCCAGTTCTGAGTGGTTGTTCAGGTGGAACTTCTGGGAAATGATGTAATCAGTTGACCATGATCCTTTATGGTATGAAACAACACTTTTAGGGGTTAAAGAGCCCTTGGTTTATGGACATATAAGATTGGGTTTGTAGTGCCCAAATATGTCTATAACAATTGTCCCCTAAAGCTTGAGGTCATAAATCTTTTGATGTCAGGTGAAAGGTTTTATCATGAGGATTCGAGGTATTCAAACTAGAAGGTGACCTGTATAAGATACAATACAATACATCATCATCATATGATTTTCATGATCTAGCTGAGGTAGGAATTCCCATGCTCAGCTTTATAAATTAATTTTCATGTACATAGGACAGACAATTGTCTGCTGTCGCAGACTAGTGATTCTTCACATGAAGAGTCATCTTCCTTGGCTTAGATGACTATCTATGTAGCTTCTGTGTACACTTGATGTCTTTATGTTCCTGAATATATCACAGCCAAGATGGATGAAACTAGATCTGGGGTCTTCAAAACTCGTTCAATCTTTGCTCGATGTATAAGTCGATCCATGTGAAAAGATGTTCTGATATTGAACATGGAAAGACATTGCCTAATTACCAGCCAATAATGTAAGCTATTAACAGGCATGACATGAATCACCGATAATGATAATGACCCTCAATGTACTACAGTACAATTCATGTGGTGTGAATATATGAGCAGATGTCGAACACCAATCAAAGTCTTTTGGTCGAAGGCCATTGATGTAAACCTGTCACCGGAAGTGAGAAACTTGCCATTGAGGCATGCAAGCTTCAAAGTACTAAAAGGGTTGTTTCTAAGTCAACTTCTTGGATAATGAGTTGATGTTGACAAGAAGTGACCCATCATAGGATGGCCTTGATGTATCCCACATCTACAACACGTAACAAAGCAAATGATTTTTCTAGAGGTGAAAACGATTTGATGATACAAGGTTTAGGAATGGTGGCCATGAAAAATGGAGGGTGAAGGTATTGTAGTGGATGAGGCATTAGCTGGATGGTGAATTCTCTGAATGAATTCTCTTGAACATGTCAGTGACACCTGAGATGGATTGGTAGCATTAACCCCAAAATATGGATGGTATAGAGGACCAATGGTGATATGACCAGTGAACGGAATAACCAAGCCCGACCCAATCATGGCGATGGACTGAAAGTGTCATGTTCAAGAGCGACCTACTACCAATAAAATTCTTCAAGTTTTCTTCTATTTTTCCCTAGTCATTGCTGACCACTACCTCTTTACTTTTGTCAAGCTTGAGGAGGATAACGTATGCTTTTTCTAATTTTCCCTTCAGGCAAACCTGTCGCTATATTTTAGCAAGCCTAGCGACAGTGAAACTCGTTCTTGTCTGGATGGACAAGTTTGTCTCTATTGTTTTAACGAGTTTAATGACAAAGATAACTCGGTTCTTTTCATGTCTAGAGAGTTTGAAAAGGGACGGAAAGGAAACTCCAGTAGTCCTTTTTCATAGCATAATCCCTTAAGTCTAAAAGAGTATAAAACAATACGAAAGGGATGACTTTTCGATCGCTTTACAGAGCCAAAAAAGACAAGTGCTTGATATTTTTGTTTCATAATCCCTCAGGTCCAAAAAGATTAAAATGTATAGGAGGGCCGGGGCTTCCCCTTATTTTAACGAGCTAGAAAGGACAATAGCTCGATAATCTTTTTATATTTAACGAGTCTAAAAAGAGTTTAAAAGAGACTCGTTTTTGAGGAACGAGTGGTGTTTTGGGGTAGAAACTAGTTCCGAGTAAGCTTGGAACTTCTCAAAACATGGTGATGTGAAGAGGGTGGATAACAGGACCACTCGTCACAGCTGTTCCTCAAAAGTGTAAACAATCAGGTGGAAGCATATGATTGGCCAAAAGAATGGAGGTGATGGTAGGAACACAACCAAGGTTCAAAAGGCTGATAGTAGGGCAATCACAAAGGTTATTTAACGAGGGTGGATTAATTTTTTAATGATCTTGAACCGGGAGAAACTATGCTCTTAGGCGGGTTTATTTTTTAATGAGCTTGAACCTTGTGGAAACATTGCTCATAGGCTGGTTTATTTTTTAATGAGCTTGAACCTTGCGGAAACATTGCTCATAGGCAGGTTTATTTTTTAGTGAGCTTGAACTCTACGATAACATATGCTCATTACCTTTTTATGTAATCTAGAAACAACCAAACTACAAAGCTATATACACTAATGCTAAGGAACTACTGAGGTTAGGTAGGATAGCTCTGTCTTTCATCTAGACAAAACACTTCCTTTGCTTCATCCACATGATGCAGACAAAGGTGAATGGTGGATCAGACCAATCACCTAACCTAAGAAGTTGAACTAAAAAGCTAAAAAGCTAACACTAAAAAGCTAAAAAATGAAATTGGTCATTTTTTTCTTGCATAAAAAGGTTTTCATGCCCCCAAGTATTGAGAAAAGGAGAGTTTCCAGGTCACCATATGGAAGTCCCTGCAGTTAGGCAGGATTTTTTCTGTCAGTGGTTAGACAAAAAACACTTCCTTGGCTTTGTCCATCGAAATAGATGAAGGTGAATGGTGTGAGCTTCCAATCACATAACCTACAAGGAAATAGTTGTTTTAGACTGATCACATAACCTGCAAGGAAATGGTGTTTTAGTCCAATCACATAACCTTCACGGAAATCTCTCTTTTCAGCTGGGTTTTCCTGCGGAAGCAGACTAGGGTGCATGCCCCCTAAGCTTTGTTACATTCACCAGAATACTCGCGGTAATTAGGTGGATGAAATGAAGGTTGAAGAGACATTCTTGATGCAAAGAGACCATTTAGGGATGATGTTTGACTCATAGCTATGTTTGAACCAAGAAATGAAAGCTGGTCGATAAGCTGTACCATTTTACCTTCATGCGGGAAACACATCACTCGAAAGAGTGTGGAAACAATAGCTTCCATGCTATAAACATAGTCATGCCCAAGGAGTAGGTTGTAATCTAATGGCCCTTGGACTACCATCACATTCAAGTGAACGATTTTCCTTTTCAAAGTTATCGGCAATTTCGGAAGGATCCCTAACGGTTGACTAGTTCTTTTATTAAAGCCTGACAAATTTTGTGTCTCAGGCATAAGCGATGGCAAACCAATCACTTTCCAAGGAGTTGAGGAAAGGATACTCACTAAAGCCCCTTCATCTAAGATAGTGCTAGACATGATCATTTTGTAAACTTGTACTATGATTCGGAATGGTACATTAGATGGAAGGCAGGGTCTTACTAGTTGATTCCAATCAAAGGAAATGACTAGACTGCTCGAAGGAGGTACCGGATAAATGGCTGGATGAACCTGATGAAGTGGGGGGATTTCCTCCTGTTGTAAAGGAATGGGTGAATTTCCCCGAAGTTCATCAGACTTTGTATTGACAAAAAGAATTTGAACGGTGTTGTTCTCATTCTCTTTGGAAATTGTATCATCTGAAGGTGGACCTTCTGAAGGCAAGATTGGGTTGACTTCCATCTCGACCTGCTGACTTTGGTCCAGTGTGGACTTAGAATGTTCACTTTCAACGATAGGCATTTTGACCGACAATTGAGTTATGCCAGTCGGGTTTTCAACTAGTGACGGACTTGGTGAGAGTTTCTTGTATCTAGGTGGAAGTCACTGCGGTGAAGCAGGATGGTTATCCAAGAATTTTTTTGCTTCGTCCAAAAAATGTCAACGGTGAAGAGCATGATTACCTTCACATAACCTACATGGAAATCTGACCTTTCCTTCTTGTCCATTGACTTCATTTCACTAGTTGATGGTGTGCTGTCAACTTGATTGCTAGAGGTTGATGACACCGGATGGTGCGAATGGGGAGACCATTCTCTCAAGATCCGCGGAATGCAAGGACAATCTTGATGAAGGTGGTCTCCCTTGAAAATTATACATGGAGATCTGTGCTTGGAAAGTTTGGTGTGCGGATTTCACCAGATGATATATGGTTGCCCCCTTGCTTAAATGACTTCTTCTTCTTCTTTTCCTTCCCTCTCTTCTTCTTCTCACCTACTTGGTTTTTAGTATCACTAGTTTCACCAAGTGAAGAGGAAGAAGGGGAGGGAGAAATAAGAAAAGTAGAAGGTGAAGGGACAAATTCAGTATCATCTAGTTGTTGATTTGATTGCTAAGGAATAATGGTATTTTGAACGATAGAGGTTGAGAATAGCCATACTGGCAGGCCAATTGTGATTCTTGGAAGGGACAATGTAGCCATATATAGAGCACCAATATCTCCCCAAGAAGAGAAAGGACTAGGATTCCCCCTAAGAGGGGTTCCTTGATTGGTGGAATCCATTATCTCAGCCTAAGATCAACGAAGGAACAAGGATGTTATTCCGATTTAAATATATTTTAATGACGCTTAGACAAAACTTTGCTTTTTCAATTTTTAAGAGTCGGGAAAAAGCTAAAGATAACTGTAGTCCCCTTCGATTTTTAATGAACCTAAAGTGACAAGTGTTCAGATGGACATTTTCTTTTAAGGAGTCGAAAAGGAATGAAAGTGACTACTCTGGAAATCTAGACAGAGGGATTACCAAACCAATCGTAAAACTACAAAATACACCTTGGTGATAAATTAAAGAGAAATTACCAAGGATTTATGTACGACATTCAATATTCCCGAATGCTATGTTCAGTGCATTGCGAATGATAGGGTGGCACACATGGCTTCCTATGGACAAAGGATATAATTCCATTATGGTCTCCGATTATATACTCGACGGTACGGGGAGCATAATTCCATACTAGCACTTGTCGTATCAAAGAGGAGGAATCACCCAACGTTCAATGAAAACAATAGTTACCAGGTTTTACGACGCTAGAACACATCTCTAGCCTAGACTTCTAGATGTGTTGCATTAGGTTCCAAAGCATTTTTATGTTCTTTGAGATTTATTTTAGAGTTGATCTTGTTTAGAAGTTTGTCTTTCAAGGTTCACCACTTGATGTATATGTAAAATTCCTAAATATGCAATATAAAATGATAAACAGTCATTTATTTTATCTTAGAAATGAAAATCATTGCTACTAAGGAAAGAAGATTATGATTCTTTCAATAGAGAGCAAAGAGAAGACACTAAATGCACTTTTCCTAAATCATTTTCTGCATACAGTCTAAATGCAAATGCATGTATTTTTTTCTTCGTTTCCTTACTGTGAGAATGCCAAAAAGGAAAATTAAGTATAGACCTGAACTATTTTCTTAAAAGTGACATTTCAACAATTTCTTTTCAAAATGAAAGGAAGACTAAACGAAACTTTTCGATTTCGAATAGAAAACTACTTTAGACACTTCAAATATTAACAATTCAAATCAAATACATGACAAAAAGTAAGACTTTATGAGGAGGAAGACTTTACGACACTCTTCTTTTTGACTCAAAATGATAGCTACAACACTTTTTTGCATCAAAATGACAAGTCGATTTAAGCTACTTTTTGACAAAGGATTGTAAATGATGGAACAGATACATAAAGAATATTTACCAATCATAATCAATGGAGGCTGAAATATGTAAAGGAAGGAGGCTTTATCAATGAGATACTAATCATAAGAAGCAACACAATCAAACAGAGCTGAGAACAAGGACAAAAAATCAAATTTCAAAGAGAGAAATGAGATCACTCAGTCATCACACCTATCCTTGAGAGAAACAGGGATGCATCTCACCTGCTACACATGGGAGGTGCAATGCATACAAGCTTCCAGTTATAGACATTGCGATGGGCTAGAGAGCGAAACTGAGTTGTGTTTTTGGTCAAATTTGCAGCTGAGTTCAGGGATTTAGGCTGAGCTATTATGAACAGTAAAGAAAAAAATACACGAGTATGATCTTAGGACGTTATTGAGCTACCACAAGGGCACATAGAATGCTTGTAAGTCAGATGTTCAGTTCACAAACCAACCTAGAGATTGACTAAAGCAGCATTCATCTACTTTGCAATTTTATAGCAAGAGCAGTTCAAAGGCTATATGGCTAACTTCAAGCTCCATCTGTAGTTTATAAAGCAAACAACAATAAAAACAAAACAAACTATTCGCTCCCCAGTGAAGTCACCATTTTGTTTCTAGGAAAACTAGTGTCTTTTCAATCTGCTAGTCTCACTAAAATGGGTAGCTATCTTAGAAAAAAACAATCAAAGCAATTTGTGATTTCCTTTATGTATGATAGGTAAGAGAGAAGCAAATGGGGACCAACCTGGATCTTCCGCTTGGTTTCCTTGCTTGATTTCTCTCTCTTGATAGAGTTTGCAACTCCTATCCTGCTTGTCCCACTTTAGAGAATACCTATAGAGTCAAAGTAACAAAACACCATCAAAGCATCTCAATCTATAATATCATAAACAATGCAAAATCATAAATACATTGACCATACAATTGCATTCACAAATAACAAGATTCACAAATACACGATTATATGGAGGAAAACTCAAAGAACTTTATTAATAGTAGAAGAGAGGATTACAACCCAGCTGTCTGATCCAGCATCATATTCCTAGCATCAAAGCTTTCTTCAACTCATGAAAAGTAAGATCACCCAACAATACAATGTCTCTTCTCAAAGATAAACCAACAACACTTCCTTACAAATTACAAAATTCCAGCCACCAAGATCTCTCAGAAAAGGGATCCATTTATAGATGTCTTGCAAGGGTGTGAGTCAGCTCTCGGTTTTTTATTAGTGTCATTCCACTGATAGTTCTTGGTTCGACTTGGAGATTTCTTTGATCTCTTACTCATCCCTGGGTGAATTCAGAGAGGAAAGTGTCATGGGGGAAGTTTCTAGAAGATTCTATGAGCTTCCACTTGCAAACTGTCTCTGCCATTTGTCCATTCTCGCTCATCACACTCTATACAAGGCCTCTTCAGTATGCATCACACCTGGCTAGTGTAGCAACTAGTATGCATCACACCTTGACCATGGAGAAGTCAATATGCTCTAGTTTTGGCCAGTTCTGAGTGGTTTTTTAAGTGGAACTTCTGGGAAACGATGTAATTAGTTGACCATGATCCTTTATGGTATGAAACAACACTTTTAGGGGTTAAAGAGCCCTTGGTTTATGGACATATAAGATTGGGGTTGTAGTGCCCAAATATGTCTATAATACTACTCCTCCTCAGCGAGAATTTGTATGGTGGAATCTTTCCGTAACTACCAGAAAAAAGTCACCCTTGTAAGCAATTTGTGATAAAGTTGTACTCAATGTCCATTCGCTTTAAAAGAATAGCTAGACCGATCAATAGTGGCTAATGTTATGGTGCCATTATCATGCATCTTTTGTATCTCATAAGGTCCTAACCATTTGGTCTAGAGTTTTCCAGGGAAATCCTGGAACCCAGAATCATATAGGGGTGCCCAATCTCTTTCGTGGAAGATATTTTTAATAAGGGCATCATGCCATTTCACTCTTTGTTGTTGGATCAGTGCAGTGTGTTGAAGAGTTGATAGCCAAATTTCATCTAATTCATTGATTTGATGTAGCCTATTAATCTGTGCCACGTTTAAGTCCAATCTTACCTCCTGAGCTATCCTTAATGTCTGAATTTCAAATTCAATTGGGAAGATAGGCTCTTTTCCAAACAATAATTGGTATGGGGAATATCTCGTGGTATTTCTCCATGTCATACGGTATGCCCATAGGGCTTTTGGAAATCAGGTATCCCAGTCACGTCTATGTGATGCAACTGTCTTTGTGACTATTGCCTCGATCACTTTACTGGGGCTTTCTACTTGGTGATTTTCTTGTGGGTGGTATGGAGTTGTGATTCTGTTCATGATATGATAATTATTTAACGTTGCAATGATCTTATGGCATATGAATTGTGGCCCTCCATCTATAATTATCTCTCTAGGCAAGCCATATCGCACGAATAGTTGGAAAAGAAAGTGGATTACCGAATCCTCTTTTGCCTTTCGTAGTGCCTCTGCCTCCACCCATTTAGTCACATACTCTGTTGCAACTAATATATATGTTTTTTTATCAGAGGATGAGTTTATTGGACCGATGAAGTCTAACACCCATCACTCAAAAGGTTCAATGGCTATCTGCATCTGCAGGGACATCTCATCAGACTACCCAGGGCATCTCATTCTTTGGCAACTGTAACATGCCTAGACAAACTTGGCATCTTTAAAATGGTGGGCTAATAATAGCCCATCTATAAAACTTTTTGACCAGTCATGCGATCTGCAAAATGTCTGTCACACAGCCCATCATGGCACGCTTTGAGAATGTCGAAAACTTCATCTTCGCTGATGCATCTTCTAATGTGCATATCATCTCTTGTATGAAACAAATAGCCCCCTATCCAAGAGAATCACATGCTGCGTTGCACTATTTGCTTTCTTTCATTAGGCAATAGGTGCTTGGGTAATTTTCCCACTACCAAAATAATTTGCAACATCTACGTGCCACGGTGTTTTCATTCTTATAGAAAATAAATGTTCATCTGGAAATTGGTTTTCTACTGCTGTCGAGTCATCTATCTCTGGCATTCATGAAAGGAATTTTGCTACTGCATTTTCCTCTCCTGGTCGACCCTTAATTGTTATATCAAATTCCTGCAAAATAATCAACCATCTTGTAACTCTTCCATTTGTAATAGGTTTATTGGCTATATATTTAATTGCAGAGTGATAAGTGTATAAAACCATAGGGTATATTGTTATATAATGTTTGAATTTATTGATAATGTAGATTACAGCCAAAAATTCTTTTTCAGTAACAGTATAACTTAATTCAGTAGGAAATAGATTTTTGCTAATATAGTATATTTCATATGGTTTTTTGTCTTCTTCTTGGCCGAGGACTGCTCCTATTGTTATGTCTGAAGTGTCGGATGAAATCTGGAATGGAAAATCCCAGTTTGGGCCCCTTAATATTGGCACTATTCATACAAGCCATTTTAAATATTCAAAAGCGATGTCACATTTATCTGTCCAAATGAAATCAATATTTCCTATTAGTGCATATAATGGTGCAACTATTTGAGAAAAAATCTTTATAAACATTCTATAATAACTAGAAAATACCAAAAACTATGTACCTCTATTTGTGTGGAAGGGCTAGGTATTAAAAGAATTATATGAATTTTTGTTGGATCTACCTGAATTCTAGTTGCTGAGATATAGTGACCCAAGATGAGGCCCTCGGTCATCATCATGTGACATTTTTCATTACTTAAACAGAGTCTGGTGGAAATACATCTTTGTGGAACTTTCTCTAATGTTTGTAATGCTAGCTCGAAGTCATCTCCGTAAGGTGTAAAGTCATCAATGTACACATCGAGCCTTTTATTTATTAGATCTGAAAAAATGCTGAGTATAACTCTCTGAAATGTGGCAGTGCATTGCACAACCTAAAAGGTAGGACCCTGTAAGCGAATGTTCCTCAAGGGTAGGTAAAGGTAGTCTTATCCTGATCTTCAGAGGCAATTTGAATTTGATTGTATCTGCTAAAGCCATCTAGGAAACAAAAGATTTTTTCCTGCCAATGTGTCCAATACCTAGTCAGGGAATGGAAGGGGAAAATGGTCATTTTGGGTTGCTTTATTAAGCTCTCTATAGTTAACACATATACGCCACTTTCCATTCTTTTTCGGCACCACTACTAATGGAGAGACCCATTTTCTATTAGATATTGGGTAGATAAAGTTTACATCTAGCAATTTGTGTAGTTCAGCTTTAACAATATCTTTAAGATGAGGATTTAACCTCCGTTGAGGTTGTCGAATGGGCCTGGTATCCTTCTTTGTATAAATGTGGTGCATGCATTATTGGGGGTCAATCCCTTTCATGTCCGGATAATCCCATGCAAAGGCCTCTTTATATTTCTCAGGAGTTAAACAAGCTTTTACTCTTGGTCAGCAGTTAGATTTTTGTTAATATTCAAAGTTTTTCCTGGCTTAATTTCTGTGGTTTTGCTATTATAAACAGAGGTGGTTGGTATTGATTGATCGTTAATATCTTTTAGGGTATCTTCTTCTATTTTGCTATCAAATGTTGCTTTGATCATGTGACATTTTAGATGGAATCCACAATCTGGCTGGTTAATGTAGGTGTTAATGATGTCATCTTCGGTTTGATCCTTAAATTTGACAGGATCTTCTATGGTTAGCGGTGATCTAATGTTTTCAGTTAGATATGATACATGTTTTTTTCTGGTTTTGATTGTTGTTAAACTTGGCTGAGCTAGAGGATATAAGGCTAAATTCTTTACATTGCTTCCTCTTGTTATAGTCATGCTGCCTATTCGACAGCTTATGTACGCATCTGCAGTTGCTAGCCAAGGTCTAACTAGAATTAAGGGATGTCCATTGAGTCAGGTTCTAGGATTGATGATCAGAAAGTCTGCAGGATATTCCCAAGAGTCTACAGACACTATTACATCCTGTAATGTGCCTTCTGGTTTGACTACTAATTGGTCAGCCAATTCCAACAAGGTCATGGTTGGGTCCACGGATGTAATGCCAAGATTTTGACAAGTTGTGGTTGTAATAATATTGATTGATGCTCCTAAATCGACTAAGGCATCGGGGAAGGAGCATCCATTTATTTGCACCGTGACTCTAGGATTTCTTGGGTCCTTATATTTTACAGGTGTTTCTCTTCTTGATAGTAAATCAGATAAGGTACTGACTACATGGACAATTGGATTTCTTTTTATTTTCCTCTTTGGCTTTTTCATACATAATTCCTTAATAGTTTTTGCATAAATTTGGATGTCTTGAATAACCTAGAGGAGTGGTATTTTTATACATAAATTTTCAATTCTCCTAGAAGATCAAAATCAAGATGTTCAATTGGGCAAGGTATGATTAATATTTCTGGGAATGGTGGAGAAGAGGTGGTTTCTTTATCATGAGTTTTTTGTCTATCCATGTTCTCTTCTTAGGGTGCGTTTTCTACAAGTAATGAATCTTTAATTTGAACATTCTTATCCCCCTCTAATTCTTTTATCCACCCAAATCATAATTGAAGGTCATTGCACTCTCGTAACTTGGTTTCTGGCTCTGGTCCTTCAATAATTTGCACAGATTGAATTGGTCTCTTATTGGGGTTCAGGTTGGGTTGGGCTGGGAGCTACTTGTCATAAGTTGATCTGAGGGTTCTGTTGCAATGTGTAGGGAGATGGAAGTGTGGGTTGAGGTAGGGGATTGTTCCTGCTGGCTAATTTGTAGGTCTCTTCCAGCTTGACTGCTAGTTCTAGTTCTGTGAAGTTGAGGGTGGCCATTGGGATTGATATGCATTATTTTGTGAAAACGGTGGGAAACGAGAGGAATTTGGCCAATTGTTATTTTGATTTGATTGGTTGGGCCATGCTGGCATAGGGAATTGCTGTTGTGACCAATTGGAAAAGGATGGCTGGTTTTGCCACATGGTTCCCGGGGATTGCCGTGAATTATATTGCGTCATTTGAAAGAAAAAGGATAGATCAATCGGTGTACCTGTTTATCGTAGTTGCCATTGGCAACATTGATTTAGTAAGTACACTGGCTCTATATCTTCTTCTGCCTCCTTATAGAATGATTTTAGCCCTTGGAGTGATCTGCAGTTTTCTGTAGCATGATCTTTCGTACATATAGCACAAGTTTTCACCATATCTAGTGGGCACTCTTTGTGACTATGATTCTTTCTGCATATTGGACAGAATATCACCAATTTTTGTTCTACTTCTGCCTATTTCTGTTTGGATTGCATAATGTCCAATTGCATTGTCAGTGTTCCCAAAATATCAGTCTTGAAATCCTCTAGCAGGTTGCCAATTTCTTTGTGAGTTATACCTCCACCAGATATTTTGTTCTCCCTTGTGGTCATGTCGCATTCCACTGGCTTCAATCTCGTGCTGCCTCTTGAACACCTGATACAAAAATTAATGATTTTAGCATAATTCTCCTTATATATATCACCTTTACACATAATATTTAATTTTTCTATCCATTGTTCTTTCATCCCTTTAATTAGTGTATTTTTCAACACATTATCAGGTAAAGGCAAAGTTGCATAGGGAGACCACTGGAGGTTATATTGAAATCGTTCCATATATTCTTCTAATGTTTCACTTGGTCTTGCTACCATTTGGAATATTTCGTCTTTCAATTCCCTAGATCTACAATAGTCCTGATATTTTTTTTAGGAAAGTGGTTTTCATTTGTTCCCAATCGTTTATTGTGCCTCCACCTAATCCCATAAACCATTGAAAGGTTTCTCCTTTCAATGTAGAGGGAAACAATCCTTTCAATGTAGAGGGAAACAACTTTAGTTTTTGGGGTCAGTGGTATAATCATACCCCTGACACAATACATCAAACTCAAATAGGAATGGGTCTAGATCCTCTGATGTCAGCCCATGAGAGGTGGGAATATTTTGGAGATGGATGGCTTTCATAGATGTGTTGACCACTGTGTCAATGATGGGATACTGCAATGTGGAGGTCTGAGGTGTTTGTTGGTTGTTGGCAATTTGATCAAATATGTGCCAATACCCTTTTGGGATCTCTAGAGAGTTATTCCTAGGATGACTAGAAGGGATGGGAATGAGCTTAACAACACTCCCTCTATCTGGGATGCTAAGTGTTCCTGGTTGAATTATTACTTGAGGGGATCTTGGCTCCTCTGTCTCCCCTGTTTCTCCTCCTCCTTCATGAACATTACTAGAATTCCCTTCTTGTAAATAAATTGGGTGAAAATTTTCAATTTCTTGAAAATTCTGCTCAGTCTCTTCTGTTTTGTTGTGGAACTCAGTGAAGGCTACAGATGGTGAGCCTATGGCCCGAACTGAGTTAGTAGGTTGTTTGGAAGCAACTTTTCAAGGACCTACTCATGGCTGAGATTCAACTTTCTTTATGATGTTGTCTATGAAATTTGATCGTCCAAGGGTCACTAGTCCCTTAGCTTTGTCAGGTTTGGGTAGTGGAATTGGATTATTTTCAGTTTTTTCATCTTAGTGATATAGAAAATTCAAATATTTACATCTACCCTAAGTTCTTAACAATTATGCTAGAAAGCGGGTGGGGGTACATGCTCCATACGCAAGTTCTTACCTTTCGTTTTTAATACCCAATTCTCTCCCAAGCAGCAAATACCTATTTCAGATTTCTATAATTTTGTTGAAAAGCATTCGAGGGAGCAAGAACTTTACTTGGTTGTTATGTAGGTTCTTACGTTCCATTTTCAAAACCCAATTCTTCTTCAACAACAATCATCAGATGTACACTACTCCTCAAATATGGCTACACTCTCCTCGGCAATGGTGCCAAAATGTTGAGTGATAAAAGGTGCCTTTTTAACTCCTAATTATCTTCACATTAGTTATCAATCAAGGCAAGTATTTCTATCTCAAGAGTGTACACAGTATGTGGCGGCTATTTAACTTAGAGAGTAATGCTTCTAATTTGTAGTATAGTCCTTTCAAATACAAGAGTAAATGGATGCACCAAGTAAATTCTAATTGTAATTAAAAGAAAACTCAATCCTCTAATGAAACTAAATTAGACATTCATCAAAGTAACAACAATCATCAATCGAGAATACAATAGTAATAACTCATTCCTCTTTTAACTGATTTATTCTCAATCAAACACAATTCTTAATATAAACAGAAGATGATCTCAATCTGAGTGTTTTGACAGCAGTAGTCAATCCTCTTTACAATAGATGATCTCCTAACAGAATGCTTAACTAAATAACTAGATCTGAAATAACAAGAAATTGAACCAACGATATTACTGCAAGGTATGTAACAAAACAATTCAATTCAGAATCGAAAATAGGAAATAAAAAAGTGATACGATTGCAGAAAGTAGAAATTCAATCAAACCATCACATTGCAGGAATCATAAATCCATGATACAGGAACAACAAGTGAATCCACCAGGGTCGGGCCCTTAGCCCCTAGTGAACACTGCCAAATTACTTCAGGAGATGCGAAGGAAAAAAAACTATTTTATATATTAATCATTGCATAAGTGTTACAGTAAGTTCATGCTCTGCTCAATAGCAAGAGTCGATGACAAAAGTTACAATTTCTCAATGGTAATTCCTCTCCCGTTCTACTTACAATCGTTGCCTTTCATAATGGGAAAGAGGTAAAAAGAAAAATAGTAAAAGTGATCCATCAGAATCAAGAGGTCCTGAGGGATTCACACAATTTTCCAACTTCAGTCATTTTTCCTCCTTGCGCTGATCCCTGTGATTGGTTTTGTCCTTATCTATAACTGTCGTGCTCCCTCCTTGGCTTGCTGCTTTTTCATTGTTCCTTGGTTAGGGAACAACAATTGTCCTTTTCATATTTTTCTTTCATAAAGAAGGATAATGATCAACTAAATTGTAATTATAGATAATTTACTCATTCTTACCATAATCCTTTGATATATTAACATTTTAGGATATAAAAGGGATATAAATAAAGGAAAAGGATGATGAAATAAATAACATATGCATACCTTTTCGATTACTCAACAGGTTGGATTTTATATATGTTAATAAGAGCACTTTTCCTCTTGTGTATTATGTGTAAATGTTTTTTTTATTATGTGTTTATAATGGTTGGTTTGTCATTGTTGATATGTTGGCTATATGTTGGTTATAACCATGGTTTATGATAGATTTGAGTTATTTCTCTCGTCTTGTTTTGTTTCGTAAATAAAATGTTAATGAATTTATAACCTAATAGATGATATTACAACTATTCTGAGAGGTCATCTGACCTTCTTAATGAATCTCAAATAAGTATGAAGGGTTTATGTTCAAATGTGTTTATATGACATGTAGATTACATGTTTTTGATGTGTTTGACATTTTTCATCGCTAGACCTTGTCGAGCTCGTTCCTTCTTCATTCTTTCCACTATATGCCTTTTTATCATGTCATTTATCATTTCGGTAAGTTGCATGAAGTTATTGGTAGAGGTCTGAGTCCTACCCCTTAAAAAGTGGCTCAGGATTAAGGGTCGCTGACACAAAACAACCTGAAACAGCCCACATTCATAGGGAGGCCTTTTCTTGGGAGTTCTTGGAGAGTTTACATTGCATTGAGGGATTGCCATGGGAGCATCTAGGGGTCCACTTCAGTCAAAAGGCAAGTTATCTGAGGGGTTAGACACCTGGATGGGTTGGTTGGATCTTAGAGATTTTGTAGCTCCTAAGGAAGGTCATAATCATCTTGTCTTGCTAGTTTCACTTCCTTAATTGTACATGTCAATTTGAATCATATCATAGTAACTCTTCATCACATGTTTACCCCGGTGGACTCATTAGCTTGGGTAAATGTGGGAGGAAGTTCTTACGGAGTGGTATTAGAACATGGTTCACCCCTTAGACTAGATGGGTAGAATGTGTTTGTCATGCATACTTGTCAGCTTCATATGTATTCTTTATGCTTGTGGTCTATGTGTGTGTTATGTATGCATGGTGGTGGTCATTGTTGCAATTGTGTCGCCATGTGGAATATGATGGTTATTTTTTTTAGATGTGGTCATCATGAGTACCTATTAGTTATTCATTTTTTATGCATGTCATTGTCTATATGCCGTTATGCATGCATTGTCATGGTTATGGTATAGCCATGCATGGTAATTGGATAATTCTTGAAATCATATTTATATAATGATATGAATATGTTTATACATGTATTATTCTAATCTAGTTGATCTTACAGATACGATATCGTACCCTAAAATATACTAAGGTATGTTAATTATGTTTATATTTAGTTTAGATGACATGCTATACTTGCAGGAATAAGATCAAAGATGACTAGAAAGATTGTAGACTATAGTTCTCGAGATTATCCCTAGAGATTAGATGAGAAGAATGGTGATGGGTACTCTCCTAACATAGAATACACATTGAGAATTTTGAAGGAAGAAATAGGAAGTTCCTAAGGATATAATGAAAGAATCATTGAGGCATAGGAGAAACAAGAAGATGTTAATGCAATTATCCTTCAGAGTTTTTTAGATTTGCAGAGGCAGGGACCACTTAGGATCAACCAGAGGAAGGAGGACAAGGCTAATGGGGATACTTTCCATATGAGTTCAAGAAATCCCAACCACCTACCTTTTGATGGAGATCTGAAGAAGCTCGAATGTGTAGAGGCATGGTTACTCAGGATGAAGAAGTTCTTTGATTTGCATGATTACATAGAGAATATGAAGGCTATAATAGCTATCTTTAGCCCAAAAGGGAAAATATACATATGGTTAGAAGATGTGAAGCTTTTCAGATGCATCAGGACAAAGGAGTTGATTTGAATGTATTCAACAGACTCTTTAGGAATGAGCACTTCTCAGAGAGGTACTACGACAATAAAGCCAGGAAAAAATATGAGCTAAAGATGGGATATAGTACATATGAGGAGTATACGACCATGTTCCTACACTTGTTAAGGTATGAACCATATGTTAAGGATGAGAAAGCAAAAGTTCATAGATTTGTTAGTGTATTACCATCATCATTTAAAGACTGGATTGAGTATGATGAGCCTTGATCACTTGAAGAATTCATTTGGAAGTTGAAGTAATTTTATGAGCAATCAAAGGGTAAGATATAATCTTAGCAAGGTTGGAATGAGAAAGACAAGACTAAATTTAAATTGCATCCAAATAGAAAGAGACCTAAGGAGGCAGGTGAGAAAGAGAATGTTGTGCCTTACAAAAGGTTTATAATTGGACCTCAGCCTGGAGAACAACAGAACAAAGGTGATGGTAGGAGACAATTACAATGTTGGAAATGTGGTAAGGAGCATATCAAGAGGGATTGTCTATAGAACCAGGGTGGTAGGCCTCAGATCTACAGTTCACATGAAGCATATATAGTTGGGGATGTTAGGAAAGACATTCTTCGTATCTATGCAACATTGGATAATAGGAAGGTGGATCACCAAGCATCTTTTATTGAGATGGATGGTAAGCTTTTTGATCAAGTTGTTTCTATTTTGATTGACCCTAGATCTAATTATAGTTATGTTAATGTTGACCTCATGGATAAGTGTGGTATGAATAAATAAGTACATTCAGAATCTTGGTTAGAGTAGTTGGCTATAGGTACAAGGAAAATAGTTCATCATTGGGTAAGAGATTATGCATCTGAGTTGAATGGTATGCCTACATTCGTGCATTCGAATGTACTTCTGTTGGGATCGTATAGTATGTTATTGGGTATGGATTGGTTGTATCTTCATAAGACTAAGGTGGATTGTTATGATAATGCTATCGAGTGCTTGGATGATAATAGAGAACAATCAGTCTTGTAGGGTAAGAAGAACGTAACATCACTCATAATGGTTATAGTTATACAGGAACAACACAATTTTAGGAAAGGGTGTGTGTTATTTGTAGTACATATTTTTAGTGATAAAGGTAAGGATGTTATGGATGTAGAGGTATTGAGAAGGTATCCAGTTTTACATAAAATTTTAAAATGTGTTCCCCGTGGAGATTTCAAAGTTTCTACCTCAAAAAGAAGTGGACATTTCCATTGATTTGGTACGAAGGGTAGAACCAACAACAAAGACAACATGCAGTATGAGCACACATGAGTTATTATAGTTGAAGTGGAAGTTGAAGGAAATTCTTGACAAGGGATGCATTAGGCCAAGTGTATCACTTTGGGGCACACTAGTATCATTTGTGAGGAAGAAGGATGGTACTCTTAGGTTATGCATTGACCTCTAGAAGTTGAACAAGGTAACCATCAAGAACAGGTATCTATTGCCGAGGATTGATGACTTGTTTAATCAGTTGAAGGGAGCAACAATGTTATCAAATATTGATGTGAGATCAGGATATCATTGAGTACGCATCAAAGAAGAGGATATCTACAAGATTTCTTTCCAAACTAGGTATGGAAATTATGAGTTTGTTGTAGTTCCATTTGTTTTGACTAATTCTCCAACTACTTTTATGTGCTTGATGAATAGTGTCTTGTGCCCTTATCTGGACAAGTTTGTTATTATGTTCATCGATAATAAATTGATATATTCTAAGAACAAGGAAGAGCATTCCAAACACTTAGCAACAAATTATGTTGATATTGCTAAGAGAGCATCAATTGTATGCAAAACTCACTAAATGTATTTTCTTTTAGACAAAGGTACATTACTTGGGGTATGTTAGTTCGAAGGAAGGCATAATAGTGGATCCAAAAAAGATAAGAGATATCATGGAATGGGAAACACCTAGGAATGTGGATGAGGTAAGGTCACTTATGGGGTTGGCAAGTTAGTACAAGAGGTTCAATAGGAACTTCTCACAGATTGCATATCCTATCACATCATTATAGCGAAAAGTGAAGACATTTGAATGGACAGAGGAATGTGCAACAAGTTTTGAGGAGTTGAAGGAGGTATTCATAAACTCTCCAGTTCTCAAGATTGTAGATCTGGATAAAGAGTTTGTGGTGTGTACAAATGCTTGAAAAATAGGGCTTGATGGAGTTTTGATGAAGGAGAAATAGATTGTATGTTATGAATCAAGGAAATTGAATGAGAACGAGCAGAATTATGCTATGCATATTCTTGAGCTGGAAGTGATCATCCATGCGTTGAATATCTAGAAGCATTATCTTCTTGGTAGGAGATTTGTATTGATAATAAATCCAAATGGATTGAGATACCTATTTGACCAACCTAATTTGAATGCCAAGAAACCTAGATGGTTAGCCATGGTCAATGAGTTTCTTTTTAAGATCAAGTACATTAAGGGAAAGGAAAACAAGGTTGCATGTACTCTTACTAGAAGAGTTCAGGTGAACCATATAGCAACTATGAGTTCTTAAGGGACAAATATACAAGATATGATCTTACAGGCAAGACAACGAGATGACAGGTATAGGGAGCTTGGGCATATTTTACAACAGGGTAGAGGTGATCAGGATGTCGACTATCGTCTCACAACAGATGTTTGATCAAATTTAGGGACATGATATATGTGTCATAGAATAATGATCTCAAGAAGATTATCTTGAGGTAATTTCATGATAAATCATATTCAAGTCACCCAAGATATCAAAAGACATTGACGGAGGTGAAGAATTTCTACTATTGACCAAATTTGAACAATGAAATGGCAGAGTTTGTGGCTAGATGTTTGGATTATTAGAAGGTAAAAGCAGAGTGTAAGCATCCAAGTGGGTTACTACAACTGATTCCAATTCCAGAGTGGAAATGGGAGGTCACTTCCATGGATTTCATTATAGGTTTTCTGAGGACATCTAGAGAACATGATTACACCATGGTTGTGGTCAACATGTTCACAAACATAACACAGTTCATTCCAATGAAGTCTATGTATTCAACTAGTGATGTAGGACAGGTCTTCATGACGGAGATGATGCGGCTACATGGTGTTCTAAAGAATATTGTGTCAAAGAAAGATGCTAAGTTCACTTCCATATTCTAGAAAGAGTTATTTGTAGGTTTGATTATAGAGTTGGACTTCGAGATAGCTTATCATCCGCAGACAGATGGACAGACAAAGAGGGTCAGCAGGATTTTAGAGGACATGTTGAGGATGTATGTGATGCATCAAAAGTGGAAGTGGAAAGAGTATCTTCCACTAGTTGAGTTTTCTTACAACAATGGGTATTATGAGTCAGTGAGGAGGAGTATGTTTTGAATGCTTTATGGGTAGAGTTGTAATACTCCCATTAGTTGGAGTGATCTAGTGAACAGGGTGTTGATAGGACTGGACATGTTGGTAGAGATGGAACAAGAAATGAAGGTTATCAAGAAGAATCTAAAGGTAACACAAGAAAAGAAGAAAATTCATGTAGATCAACAAAGGTTGTTTAAGGAGTTTTAGGTTGGTGAACATGTGTACTTTCACATCAAACCCAAGAAGAGCTCCTTGAGTATTGGGTCATGTGTGAAGTTAGCATCTTGACATTGTGGGCCTTTCAAGATCCTTGAGAGGATTGGACTAGTGGCCTATAGAATTGGACTGCCTCTGACAGTGAAAGTCCATGATGTTTTCCATATTTCATTGCTTAAAATATATGTAAAGGATGTTGATCATGTTATTGATTAGTTTGTATTGCAGGTGGACCCAGAAGGAGAATTCTAGCCAAAACCTCAATGTATTCTGTAGAGAAATATGCTCATGCTTCAGAACTAAGAAATTGACTAGGTTAAAGTGCAGTAAAATCACTTTTGGCCTAATGAAGCTACATGGGAGATGGCTGACCAGATGTGGGATATGTATCCTTATCTATTCGCTGGTTGAGTGGATGTATTTTGGTATATGTTTTGTCATGGTTTTTTGGTATCTATATCTATATATATATATATATATATATATATATATATATATATATATATATATATATATATATATATGGATGTAAATATCCCCATGAGCTATGTTATAAAGATCCAATAGGCGGTATGGTTGTCATGTTTTTATGTTGGTCATATCGGTTTGATTTTTAGCAAGTTAATCATTGTAAATACTACATTGAGATAAGTTTTCAAGCTCCAGCTAAGGATGGTTTTCCCCTAAGGGGGAGAGGTATGTAACAACCATGGGTTCAAAATCCATGTAATGAAGTTAATAAAGAAAAAGCAAGACCAAGGTCATGGGACACTTATTCGAAGCTGAATGTTGGTAAGAACATCCTAGTGTGGGTGTTAATTTGGTTTATTATGACTAAGGAAATTGGAAAAGGTAATGACAAAGAAATTAAAAAGGAAAAGAGGAATTATTGGCATTTTATTTATGAAAATAAAGGAAATTAGGAGAAAAGGAAGGTGAAAGGTCACATGTTGCATGTGAGGAGAAAAATAATGGAAATTTAAGAAAATAGAAGCCTCATTAATGAAAAGACTTCTTAGGGTATGCAAGCTTTTCTCAGTTTAAGCTTTTGTCAGGTATGCAAGATTTTGTGAGTTTAACCTTTTCTCAGTTCAATTTTTGAGCTCTCTCTCTATTCTCTATACTTTCTCATACTCTCGTACACATAGAGTATTCTTTGAGAACTCTAGCATTGGATGAAGGAAGGAAAAGAAAGGACAAGAGAGAAAAGATATGCAAAGATTAAGGAAGAGTGGGATTAAGAGACTACAATGACATTACTTGTAGGTATCGAGTTGCATGTATGATTTCTTTGCTAGTTTTTTCATGCATGGTACATGCATGTCTGTATTTGGTTCTCTTTTCGTGACTAAGATGGTTTTTTCCAAGTGTGACAGTGGCCTTTACCCTTTCCTTTCCATTTCTGGATATCCATGGTGTCATGGGATTTCTCTTAGTTGAGCTCAATTTCTAGATGGTTTCAAAACTGAGTGGAGTAGTCTCAGGAAAAATGAAAAGGCCTAGGAATCCCTTGAATGGTAATGGAAAGATCATGGTAAATCCTGGTTTTGAATAACCTTGTTGGGCCTAGGAATCCCTTGACCATTAATGACGGGATGCACAGTAAATACTAGTTGTCAATACCCTCGTTGGGCCTAGGAATCCCTTGATCGATAATGGCAGGATACACGATAAATCCTAGAGGGTGGAGATTGACAAATTACTCATGGTTTAGGTGGAGAGATCCAGAGGTATCCATGCTTTTTTAGGGCATAGCGATCTCTTGACCCGTACATGGCGGGATCACGGTAAAGCTTGTAGTGTATGTTTATTATTTGGGCCTAGGAACCCCTTGACATGATACACAATAAATATTGTGGAAGCATTAATTGCTTATGTTGTGAGTCCCACAATCATGCTTGGAATATGGGATGGGGGTGATTGGATGAAAGAAATATTTGGCTCAAACTAATCCATGGTTTGGTTGTACATGGAAGTCCCTGGCTTAGTTATCTTTTAAATATGTTAATAAGATCTCTTTTCCTCTTGTGTATTATGTGTAAATGTGTTTGTTATTATGTGGTTATAATGATTGTTTTTTCACTGTTGATCTATTGGTTATAATCACGGTTGATGACAAATGTTAGTTATGTATCTCATCTTGTTTTATTTCATAAATTGAATGTTAATGAATGTATAACCTAATAGATGATATTGAAACTATTTGAGAGGGCATCAAACCTTCCCGACAAATCTCAAATAAGTATGAAGTCCCTATGCTCAGATGTGTGTATATGACCTATAGATTACATTTTCATAATGTGTTTGATGGAATGTTTGTCATGGATAGGCATTGTCAGGTTATGTCCTTGTTCATGTTTTGCTCTAGAGGCCTTTTCATCATGTTATTTATCATATCTAGAATTTTCATCAAGTTCTAGGCATAGGCCTGAGTCCTAGCCCTGAAAATGTGGCTCAGAATTCAGGGTTTCTAGCACATAATTTCCTAAAAAATGACACAGTCACAAGGAGGCCTTGTTTTGGGAGACCCTGGAGGGTTTCAGTCACATGGAGGGCGCATCATGGGATTTAATGGGGCTCTAGTTCAGTCATTAGGAAATTTAACTGAGGGGTTGGTCACCTGGACGGTTTGGTTGGATCCTAAAGGTTCTATAATTCCCGAGGAAGGTGAGATTGGTATTGTCTTGTCACCTCCACTTCCTTAACTGTACATGGGGATTTGAATCATATCATAGTAACTCTTCATCATAGGTTTACCTCTGTGGACTTGTTATCTTAGGTAAATGTGGGAGGACGGTGTTACACGGAAAAGGGAGCAGGAGAATCATAATTTGTTTGCCTCATATTTATCCTATTGCAATCAATTTATTTATGATCACACATATTACAAGTAAAACAATATCCCTTAATGAAACCTAAGTACATGGGAGCTGATCATCTTCTTGTGAATCTACTTCTATAATTTATTACAGTGTGTCCAAAGTTATGAAAAATAAAACTCCAATGTGAGTGTTCAAAGGAAAGAATCATTTGTTGTTTCTATTATTGGGAGAAAATGATTTCCTTTGAAAATCTTCTTTCTTTTGTCGGTGGAATTAGGGGAATTTTGAGTTCTAAATGGACCTCCTAAATAAATTATAAGATAATATTGGAATTAATATAATAAGATTAGATTACATCATCAAATTTAGAGGGAAAAAAGAAAAAACTAGTTTTTCAACTCGTATTTTCAACTTATCTCACAATGAGCTTACTCAAATTTCAAGTGGACTCGTTAGATGCAACATTTGATTCCTCATCCAAGGCGTGCCTATGTTTCATACTTTTGATGGACCCTACTACACAAAAAATGACAAATACATGAAAAATGTGATTGCAATCACATTTTTTCATGTATCTCTCATTTTTCATGTAGAAGGGTCCATCAAAAGTATGCAACATGGGTACTCGTTGGATGAGGAATTAAATTTTTCATCCAATGAGTACTCCTGCTTGAAATGTGAGTAAAACCTTAGGGAGATAAGTTGAAAATGTAGTCTTATTATTTTATTATTTTTTAATATTTTTACTTTTTCACTCCAAAAGCGGTGAATTCCCCCATGGTTGACATCATCATCTTCAATCCTATTGGTTGTTATAAAGTTTACTTTCCTTGTAATTTTTCTTAGGAGGCCCATTTTAGACCTCAAAATTCCCCTAATGTTTGGTTGAATTCTTAATTCTTTACTAGGCTTTTCAGAGTTTTCCTTGTTAAACTCATGATTACTTGCACGAGCTTGTGAGCTAGATTCTCCTTTTACAGTTTCATGAAAATGAAGACCATATTTAATGGAGGGAGACCTTTTACTGTTAATAATATTATCCTATATATCTAAGCTATCTTGAAATATCAATTGCTTATCCTTTTCTACTAACTTACCTTGTAGTACACTTGCCTCAACTTATTTTTCTCTATTTAAATTTCTAAGTTGAGTTCTCAACTCGATGATATATTCCCTAAGATAATTTTCTTGGTCTTTCTCTTAATATCATTTGTTTGACTTTTCTAGATCATATTTGAGAGATATGATCTCTACTTCAAGTCCTTTGTAGTAACTAGTTCTTTCTTTAAGCCCCTTGATTGCTGCATCTTCTTCAATTATTGTTGCCTCCTATAGCTAGGAGATTTTATTTCCGAGTCCATTTATCAATGAATCTACTTCATCCTCCAATCTCTGACACTGAACTTCCTTTTCCTTATCTTAATTTATCATTTCTTCTTCAATTTTGCTTCCTTCTTCTTGTTGAGCTTTTAACTTGATGATCTTTTCTTCGTAGGTACAATCCCTTTCATTAAAAAGTTGTAGGAACTTTCGATCATCTCTATTCTCATCTTTGAGCCATTTAATTTCTACTTCTAGGGTCATTATTTTTAAATATAATTTATCCACACAATGGTTATCTTCAATTCTACCCATGAGATAAATTTCAGTGGATTCACTATCATTATCACTAGATGTACAAGGAAACATATCGCAATTTGAACAAAATCTAGCACCTGATTAATATTGATCACTTTCTTCCTTGTTCTTTACCAACAGAAAATGGGGTGCAGTTGAATCTGAATTTCTGTTGATATATTTCAATACATTTTGTCCTTGATCTATGAATGGAGATATTGCTATGACATCAGATACATCATTGTCACTGCTTTCCTAGCTTGGGCTCTTCCTTTGTGTCGATTTATTCTTTTTCTTCTTTACCATTGTACCTGATCCAATCTCAAGTGATTAAGATTCTACTAGAGAAAACTACTCTGGTACCAATTGTTATGGAAAATATTGAGAGGGGGTTGTGAATTAGTATTTTTAATTCACTTTAACTTTCAATTTCAAATTCATAATTTTGTATGTTTATATCATTCAGGAACTTTTGTGTGTATGCTCCTTCAGTGAAATAAAATCACATATCTCTATATTACTATCTTTTCATAATTTCCATTAATGATTTAACTTAACCATTGCATCATTATTTCTTCTGTCATTCATTATACAATAACCATGAGCAGTAAAGAGTCGATAAATAATTAACACATAAGAAACAAATCAATACATATGGAAATTATGATTTTAGGTTGAAACCCAATGTGGGAGAAAACCACCACTCTTATCATCTCTATATTATTTCTTATTATATAAATACATCTTCATTAGATGTTTTAACAACGACGACTCTTACCAACACACAAAATCTTACATGCAAGAGGTTACAATCTCCACTCATTCTCCAACACCCACTGGAAGGGAGCTACAACACCCTAATGTCGTTTATTGGCTCCTACAGAAAGGGAGATTCCACCCCCTTATTGAGGGCTACAACCCTGAGCACCTGGTGGACAATGTTTCATAATATTTCATACTAGATAAACTTGTCTCAAACCATTAAAATATGTAGGCCAACTTTCATCATATTATCAAACTAGACCCACACCAAAAATAATCCAAAACCAATATAACAACCAATCAATCACTGATCAAATCAAGATACCAATCAATAAATGAAGATAATAATCAACTAATCATGCTAATAACCACAACATCATCAACATAGAACAAATTTGTATTTATAACAATCCATGATCAAATTTACCCCAGAATATATACGTGATTGTTCTGAAGTATATCTACGTATATACATGCTCCCTATGCATAAAACCTACATATAGATCCCAAATCACACAATACTTAAAAATTGTCAAACTAAATCACTATATAAACCACTGAATCATTGAAATATTTAGTCACAATAGCAACTAATCATAGATATAACAACACTGAATACCCAATCACAATTCTACAACATTATCACTAATCAATATACCAAGGCACAACCAAATCAATCCATTCCACACTGTCAAATCCAGACCATTCTAATCAAGACATCATTAATGAACAAAAACATATAATATAAACTTCATCAACAATCATCACCAACCAACAATTACAAACCTTAGAACACATGTACGATTTTAATTAAATAAATCTATTTGTATATGCACTTCCCATATATAAGACATGAGTAAGGATTTCAGTATACTAAATAAACACATAAAACCCTAGTCATCAAAATGCATAAGCGATTAATCTAAACCATATTTGCATATGTATGCGACATTCATGAAGCATGACCTATGCATAGATCTTAAATTACTAAATATGATCATTGATGAAAACACAACCTATGTCAAATATAGATCTTTGTGCACTCAAAAGTTACATATATTCACCAAATGTACATTTAGATCACAGTTCCGCTTACATTTTTAGTCACTTAAACAAATCAATCAAGCATATATTTCAACATATCTTCAGATATTTCAGGTCTAAGCCTTCTCCTTTCTCCCTGGTGCACACTTGTTCCAAATCATATCACACATGAAATAATCTTTTTCATTGCACACTAAACTGCTTGATCTCCATATCCTTAGCTTTTTCCTTTACCAATACTATAGGAAAATCCATTGGTAATGTTGATGGTATTCGCTTGACATGATCAAATATATGCTCCCATCATAATACTATAAGAAATCACTATCGTAATGGCTCCTAGTTTCTTATTTTCCATGGTTCAGATTATGTATGTGACTCTTTGTCATTGAGGTCACATATACTTATCAAACTTCACATTTTTCATGTGTCTTGCGACTAAACTGGCAATTTGTTTTCATATACTCTGTAATATATGTACCATCAAACATGTCATCTACAATAGTTCCATAATCATCATATTATAACCAAGTTGACATGAAGAGCATATTTATCAAGTTGGTTTCCATCAAGGACAACACATTAGCCATAATGCAAATAATATGAATACTAGAAAACAAATCAATAACAACTGATTTGTTTTGCAGAATATTGTTGATAGGAAAATTTCTGTACATCAGGCAATACTTTCTCCAATTCCACACCTCTTAGAACACAATATGTCGTAGTCCTATATTTTTCAAGTATCATATAGTTTAACTAATGGAAATAAACAAAATGGTAGTTTTCACTATAAATATTACAATAAACTATAGTCTCATCCATAGTTACAATAGTTGTAATTGGACTACTACATTTTTCACATGCATCCTCAAACGGATTTATGAAAGCACTAGTTATCGTTAACAATCCTTTCAAGTGATGAAAAATTGATATACAAAATTGAGTTAGCAACCTGAAATAAAATCTTTGTGTGTGTGTCTGTCTTTTTATATATCTATATATATATATATATATATATATATCTATATATATATATATATATCTATGTATGTATGTATGTATGTATGTATGTATGTATGTATGTATGTATAGATACATAGAGAGAGAGAGAGAGAGAGAGAGAGAGAGAGAGAGAGAGAGAGAGAGAGAGATTTCCATGTGTACTCCACTCAGTGAAGAACTCAATTTTACTAGACTTTTCACTTTCTTCTCTTATTTGAATGAACATATGGATGTTGATTATGCAGTTCAAAAAACTCTATCTTATTTTTTAACTGTCTTTTTAGCAAGATGAGTAGAAAGATTTTTTTTTGCAATTCTCTTTGAATTCAAAGATATATTGGAAAACGTTTGTTGTGTACTTCAACATGCCACATATGCAATATTTGTAAAACAATACATGTAAATTGTATAAGAGGCAGGCATTAACTTGCCAGTGTTAAAACATTCAAATAAATATAAGCTTACTATTTCCCTGTCCTAACATGCATTCCCATTTTTAGTACATATTGCATCCCTCTCTGTGTTGTTGAAATAACAATGACACCAATTTTGCCAACTAGAAATGCACCTCGAATACAAAATAAATTTGCAGTCATTATATTTGGGAAAAATTAGTGCTCTCCGGAAATAGGAAAAATGTTTCTACAATGGTAGAGCTACTTAGTAAGATATTTTTCTCACACTCACTACTATCATATTTGTGTTTTGAAATTATTTCAAAATTTCTAATAGAAACACTAACATTTGTAATAAGTTTTCCCTCATGTTGTTCGATAAACAATGTTGGCACAACCAATGTTATTGTCAGTACTTCCCTCTTATCATTCAAATCTACACAAAGTATTGGTCTTGTCTTACTTGATTTGTCCAAAAACGTTTGATATGTAACTAACACGATGCCATGGAAAATGCTTCCTATTATGTTGTTACCAGTATCTTCAATTGATAATGGCATATACTAGATATTTTCTTCTCTAGTCCTAAGCATTGAATTGAAACTAATTCTAGAAAAGAAAAATAAATCTGCTATATAGTTAGCTAAAATTTGATAGAACCACCTTTCTATCCATATTTCTTGTAGGTTTTCTACTCCTTTCATTATGTCTCCTGTGATATTTGCTTATGTAATCATGCTCATTTCCATCTCTACATTTTTTTCCATGTCTATTATCACATCATTGACAATATCTTTATTTGAGATTTGTTCAGGATATAATATTTTTTTCATGTTCACAAATACTGCATTGAAATCACTGCTTAAAAGGACATTATAATTGATACTAAGAAAGAATTGATTTATGAAGTGCTATGGTACTCAACAACCCCCCATTATATTTAGACCGAGGAGAAAGAATAATGGGGACCCTTTAAATTTTTTTAGGATATAATCCTTTCTTGTTAAGATAAAATAGGATGAGTTTTATATCTACTCTTTTATTTTTGAATAAAATAAGAAAATTTATGAAAAAGGCATAAAACCCTTTTAGGAATCCTTCTATAGTTTTTAGGAAATAAATTGCAAGTCTTATGAATCCTGAAATCATAACAAATAAATGGAAATATCATAAAATTATTGGTCTTATTAAAACCCACACTTAGTATCAACGGTTTCAAAGAAAAGCTAATAGTGAAAAATCGATTACGAAATAGCGAAAAACTAATTGAAAACTAGTGAAAGGCAGACTGTGAAATGTCCAAAGCAATATAAGTGAAACATCGATAGACAAATGACGAAATCAATATCGAAATCTATCAAATTTTGATATCGCATTTTGTAAATTGATGGATGCCGATATCACATTTTGTTAAAACCCCAATATTTCGCTAATATGAATCCCACACCTTTATGTTTTTAAGAAATTGCAGACAAGTGAGTTATGTCAATGTCACCTGATACGAAATGTTGATAAAGGATTTCCCGATATAATGACAAGTGTAAGCGTCACATTAAAAAATGTTAAAAAACTAAATGGCTGCTCTACATAGTTCTAATTTCAAGTTTTTTTCATCATTTGTAAAAATTTTGAGTTAATGTGAAAGGATTTTCCATAAGTCTCACATTGAATTGATATGACTCTTTGCATATTTCGAGTTATTGTTGCTTATCTTGGTTTATTTCTTAACAGGCAAATTCCAATAAGGAGCAGTTAAAGGACATGTCAAGGATAATCAAGGCAAGAGTAATGTTCGTAATTCAGCAAGAACCCGTCTTGCCCCCTTAGGAAGTGTCTAACATGTCTCCTTTGTTTTTAGTTTGCAAAGAACAACAACCTCTTTCATAAAATTATTAGATAAATGCAAATGATTAATCAAACTAATCTATGTTCTTTTGTGCTCTTTGTAAAACTGGAACTCTCTTTTCAAAAGGTGACAACATTGGCTCCACATTGGGATGGGGCATTGAATTACAATGCGTCAAGAACTTGCAGACTGTGAACTTATCTTTTGGGCATGGATTCTTTTCTAAACAAATCGTAATTTTGTGAAAGTGGAATTTTAACAGAAACTGCAAATTTCATATAATAATTATAATATACACACCGGTATTTACAATGGGTGCGAGACAGGTACCTCTAATTTTGGAAATAGAGTTTGAGGAATTGACCATTTACTAATAGCTCCAACAATTCACCATCTAGATTTTTGAGTAGTTACGTATTATTTCCTTTCTCTTCTAAAATTTTGTAAGGGAAGAACCAAAGCAGATTGAATTTTCCATGTTTTCCTTTTTCTTCTCGTCGAATGTCCCATCAGAGAACCAAATCTCCTAGTTGAAGAGGTCGATCCTTGACCTTGTTTTCAAATATGGATTTCATCTTAAGTTGGTAATTTTCCAATTTATCCCGCACCTATTCTCTATTTTCGTGAAGTTTGACTAGTTGATTTATCCTTCATGTTAAGGCACTTGGTTCTTCCTCAAATTCTTGTAGTAATTTCGCCATTGGCATTGCTAATTGGATTAGGAAGGTTGCAACCTTATGATACACTAGCTTGACAGGTGATTTTCTAGTGGATGATTTAGGAGTTAATCAATTAGGACAAAGGGAAAACTTCAATTAGGAGTCCCAATTCCTCTGATTCTTGGTGATGGCCTTCTTTAGCACTCTCACCACATTGTTTTAGGACTCATCCAAGCTATTACCTTGAGGATAATAGGTAGTGGAGTGCCTGATGATGATATTGAATTTCTAACAGAAGCCAATGAATTTTGCGTATTTGAAGACTTGAGCATTGTTAGTGATTATTTTGATAGGGAAACTGAAACGCGATAATATGTTTTCCTCCATAAACTTAATTACCACTAAGTTAGTAGCATTTCTGGTTAGGGTAGCCTCTACCCACTTGGTGAAATAATCTGTGGATGTTAATACAAGTCGTGTTGGCCACTGGAAGGTGGGTCTATTTCTCCTATGAAGTCTGGTCCCCATTGTCTGAAAGGTTCTTCCACATGAACTAGAATCAAGGGGAGAGGATAATTTTTTTTGTCTCTTAGCAAACACTTGGCACTTTTGACAAGACCTGACCTAGGAATGAACATTTCCAAATAGTGTAGGCCAGTAGAATCATGCCTTGACGATTTTGTGAGCTGTGGTCTTCCAGTTGTAATGACCTCCACAAACTCCATGAAATTCCTTAATCACCTTATTAGTTTCGCCTTCTACCAAACATAATAGTAAAACTCCCACCGAGTCCTTCTGGTAGAGTTGACCATTAGATATGCTATACTTTTGAGCTTACAGTCTCAGAGTTCTGTGTTTGGATTTATCTAGCCCTAGTGGGCACCTCAGGGATAAGAGATAATGGATGATATTCTTATACCATGGTGATCCCTCATATTTAGCATATATATTTTTCTCTAATGTTTTAATCCCATTCTACTGAATCTCTATTCAGCCTTCCTCTGTTATCAAGTTTATCCCTAAAGCTTGGCAATTAGATTTTGATAAAACCTTGGCCAACCCCTGGACTTTTATGACCTTATCAGGCTTTATCTCTAACTCATATTCCTATATCTTTACTATCCACCTAGCCTGTTTTCCTTCACTATCTCCTTGTACAAGTATTTCCTTCACTATTGTCATTGGGAAAAATGTTGTGATTTCCGATTGTAGCACATACATTTGAAACGCCTTCAAAGCCTTGATTAGTGCATAGGCATGTTTCTTCAACATGTTATATTTCAGCTTAGCATCCGTTAGGACTTGGTTGAAGAAGGCGATGGGCTATTCATAACCATCCTTATTCTTCTGTAGCAGAACTACAACAATAGTATGTAGAGAAGCAAAATAAAATACAGAGAAAGGCATTGAGTAGTTAGGGTTGACTAGTACCAGGGCTTCAGCCAAAGCTTCTTTAATTCTAGTAAAATAATCTCGGTGGCGAGGGCTCCACTTGACTTAATTTTCCTTTTTCAACATATATGTAATACCCTTTACTATTTCTGCATAGTTGGGTATGAACCTCCTTAAGAAATTGATTCTCCCCAAAAAGGATTCGACCTCTTTCTTATTTCTAGGTAGAGGAATATGGCTGATAGCTTCAACTCACTTAGGATTCATTTTAACTCCTTCTTGCACTACTATTTGTCCTAGAAGATTCCCCTCACTCAGGGTGAACTAAGATTTCTTTGGATTCAAAGAAAGACCATACCTCCTGCATTTCTCAAAGGTGAGATTCAAGTGGAGGATGTGTTCTTCATCGGTATTAGAGAAGACTATGATATCGTCCAAATATACCACTACAAACTTGTCTTTCTCCCCTACAAAATCTATATCCACAGCTCTCCAAAATGTGGCCCCAACATTAATAAGATCGAAAGGCATGCGAGCATAGATGAATGTTCCCCATGGGGTGGCAGAAGCAGTCTTCTTTAGATCATCAAGGTGGATTGCCATTTGGTTGTAACCAGAGAAACCAAACATCATGGACATTCTAACTGACCCAACCACCCTCTACGATATGTAATCCATCTTAGGCAATGGGCAGTTGTATTTCAATGATGCCCTATTAAGGTTCCAAAAATATACATATAGTCTTATTTCTCAATTCTTTTTTCAGACTAGGACCAAGTTGTCCACCGACTCCGAGTTTCTTAAAGGCAATATGATTTTAGTCTTTAGAAGTTTCCTCAATTCATTTTCAATGGAGGGGAGTAAGAGTGGATTATTCTACCCGAGTTTCTGCTTGCATGGTTTTATTCCACTCTTTAAAGGGATCTTATGATGTATGATGTTAGTATCAAATTATTTTAAGTCATCATAAGACCAAGTGAAAACATCCTTATAGATTTTGAGGAGATTTAAATACCTTTATTTATATTGTGAGGGAATTCCTTTTTAAATTTTGACCATATAGGGTTCATCCTCTAAGAAAATATTACAATCTTCTACTTGTTTGTCCATCTCCAAAGCCATTGGTTTGGAGGCTATGTCATCCTTATTAAATAATATTTTCAGTGAGAATAGCCCATGAGGAATGGTACTCCCTTTCAATTGTAGAATGTTATGTCCAACCACTATGTATTCCAAAGAACTGGGTTATTCATCTGCCTCGTTTTCCTCTCCTTGATCAATGGTTGAGTTAGCGAACTCCCCAATGACTTCTATAATTTTTTTGATCTGCTCATCGTCCTCGAATAACTACTAATGCTTGACATTATCAGGTATATAGGGTCTGTATCTGACCTCCAACTCGTACCTGAGAAGTGAATTTTGAGGGGGTTTGAAATTGCTTGCTTCTACAGAAAGGGAATCAACCATTCTATTTCCTTCTCTCGGAAGAAATTGGATATTAGAGGCCAATAAGAAGTTATCAATCAAATCCCATACTTCATTTTGGTAAGTTCTCAATTTTCGGTCTTTAGCCTTGCACTGATTTTGGATCTTATTTACAATTAGCTCGGAGTCTTCTTGCATAGTTAAGAACTCTATATTCATATTCCTTGTTCTTTTTAGCCCAAGGAGCAATGCTTCATACTCTGCCACGTTGTTGGTTGACTCAAAATCTAGCTTGAATGAGAGAGGTATCAAGCTACCCTCAAGACTTACCAACAGTACTCTTGCTCCATTTCCTTCTTTGGAATTTACTCCATCAAAGTATAATTTTCATACTTTATTTTTATCTAGGTGTTGATCATCTAATGAAATTGTTATAGGTACTTGAGTTTTTTCTAACATGGTCTCATCTTCTTTTAGGAAGAGGCAAGAGAGGTCGCTTTGTTTTCTGTAAAGTGGAGAGTTTTTAGAGCCTTCATTCGGGTCACAATTTTTACAAATCTGGACTCTTTGTACAACATCATTTTTCCATACACTAGAGAGTTTTTAGAACCTTCAACTCAGGTCACTGTTTTTGACAAATCTAGACTCTTTCTACGACCTCCTTTCTTCACCTCCAAAGGTGGGAATAGTGGCATAAGTTAGATCTAATTTGATAGATTCCCCCACCTTGGAACCCCAAGACCTAGATAGGAGCATGTCGAATCAAGGGTAGTGATGGAGGCATTGGGTAGGGCTTTAAACCATTTTCTAGCTTCACCATCAATGGGTTGTACAAAGATTATCATGACTACATCGAGTTGTTCTACATTTATTTTCTTAGCAAAAGCGCAAAAGGTTTCAATGTGTCTCTGTGCAGTGTTTTCATCCTCTCCATTGAACATAGGAAAAATATTTAGGTAGTCCTGAAGCATAGCACTTAGAGGTTGAGGTAAATCAATATGGACATATTTATTCAATAAGAAACTCAAAACAACCATATGAATTAATGGAGGGGGGTTGAGATTTTCTGGAGGAACTTGGGCCAAAACTATAATTGTTGGAGTTTCTAGACTAAGAGTAGGGTATGTAAGGGTCTTAGGAGTAAATTCTGAGCAGTAAATGACAATGGGTTGGGAGCTGGATGAGGAAGCTTCAAAGAATGATGAGATAGTGGCATAGGTAGTAGGATTTTTCTCCTTCGAGACTCTCCTGAAAATTAATTTCTTTGGGTCATATGCAAATATGGTTTTCTACTAAGAGGTATCTTAGTGAGTGTGAGGCTTTCTAAAAGACAGGATGATGAATGATAATGGGATTTGTCGAGTCGCCAAGGTGATGAGGATGAAATCCATACATCATTTCTCACCTACATAAAGAGTGCTTAACTTGTCGTATCCCAGGGGAAAAATCCTTCAATACTTTCCCCGACAATGGTGTCAGAAGATGTTGTCACTTCCATAGACAACCTTAGATTTCGTATAAAACCAATGCATGGATAGCTCTAGATTTTGTGTGTCTCATATGATTATCACGAAGTCAGAGACATCACAAATATATATATATATATATATATATATATATATATATATATATATATATATATATATATATATATATTAAACAACATGAGTTGGTTCATTCATCTAAAGGCATAAGCCATCTATTTGTTGTACTTCTTCACATATACAATTTGCAAAAATATAAGTATAAATTAGTGGAGGTCGAGTAGTTCAAGGACCTACAGTTTATTAAACTTTGGCAGAGCAATGAGAGAGGATAATGACATAGAGTAACTCACTATAGAGTTGGAAGCGCCAGGAATTCTACACTTATCACATAGAGCTTGAAGCCTCTAGAATTCCAGAGTTCTGAGCTAAAGGTAGACATAATGGATGAAAGAGGACTGGAGCGATGAATCATGGAGCTCAATTTTAAAGATATAGTATCAAATATCCATACAGGCACATGCATTAAAGAGTTAATACAGATGAATATGTGAAAACTTATGAAGCCTTTCTAGCAGCTACGATTATATGAATTCAAAGAGGAAATATGAACATAATGGAATTTAATAGAAAGATAACATATTGTAGTAGTCGAAGGAGGAATCACCACCATTTTCTTAATATTCTAAAAGGTGCATATCATAAAATCATATAGTCTTGAAAATAACATGTAATTCTTTCTTTAGAATTCTGAACCTTTGTGAAGTGTTGCTTCCCACTATTTATCTACAGAGGGAAGCGTTGAATAATAATTACAAAAAAATATCTCATAGGATCCTCAGTCGTTAGATCGACTAACTATCTTAGCCTAGGATGGTTATGTGGCCCAAAAATGACTACAAAATATTAATTGCTTCATTAAATGATGACACATTACAGGATAACAAAACAAGCAAATAATTAGATGGAAATGCGGAAAATATCTCCATGCCCATCCCTGTGATCGTCTTTTCTTCAGGTTGTTGCTTAACCATTGTCTGTCCTCCTATGTGACTCAGTTCATTATCATCACTTCTGTCTTTCCTGATCAGATCATTTGTTCTTCAAAATTGGGAGCAGATAACTATCAGTTTAATGCCACAATATAGAACAAAGGACCCCTAGGCAATACCTCATCTTCCCTCTACATGGAGCACCATGTTGGATAATCAATTCCTCCCAAGCTTCCATGTCTTCATTTACTCTGTCAGCATCGACCCTAGCTTCATGTCAAATGGGGCCTTTCTGGGTCAGCTCATGTAGATTTTGAATGATGCATCTCCTTTCCTAGATACCTCAGCAACCGACCCACCATGCCATTAAAGTTTTGTGTTACTTTATCGCAGAGTTATCGCATTAGGGTTTTCCATTAATGAATCCTGCATATCGGTGATTTTTGATGGTTGCCTTTGGTGTCTCCCCTTAACACTTCTGATCGTCAATCTATAGGATTGGGCCGACCCAGGATATCGCAATCAACTAGTTCATAATGTTTCCTTTATTTTCTCTCCTTGACACTTGTAATCATCGATTTGCAGGGTTGGTACCACACAGGATATCGCAATTGACCATTTCCTAGTATTACCTAAGTTTTCTCTGTTTGATGACCGTGCTGCTGGATATATGCCACCAAATACCCTCATCGTCCCACTGAGTGGAAGTGAAATCTATGTTTTAATTTTCGTTGATCCGGGCTTGGTCAATCTGGGTGGTTGATATGGGTCTATTCAATCTAAGCCATTGATCCAGGCCTATTCAATTTGGACCATTGATCCGGGCCTATTTGTATTGCAATCACAATACAGGGGAGGGCCTATTTACCCTATTTCATAGTGCTTTCCAATTGTCCAGGCACGAAACTTCAAGAAAGCATGATACATAAAATATCACATCGGGAACCAAGAATCACATATCGCCATTGGAAATGGAAAAGTTCTTTAACATGGATTTGTGGTTATTTCCGATGTTCTAGATGTGACAGTTTATAGAATTTATCACATATAATATTGCGTCTAGGATGATTCTCGTAAATAACAATCGCAAGTTGGAATGGACTTCAATGGAGGAGGGACTTTCACTTGTGTGATCCCTAATTGTGATATCACAACTGGTGAGGGGAAGGAATTATCATAATCGGTGAGAAGTAGTGGTGACAAGACTTGGATATGGAAATCGATGGGGAAACTTTGCGATATGCGATATCGATGGAGGAGGGATTTCTTCGCAATCGACGAGGAGTGGTGGCGGGTTGATATATATCACAAAAATGGAAGGGGTCGAGAGTGATTATGGTTTTTGGGTCCCGATGGTTAAAAAGTGTTTCGACATGACTTATTAATGTTTTAAAACATTTCAAAGGTGAATGGGAAACATGACTAGAGTTAAAAATGGGTCACTGCAGCTATAGTTTAAAAAACAACGGAAAAAAATGGGGTTTGTGAAAGAAATGGTTTTTTGAGAAAATGGAAATTTCTCCAAAACAATTCAAACTAGACTTGCTCTTCCTCCTTTAATTTCCAATTTGCAAAGCACAACAAACTCTTTCAGAAAAATAGTAGATATATGCAAATGATTATTCAAACTAATCTCTCTTCTTTTTCCCTCTTCGTACAACTCCAACTCTCTTTTCAAATGGTGACCACAGATATCACTATTTTTAAGAAAGGAATCCCTAGTACAACACTCAAGGGTAAATGGAGAAATTTGTTGCTAGTAATTAAGAAATTTGTCAGTTGTGAAGGAATATTTGGTTGTATGTTCTTTTACCACACTCAATTGATGATGCCTTTTATCAAAGAGAATGAAATAAATCCTTCTTATTTTCTATTAAATATCTTAAGGAAAATGTCTGGGAATGTTTAGAAAAGGATCCTATTCATAGAAAAGACCATGTATCACCACGGCCTTATAAAAATACTCATTGAGTTTCATCTTGAAAGACTAGGATATAATTGGGATAACTTCCTAATTAGAAATAATTTTGAGGCAGAGGATCAAGAGTCACCTAGCGAAAACAAAGAAAAATGAGGAAGGAAGAGAATATATGAGAATCCTATTAAAAAATTACCTCAACAACAACTACAAGTATAGTTAGAAGATGAAACTCCTATTGCAGAGTTTTTAGGAAGCCTTAAAAGGAAATCTGTTAGAAGAAAGAGATCCAGTAAAAAGGGAGAGAGCACATCAAAGAAAATAGAGGAAGCTAAAAGAGAGAAGAAAAGAATTAAAACTAAAAACCCTCCTCCATCAAATATAAGAAGAAGTGTCAGGCTTCATCCAAAATCATCTCAACATTCTACATACATTGTTAATTTGGAGGAAGAAAAGAAAATGGAAGTTCCATCACCTACTGTCATCTCACCTATTCATAGCCAAGGCTGAAGAACACCAGAAATAGATCCAGTACAGAAAGAAATCTATGACTACATTGAGTCTTGAGAGGAGAGTAACATAAAGGCATCTTCTTCTACAGTCCATGAAAATGAAATACAGTCTAGCATTCCACAAGAACCTCCACTCGTGAAAACTCTGAAACAAGAAGCCTTTGAGTAAGAGACACTAAAAAGACATCTAAACAAAGAACATGAGACACTGAAGATGCAGAATGAGATACAAAGGTATGATAATGATTACATTCTTATACATATGGGCTTATGGTATCAAAAGAATAAGAAGTTAAAGAAAAATAATGAATCACTAAAAAGGAAGGTCATGAGTCTAAAAAGGAGGATTTTGATGAAGAAACCAAAAATGATAGTTGAAAGAAGGAAGATAAGAAGGACAAACACAGATGTTCTAGCCCAAGTTTCTGAGAGAGAGTAGAGAAAGACTTCTAGTTTTGAATTTTGGCATAAGGACATGCAATGGCCTCCATGTGGGGGAATGTTGAGCCTCATGATTGCTTCATTTTGACAGTCTCCCTTAACTATTTTCCTTTCCTTGACCATCATCATCAACTCAGTAGGCATCAAACTACAATAGTTCTGACATGGTAGGTATTTAATTGTCTTATTTTTCATATTTAATAATGTTCCTTATTATTGAGTTAATATTTGTATAGCTACCAAATTCACACGATTCTGCAACTAATGTATTTTTCTATGGCCGAATCCAAGGTTTACCAGGATCATAGGTGCTAGCTAAGAGAAGATATCGACAGGTGGAGATTGATCCCTTTAAGGATTTCATCTTATTTGTCCAAACTAGGTCATCAAAAGGATTGTTTGATTGCATGGTCAAAGGGTAAAGTCAACTTGGTTTCTGAAAAAGTGAGCAAGAGTCCATGATATCTACCCTTCACAACTTTCTTTTCCAAATAGAAAATCGTGAGAAATAATATCTCAATAGTTTTTTTAAGCTTAATCTATAACTCTGTTAGCTAAGGTAGGCATAAAAACATTGAATAGTTATTGACATGGGATTCTATAAATACTGTGCAACAAACATGAACCTGAGGTTAATTTTATGTAAGCGACATTAATGTTTTAAAACTCTATTTTTATTCTGTTAATGAAGAAATTCCTTTGAAGCTTTGATGTGTAGCTGACTATTTGATTGAAGTTCCATGACCACCTTTTTGTGCAGGGCCCCTGCAAACAATGAAGGTTTTTCATTTTCATATCTTTTCTTTATCCTTTGTTGCAATTATTCATACATTTTAGAATCCTTTTGCAGTCTTAATTTCAATCAGATAATGATAGAAATATTTCATTAATCATTCCTTTTTCAAGTTTATTTCTAATGATGCTAATGGTAGTATACTCACTTTCCATAGATTTCTTTATAATTTTATAGTGTTTCATTTCAAAGATTGAGAGATTTCGTTATAGTTTTATTTTACAGTGTTTCATTTCAAGGCATTCAATTTTAGAGCATGAATGATTTCTTTGTAGTTTCATTTTAGAACCTTTAATTCCAGAGTATGAGTGATTGATAATGACGGGTGTGTGGTTTTAATTTTGAATATAATTTAATTTAATTTTTGATGAGATAGTGTGAGTTTTCTTTAAGTTTCATTTTTTAAGTGTGAAGAGAATTTTTGAAAGGAGTAATAATATTTAACGTGTTAAATCCATTTTCTTTGAAGAGTAATATAGGAATAAAAAGCATCCTTAGAAGTAATTTTCAATAACTCAATCATGCATATTAATAATCTGATTTAGTAAAAAGGACTTCTACCATATATAGTGCACTTGCATTTCAGAAGTTTATCAACTTGGGTCGATAATTCATGTAACAATTTAAGACAATTAAATTGAAACACACACACACACACACACATATAGGTATAGGAAATATCCAAAGGAAAAGAACCAGACTTCTATTATATTTTTGAATAGAAATATTTACATGGATTTACAATGGGCTCACTACATAGGCTCTCTCTCTGCCTCCTTAGCTAATTTTATTCTCCTCTAAATCCGAATAACTTTTATATTCTATAGATGATATTTATATACAAAATATCCTAAAATACTAAGAGTTGTCTACACAGTTGTCCCAATTGATAAAACTACCTATAATCTCATTTTGATGTTTATTATTTTTACAAAGGCCCACTTGGGAAAGAATACCATCCCATTCAAAAATATCCTTACAAATTTAACAACTAAGATTCTTCTAGAATCTAGCCACTTGGAATGACATTAAAATTCTAATTTTACAAATTACAAATTGTAGGAATTTCCTTAACTACAAGGGCCCTTTGGGGTTAAGGAAAAATGGTTTCCTAAGGGATGAAGCTCATGCATGATATTTTTTATCAAGGCTTTCACTCCAATACACCTAGCATGTGATGAGTGATATACAATTAAACAGAAGTGTCAACAATGTTGAATATGTAACAAATACCTTAGATTATTTTCATTAGTTACTAGGGAGTCTCATACTTGATTTATCTCTCTTTGGTTTTCAATGATGTTAATGAAATGGTATTTATATACTAAGGGAAAATATTTTATCCTTTTTAACTTTTTTTGAATGGACCTTATTTCTTATAGCACTCATGATTGATGCACGTATGGTGATCCTAAGGAGGGTGATATGTGGGGTTAAATTTATAATGAGGAATTAAAGAAAAACATAAGAATAAGGGTGATAAAATGCTAAGATGAAATTTCTTAATGATATAGTCTTTAAGGAAATTAAGAACTTAACTCCAAAAACAAAATCACAAAGAATGTTGGAAAAGGATGAGCTAAGTGAAGAGTTGAAATAGAAATATGAAGAAATACAAATTTTACTGAATAATAACCCTGTGCTTCTTACTAATGTTAAGGAATCAAAGAAGTGTTTACAATGGGTATAATTAAGGATCATTAGTTAAAAAATCAATAAAAAGTCTTCAAGAAATCATGGACGATGACCATTTCAAAGAATAAATCCAGGTAAGAATTGGACAATGAAACAATAAATTGACGGAAAAGATCACTATTGAGCTCAAGAAGGCTATGGGAGACAAGATTTAAGAAGGTCACTATAAAATAATTCAATAACATGAGTTCCAACTTGAAAATGTTATAGTATAATATGATAGAATTATCTCATTACCAATAATGATTGTGGGAGATGCAAAGAACATTGAAGTTGACATTGCTAATGAAGATGTAATAATTGATAATATTCATGGAACATGGAATCGTTAAAGCATTAGTTCTTTGGATATTATTACTAACCAATGAATATAACATCTTAGATAAGTCACAAAAACAATGCATGGTATCAATGGAAGTAAGATTATACATAAATTAGATTTAAAGAATTAAAAGAGAAAGGAAATATGTTTCGTGCATTTATCATTCTTAATGGACACAAGAAAGTAAAAATACAAGAAAATACTATTACTTGGTTTCATCACATCTAGAAGCATTAGTTTCAAATATTAGATAGCAAAGGTTTTTGAAGGAAGGTACTATGGTACGAATCCAAGGTGGGGTATGATATGAGAAGAAATGTACATATGATATGGCCACAATGAGAGCATATATACGTTCAGATCTATATGTAATATTGATCATCCTAATAAAGGGGCTACATCTTCAATGCATGAATAAAGCTCAGTTGTTATATATAGAGCATATAGATTAAGATATATCAATGTATTGGGGTATTTTGAGCAGGTTCTCCTATTCTTTAGGTATCTATTCCATAACTCATCTCTCTTATATATCTTGGACTTTTACTCCATGACCACACTTAATGTACAACATGTACAACATGTATACACTCTATTTGTTTGTGCTACCTTAATAATTTGGTACATACATAAAATAAAATGACTCTCATTGTTATAAATAATTATTACAGCAAATTGGAATTCATGTTGTAGAAACAAGAGGTGGTCCTACATTAAACTAGTAAAAGAATTGCTTATCTGAACATTCATATACTCATGCTATGTAGGTGGAATAAATTCAACAGGAAAATACAATGAACATGTGAAGTAGTGAAATAGAAAATATAACAATTACTTAGCCTCCCATGAGGGCATAGGATGTTGGATTGAGGAATTGTAAGGTAAGCAGAACTAAGAAACATAAATGAAAACATTTAATGCATACATAGTAAAGGTACATTCAGAGAAAAATAGATTCAAGTGCCCTTGACATAAAGAAAAATGATTGACTCTTAAAATGAGCATGGAATAAACTCTCGAGTACAAATTTTATTTCACTAAACAATTTTAATTAGACATTATGCCTCTAATATGCATCATGAAACTCTGACCCTAGATAAGTAGAATATATAATCTAAAAAAATTTGCGTTGCAAATAAAATATATATTAGATATTCCTTGGATTCCTTAGGATATATTCTAGTATTCTCTATGAATCGAATTCATTAATTTCCTCTTAAGAATCACTACCTTTCTCACAGCGATTGAATATAATAATAGGAAACTATAAATGAAAGAAATTCTTGGGTATATTACCTTTCCTGATGAAAATGATAGGTTGGGAAGAAAATCCAAAAGCATATCTTCCTTTCATATCAAACTACTTATTGGGAATGACCAGTTTTGTGGATAAAAGCCCATGTTTAGGGATAATTTTGTAATAAAGTTATAAAGTCTATGCATTTTTTGTTCACAGAGTGCGAAGGTGTCAAGAGCTGTAAAGGGTTGTCCACCCTTATTTTGTAAAGTGTAAAGTCTGCTATAAAGATCCACACATGGTCCATGGACCATGGGATTGTATAAAAAGGAGCTAATTAAGTAAGCTATAAGTAGTTAAGAAGAAAATTAGTAAGAAGAGAAGCATTAGAGTTTTGGTAGAGAAGTCTAATTGTTTCGAGTCTTAGCGTAGGTAAAGACTCCGCAGCTGAGTGTGCAGAGGCCTAGGGTGGAAGTCCACAGTTTAGTGTGCAGACCCCTGCAGCAATGTGTACAGGGAAAATAGAGTCTGTATTAAAATAGAAGATATCAGTAAATAGAAGTATTATGAAAATTCTATGTATTTAGTTCTTGGTAATGCATCTAATTATATGGCATTTTCGGTTTAATTTACAATGTTCATGTGATGCATCAATGGATGTGACTGTATTGGTTAATTGAATGCAAGTGGGGGTATCAGTTTACATGGTGCTAACTTTGATTGATTAATAAGATAAATAAAACACTTGAGATAACTTGGGAACCTATATAATACATTGTCATAGTTGCGCAAAATTACCTGGACCATTGATTAGTGTTGTGCGAAGGTCAATCGTACACCTTCGCGAAGCTACGAGAGGGCAAAATAAAGGGTAGACTGACAGAGCCCTAAGTCTTAGTGACTTGCACGGAAGTAGGGGCAGAGGGTATAAACCGACATCACAACGATCTCAGGGTTCAGAAACATGGCTCCAGCAACCCCCCATACTGCTTTGGGTGAGACTTTGGTCCACACTCCACGGGCTCATGCTGAAAGGGCTAGTATTGTAGGGGTTTTTTTGGATAACTAATGTTGATCCTAGGTCAGGCCCCACTAAGCCAACAAAAGGTTTTTGTTTTCAGGACCGAAAAATGCATGAGATATGTGTGATGTTGTATCATTCGAGTCCAACTAAGAAAGAGGTCAAAGACTCGTTGGATAGGAATATCCACAAATTTTTTGGTGCAGGAGAACAGAAATTCATGTCTAACAAAGGAATAATGGCTGGACAGGTACTTGTATACAGAAATCCACAAGATATTTTTCTGTTCCTTTCCAATTGAGTTATAGGAGTGTATCGCGAAGCTAGCAGATAGCCAAGGAAGGTGGAGGCTTGACAATCCTATTGTCTAAACCCCAGAGTTAGTATAGGGACTGGAAGCCTTTGAGGATAAGATCGCTTGCATTGTCAAAAATTTGCTCGATCATATCATAGGAGGCTTTGTGGCTGAATTCACAGTCGATACCTCAGTCAATTAAAGCAAGGCAGAGTAACACTTTTTCAAAGATCCGTGGGGTAAGTACTTGAAGTCTTTAAACACTTGGATTAAGATGTTATTATGTGAAAAATGGGTTATGTGGCAACCTTGATGTTCGGAGCTATGAAAACTATAAAGACTTATAGAAAAAAAGAAAGAAAGGGTCCCAAATATAGCCCACTGATTTCACCTCCGTTGAGTGATGAAGAGGGAGTAGTGCAGGCTTCTCTGCAGACTGTAGTTCAGTTGATAAAGTGAGGGTTACTGTGACTGCCACCTCCACCCACACCACCTCCAACTTCACCACCATCGCACCCTATGACTTTGCCCACACCACCGTCGGCTCTACCATAGTTCAACATGGCGAATTCAGTGTAGCAACCTTTGTTTAAGGGCTTGGGAAATGAGGAACTGGACCAGTTCTAGTTCGTCTTAAAAGCTATATGGGAAGGTTAGGGCATCACAGACGATAACATGAGGAAGGTGATGTTAGTTAGTGCTTTACAAGATCGTGTGCAAAGTTGGTACATCAAGTACTTGAATGATAACCCAAACGTTGGGTTGGCAGAAATCCAGACCGCACTAAATAAAGAGTTCAGTAGGCCTAAATCCAAGGTGTAGTCGATTGTGGGGTTTAAGGAAATCGCGATGAGACTAACTCAGATATGTTGGGAATTGGATCAAAGATTGAAGTGTAAAATCTTTGAAGCCAATATGGACTTAACAGATGGACAACACCACGAGTGGTTCATGGATTCGCTCCTGCCACACCTTAGGGTTGCACTATCACAATAAAATATTATGACTCAGGTAGAGGCTTTGGAGGTTTCGATAAGATTGCATGAAATATCAATGCAAGATCCAAATTTGGGGGTTCAGCAGATCCATGGACAACTACAAAATCCTTGCCTCGAAATGCAAAGCTTGAAGTAGGACAGAACAATTCAATTGGAGGCATGCAAAGAGATATCGTGCCTGAAATGTAAAGGCTATGAAGGGGTTACAGTAACTTATAAATAGATGTGCTAGAAACACTCTGGGTGAACCACGCATGGTACGAAATATTTGTAAGCATAAAGAAAGGACAGGGCATGAGATGCGATTCACCACGGAGATAGGAGAATATGAAATGGAATAGGTTATTCTAGATCTGGGGTTAGACGCGAACGTTTTACAAATGCAGACTTGGGAGGGGATGGGGATACCCACGTTGCAGTGGTCATCGATTCAGTTAAGGATGGCCAATCAATAAATGATAATCCCCAAGGGACGGATGTAAGGAGTAACTGTAGATATTGAAGGCATGAGCACATTAACTAATTTTGAAGTAATAGAAATTGTGGATGACGATAACCCTTACCCTATGCTCCTTCGCATTTATTGGGCTACTGACATGAATGGGGTAATCAACCTAAAGAAGTGAATTATGATATTTGAAAAGAAATTTCTTCATGTAATAGTACCCCTAGATCCTGCTGAAGCATCTCGCTATACTGAACCAGTCTACGATTACGAGAGCGATGACGAATTGGATTGAATATATAAAAAACCATGTGAGACCAAGATTGGGTTAATCTAACAATGGATGGCCGAATTACATGGGATCGCGAGAGTTCCTGCACCTCAAACTCAGATAAAGAATTAGAGCATTGGCAGAATTGGCTACATGAAGTAACCATCTGAGCTGTAACATGATGACCTGGTCATTGTGTTGTGTCATCAAAGGTAAGAAGTCTACCAACTTACGATGGCTTGAATGATGTATATGTTTTTTTAGATGCATTTGAAAGGGAAGTACTAGAGAAGCAGTCCTTCCAAGCTTCGAATTGGGCACTACGCCTTACGCCCGCGACATGATGGGGTACGCACAAGGGTAGCTTTGAGGACTGGCGCAAGTGTAGGAGGATGATGTGAAAATGCTTTGGGAAGCCAAAATTATGAGTGACAGAAAATATGATGAGAAGGATGATCCATGCACACACTTAGCCAAATGGGCTAAGGATTATGGAGCGAAGCCCCAACCTAAATGGGTGCACTTGTTTTGTCATACCTTGGATGTCATACTGATGAACTAGTACTTGGAGATAGAGCTCCACCATGGCATAGGTGAGTGGGATATTCTGTGCGAAGGATTCATAGTGACGTTCATCTTCGAATATGGGTTTGAGTGTATTAACGAAGTGATACAAGAAGTTAAAGCAACAATATTTAGGATACTGTAGGATCCTTTGGATATGATTCAACCTGATTGGACTACTCGACTGAGCCACGTGCTGGAATGCTATAACATGACTACTAAAGAAGAAGATGAGGATCCACAAAAGATTAATATCCCTGAAATTGAGGGGCACTGCAAGGTCGATGGATCATAGATCGAGAATCCTGATATAACTGTGTCACTGAAAACAAAATAGGTAGTATTGGTATGGAGGCGGAGCCCAAGTTCGCGAAGATTGAAGATTACTAGGATGATGTGACAATAAATAAGGTCATCGAATTTCTCTACAAATACCAAGATTTGTTCCTGACCAAGTTTACGGAGTTAAAGGAGATAATAGGAGATCCGGGCATTATGAAGATCACGTTAAAACTCGACGTAAAGCTGGCTAAGAAAGGACCTTACCATCTCAATCCAAAGTATAAGGAAAAGGTCTGCTTAGAGCTAGACAAGATGCTCATGGCAAGCATCACTGAGCCCATAGAAGAATCTAATTGGGTAATCCCAATGGTGGTATAGGAAAAGAAGTAGAAGGATGAAATAAGGATATGCGTAGATCTCAGGAAGTTGAATGACACTTTCATAAATGATCCTTTCTCAACTCTGTTCACTAATGAGGTATTGGATAATGTAGGTGGATAGGAAGTGTACTCCTTCACTGATGCGCTCTTTGGGTACCATCAGATCAAAATCAAGCCTGAATATAGAAGCAAGACGACCTTCACAACTGAATGGGGATGTTTTTAGTACACTATAATGACTTTTGGATTAAAGAATGTGACTGCAATTTTTTCACGTGGAGTCATTGCTGCAGTCAAAAAATTCATTCATAAGTTTCTGGAGGTGGACTTTGATGACTAGACTATGTTTGGGTTGGTAAAATGCCATGTGGAAAGTTTCTGCTTAATGCTCGATACCTGTCAAAGGTACTAGAATAAATGTCTGTTTTGTGTTCCTTTTGGGACTCTGTTGGGTCATGTGGTTTGTAGACATGGACTTATGGTAGATCCCATGAAGATCGCAGTGATACTTAACTTGGAAGTGTCGAGGAGTGTAAAACAGCTGCGCGCAACCTTCGGACATGCTGGGTACTACAGGAAATTTATCAAGGGCTATGCCAAGATCACCACACCTTTCGAGAAGTTGTTGAAAAAGGATGTCATGTTCTATTGGATTGAGGATTGTCAGAAACGCTTGGATGTATTGAAAGGAAAAATGGTCATCGCATCAATTTTATTCTTCCCAGATTGGAAGAAGGAGTTTCATGTACATGTAGACACATCATGTATAGCACTGCGAGCAGTACTGACCCAAGCCGGTTGAGGAGAGTTGGACCATCCTATACCGTTTGCAAGTAGGAGGTTATCCAAGGCTGAGAAGAACTATTCCACCACTGAGCATGAAGGATTAGCCATGGAATACATGCTCCAAAAGTTTAGACATTATTTGCTGGGTGGGAATTTTAAGATGTATACAGATCATTTTGCATTGAAATACCTGGTCAATAACCCTATGTTGGGGGGGGGTAATTTGTAGGTGGTTATTATTGTTCTAGGAGTATGATTTTGAGGTTATTGTGAAGCTTAGATGACTGAATGGGGGACCAGACCATCCATCATGCATTGAAACAGGGGAAGAGCCCACGAATTTGGAGGAAGATGATCCGAATTGGATCCATAGAAGATTGTCAAAGAACCATGACTATATCAGGTCGAACAAATCTCCAAAGAAATCCAAAACAGTGATCAAAGACACCCTGAACCAGTGGCAATGGTGGCCAACGTGGAACAACGAGGACTGGAGACTGCGTGGGAGGCCAAAGTAGCCCCTAGGAGCCCCGGATTGGGAAACAGGTGTGGTTTTTGATGTGTGATTAGCGCTAAGCATGCATCGCTAGGCAAACAGGGCCATGAAGGAAAAGACTGAGCACTCGGTCGCATGGGGGAACCAAAAGACTCCTGGCAAAAAAAGGAAAAAGCACTAAACAAAAATGGCAAGACCTGTGCTTTGGGAACCGACGATTTTAATCGGGGCACCCTTAAATGGTAAGAGGTTTTGGACGAGAGCAGAGCGATTCCATACACCGATTGACGCATGGCAGGCGGAGGTGAGAGAAAACTGTTGTTGATCACACACTATTGGTTGAGTAAGTCAACTGCACAAAACATGCATATGGCGTCAGATCTGGAGGGCCTAGATCGGACGGCTGAGGTTGTGCCCAATGGAGGAAGCATAATCGACAGGGAATTAAGCTGTGTTTTAAAGGTATTAGGAATCCGTTTGATCACCATGGTGCAGGAAGAACGCATCCATGATGTAGCAGAAGAAATGAAACGACAAAGCAGGCTGACATCATTTAGAGGAGGACAAGTGGCCACTCCCTAAGCGTTCATGATGATGCCAAACAGGGAACTCCAAGCACAGTTTGCAGAAGGTGAAGAGATAGAGGCGGAAGAGGAACCGAACAGGCATAGGGTTCGAATGGCTAAAGCCATGAACAGAGGAAGAGGACAGTCAGTGGGGAGTGGAGTTAGATAGAAGTCAAGAGATGAAGAAGTGGAACAGTGAACCCTGAGAGGAGGACTGAACATAGAGAACAGTAAAGCAAAGCATAAGAGAGAGAGGACCGAGCTGACTAAGGGTAGCATCGAGCACCAAAGAGCTTAAAGACTCAAGCCATCCCATAGAAGAATCTATCCAGACCGAGAATCACAATTGGCTCTTTCCATTGTATACCAGAAGGTCACAGAGCTGGTAGGAATAAGAAGAGTCTATGTAATCCTGTGGCTTGGGGAATCAAAGGACCACCATACCAAGCAAAACCTGCTTCAGGTGAACTCACATTGAGTCCCTATATTGTAATTTCTCTGCTTAAAGACACAATAAAATAAGGCCACCACTGAAAGCTGGACCGGAGACGTAGCCCTGGAGAATAGGGTGAACTCCTTATTAAAATTGTTTGTGTCTTTGTGTTGCTTATTGTATTTCTCTACTATATTTCCATTTTATTTTCTATGTATTGGCAATCTGATCGATCTGTTGTTTCAATAACATAGAACACACATCAACACATGAGTTTGTAATACCTTAGTTTAATAAATATTTAACTGATGTCACTCATAGGGTGAATATCAGATCAAGTGGTATCAGAGCTCAAGGTTCTAAGGCTTGAAAAGCTTGTGTTGGTTTAGCTATGAATGCTCACAAGATCAAAGCTTAAATTAGCAGAAGGAGAGTTGGTGGAAACTAATCATGAAATTGGGAGAGTATATCCTCAAAAGACAATATTAGAGGAAGGTTCTGTAGGGTCAGACCCTCAATTCATAGAGAGCTTCCTAGCTATAAAGTCTATGGTTGAAGAAATGTACAAAGACTTTAGAAAGAAAAAGGTGGAAGATGCATTAGGCTCTAAACAAGATAAAGAAGAAGATGAGTCTCACTTCCATGACCACTCCAAAGGAAAGGGGAAAGAGAAAAGCTTTCTCACACCTCCTAATAGCCCTGTGCATAATAAGAAAGCATCTTTGATTAAGCTAGATGTTAAATTTGATTTTCCTATATATGATGGAGAGCTAAATGCTGAAAAATTGGATAATTGGATTAGACAAATTGATGTGTATTACAGGGTACATAACATAGACTTAGACAAGAGTAAGATTCAGCTGGCAAGCCTACACCTAGGAGGCACTGCCTTGGCTTGGTGGGAAGGTAGAACCCAAGCTAATATGGAAAGACATGGCAAGACCATCTTTGTCTAGAGTGTATTTTTTGCTACAATAAAAAAGTAGTTCTATCCATTGGCCTACATGCAACAAGCCATGATCAGTTGGCAAACTCTTCGACAGTTAAAAGGGAAAAGTGTGCAATGGTATGCTCAAGAATTTAGAAAGAGAGCATTGATGTTTGGGATTTCACTAGACTCACCAGAGACTCTTTTGAAGTACATTTGTGGTCTACACAGCTACATAAGTCATACCATCCTATTATTTAATCCCACTAGTATAGATGAGGTATCCGTACAGGCTACTCATCTAGAGGCTAGAGGAAAGAATGGAAATCCAGAAGTTTGGGGACCATCCCAACCCACTGTAAGAAAGAGCAAGGAGAAAAGAAAATAGAAGTGGAAAGAAAGGAAGGCTAACAGTGCACAGAAAGCCAAAGCTTCATTCACTCACTATAAAAAGTAGGGGCATGATGATGAGCATTATTGGATTCTGCATCCAGAGCTGAGACCTAAGAAGTCTGAGGGCAAGAAGAGGAAGATAGTTGCAGCAATTTAGAGAGTTTTGGGGTTAGAATCGGGAGATGAAACAACTATAGCAGCCATAGGTATAAAAGGTAAGAATTCTGAAGCATCTACTAGTAATTCTACTCAATCTATTATTGATGCAGAAAATGAGAGAAAAAGACATGAGATTTTCCATATTCGATTTATTTCCAAAAATCAAAAGATTGATACAATGTTTGATAGTGGCTCACAAGTAAATTTGATTTCTGAAGAAATTGTAAAGAAATCTAGATTAGAAACTACAACTTACAAGAAACCATACCCATTAGGATGGTTGAATGATAAAGCACAATTACAAGTGAATAGACAGTGCAAACTCAAGTTTTTTCTTAGGTCAGTGTTTGTAGATGAGGTTGAGTTAGACATAATTCCTTTGGATATATGTGGAATTGTTTTAGGAAGTCCTTACTTATATGATAGAAAGGCTATTTTCTATACAACTGAGAACAAGTATCTACTTATTAAAGATGGAATCGAATACTTTGTAAGAGCTCATAATCTCAAGAATAATTATACTCTCATAAACTCAAGATAGATGAAAAGAATGATTAATTCATGCAAACAATTCTTACTGATTGTTGTAAAGGAAAGGAAACCTGATAAAACCAATGTATTTGAGGGTTGTAATGCTAAACAACAAGCTAATATAGAAAAGGTTGTTTCAGAATATGATGTCTTGTTTCAAGAACCTAAACGTCTGCCACCCAAAAAGGGAATAGTACATTATATTAGTTTGTAGCAACATGTTCCATTGCCTAACATTGGGATGTATAGGTTGTCTACTTTAGAGAATGCTAAAATCAAGAAGCAGGTGCAGGAGTTTCTTTTGAAGGGCTTCATCAGGCCTAGCACATCACCATGTGGGTCACCAATCGTTTTGGTGAGAAATAAATATGGCTCGTGGAGAATGTGCATTGACTACCGAGCACTGAATAAAATAACAATTAAAAATCATTATCCCCTTCCTCGTATAGATGATCTTTTAGATCAATTGAAAGAAGCTATTTATTTCACCAAGCTGGATTTGCACAGTGGATACCATCAGGTCAGAGTTGCAGAGCAAGATGCATGGAAGACTGCTTTCAAAACAAAGTATGGATTGTATGAATGGCTGGTTATGCCTTTTGGCTTAACTAATTCTCTTGCTAATTTCATGAGATTAATGAATGATGTACTTAGACTTTTTCTTGATGATTTTGTTATTGTGTATCTGGATGGGATTCTGATTTTTAGTAAAACATGGGAAGAACATTTAAATCATGTTAAGCAAAAATTAGATGTTTTGAAAAGAGAAAGTTAAACTCTCAAAATGTGAATTTGGCAAAACATCTCTAAACTACTTGGGTCATATAGTAGGGGGAGGTGAATTGAAAATAGATCCCTCTAAAGTGGCGGTGATTGTGAACTGGCCTAAACCCAGGTCTACTACAAAAGTGAGAAGCTTCTTAGGAGTAGCACAATATTGGAGGAAGTTCATTTCTAACTTCTCCTCGGTTGCAGCTCCCTTACATGCTTTAACAGGATTGAATAAGGTGTTTTAGTGGGGAGGAAAACGTCAAAAAGCCTTCGACACCTTGAAAGAGAAAATGAGTACAACACCTGTACTAGCACTGCCAGATCTACAAAGACCATTTGAGATCCAAACTGATGCCAGTGACTATGCCATTGTAGCAGTGTTGACACAACACAACAAACCCATATGTTAGCATTCTGAGACTTTTAATCCTACAGTAGTTAACTATCCTACATATGATAAAGAATTGTATGCATTAGTTCAATGTCAGAAAGTGGAAACATTATTTAATGGGCAAAGAGACAGTGATACATACTGATCATCAACCACTTCAATATCTACACTCTCAAACTAAGTTGCAGCAATCAAGACATTACAGGTGGATGGGTTTTCTACAACAGTTTCACTTAGTCATCAGATATAAAAAGGGCATACATAACAAGGTTGTAGACATGTTATCTAGACCCATTATAAATGCATCTACCATACTTAAGAATAATTATGTGCTACATGAAAGCTACATAGAAAAATATGCTCAAGATATGGACTTTAATAATGTATATGCAACTTTGGGTCAAGGGAAAAGAGTAGAAGAATTGGACTATCATATAAAGGACAGAATCTTATACCATTGTGGCAGACTATGCATTCCACAAACTGCGAGGATAAAGATAATTAGGGAAGCACGCACTTATCTGATATCAGGTTACATTGGGGTAAGTAAAATAGTTGCACAGGTGCAAAGATTCTGCTATTGGCCAAAAATGAATGAGACAGTTTCTAGATATGTAAGAGGGTGTGCCATGTGTGCTAAGAGCAAGCCCAACAATAGAAAACTAGGCTTATACACTCCATTGCTAGTTCCTTCTCACCCTTGGGAAAGTATTTCCATGGATTTTGTTGGAGGACTACCTAAATCTACGAAAGGTCATTATTATCTATATGTTGTTGTGGATAGGTTCAGCAAAATGTGTATTTTGATACCTTGTAGTAAACAGATTACAGCTAAACAAACTACAAAATTGTTCTTTGAACATGTATGGGTTCATTTTGGATTACCCACTTCCATTGTAGCTGATCGAGACACTCGATTTGTGGGGAAGTTTTGGTCTAGTCTATGGGAACTGATGGATACCAAGTTGAAGAAAAGCACATCTTTTCATCCATAAACAGATGGCTAGACAGAAGTAGTAAACATGACATTGATCCAGTTACTAAGAGGATATTGCACAAAACATGCTAAGATTTAGGATGAACACTTGTGTTATGTGTAACATGCTTACAACAAAGCCAAACACTCTTCTACACAGAGATCTCGTTTTGAGACCTCATTTGGTTTCACACCAATGTCTCCTTTGGATTTTCTCTTTGGTAAAGATACCATGGTTGATGGAAATAGTGATGTGGACAAAGCAAATAGGTTCATTGAACAGATCCAGGAGATCCACCAGGAAGTACAGGAACAACTAGAAAAGAGCCAGACCAAGTACAAAGTTAGGTATGATAAGCATCGAATGGAGCATAGCTTTCAAGTTGGAGACCAAGTCTAGCTGTATATCAACAAGGAAAGGATGCAAGGTGAAGGTACAAAGCTAAGGCCTATCAGGTATGGACCTTTTAGGATACATGAGAAGGTTGGTGAAAATTCTTTTCACCTTGATTTACCAGCTTACATGCACATCTACTCAGTCGTAAATGCAGACTGCTTGAGATTGTTTGAACCTTCAATGATTGAGGACCTTGAAGAGCAAAGTCAATTGACTTCTATTGATGACCTGCTACCTAAATACCTCAATGAGTTGCAGGAAGACATAGTTTTGGACAGGAAGGTGACAACAACGTGCAAGGGAGATGTTGAGTACCTCACGATTGGGCTCAAAGGTTCAAAGTCAAGTAGTGCAAAGTGGATTGAGATTGGACAAGTGAGGAAACAATATCGTCACTTAGTCGATGCTTGAAAACGAACTTTTGGTGGTCCAAAAGCTTGTTTAGTGGGAAGGCCATGATCCGAATTGGATCCATAGAAGACTGTAAAAGAACCATGACTGTATCAGGTCGAACAAATCTTTAAAGAAATCCAAAACAATAATCGAAGACACCCTGAACCAGTGGCAATGGCAGTCGACATGGAATGACGAGGACCTCCACCAAAGCGCATTCATTGAGGCCCATGGAGACCGCGCGAGAGGCCAAAGTAGCCCCTAGGAGCCTCGGATCAGGAAACAGGGGTAGTTTTCATGAAGGAAAAGCCCAAGCACTCGGTCACGTGGGGGAACTGGAGGACCGCAGGCGGGAAAAGGAAAAAACACTAAACACGACCGGCGGGACTTGCGCTCTGGAAACTGGCTGTTTTGGTTGGGGCGCCCTTAAATAGTAAGAGGTTTTGGACAAGAACAGAGCAATTCCATACATCAATCGATCTGTGGCAAGTGGAGGTGAGAGAAAATCACCATTGATCGCGCGTTATCGGTCAAGCAAGTCAACCACCTGAAACATGCGTATGGCATTGGATCTGGAGACCCAGATCGGACGGTTGAGATTGCGCCTGATGGAGGAAGTGGAATCGACATGGAATTAACCTGCATTTTAAAGGGATTTGGAATCTGTTTTACCACCACGGTGGAGGAAGAATGCATCCACGATGTAACTGAAGAAACGAACCAATGAAGCAGGCTGGCGCTGTTTAGAGTAGGACAAGTGGCCACTCCCTAAGCGTTCATGATGATACCAAACAACAAACTCCAAGTGTAGCTGTGGAAGGTGAAGAGACAGAGGCGGAAGAGGAACCAAACAGGCATAGGGTTCGAATGGCTAAAGCCATGAATAGAGGAAGAGGACAGACAGTGGAGAATGGAGTTAGATAGGAGTCGAGAGAGGAAGAAGTGGAATAGTGAACCCTGAGAGGAGGACTGAACACATAGAATAGTAAAGCAAAGTAGAAGAGACAGAGGGCCGAGCTGACCAGGGGCAGCATCGAGCACCAGAGAGCTTGAAGATTCAAGCCATCCCATAGAGGAATCTGTTTGGACTAAGCATCATAATTGGCTCTTTCCACTGTAGACCAGAAGGTCACAGAGCTGGTAGGAAGAAGAAGAGTCTGTGTACTCCTGTGGCTTGGGGAATCCAAGGAAGACCTTGCCAAGCAAAACCTGCTTCAGGTGAACTCACATTGAGTCCTTGTATTGTAATTTCTCTGCTTAAAGACACAATAAAACAAGGCCACCACTGAAAGCTGGACCGGAGACGTAGCCCTGGAGAATAGGGTGAACTCCTTATTAAAATTGTTTGTGTCTTTGTTTTGCTTACTGTATTTATCTGTTGTCTTTCCATTTTATTTTCTGTGTATTGGAAATATGATCAATCCATTGTTTCAATAACACAAAACACACGCTAGCACATGAGTCTATAATACCTTGGTTTAAAAAATCTTTAAATAATGTCACTCATAGGGTGAATATCAGATCAGAGGGATTGCCTGACGCATAGCTATTTGCAGTGCACATCGCAGATGGTCACTTTGAAGACATCATACACTTCCTAATGACAAGAACCACCCCAGAAGGCTACACTGTCCAACAGAAAAAGGAGTTAATGGTCCATGCAACAGACTTTTCTATAATTACCGGTCATTTGTACAAAATGGGATCTGTTGAAATATTACAATGATATGTACTGGAGCTTGAAAGGAGCAGTATCCTCATGGACGCTCATGGGGGTGCTGCAGGGGGGGATTATATAGGAAGAGAAAACATGCAGGAGATTCAAAGCGTAGGGTTGTGGTGCCCAACCGTCCATTAGGATTCCAAAGCCTACTGCAGGGCATGTGATGTGTGTCAAAGGACTGGTAGGCCATCTTGGAGAGATGAGATGCCTCTGAACCCACACATGACATTACAACCTTTCGAGAAATGGATGATAGATTTTGTGGGACCCATTCAGCCCCAAGGAAAGAAGACTGGAGCGTGGTAAATTATCACAGCGACTAAGTATTTGACTCGATGGGTAGACGCACAGCCTGTGAAGGACTGCATAGGCATGACCGCCTTGAATTCTCTCTTTGAGTATGTTATGATGCGATTTGGGTGTCTAAAGATTTTGATGAGTGATCATGGTACGTAGCTTCTGAATGAGACGATCAGCTCGTTAGTCAAGGAATTTCAAGTATATCACCATAAAAGCACACCTTATCACACACAGGCTAATGGGATGTTGGAAGCATTTAATAATGTGCTGAAGAACGTGATGACCAAGGTTTTCAATGCTCAACAAAGTGATTGGTACCAGTGCATACCCACCATACTATGGGCCTATTGAATGACCTACAAAAGGTTGACTGGGTAGACACCCATTAGGCTTGTGTATGGTGTTGAAGCAATGATGCCCATGGAATACATTGTGCATAGTCTACCCAGAGTGGCTGCTATGGGGTAAAATGCACGGGATGAAAACTACCCTCAAAGGCTTTCTCTGGGCCTTCAACAGACCGTTAGATTATCTACACAAGCTACCTGTTACACACATGTTTATCTATCAAACATAAATTGATAGGGTATGGAAAGAGGTTCACCTTCGGTTCCTTCTAGATTCACTTGGGGATCTCCATGCTGCAAGAAGAACTCCTTCTAAGCCGGCTCCAAGTCGATTCCTACACAAAGGAAAAAGCAAACCAATCACAACATACACTTCTAAAAGCTAATGTAATAATCTGTAAAAAACATGTATTAATGTATAACCTAACTACTCAACTTGATAAGCATCAACATGAACAAATAAATGAATAATATCACCGACACTTTGGAGTAGGGAACACAAATGCAGTTCTATATTTAGAATGGAAGAGTGATTACAAAAAATCGTTGCATCAGCCTTCTTTACCCCTTACCCCTTCTTCCTCTCTCTCTCTCTCTCTCCTTCTTTCAACTAGCTCCCTCAGGAATATGATAGTTTCACAACAGCTTTATAAGCTATCCTTCTAAATGCTTTGACCCCTTCTTGCAATGGCCCTCTCATTGCTTATGTAGCGATCGAGTTAGGGATGCCAAGCTCCATCTAGAGTTCAGTAGGTTGAAAACCATGAACCTACCATATTTACAAGCTTTTTCCCATTTGCCTTCATTCTCGGAATAGAATTTCTCCAAATATCTTGATTTTTGGAGTTTCCTTGCTTTTCTTGCATAAATATAGGGATTTAATATCTAGATATTTTATGAGCAGATTTGTTGGCATAACCTTTGAACATCACTTAAGTTCACTAATGCTCCCCCTGGTCTAACAACATGAGTTAGCAGGCTGACTAAGAGTCCTTTATGCTTGGTAACAAGCTTTATAAAGCAGGTTGTCAGTGTATAGAGAGCATTAGTGTGGATTCTGGGCCTGTAATTGTGGTCATTGTTTGAGTCACCTTGTCTTTCACCTCTGAGTTGATGAGAAGGTTAATTTTTCCTATAACAGATGCCCCCTAAATTATGATATTAGAAGCAGAAATGATGGCCGAATACTTTATGAAAAAACACTATAATTTACTGTCAAAATATTTGTAGAGAGAGAAAGAAGTTTTGGGTGGCAAGGAAAACCTAATACAACACAGATACATATATATAAACTACTAAATCATGTCCTGAATCGGGCATTCCCATGCTCATTAGCTATGTCAGAGTAATTTTCTCCTCAGAGATATAACAATGCTAGCCACCAATATGGCACAAGGCAGATCTAGTGTCATAGTAGATCATCCTGAAATAGTTGTCTCCAAAGAACAATATCTGCAACTTGGGAGAGGAAACAAGGCTGAATGATGCAAGCCTCTACCCAAGGTCTTGATTCCCGCTTCACCAAACAACATAGATCGGTACATGTTATAATATATGTTGACGTTGAACATGCATGAAATCATCTAATTACCAGCCAATAATGGAGATCATTAACAGATGCAAGAAATGCCACCGATAATGGTGATGGTCTCCAAGATGCATAGTGCAAACTAGCGAGTGTGAAAGATTTTTTGTCATTGAACACTCGTAGAATCACTTAACCAGGAGCAAATAATGAAAACCTGTGATCAAACACAAGGTAACTTGCCACTAATTTCTGCAAGAACCAAGGCACTGAATGTGTTTCTGGGTTATCTTCCTATATAGAGTGTTGAAGTCGATAGGAAGAAACCCGTCAAATGGTAGGCAATGACATGTCCTACATCAGTCAACATGAAGTCAGACAAGGATGATTTTGTTTTTTGAATAAGCTTTTGAGCTTTTGGGTCTAAAAACTGGAGGGCATGATGAAAGGATATGTAGGATTAGTTGATAGAGCGAACAAATGGGGACCCGTGAACAATAGAAGGCACAAAAACGGTTTTAACTAGACAACACTAGACTCATGAACACTAAAGAGTGTTTAATATATGGAGATGCAATTACATCAGGGTATATAGGCTAAAAACTCATAGGGTGGTAGGGTTCAAACTGAGAGGCTATCAAAAGGAAGGTGTATATGAGAGAGTGCCATGTTCAAGGGAACGTTTGCTGCCAAACCACGCTTTCAAATACAGGATACAGTTGTATTGTCCACTTTCCCCGTCTGATTTTTTAATGAGTCCAAACGGGTAAACTCATCGATCTTTTCATGTTTAAAGAGTCTAAAAATGATTGTAAAAAGAATGACTCTTTTCCCTATCTGATTAGTTTAATGAGTCTAAACAGGCAAACTCATCGATTTTTCCATCTTTTAAGAGTCTGAAAAGCATCGTAAAAAGAATGACTCTATATCTTGTTCATGTATTTAAAGAGTCCAGACTAGACAACTCGGTGGTCTTTTCATCTTTAGAGAGTCTAAAAAGATTGTAAAGAGAGACTCCATGGTGGTCCCTTTATCATAATTGTTAACTGGGTGCGACAAAAGGTTAATAGTATACCCAGATCGGTTGCTTTTCCGTATTTTAATCTATTGAACCAGGACAAAGCGAAACCTTTTTCCAATAGATGTCGACCTCATTTTGTTACGAGTATGAGGCGACTGACTAAACTCGTGTTTTTTCGTAACATTTTAACGAGCTCAGTAGCAAAAACTTGGGATTTTTTATTTTTTAACAAGCAAGAAAAAAGTACCTGAAAGAATGCTTGGGTCATCTTTAGCATGTTTAACAATCTACAAGACACAGCTCGGGATTTTTTTTAGTTTAAAGAGTGAGAAAAAGGTGCCTAAAAGGATGCTCCATTGTTATTTTTTAGTTTATGAGCTAGAAAAAGATCAAAAGAGAGGTGCTCAGAGTAGCATTTTCATATATTTAACAAGTGCAAATGATGAAAACTCGGGGACGTTTATATTGTTTAAAGATCAATAAAATATCCATAAAAGTGCTTTATTGATTGCAGTATATATGTTTAACGAACCCTACTACAAAAACTCGAAGATGTTTATATTTCTTAAAGAGCAATAAAATGTCTCCAAAAGTGCTCTATCCATCTTTGTAGTAGTTTAATGAGCCCAAAGAAGAAGACTCGAGGTTTCTCGAATTAACGAGCAAGAAAAATACCATAAAAAGAACGCTCAGTCTTTCTCGATCTCATGATTAACATTAGAAGGGTCTATGACATGCATTTCCTTATAAGACCAAGGAAAAACATCGCGGAAGTCCCTAAACAGGTAGGTGAAGCTCACAATTTCCTTAGGATTGTGATTGGCTCCACTTTGTATGTTTTCCACGATGCCTGTCACGACATAAATATCGGGGAGCAATGTTTGTGAAATATTGCCCCTATTTCCTTCTGAGTCCAAAAGTTGGATAGTCTTATATGGTGAGAAAATGATTTCATGTGTGTCAGGTGACAGGATTTGAAGAGGCACCATGTCTGAATCAAATATCGAAACATGATGGTGCGAATCCTCCCAAGGTCGCTCTTCTAACCTCGTGATCTCTCTAATAGCTTCGTCCATCGGTAGGACTTGATTGAGTGGATCAAAAGAATGAGCGGTTATGGGAGGGGCAATGGTACCGTTGGTCGAAACCAAGGTGATAGGAGATTTAGATGTAATGTGAATGGCTTGGTAGGCCGATTCAGCTGGTGATAGTGGAATTTTCTCTCTGTATGTGTCAATGTCTTAAGGAGCTGATAGGATCCATGGATCGGTCGTTTCATGAGGAATAGATGAAAGCATGTTGACCGCTTGTGGAACCTGGTGAAGCTGTAGAGGAAAACAACTTATCAGGGGGGAAGCCTTCAACAGATCGGTACCTAAACCAACATAGCAAGTAGTTCCACCTCCTACTAAGGGTATAGAGCCACTTGGTAATGGGGAATAGTCAGTGGTGCAGAAAGACAATTGATCCACTGTAATGATCTTTCCATCCAATGGAAATTGGATGATACAAACGATAGTGGATATGATGGTTGTCATGGCATATGTCCAACTATGACCCAGCAACAAATTATAGTCGAGTTCCTTGTTCACGACTTCTACATCCACCATTATTGTTTTCCCAGCAAAAGTGATGGGAAAACTGGCTAAGTAACCTTTTGGGACAAAGGTGTGGCTGTCGAAAGCTTTGAGGGAGTTCAGCAGTGGGGATAGGCTTAGGGAACCCAGGTCAAGCCAACATGAAACCGACATGATGCAGGTTGAAGCACCTTCATCGATGATTGTTCGGTGTATACCTGTACCTTTCGAAGTGATATGCACCTAAAATGCAAGCTGGTGGGAAAGGGGAGGTTTACACTTGTCCATGTCAAAAATAGCAAGCATGGAATCCATAGGGTCAATGCCCCTGATGGTTGAAAGGAAAGCTTTCCTTTGGCTGGGGCATGTTTGTAATAATTTGAGCATCAATATAGCTTATGGCACTTGCGCCAAATCCTCTACGATGTTGTAGTGTTGGGCGACATGTGCAGATGTATTGTGCATTATGCGTCAAAGTGCCCCTTTTGGGGGTCAAATTACAAATTCCTCAACCAACCTTTTGATATGCAGATCATTGAGCGGCGATGGGTTTTGACCTAAGGATGGTTTTGCTACTGGAGCAACAGGAGCTCCATAAGATTTGGCTCTTGTAGCTAGTTCTACCATTTCAATTGTGTAAACGGTAGAACTTCCTTCACCAGGTGAAGGATGTTGTGAACCGACGCTACCGCCTGACGTGGGTGGTAGTTGGTTGGCAACGAGATTTTGCTACTGTTGAGTAGGAAAAAGATTTCTAAGGACAACAGGTGCCTTACCAAAATCTCTTTTGGCAAGGTAATCTATGCATTCTTGAAGATGCAGAGAACACCATGTTACGTGATCTTCAAGACAGAGTTTACACAAATAGTTGGTGCCTTTATCATTTTCCACATCAGTAAGCACAGTAGCCTTCTGTTTCAGGTTGGGTTGCTTAGATGACTGCTCCACAGAAGGAGTGGTCTTATTCTTATTCTTCTTGTTCTTGCTACCAGATTTCTATGTAGATTGCACGGAGTTAATCGTAGTGGCAGGAAGAGCAGTTGCTTTGGTAGAGGGGTCCACTGCTAGCTTGGCAATGGAACCACTGAGTTGTTTTACAGTGACACCAGAGGTTGCACTGACGATCCTGTCGGCGTGTGCTCCAGGGTACTGAGTCGTGGGAGTATTGGGGTTACCGGGAGCATAGGGGATGATGTTGTAGAGAGTGCCAAACTGTGAATAAATCAGATCTAAGTGTTGGGCATGACGTATGGATTGGTCTTCTATGACAACACCACCTAGAGTGACATCTCTAGTGATTTGTGGGAGTAACGACTTATAGAACTAGTATGTTAAGAGAAAATCAGGGATGGGAGCTTCGACTAAATTCCACCTATGTCTCCATTCATGGATATGATTAGAGATGTGGGTGGTGGTATCCTGATGAAATGAAGTAAGGAGCTCTATCCCTATCTCATAACCGATAGGTAACTAAAAGTTCTTTAGGAACTCCATCGCTAAAGCATCAAAGCTATTCAGTGACGCGCGTTGTAACTCAATATACAACTTTGCAGCATTGCCAATGAGGGTAAGGGAAAAAAGACATAACCAGACACTATCATCCACCATGGAGTTAAAACACACCAGAGATGGCAAGTGGTGACATGAGTGCTTGGGTCCTCCGCTTGTTTTCCGTCGAACTTAAGAATGTCCATCGGTATTTTATTCGGGATCGGTGGCCATTGTAAGTTGTGGTAGATGGGGTTGTTTTTCAACTTGTATAAGTCAGGAATATCCAATGTTGCCAAAAAATGAAAATTTTTGGGTGCCCCCGACTTGGACCATGGTGATGATGGATGACCTGAGGAGCTTTGTGCTCCTCCCATCGTTTGGATCCCCATGGTGTACATGGGCTGCGTGGTGTAGCAGTTTCTTTTTGGTACGGTGTTGTAGAGTGGATTTCAATGAGGATTTTGATACTGGGGTATGAAGTTGCCCCCAGTATAAGTGGTGCCCCCTTGACTCATCTGAGTTTGTGAGTAGGGTGCCCCAATGGATTGGGTGGGAATCCATTGTGGATTTCCAACCGACACAGAGCTAACCATATGGATTTGATTGACAGAGGGAACAATCATGTAAATCAGCAACTATCCATGCATGCCTGAGAATGGCGAGGGAATTGTGACATTCCTCGCTAGCATGTGCATTTTGGGAACCGCCCCAGATAACTGTATCTAGGGGTTGGAACTATACATTGGTGGCCGATGTTGTTGTTGGTAAACTAGAACCACACCCATAGTGTCGCATTGAGTGTTATATGGAGCACTATATGTGGCACCAGTCGAAGGTATGCTTTGTGGCACCATAGGAGTGGAACCTAGCATTTGTTGGGTTCTACTTATAGAGGGTGTTATGTGAGTTGGAGTACTTGGGACAAACGGGATAGCGGGATTCCACATTACCGGTGTTGTGATGACTGTCGACTAGGGAAGTGGTAAATGACCAACAGTGTCTCTATAATTCCACAACCCTTGAGGCATCGACTAAATAGATGGGAAAGTTCCACCTACTGAAGAAGGAAGTACAGGCACCACGGGAGCAATGATAAGATCCGACAGATTTGTAAGGGGAGTGTTAAAGTGAGGAAGAAATCCTTCCGTGAACAAATCCTCTGGTAGACTAGAATCGTCGGTTGTCCACACTGATCTCGTGTGTGATGTAGGGGACTGATTCCTCGAAGATGAGGAATTCAAGTCAGTGGAACTCGGTGGATCCTCCACAATGAGTGGAGGAAGTCCTAATAATCTTCCAGATTGACGATGAGGGCTGGATGTAGCCACAATGACTATTAAGTTTTATCAGATAAATTTTAATGTGATATTCTTTAAAGTATCGAAAATAGTAGCACTCAGGTGCCTAAAAGGAAAAAATACACTAAATATGTCAATCAGCAAATAGAGGGAAATTACCTTGTTTGATATGCACCGATTACTAGAGATGAAACCCAGTCTCTCAATGAGTAAGAGAGAAGGATGGCCAAATGTATGGTTACGGTTACTTTTGAGCTTCGCCCAAACCTCAGATTGAGGGGCCAAGTACTCTTGTGAAGACGAGCACCCTCCCAAAAGCTAAAGACAAAGTAGATCCGTCCATTTGAGGTACCAGGATAGTCCATCCCAGTCACCTTAGGTAAGTACCTAGAAGTTTTGGCCACCAGAGATAACTCAAATCACAGACATTACCATGAGGGCAATAGTCGTAGACAGCACGCTGTGTGGGCAGGATACCTAAGTCCCCGACTCAATTCCAAAATCCCTGAAGGGACCCCCAATACACAGAATGCCCAAAGGAGTTGTAAGAGAAGGTGAGCTACCTTCAATTACAGTCTAATGTTGTCTCGTATTTCGCTCCATTGTTAGTGGAGTGATCCTGGTAATATGAGTGCAGAAGGATTTTTCACTCGTTAACGACACTAGTTTTGATTTTCAACCTTGGGCAGTTCACTCACATGCTTATCCCAAGGTCCTAATCTAGCTAATGTTGGTTTGCTCAAAAAAGAGTAACTGATTGATTTTAATGTAAATTTTATTGAACTTGATTATTTGCCTTCAATAGGGGTGTTGATGTATGAATATGATGAGACTCTCGACTCAATAAACCATGCAGAACAATGCTCTGAAAAAAAAAAATCAATTTCTTATGCAAACAAGTCTTATTCTACACATGTATCATTTCACATATTCATGGATTCGTCAATGCATCTAAAGCCATTCAACACTTGCATAATTGAAAGTTTCTTTTCTCAATATTCCCTAAGAACTACTGAAAACGAAAATGAAGCAGCCTACAACTATTTCGACAAAAGGAACAATACAGTTTATCAGCTTTTCTTTCAAAAAAATGTCTTCTAAGAGAGAAAAACTAAAACATTTTCTTAAAAATAAATTTTTTGAGACAAAAATTTTGTTAACATGATACTGTTGCAGATCTTACTTTAGCCCCTGAGATAAGTTCCCCTTGTTTAGGTCCACAGAATCTTCTGGAAAACATGGAAATGGGCAACTAACACTCCATCTCTTTGTAAATAGAGAGTTAGTTTGGCCACTAACGCTCCCTGTACACAGTCAAAGAGCTTTATAAAGCTCTGTGTAGACTAGAAACCTACGTTATTAAGGGAAATAACTCAACAAAGGGTATTTAGGATCAGTTTCTAAGGAGAATGCAACTTTGCAGGATGCAACAAGTTATATGGTGGATCAAAAAAGGATTTGAAGAAGCAAGGATCTCATAGAAGAAAGAGAAGCTCTGAGAGGAGTCTGGGTAACCAGGAACTAGATGTATACTCCCCAGTGGAGTCACCAATTCTGCTATGGGGTAAAATGCATGGGATGAAAACTACCCTCAAAGGCCTTCTTGGGCCCTTCAACAGACCGTAATATTATCTGCACAAGCTACCCCTTACACAAATGTTTATCTATCAAACATAAATTGACAGGGTATGGAAAGAGGTTCACCTTTGGTTCCTTCTAGATTCATTTTGGGATCTTCGTGCGACACGAAGAACTCCTTCTAAGCTAGCTCCAAGTCGATTCCTGCACAAAGGACAAAGCAAACCAATTACATCATACACTTCTAAAAACCAATGTAAGAATCCGTAACAAACATGTATTAATGTATAACTTAACTACTCAACTTGCCAAGCATCAGAATGAACAAATAAATGGACAATATCATCGACACTTTGGAGTAGGGGACACAACTGCAGTTATATATTCATAATGGAAGAGTGATTACAACAATCCATTGCATCAGCCTTCCTTTCCCCTTCTTCCTCTCTCTCTCTCTCTCCTTCTTTCAGCTAGCTCCTTCAAGAATATGATAGTTTCACAACAGCTCTATAAGCTATCCTTCAAAATGCTCAAACTCCTTTTTGCAATGGCCCTCTCATTGCTTATGTAGCAATCAAGTTAGCGCTGCCAAGCTCCATATAGAGTTCATTAGGGTGAAAAACATGAACCTGCCTTGTTTACAAGCTTTTTCCCATTTTCCTTCATTCTCAGAATAGAATTTATCCAAATATCTTGATTTTTGGAGTGTCTTTGCTTTCCTTGCATAAATATAGGGATTTAATATCTAGATATTTTATGACCAGATTCGTTGGCATAACCTTCTGAACATCACTTAAGTTCACTAACACTCCACCTAGTCTAACAACATGAGTTAGCAGGCTGACTAACGCTCCTTTATGCTTGGTAACAAGCTTTATAAAGTAGGTTGTCAGTGTATAGAGAGAGTTAGTGTGGATTCTAGGCCTACAATTGTGGTCATTGTTTCAGTCACCTTTTCTTTCACCTCTGAGTTGATGAGGAGATCAATTTTTTCCTATAACGGTGGAACTCACGGGTATGAAGGATCACAGAGCCCTAGAAGAGAGGCTCGCATAGCTTGGTGAGCTTGAGGGAGAAATATTTATGGTTGGATTTCACCAACATGTCCAAAAGAAGTGTGAAAAAGCATGGCATGATCGACACATTAAGTTGCGCACCTTTAAGGTAAATGATCTAGTTTTGTTATATGACAACAAGTTTGATGAATTTCAAGGGAAATTCAGAATGCACTGGCTAGGGCCCTATGTTATTAAGGAGATTACCGATGGTGGAGCAGTTCAGTTGGTTAGATTGAATGGATATCCCTTCCTAGGAAAGTTGAATGGCAGTTGATTGAAGCCATATATCGATGATCTGGCCAGGTGACTATATGAAGGTAGAATAGTCTTAGCACTCTAGGTGGTTGAAAGGAGGCACAGGACTATAAACTACACTACCCAGCTTGAGGAACAATGGGATTGGAGGATTGTGTGGAACAAGGAGATGTCACAAGGTTCACGACAACATGGACTGAGCTGTGTTACCTAGGGGAAACTCGAGCAGGGCGGCCCAAACGTGACCATTAAAGTCATTGTTCATGATTTGATGATAAGAATGTGGCCAAATGGAGCGGATGACCAATATTTAAGACAACCTTGATGGGTAAGATCCTTGGAAATTTGTCACCAATCTAGCATTAATGAACCGAATATGGGGGGAACGGTCAGATTTGAATTCAAAATGGCCGATAAATTATAGGTGGAGGCCCAATGAAAAACACTTGGAATTTTGAACATTGAGTTGGTGAGCTCTCAGACGTGCATGATTTGAGCATTCCTCGAAGCATTGCTTGACTGCCCAGTGTTTGATTAATTCCTGGAATCCAAACACAATTTCATCTGTAATTTTATCCCAAGACTCAAAGCTATTGACACTGAAGTAGTGACCGCCGACGGGGCTGTGCCAAAGGTTGATAAGGAGGTAGAAGGAGTTGGTCTTGAGGTTGTAGACGTATTAGCTAAAGTCCCCAAGTCACCACGGATGCCTAGACCAAAGCCTACCTCGACCAAGGAGAGTGCGAAGGATAAGAAGGGTAAGCAAGTTGTGATACCAGTGCGCGCATCACCTAGAAGAAACCCACTGAAGGACAAGCCCACCAGACAGGAAAAGGGAAAAACAATTAACTTGGAGTCGGAGGAGGAAGAAATTGAGGACATCCCAATGGATGATGAGGATTTGGGGGTGAAGGAAGTTGAAGTCGAGGGTTTTGACCCTATCACTAATTTGTTCAGCTACATCACTCTACACAAGGGTAAGATGAAGGTTCCAAAGGACATTGATGAAAGAAAGGTTTCCTTGCACACACCTCTACTACTAGATGAGATTTTTTTTGAAGGACCGCACTTGGGGCGCTTTCCTTTGTTAAAACTAGAATATTGGGACTTAGTTGACCATGAGAAGTTCCTGCACTTGGCGATAGAGCAGCTAACGCATCGTGTTGTTGACACAACCAGTGGGATGACTACATTAGAACCACAGAAGTGGCTTAAGGAGTAGAAAAGGCTGATCTTCTCAACCTGCTATGGGTGCCACGCTATAATCGCACACCCATTACAGTATTGGTCATCAAACAATTTCTATGCTTGGTCCATGATGGGTATCTGTGGTTGGAAGATTCAATACCCATCACCGACAGGTTGATCGATATGATCACGCAGCTACCCTATACAGGGGATAATTTGGCCATGATGTTTGGTAGAAAAGGTGGCGAGTAGGCCCTCATAGAGGCCATGAAGGAGAAATTCAAGCTTGTGAAGAAGCCACGAGGCTATGCCATCTCGAGTATCTGCAACCCTGTAGTCAAGGTGGCCATGCAGATTTTGGTAGGAAAAGTTATGAGGAAGTGTCGCATAGATGAAGTTCCGACACCAGTCATCGCTCTAGTGGCCCCATGCAACAAAGGAGTCTAGTTTAATTGGGCACACTATCTCTACGGTGAGTTCCTTTTAAACTTTCGTAAGGCGTAGGAGCTCAGCAAGACCTTCCACTATGCATGGCTCTTGTTGTCTATTATACTAGTAGCTTAGGAGCTGCGGGAAGATAGTCAATTCCCCTCGGTCACGCTAAAACTTCCAGAAGTAGGGAAGTACAATTTGTTGTGGGTGACCAAGGATGCTTAGCACTGTCAATCACAAACCATGATTGTCGCCTACTATGTTTACCAAACTTCAAGAGTACGCAGAGTTCAAGGCAGAATTTCACCGCGTATCGATCAGGGCATGAAAGGACCCTAAGCAAATGTGGTATCACTTGACATACTTGGCAACGGATGATGTGATTGGTGTAGTTCTTGATTGTTGGCCAGTAGAGTGGCACATTGCCTCAGAATTGGTAGCGAGGTCGAGCAAGTCCACCATGCAGTGCAAAAAGGAGCAGGCCAAGCTCAAGATGGTGTAGCTAGCGAAGAAAAGGAAGAGGGAGGTCACTGACAAAGCTTAGGCAGAGTGTGATGCCACCCAGCAGGCGGAAAAGCGGACAGGCGAAATAGAGCATGGCTCTGACAAAAGGTGCGAGGTCCCCTTTTCCTGTAACAGAGGAAGATGTGGACAAGAAAATAGAGCAGCATTGAGCAGACCCATAGACGATGTTGGAATGCATCAAATGTCCAAGAGAACAAGAGAAAGTGGGGCCATAGAAGAAATTCAAGGCCAGCAAGACGTCACTGGACCAAATCACCCTAATAGAGAGAGATTTGCATGACATTGGAGACACAGTGTGGGATGTCATCATGGAGGTACTAGAGTAGTTCGAGTAGCAACAACAACAAATATTGGCGGCCATCCAAACGGGTCTGGAGGAGCTGCAGATCCATGCATCATAGACTAGCATGGTGTCCACCAGCTTCGCTATCGGTTGATCCAAAATGGATCTATTTTTTCCTCTAGATTAAATTCTTCAAATGCAGATGAAATTGGGATCAAGTTGAAGTGATTGTTGAGATGATTCCAATGGTGTGAACAACACATATATCCCAGTTCGAATGAAGAAGTTAAGGCCAGTCAAAGTTTCAAGTCAAACTAGTGCAAAAAGAGGAAAAGTCAAAGTCAAAGTCAAACAGTCAACCATCAACAGTTAACCCAGGGTGATGTCAGTAAGACATGTGTCATCCCAGGAATGTGCCATATATCTAGGGTGATGTCATCAAGGTTGGTGATGTGTCGTGATTTTATTGGTTGATACGGGCCAATCTGGGGCTAACACGTGGTAACCCAGATTTTCCTAGTGTTGGCATCAATCCCAAAATTTTGGGGGTCAGGGAGGATCGAACCCCTGACCTCCCAAAAAGGATAAGACTTTGCCAAATTCCTCTCACTGGATGAGCTAAGTTATCACTTGTTTATAGGTGGTGCAGATATGGCATTTAAGGTGGACAGGTATTAAACCGCCGAAAAAGGGCCGGACGGTCGGGGTCAAGCCCATGACCATCAGTCCCTTAACATTAAGTGTTATCATAACCGTTAGCCATCGCACAGAATCTGAACAGTGTTAAACATACGTGTCTATGTATGGGCTACAGATGATATATTTCATATCTTAATATATCTATATGATATATCAAACATTAAACACGATATATATATCATATCTTTGCGATATAAAATGTTGGAGTGTCGGGTGGAGATTTCGACTCGCTGACCTCCTTTATATATACACCTTCACAAAAAAGCCATGACCACTACACCATACAAACGAGCTTGTTAACAATCCATTTCAAAACTTTTATAACATTTCATTGCAGGTACATCCACCCAAGGAGTTCACGGTTTTTCCAGAGGCGGTTTTTGTATGTAGATGTGGTTTTGTGAAGTACAAAGGTAGTTTTTGCAAGTGTATGTTGTTTTTTTTACTTTCTAGGGTGTTTCGAAGTCACTGTGGCCAAATATGGTCGAGTTTACAGTCATTTGACTCAAAATTTTGAGCTGGACATAGTGGTGATGTCCATTTTTTCATTTGAGACTTTGTTTTTGAGCTCATGCCTGTAACAACATTTTGAAGAAAAAATAAAGAGGTCAACACTAGAAGCAAAAGGACTAGGAAACGTAGCGAGGAATTCTGGTGAACTCCTTTAGTAAATTTTGTTGTGTTGATGTGTTTGAATGTGTTTTCAAATTGTTTAAGTGTTTATGTTATTCACAATCTTTTCTATCCGTTGCATTAAGTAACATAAGCAAATTCCCACATAGTCTATAATACCCTATTCATTAATGGATCAAGTGGTATCAGAGCAACAAGGTTTTTAAGGTTTGACAAGTTTATGTAGAGATTTGAATGGTTACTAGGTTGGGGTTCAAATGAGGTGAAGGAGAGCTTGTTAAAGCAAATATAGAGATTGGAATGGTCTTTTCACAGAGAAGGATGGCAGATGAAACTCCACTGGCATCAAAGTCTCAATTTTTGGATATTTTCATGATGATGGAAGAGATGTATCATGAGTTTAAAAAGGGTAAAGGTGAAGGCACTTCATCACCTAAACCAGACAAAGGAGTAGAGGAACGTTTTATTTTTACTCCTCCAAATAAAGAAGATAAAGGAAAAGGGGAAAATCCTCCTCTATCTCCTCCATCATCACCATCAACGTCATCATCATCGTCTTCTTCTCATAAAACTAGTTCTTTTAAGAAGAGGAAAAAGAAAGCCTCTTTGATCAAATTAGTTGTAAAATTTGATTTTCCAATTTATGATGGAGAACTTAATGCTGAAAAGCTTGATAATCGGATAAGGAAAATTAATGTATATTGTAGTGTGCAAAAATTTGATTCAGAAAGAAAGAAGATCCAGCTTGCTAGCCTTTGACTTGGAGGAACCACACTTGTATGGTCGGAAGGCAAGACACAAGAAGATATCCAAAAGCATGGTAAAATCACTTAAACTTGGAATGAATTTGTTTTTGCTATTAAAAATCAATTTTATCCATTGGCTTATATGCAACAAGCAATGATGAGTTGGCAAACACTACACCAATTAAAAGGTCAAAGTGTTCAAAGTTATACTTAGGAATTCCATAAGAGATCTTTAACACTAGACATTTCATTGGACTCACTAGAGACATTGCTAAAATACATAGGTGATCTTTATATTTATTTGAGGCATACCATACTTATGCTTAATCCAACTAGCTTAGATGATGTATCAGTTCAAGCACCTCATCTAGAAGCCAGAGGTAAAAATGCAACCCTAGATGTTGGGAAATCATCCAAACCTATTGAAAGCAAGAATAAGGCAAGAAGAAACTGAAATGGAAGTAGAAGAAAACAAACACTATGAATAAAGACAAACCTTCATGCACTCAATGTAATAAGGAAGGACACAATGAGGCACAATGTTGGTCATTGCATCTGGAATTGAAGCGTAAGAAGTTTGGAGGTAAAGAGAAAGAATATTGCTACTATTCAGAAGGACTTGGGATCAGATTCAGGTGATGAGAAAACGAATACAACTATAAGTATAAAAGGTAAAGATTCTAAAGCATCTACAAGTAATTCTTCACATTCTGTTGAAAATGATAATGATGAGAGGAAAAGAAATGAGCTATTTCACATAAGAGTCATTTCCAAGCATACAAAAAATTATATTTTATTTGATAGTGGGTCACGAGTTAATCTGATTTCTGAAGCAATTGTGAAGAAGTTGGGTCTAAAAACAAAACCTCATAAAAAGCCATATCCATTAGGTTGGGTGTGTGATAAAACTAAGCTACAAGTTACGAAACAATGTAAAATTCATTTTTCTATTGGGTCAAAGTTTGTAGATGAGGTTGAATTAGACATAGCCCCATTGGACATATGTGGAATTGTATTAGGAAGTCCATACTTGTACAATAGAAATGCTATCTTCTATCAAACTGAAAATAAGTATCAACTCACTAAGGATGGAATTGAATATATTGTAAGGGATCATAAACTCAAATAGAACTTCTCTCTCATAAATTCAAGATAGGTGAAAATAATTGTAAATGAAAGTAAACAATTTTTACTTATGACTATAAAAGAAAAGGATATTGATAAATCCGATGCATTCCAAGGTTGTAATCCTAAACAGTAAGCAGATCTAGATAAAGTTGTTTCTGATTATGATATTCTATTTCAAGAGCCTAAAGGGCTTCCACCTAAGTGAGAGATAGAACATGATACTTATTTGCAGCAAGATGCTCCACTACCTAACATTTCAATGTACAAGTTATCAGTTCTAGAGAATGCAGAGATAAGGAAGCAAGTACAGGGGTTACTCGATCAAGGGTTTATTCAACCAAGAACATCACCATGCGGATCACCTATTGTGTTAGTGTGAAAGAAAGATGGTTCGTGAAGAATGTGCATTGATTTTAGAGCATTAAATAAAATCACAATAAAGAATCATTATCCTCTTCCTCATATTAATGATTTGTTATATTAGTTAAAAGATGTAGTTTACTTTTCTAAATTAGACTTGTGAAGCAGCTACCATCAAATCAGAGTTACAGAATAGGATGTGTGGAAGACTGCTTTCAAAATAAAGCAAGGACTCTATGAATGGATGGTTATGCCTTTTGGCTTAACTAATGATCTAGCTACATTCATGCGAGTCATGAATGATGTATTTAGACCATTCATTGATGATTTTGTAATAGTCTATTTAGATGATATTCTTGTTTTTAGTAGAACATGGGATGAACATGTTAGGCATGTAAAGCTGATTTTAGATGTTTTGAAAGGAGAAAGTCTCTATGTAAAACTATCAAAATGTGAATTGGGAGAAAATCTTCAAATTATTTGGGTTATATTGTATGGGGTGGTGAATTGAATATAGATACCTCTAAGGTCGAAGTTATTGTAAATTGGCCTAAGCCCAATACTGCTACAAAAGTTAGAAGTTTCCTAGGGGCAGCGCAATATTGGAGAAAGTTTATCGCTAACTTTTCTCTAATTGCAGCTCCTTTACATGCTTTGACAAGTGTGAAACATGTGTTTTAGTGGGGAGGAAAACAGCAAAAAGTCTTTGACAAATTGAAAGAGAGGATCAGTACAGCGCAAGTACTAGCACTGCCAGATCTTCAACATCCATTTGAGATCAAGACAAGTGCAAGTGAATATGCCATGGGGGCAGTGTTGATGCAGCACAGAAAGCCTATATGCTTTCATTCTGAGACATTCACATCAACAGTAGTTAACTATCCTACATATGATAGAGAATTATATGCATTAGTTCAGAGTGTTAAAAATTGGAACCATTACATACTGGGTAAAGAAACAATCATACACACAGATCATCAATGACTACAATACTTAGACTCACAAACTAAATTGCAACAATCAAGACTTTACAAGTTGATGGGTTTGCTACAAAAATTTCAGCTCGTTATCAAATATAAGAAGGGCATACATAATAAGGTTGCAGACATGTTATCAAGACCAATTATAAATGCATCCACAATACTTTAGCATAATTCAGCAATTCATGAAAGTTACATTGAACAATATGGTCAAGACATAGATTTTAAGGATTTATATGCAACTTTAAGTAATGGTAAGAAGGTAGAAGAATTGGATTATTACTTAAAGGACAAACTCTTATTTTATTTGGGAAAGTTAGACATTCCACAAACCAAAAGAATTAATATAAATTGAGAAGCACATACTTCTCTCATATCAGGTCATTTTGGTGTAAGTAAAATAGTTTCACAATTACAAAGATTCTGCTATTGGCCACGAATCAATGAGACAATTTCTAGATATATTAAAGGATGTACTATGTGTGTTACAAGCAAGCCAAGTAATGGAAAATTAGGCTTGTATACTCCATTACCAATTCCTTCTCGTCCTTGTGAAAGTGTTCCCATGGATTCTATTGGTGGCTTGCCAAAGTCTAGAAAGGGTCATGATTATTTGTATGTAGTTGTGGATAGGTTTAGTAAAATGTGTATTTTGACACCATGTAATAAAAAAGTCACATCTAAACAAATTGCAAAGTTGTTCTTTGAAAATGTATGGCCTCATTTTGGGTTACCCCCTTCTATTGTATCTGATCGATATTCTCGATTTGTCGGGAAATTCTGGTCAAGTCTATGGGAGTTAATGGGCAGAAAGTTAAAGGAGAGCACAACATTGCATCCACAAATAGATGGTTAGACAGAAGTGGTCAACATGATAGTGATACAGTTGCTTTGAGGATATTGCAGCAAGCATCCCAAACTTTGGGATGAGCATTTGTGTTATGTGCAGCATGCTTACAACCATGCAAAACATTATTCTACTAAGAGATCTCCTTTTGAGACTTGTTTTAGTTTTATATCAAAGTCTCCGTTGGATTTTGTCTTTGGTAAAGGCATAGTAGTTGATGGACACAGTGATTTGGACAAGGTGACCAAGTTCATTGAACAAATCAAAGAAATTCACCAGGCAATATAGGAACATCTAGAAAGAAGCCAAGAAAAGTATAAAGCGTAGCATGACAAGCGTCGAGTTGAGAATAGTTTTCAAGTTGGTGACCAAGTATGCTTGTTCATCAGTGAAGAAAGACTGCAAGGGGAGGTAAAAAGTTGAAACCAACTAGATATGGTCCTTTCAAAATACTTGGTAAAATTGGTGAAAATTATTTCTGCCTAGATCTAGCAGCTTATATGCATATCTATTCCATCGTAAATATTGAAAACTTGTGATTGTATTAACCTTCATTGGTTGAAGATCCCAAAGAGTAAGGCTAGATACCTTCCATCGAAGATCTTTTGCTCGAGTATCTCAATGAGCTATAGGAGGACACAGTTATTGATAGGAGGATAAGGACTTTGTGATGGGGAAACGTTGAGTATCTTCGAGTTGGAATCAAAGGTACAAATCCATGTAAAGCATGATGGATAGAAATTGGAAGTGTGAGGGAACTTTATCCTCACTTACTCGATAACTAAAAAGAACTTTTGGTGGTCCAAAATCTTCCAGTGGGGAGGAGTAATCCAAAATGGATCCAGTTTTGCCTCTAGATCAAAGCCTTCAAATGTGGATGAAAGTGAGATCAAATTTAAGTACTCGTTGAGATTATTCCAACAGTGTGAATGGTACATAAATCTAATTTCGGATGAAGAAGTTAAGGCCAATCAAAGTTTCAAGTCAAACTAAGGAAAAAAGAGGAAAGGTCAAAGTCAAAGTCAAACAATCAACGATTAACGATCAACCTAGGGTGATGTCAGTAGGACACTTATCGTCTTGGGAATGCACCATATTTCCACGGTGAAGTCATCAAGGTTAGTGATGTGTCATGATTTGATTGGTTGATATGGGCCAATCCAGTGTTGACATGTGGCAGCCCGGATTTTCCCAATGTTGGCATGAATCCCAAAATTTTTGGGGTTAGGGAGGATCGAACCACTGACCTCCTAGAAAGGCTAATACTTCGCCAAATTTTGCTCACCAGATGACCTAAGTTATCACTTGTTTATAGGTGGTGCAGATATGGCATTTAAGGCGAACAGGTATTAAACTACAGGAAATGTGTCGAATGGTTAGGGTCAACCCCATGACTACGGGTCCATTAACATTAAGTATTATTGTAAACGTCAGCCACCACATAGAATCTAAACAATGTTAAATATATGTGTCTATGAATGGGCTACACACGATATATATCATATCATAATATATCTATATGATATATCAAACATTAAACACGATATATATATCAATATTTGCGATATAAAATGTTGGAGTGTTGGGCAGGGGTTTCGACCCACTGACCTCCTTTATATATATGCCTTCACAACAAAGCCATGACCACTATGCCATACAAATGGGCTTGTTAACAAGTTGTTCCAAAACTTTTATAACGTTTCATTGCAGGTACATTTGCCCAAGAACTGTGCAGTTTTTCCAGAGGCGGTTTTTGTATGCATAGGTGGTTTTGTGTGGTAGAAAGGTGGTTTTCGTAGGTGTATGTTGGTTTTTTGACTTTCCATGGGGTCTGGAAGTCACTGTGGCCAAATATGGTCAATTTTGCACTCATTTGACTTGAAATTTCATGCTGAACACAATGGTGATGTCCCTTTTCTCATCTAAGACTCTGTTTTTGAGCTCATGTCTGTAACAAGAATTTGAAGAAAAAATAAAGAGGTCAGCATTGGAAGCGAAAGGACCAGGAGACATAGCTAGGAAGTTTGGTGAACTCCTTTATTAAATTTTGTTGTGTTGATGTGTTTGAATGTGTTTTCAAATTGTTTATTTGTTTATGTTATTCACATTCTTTTTGACCCGTTGCATTAAGTAACATCAACAAATTCACACATAGTTTATAATATCTTTTTCATTAATGGATCAGCGGTACTTCCAAAGTTGCTGAGATACTACATGTGAAGGACTCCCAAGCGATAGTGATATCGGATGGAGCACTGACCATAGAAAATGAAGCTGACAATCCCATTGTCAGCACCCTCAAGGAAATGGGTTTGAACTTGGTAGCACTCCTTGGTGAGGCACTCCACCTACTGTGGGATGGATTGATCGTGGAGTTGAGGGCTAGAAAACACTATGTTTTGTAGGTGATTAGTGAACAATAGATCAATAATGTGCATCTGGCCCTACAACGAGACTCTACCCTCACCGCTTTGATCGAGGTAACTGACCGAAACAAGAACATAGTTTAGGTCATGGAGGAGGCATGCGAGATGGTCCCGTAGTTGGCCATTACAGAGGGAGAACTGATCAAGGTGTGCGTTCACAAGATTGCTATAGGTGTGTTCGAATCTCACATAGAGTTGGCTAACGTTCAGCTGGAGCTAAACCTACAGATTGCAGATTTATAGTTGAAGGCACAACCTTCAACTCCATTGTAGGTAAAGGAACATTTTTCAACCACTATCACAGAGGTGATATCGGTGGTAGATAGTGCAGCAGTAGACTGCACATGACTTTTTGAACAGTCATTTGAGGTCTTGACGAGCCTGGAGGAGGATCCTAATGTACAACAGCTAGAGAGAGAGATGCGAGAACTGCAGCAACACTATGATGAAGTAGAAGGTACAATGCACAACGTTTCTCTCACACAGAGACTAACGAAGCTCCAAGAGGCCAAAATATTGAAGGAACAGGTAGACGCAGCACTGAATAAAGAGGCAGTGCTGAAGGCGTGTTTAAAGCACTCGTTAGACAAAGCTTGTTTTGTCATGGTCTCTTTTGAAGGTAAGCTTGTAAATCTGTAAGTGACTCAGTAGAAGCTTCAAGATTACAATTCAGGACAAGTGACATAGTAGTTGGTTGACAAAATGAAGTAGGAGACTACACAGTGCACCGCCGAGGTTGTCGTCATATAGGTTGAGCTGGGAGGTCTTTACGCCAAGATCTCTGTGCCCATAGAGTGACTCGAGGGTGAGTCACCATGTTTGTGTTGGGCTCATGTTGGGAATAGGTTCCCCCAAGAGCAGTTTTAGGGCTAAAAGCCCATGTTTTGGGATAATTTTGAAAAAAGTTGTAAAGTCTCCATATTTTGTGGTCGTGTAGTGCGAAGGTGTCAAGAGTCATAAAGGGTTTTCTGCCCTTATTTTGTAAAGTGTAAAGTCAGATGTAAAGATCCACCCATGCTCCGCGGACCATGGGATTGTATAAAAAGGAGCTAAGTATGTAAGCTCTAAGTAGTTAAGAATAAAAGTAGTAAGAAGAGAAGGACTGGAGTTTTGGTAGAGAAGTCTAAGTGTTTCGGGTCTTATCATAGGTAGAGGCTTTATAGCTAAGTGTGTAGAGGCTTGGGGTGGAAGTCCACAGCTGAGTGTGCAAACCCCTACAACCATTTGCGTAGGGTGGATAGAGTCTGTATTAAACTGGAAGATATCAATAAAGAGAAGTATTCTGAAAATTATGTTTATTTATTTCTTGTTAATGCATCTGATTATATGGTGTTTTGGGTTTAATTTACAATGTTCATGTGATGCGCAAATGAATGTGACTATATTGGTTAATTGAACACAAGTGAGGATATCAGTTTATGTGGTGCTAACTATGATTGATTAATAAGATAAGGAAAACACTTGAGATAACTTGGGAAACTATATAATACATTGTCATAGTTGCGCAAAAGTGCCTGGACCACGGGTTAGGGCTACGCGAAGGTCAATCATACACCTTTGCGTAGGTACTGGAGGGTGAAATAAAGGTTAGACTAACGGAGCCCTAAAGCTTAGTGACCTATGTAGAAGTAGGGGCACATGGGATAAACCGACATCAGGACCATCTCAAGGTGTGGGAACTTTGTTCCATCATTCCCCCATACTACTTCGGGTGAGACTTCGGTTCACGCTCCATGGGTTGATGCCGAAAGGGCCAGTAGCGTAGGGATTTTTTTGGCTAATTAACATTGAACTTGGGTCAGGCACCACAAAGCCAACACTAATCTATTAGTAAGGAACAAAATTCATAGGAAAATATTCCTTCTTGATCAAGTTGAGATAATAAGTCAATTCTATACACCTTATTCTTTGTTGACCATTATCATTTAGCTTAAGTCTTGTAGCATAGTGTCTTATATCTTTAATAGGTGTTACTAAATATGATTTATGTTCCTAACTAATTTTTTCCTTACTTTTCTTCCATATAAATTTGGAGCATTCACTCATAGTAGGCATGCCTTTGATTATGCTAATGGTAATTATAATTTAGGCCAACATATAAAATCATTAAAGTAGCTATCCCAAATAGATTATAGAAATAAAATGTAGATCAAATAATCTAATTTTGTGTTTAGAAAATAATATATTAAGTAGATTATTCGTAATTTAATATATAGCATAAAATTCATAGTTTAACAAAAAGTAAAATATCTCAATTAATATTTTATTTTCACTATTGTATTGTAGTCTAACCCTTCGAAATTTAACTTTCCTAAGTTAGATTTTATCATCTTAACCAATTAATAAGAACATTCTAGCTACCTATCTTTAGGAAACCTTTGGGTTTCCTAAATCTCCATGCCCAAAGCTCCAAGAAGGACAACAATCAACAAACTAGTATGCAATATTCCAAATCTAAGTCCAATACTTTAGTTTAGCAAGATATATCATACTTTTTGTAAATGTTTGGAAAATTTTGAATCCAAAATTATCCACCTCTCATAATATCTTCAGCACCACTTCCTCTTTTCTATTGATCAAATTCTCATCCTCATTTACTAGTTATTGTTAGCCCTCATTAATAAGACATAAACCTACCATTTTGTATATTTTATGGAAATAAAATAATAAATGAATTGAAAAACAATAGTGAAAATAATTTCTTCTCATGCTAGTTAATAAATGAAATGAAATTTGACATTTCAGCCAAAACTTCATGATCCATTCCCATTTATTTCATAATATCAACCAATAACAAAAGTATTTGAGAGTATTTAATGTCATTAGATTTTTATATGTATACAAAATACTTTTCGTAACATTAAGCCATTCACCAAATAATTAATAACCTGACCAATGATTAATAGGTCAAATGCATGTATTAGTTTATATGCAAAATGTACATTATAGTGATAAATAATTACTAGCTCTAATTCATTGTTATATATGTTTACAATCAACCATGTAGAATAGTAAATTGAGTACATGCCTCATCTAATAATATTTACTAATATTATCACATTAAATTTCAATCACTAAAAACCACACTTATTTTATTATAAGTGAATCGATTTAAGAAAATAAGTGAATCGATTTAAGAAAATAAGTGAATCGAAGGTAAGATAGAAGGATTCACCTAATTATCAAGTAGGATTCTCCATTGACTTTGATTCATCCTTTCTCCCTAAATTACTTCCACCTTCTACATCATATCTTTTCCACTTTTTCTAGTATATGCTAAGGTGCCATCTATATTGACTTAACTCTACATATAACCTAAAGTCGATAACATAAACCTTGTCAACCCAAAATCTCTAAGAGATGATCAATAGTTGGTATCACCTTTCTAGCCAAGTGTAACTTAACACAACCCTCAAGAAGCTCCATGTTTTGTAGGATAAATGATATCCCACACATCCAACCCTTGTAATAGAAATTTATTCGATACCATTCCATTTTTCATAGCGAAAAATTGTTGTCGTTCTTAGAGTTATATTAATACTACATGCAATTTTGTTGTCCATGATACCAATATTATGTTAGTGTTATAGTTATTTTGGCATTGCTTAAGTCGCTAATATCTAAGTTCATTTACCAAAACACATCATAAAAACTAATCATATATTCAATTTCATCTTATTAGCCCGGTTAAATTTAATTTTAAATAATTAAATATGTTTACTTACCGTATGACACCAATTATCTATTCATAATTTAAATATCGTGAAAGAAAATTGTGTTGAGAGATGCTCTACATCCTAGTACGGGGACTTTTTGTAATGCTTGTAAACGAGTATAAACATTTTAATGTCACTTGAATAAAGATTATAAACCCCCATAGTATATTTATAATTCCATATGGAATCTCTTTATATCACATGGATTAATATAAACAAATAAATATATACTCATGTGAATAAATAACTTTAACTAAATTTATTGCATACAAGTTTTTCCACTAAACATAATTAGGAGTTACTCCTCACCATTATGTATGCATTTCTTAGCACAATTATACAAATAAGTAAAATTTGATGATCACTTCACCTAACATCTACTTTAACAATACAATTTGTTATATAAAACACAAATAAGATAAACAATTGTTTAGATAATCTTCGGCAAAATCACATAATCAATCTTTTGTCGACGCGTTTCGAACCAACCAGTGTGGTTCATCGTCAGGACAAGTTGAAGAACCAATCCGGCTAAGCTGAATAAATAGAGAGTGCAGAGACTCCAACGGCTATATTGCCAACTGCTTTATTAATTTAGATAATTAAAATAAAAATAAATGATGATTTACACTTATCAATGTGCATTGATGATTACATTATATAATGATTATTTTATAAATATTGTCATATAATTGTATATGTTATTACAAAAATATATTTAATATAGTATAAATGTCTTGCATTCTATTAAGCTAGTTAAGTGAGATAAGATCGATATATGCCTTGGATATGAATGTGATGCTTCTCTCAAGGAATTAATGAAGAGTTTGTAGAAGGAAAAAATTAAATGATAGAAAAAAGTCAAGGCTGACATGGAGGATCTATTTCGACATTTCTATCGATTTTTCGCTCACTTTAACTTCAGAGATGGGTACAACTTTAGGTATGTGAATAATATAAAGGGTTTTAATATAATATTAGGTTTGATATTAATATTAAATCAAATATTAATATTAAATTGATAATATATTATGATATATATTAATGTATTAGGAAAGAGAGCTTTAATTCAACAAAATATATATATATATATATATATATATATATATATATATATATATATCACAAAAAAGAGACAATAAAAATATTTATCAAAATTATTTTACATATGTATATGTGTGTATCCTTCTAGAGGCTATTGTAGCTAAAAAATAATGTCCAAATGGAATTAATTGCTCATTTTTATTAAAAAATTGATCATATCATCCCCTTATAGCAAATTTATTTAGTTCCTTTTTTTATACATTGTTGATACGAATTCTAAAATGCTTCGTGGGTGTCTGTCTGGAATATATACTCTGATTTCTATGTTACTCACATACATCTTGTCTTTGGAATGAGAAAAAAATATACTTCCTATCCAATTTGATATAGAAAAGAGTTGAAATGCTTGAGATATAGTAATTTAATTATTGCCATAAATTGAGAGGATATTTTGTGATGTGAACATCCTTTTGTTTGACGATCTTTACACTATCCTCATCCACTTTTAGTCTCCTATTTAAGGCATCATCAATGCATTAATCCATGTACTTGTATATGTGATCAAATGTGGTATGAGTGAAGTGCCTAATATTTGTCATAATTATTTGATATATAGGCATTAATGTTTGGGTACTCAATTAATAGGTGTCATTCATCCAATCTATAAAAACTTTGGAGTCTTCATAGATATGAATGGTGGAGAAGTTCATATCTTTTGAAATTCTCACAAGGATGTTCAAAGTGGATACTTTTACATGAATGTTGGTGGTTCTACCTATGTTTCACAACAAGAGAAGAAATACAAATTGTTTATGAATATTTGGCCACAGATTCCTTGTTTGGCAGGGTATGTTAAGTTACTCCATCAAAGAATTCCTATTTTTTTAATTTTTGATCATATTTTTAATCGTAGAAAGCGATGGAGTTTTTTTGTGAGAGGGAGGCATTTCTCCTTGAATACTCAAAATTTTAAGAGAAATACTCATTGGACTTCGGAGGTATCATTATTATGTTCTATCTATATTATTACATTATATTATATTAGACATGGTATTGCAATATTATAATGTCTAAATATAAAATATTATATAATATTTACGATAATATTACATAATATTTATTTAATATTATATGATATTATATACTATTGAAAACTATTAAACATAGGTAAACAACAAGTAAGATTTTTACAAAAGGTAAAATAAGATGGATTTATAAACATATCAAAGTCTCAAAATCAGATAAAAAACAAGATACTAAAAGTTGTTGAAATTTCACTAAATTAAAGGGGTAAAATCATATGTAAGGTTCTAAATCAAGTTTTAATTATTTTCACATTAATATTTCACAACACTTTGAAACACACTGGAAGAAATCCAACTTCTCTTTTTGGGTCTAACTTTACGCACATAGTTATAGTTTTTCAAGAAGTATTGATCCACCATGTAGATCACTCCACCTTTGCCACATATCCCACTTAAAGATATAGTCGATCCTTTTCCTTTTACAACATTAAGCACATTTACAAGAATAGTCATACCTCAACTCTTTCGATTAGGCAATAGGAGTATGTGCATTCACTAGTTTATGATATGCAACATTTTAGTATCATCTCTAGTGTTTCTCTACTGCCAGTAGGCCTATGCAGTACCCCAAAAGAGTCACTTCAAGGAATCACAAGCATCAACTTGCTACCAACAAGCCTATTTAGTAACCTGGCAAAGTTTCCTACTTCACCCCTCTATGCATAAAGTCTTTATCTTCTTTCACCCTTTATTTATTTTTAAATTTTGTGCTGATATTCCCGACTTATTTAATGAGAAAGAGAGGTTTTTCCTTATTTTACAGATATTCTTATATATACACCTCTACAATTAGTATGATCACTTAAGTTTTTCCTCCTTTCCCTTCACTACTTGACTGAGTTGACAGGTCAAAACATCATTTAATTACAAGGTTGAGTAGGGAATAAATATCCTAAAATAGGTACAAGCTTTATAGTTCCAAAAAAGGTTATCCAGCTAGAATGAATCATATTCTCCATCCAGACATCATTGAATTTAAAGATATGTAAACCAAACAAAGAATTTGACCGCAAACTATCCAAGCATTGTTCATCATCACAACCTCCCCTTCAAAGATTCACTACATAGTCTTTGATCCAAACAAGAGAAATTTTCGTGCATGGGATTACTAAGAAAAATGCAAAAGAAAAGACATGAAAGAGAAAGAAAAACAAAAACAATAAAAGAGAAAAAATGTAAGACTAAAATGAAAAAAACATGTAAGGTAGAAGGCAAGAAAACAAAGTAAATGCGACGAATAGAAAAGCAGCAAAATACAAGGTCAATGTAATGCAAAAGAGAAAAAATGCAACTAGACCTATTCCTAATCTAACCATCTAGGAGGTCAAGCCTAACTAAAGTGAAATTTTGAATGTAACAATTCATGTTTCTCCCGACTAATAAATTGAGAGATATGAACAATTAATAACCATGTAAAAAAAATGTACATAAGTAAATATGTTTACCTAAATTGCCTGTACATAAGAATGAAGGTTAGGGATGTAAGCATAAAGGTGTTCTTTGAAAGCTTTCTCTACCTAGCATGTATGCTTACCAAAATAGAAATACTTTGAAGATATCTCTCAAACATACATCACATGAGTTAAGATCAAGGAACTATTGGAAATTTTTATTAGAAACTAAACAAGTTAGATACGATTCCTCCAACCAATCAATAATTGGATCATAAGAACAATCAGATTAAAAAAATTTCAAAGATAAATATTTAATTATCATATCTATCTTATGAGAAAGATTAGGTGAAGAAAACATAAGTTGATAATTATGTTGGCTTTTTCGGGCCTGACCTAGGTTCAGAGTTAATTATCCAAACAAATCCCTATACTACTGACCCTTTCATCAACAGTCCGTGGAGTTCAAATTGAGGTCTCACCCGAAGTAGTATGGGGGGGTGCTATAATCAGGTTTCCACACCCTTGGGATGTCTGAGAGGTTGAACTGGTCCAACTATTATTCTCTTCATGCAAGTTGCTTCACACACTTCCCAGGCCTTCACGACCTAATATTCTTGCCTTCGTGCAACCCTAACTAGGGGATGTGGGGCTTATGGACTACTAGAGTAGCGCTCTACATTATTTACTTAAGTAGTACCTGATATCTTGCTTATATTCCTATGCCTAAGTAATTATCTTCGCGTAAATAGATGTCTTAAGTTATATTTATTTAGACAACACATTCATATGAGTTCGTGCAGTAGATAAACAATACACTTGCAATTTATACCCAATCATAGATTAAAACGAGAAAATATACACAGAAATATGGTAAGCTTCTCCTTATTAATTCTTCCAACGATTACAGACTTGACCTACCCCGTGCACTCAGCTGCAGGGGTCTGCACACTCAGCTGCAAAATAGTAGGCCTCTACGCACTCAGCTGCAGAGCCTTCTCCTACTCAGACACACTTTACACTTCGACTCAGTCTCTTAGACTCCTCATGTTTCCATTATATTAGTTATGTTATGTTATCTTCTACACTTAATGTGTCACTCTATTTATACAATCCCATGGTCCACGGACCATGGGTAGGTCTATTAAGCCGACATTACTTTACAAAAATGAGGGCGAACAACCCTGTGACTCTATTATGACTTTGCACCCATAATTCGCGCACTTTTTATAAAAGACTTTGTCAAAACTTGGGCTTTAATCTCAAAAACATGCCTTGGGGGGATTCCATGACCAACAGGCCCCCAACACAAACATCGTGACTTCCCTCGAGTCACTCTGTCGATGTAGAGATCTTCATGCAGAGCCCCTCCAACTCTATCTAAACCACTGCAAGGTTGGGAATACACTGAGCGGTTGCCTGCCAGATCTCTTGGATGCATTCTTCCAAGACCACAGTGTCAAAACTGCTTTACTGCATCTATGCCTATGTCCCTTGCATTTTTTTATAGTCTCGTACCTTCATCCAGATCCTTGGAGCGCAAAGATTGTGCTTCTGTGGCTAGTCAGATAGCTTGACCAACCGTGTAGGGCTTCAATTGGCTGCCATTCTCTTTTCCTGGGAAAGGCTCTCCATTTAGTTGACTAGCTATACCACACCTCCGTCTGTGACCTCCTTAACAACATATGGTCCCAGGCAATGCATTCTGAACTTTCCCAAGAATTTATCAAACTTATTGTCATACATCAACACTAAATCATTTACCTTGAAGGTGCATAGCTTAATATGGCGATCGTGCCAAGCCTTCTCACGCTACTTTTGCACCTGCTGATGAAAGCCAGCTAGGAACCATTCCTCCTCAAGTTCTTCTAACTGCATGAGCCTCTGTTCTAGGGCTTCATAGTCTATCATACCTGTTAGTGTTGCTATGCGTAGACTAGGTACAATATGCTCCATTGGCATGACAACTTCCATGCCATAAACTAACTGGAAAGGTGTCTATCCCATCAGTTTCTTTCATGTTGTCTTATAAGCCCATAGTACTGCAGGTATGCGCAGGTCCTAATCGCTTCGTTGCGCATTGCATACTTTGGTTAGCGCAGTATCTAGTATTCTTTTGAATGCTTCTACTGTCCCATTGGCTTGTGGGTGATACGGTGTGCTTTTCTGATGATACACTTGGAACTCTTCTCTTAGCGCATTGATGGTTTCATTTAGGAAATATGTACAGCAATCACTCATCAAGATTTTCAGACATCCAAATTGAGTCAACACGTGTTCAACCAAAACTTTGCAGCCATGGTGGCCATGCAATATTTTACTGGCTATGCTTCCGCCCAATGAGTTAGGTACTCTGTTGCAGTGATAATGTATTGTGTGCCCAATTTTTCTTGAGGTTTGATAGTTCCTATAAAGTCGATTTCCCACTTTTTGAAGGGTTGCAACGTCATTTGTGGATTCAAAGGAATCTCGTTCCTCTGTGATGGTTTACCTATCCTTTGACATACATCACATGCCTTATAGTGTTCTTTTGAATCCTAATGAATTGTTGTCCACCACAACCCTGTGCGGAGAATCTTTTGCACAGTCACTCCTCCTGTATAGTCTCCTCCTACAATGCCCCCATACGCTTCTGCAACGATTTGACTTTGTTTAAATTCAGGCACATATACCTTCACAGTATGTCATCATTTCCCATTTTGTATAGGTGCCCTGCAATGATAGAAAAATTAGCCGTTCACACCACCAGTTCCTTCTTCTGCTAGATGAAGTATTCCTTTAGCGTACTCCCCATTGTCAGAAAGTGGATTATATCTTCAAAGTGTCTATCCGCTACACGCACAGCAAAGAGCTGTGTGTTAGGTAATCCTTCCTCCAAACTAGTAGGTTCCTCTCCCACCTCAATACATGACAAGTGATCCAATCTTGTGTTCAGGCATCCAGGCTTCACCACGACCTCAAAGTCATATTCTTGGAAAAATAAGAGCCACCTGCATATGCGTCCCCCCAACACAGGCGTGTTGACCAAGTATTTTAGCATGGAATGGTCTGTATACATCTTGAAATTTCCACCTAGCAAATAGTGTCAATATTTTTGGAGTGCGTATACCATAGCCAACCCCAGTGTTCTGTTGTGGAATAGTTCTTTTCTACTTTAGACAACCTACAACTCGCAAATGTGATTGGGTGATCCAAGCCCTCTCCACCCTCTTGTGTTAGCACCTCTCCTAGTGCTATACATGATGCATCAACATGGACATGAAACTCCACATCCCATTTTGGGAAGACTAGTATTGGGGTGGAGGCCAATTTCTCTTTTAGTACATCCAGGCTCTTCATGCAATCATCATTCCAGCAGAATGTGACATCCTTTTTAAACAGTTTCTCCATTGGCACGGTGATTTGGGCATAGCTTTTGATGAACTTCCTGTAGTAACCTGTATTTCCCAGGGTAGCATGCACCTGTTTAACACTTCGCGGTGCTTCCAAATTTAGAATTACTACAATCTTCATGGGGTCTACCATTAGTCCTTGTTTGTAGACCACATGTCCCAATAGGTTCCCAAAGGGAATGAGGAAGGTACACTTTTTGAGGTTCAGTGTGATTTGGTGTCATCGACAACTATCCAGCATCTAGCGTAAGCTCGCTGCATGGTGCTTAACCAATCCAAATACAATCGAATCATCTAGATAGACCTCCAGGAATTTGTGGATATATTCTTTGAATGCTTCAACAACTATGCGCGAAAAGATGGTTGGCGCATTCTTTAACCCAAACGGCATAATGGTGTATTAAAAGTAGCCCCAATCAATAACGAAGGTGATCTTGCTCCTGTCTTCAAGCGTGATTTTGATCTAGTGGTACAATGAGAACCCATCAGTAAAAGAATATGCTTCTTCTCTGCAAACATTTTCCAATACTTCATCTATGAATGAAGTTCGGAATCGGTCGTGCATGCAGGTGCCATTGAATTTGTTGAGGTCCACACATATTCTTATGTCTCCCTTATACTTCTTCTCCTGCACTACAATAGGGATTACCCAGTCAAATTCTTCTATTGGCTCAATGATTCTAGCTGCAAGCATTTTTTCTAGTTCTACGCAGATCCTTTCCTTGTACTTCGGATTCAAGCGGTAAGGCCTCTGCTTAATTGGCTTCGTGTCAGGTTTTAGGGTTATCTTCATCATCCTTAAATCGCTAACTATCCCCTTTAAGTTTGTGATATTGGTTGAGAATAATTCATGGTACTCATGGAGTAACTCATCCACCTTATCCACCATCGTGTCATCCCAGTAGTCATCAAGCGTTGCATACTTTGGTTCGGCCTTCGTACCAATGCTTACCTACTTTTTCTTTACTGGCATGGTTATGTCAAGGTCTTTAATCAATAACCTTTGAACCTCGAGATAGCCTTCAGTTTTTGGAATGTTAAATTTTCCTGGATCTTTGTTGTCTTTTTCAATATTTACATTGTAACAGTCCAGCGTGCAACTCAGCTGGGTCACCCATTCAGGCTGAAGCACTTCCATTGGCTCCTAGGGTATTTTAAGGATAGTTGTTTTTACTACTTGTAGCGCATCATCAACAGTATCCCACCAACGATCCTCAAACGTGAAGGTTAATAGGAATCCTTCGTGAAAGATATCCCATTCGTTCGTGCCATGGCAGAGCTCTGTCTCTATATACAAATTCATGGGTATAATATCTAGGGTATGATAGAATAGGTGCACCCACTTAGGTTGTGGCTCTTCCCCATAGACATTTGTCCATTTTGTGAGGTGTGCATGTGGATCATCACATCCGTCATACTTATCTTTTAACCACATCTGAGGCTTCCCAAATAGCATGCACATCATCCTTTTTCATTCATGCTAGTCCTCAAAACTTCTTTGGTGCATACCCCACCACCTCATAGGCATAGCACGTAGTACCCACTTCAAAGCTTTGAAACATTACTGTTCCGACACTTCTCTTTCAAATCTGCTCAGGAAGTCATCCACCTCACTTAATCCATCATACATAGGTAGATCCCTCACCTCTATTGATACGTAGCACAGTGATCTTGCCATCATGTTACAGTTGGTTACCTTGTCTAACTTGTTCTGGCATCATTATATTTCCTCGTTCGAATCCAATGTGCAGGAGCTTTCATGTTCCCATGAGAATCATCCATCTGTGGTTGGATTCACCCAGTGTTTCTCTCACATGGTTATCTTGTAGATGCAGTCGAAGTCATCGTCACTGTTGTAGTCACACACCAGCTCCATATAACGCAATCCCTTTGCAGGGTCCAAAGGTACAACTAAGCGCAGAGACTTTTTAAAAAAAATCATCTTGCGCTTCCTCATATTTATCACCCCATTCATGTCAGTGGCCCAATATATTCCTAATAGCGCAGGGTAGGGATTGATGACATCAACAATCTCTATCACTTTGAAATATGTTAGTGCGCTTGCTCCTTCAATATCTACTGTGATTCCAAGTAATCTCCCCATAGGTAGGATCTTTTCCTGGTTCGCCATTCACAGTTGCATAGGAGAACATTTCAGTGTAGGCCTTCCCATGCGCTCCCATGTCTGCTTCGGTAGGACCTTCACGTCCAATCCTAGATCTAGAATCACTGGGTCCATCTTATATTCTCCAATTTGCATGTTCAATCTCATCTCCCTTCGCATTTGCATTATGTGCTTTTCGAGCTTCTGGACTATGTACAGTTCTCCTTGCACGGTCCCAGCAATGATGGGTCCATTTCCTACTCCAATCTGTCTTTACCTCCCGAAGGAGGTATTAGCGAAGCTCTTCTTGGCTTCCATGAAGGTTTCCTTAGTGCGCTCCAAATCAAACTCTAGTTCCTTCATTGGAGCCTTGCGAACCCAAGTATTTTCTTGAGGGTGCTTACATTTGTCATCCCCTATCGTATTTCCACTTCGGAGCACAATATTCACATTAGGGTCTTCCTCACATGGCTCAGACCTCATCATTTGCTAGTTCTGAGTCGGGGGAGGTTGGAGTGCTCCTTTATTGCGCAACCTCACTATCAATGTGGGAATGTCCTCCGTTTCATCATCAAACAATGTAAAATACAAGCATGATGGTCACATTGGATTCATACAATCGAGGGCATAATGCCCTGGCCCTTTGCAATTCTAACATATCAGTTGTTTACGACCTCTTCCTGGTCCTCCTCCACCTCGGCCTCATTTGTGTCCCTAAAATTTGGTTCACTCCATCCTTGTGTTCTAGTCAAGGGGTCACGTTTTAGCCTGAACTCTATAGGTAAGATTCTGATCCATCATCAGCTCATAACTTCTACAGGTGCACTCATCATGGCTTACTAATCTACAGAAATTATAGAACAACTATTGTGAATTCTGTGTATACTTCTGCAATAAATGGCAGTTATCTGTAGCATGCTTTCCTCCTATCTGACAAATCGTGCACCATAATGCAGGTGCCGGGCTCAGTCCTTCTTGTGCCTCCGCCCTCAATGGCATTAGTCCTCCTCCCACGAGGTAATTCATGAACATTGGACAGTGGCCTTTTCATGTCCCTAGCCCTTGAACTTTAAGCACCATACCTCATTGTGCACTTATGGGCAAGCTATCCTATCTTGTTTTAAACTCTGCATCTCAAGGTACAGGTTTTTCAATTACTCGTGGGTCTGTTGAACTCCCAGGTTGGGATCCTATATTAGGGTTTCGTGCAATCTCATCACGACCTCTAAGGCCTCAGCCTGAGTTGTTAGCCTCTGTTGTGACAACGCATTCCTTATATGCGGCATTACTGATGCTACAAACTAGTCACAGTGTTGTCCATCTGTCAACGTCATGTTAGCTTCACGAATTGTGCACTTCAGTCTATGATCCAGGTCCAAAGGGGTCTTGCCTAGTAGCATTGTGATTTCCTTCAACCCAATGATGAACGACGCTTCTGACTTTGACATGCTAAATTCTTTGTTTAGTGTAGCTTGGATATCTGTGATCCCCACATTCAAATTGTTATTGGAATGATTAATGTACCAAGTCAGCACGCGATCCTGCAAAGAACTGAGCAACGTTGCCTTATTTATGTTGTCATCTGTGACTCCCTGCGCTTCCCATACATCTTTTATCACAAACCAAAACTGGTCCAGATCTTCATTCCCTACTCCCTTAAACACTAGCAACTTTATCGTGCTCACCATGTTGCTTTGCGGTGGTGGCAGAGGTGGTATGGATGAAGATGTGGGCGAAGATGGTGAAATTGGTGGTGGTGTGGGTGGGGGTGGTATGCGTGGAATTCTCTATCTTATCAAGTTGATTGCAAATTTTTGTGAGACCTTCGTGAGCTCTCCTTCACCCCCATGTGGAGGTGAAATCAAGGGGTTGGTTTCGACTTCTATACTACCTTCATTTCTATAGATTCTCCCACTCTGCGTAGCCCCAAAAATCAATTTATTTTCATAACCTGTTTTTTCACATAGTAGCATTTTAATCCAAGTGTTCAAAGATTTAATGTACTTACCTCATGGCCCTTTGAGGAAGCATCATTCTGCCTCACTATAGCTGACTGAAGTAGCTACCTCGAACTCGGTGATGAACCCTCCTACGATTCGATCGAGCCACTGATAAAAAATGCAAGTGATTTTATCCTTCGATGCTTCCAATCCATGTGCCAATTCTGGAGTCCACACAATAGGTCTGTCGAGGTTAAACCTTCCTTGGTTTTTTGCTAGCTTCGTGATCCACTCATATAGCTCAGTGGGGAAAGATGTGAAGAAAATCTCATGGCTCTCTGTATATAAGTAGCATTCTAACCACTTTTCCTTTGATAGTCACGGATTCTTCTTCTCCTGCACTGCAAACTCATGAATCTTTTTGTCCAGCCAACCTTCAATTCCTTTCTTTGTCAGATTCTAGTGATACGACATCAGACATCTCTATGCAAATCCCAGTTTTGGAAATGAAACCATTTGTTGGCTTGTTGGGGCCTGGCCCAGGTTTGGAGTTAGTTACCCAAACAAATCCCTATATTATTTTCTCTTTTAGCAACAGTCCATGGAGCGCGGACCAAGGTCTCACCCAAAGTAGTATGGGGGGGTGTTGGAACTAGGTTTTTGCACCCTCTAGATTTCTGAGAGGTTGAACTGGTCCAACTATTATTCTCTTCATGCACATTGCTTCATGCTCTTCCTATGCATTCATGGCCTGATATACTTGCCTTCGCGCAACCCTAACTAGGGCCTATGGGGATTCCACACTGTTGGAGATGCGCTCTGCGCTATTCCCTTAAGTTTCACCTGAGATCTTACTTATCTTCCTATGCCTAGGCAATTATCTTCACATAAATAGATGTCTTAAGTTATATTTATTTAGACAACACATTCATATGAATTCGCACAATAGATAAACAATACACTTGCAATTTATACCCAATCATATATTAAAACAAGAAAAGATACACAAAAATATGGTAAGCTTCTCTTTATTAATTCTTCCAATCGTTACACACTCGATCTGTCGTGCGCACTTAGCTGCAGGGATCCACACACTTAGTTGCAGACTACTAGGCCTCTGTGTGCTTAGTTGCAGAGACCTCTCCTACTTTATGACCCACAAACACACTTTACACTTTGAACCAGTCTCTTAGACTCCTCATGCTTCCATTCTATTAGTTATGTTATGTTATTTTCTACACTTAAAGCCTCGCTCTATTTATATAATCTCATGGTACACGGACCATCAGTAGGTCTATTAAGCCGACATTACCTTACAAAAACAAGGGCAGACAACCCTGTGACTCTATTATGACTTTGTGCCCATAATTTGTGAAGCTTTTACAAAAGTCTTGGTCAAAACATGGGCTTTAAGCCCCAAAACATGCCTTGGGGGGGTTCCATGACCAACACATTCTCATATGCTTCATCAATACTATGGAGACCTAACATAACCATCAAAAGGTGTTGAACTGCCCCAATCCTTTAACTAGTGTCTAAGCAATTAAGAGATGAATGGAATATGAACCAACAACTATCATCAGATAAACTAGAGAGAAAATAATTGATAATATGAGAAATATTGAAGCTATTATGTTGATCAACTATGATAGTTAATGCAGGATATTTTCCATTATTTAAAGGTGAGGATGTATTAATTTGAGATATTTCATAAGCGCTTCAAGTTAGACAATCTTCTTCCTGATTTGATGATACTGGAAAATGGTCCATTTTTTCCAATGAAGGAGATCATTATTTTTCATATGATTATAAATTGGACCAACAATGAAGAATTAGAACGAATTAACACTAATTGTTGGTATAGAAAGGTCCGAAAAATAGTTAGGGTACAAAGAATAGTGAAACTAGGTTGCAAAAAAGATCAAATCCAACGTTGATAGCAGCCTAGGAAATTACATATGCTAAATGATTTAAAAACTTTCCAACACTCAATAGGGTCAATTGTGCTAGGGAGATGAGAAAATTGATAACATACACTAAAAATATAAGAAGTTGATCATCCAGAAAAGGATTTGACAGGGGGGAATCACTCAACTGGTAATGATGTTTATCTTGACAATCAGAAAGTAAAGCTTCAAATTTGTGTACATCTAAGAAATATTACATTGCAATACTAGGTTAGATACAAGAGATTTGCATGAAGAATAATTATCCAAACAAGAATCTTCTATCTAATGAGAGACTCTATCTTCATAATTAAGATAATTAACTTGAAAACATTGAAAATACTTCAATAAAAAGCTTACATCCAATGAAATAATGCTAATAAAATGATTACATGAGAGAATCCTTATATTACCTAGTTCATAGAATCTATCAAGATTGTGAGAACATGTCAACCATATGTTGAAGCTGAAGTTCCTCGTCTTCCTAACAAGTCCCTGAACTTTCAAATGTTGGATAATTGAACTTTAGAGCATGGTTAGGTTGGAATTTGTGTGAGGATAACTATCATCAATTATTTTAACAAGATCATTATGAATCAAATGGCATCTATAAGAATCAATAGTTTCATTATATGTCTCGTCATCACAAAAAAAATTACCGAGGTTGTAAGAAAGATGTTAAATCATTACTGCATCACCTTCATCATCATTGGAATCTTTACTACCTTGCATGGAGTTGATATTTAACTCATTAGAATGTGAATTAGAAGAACATGTTATATCAATTGATTTACTACACACATCTTAACACAAGGGATGGTGAGATGAGGAATAAATTCCTGTGAGAAACTCTTCTATTATCAAATCTGATTCTATATAAAATATTTTCAAATATAATTCTTCTTTTGAAAACAAGAGATCATCCAATGTACTTGCGCACCCATCACCATGCATATTATTGGAGTCATTGTCTTCAAGGTGATGGTTCCCCAAGAGTTCATTTTGGTTGAGGAATTCGAACTCAATTGAATGATTAACAAGAGATTCTTGATAGTAAAATTATGTTGAAACATTTTTTTCACATAGATCAATTTGAAAACATGAAGAGATATGTGAAATGTGGCCACTGTGTACTTTATTAGTATGTGAACTAGAAAATTCAGAATAAAAAATATCTAGAGAAATTTCTAGTGGAGAATATTGATTAAGTTAATCAAGGTACAAAGGCTCATGAGGTATAAATGATAGAGGATTAAATGTATCCCTTAAATAAGCAATTTGGATCAGATTTAATATTTGAATTATGCACATCAATGTTATTTGTAAGAATCAAGGAATAAATATTCACCTTAGGATCTATGGATTTATTAGAACATTCAAAGTTTTCTTGTATAATACCTTATCCATTGGGAGGAAATGAATATGGGATAAGTTGATCAATGATTTTATTCTCAAATTTCCAAATTCAACAGCAGTACATGATACTACCTTATTTGGTGGTAGAAAAGGTCAGGGAGAAGGAACAAAAGAGATAGTAGGTTCCTCCATTGAAATTTTAAGTTCCTTGTGACCAAGAAACACTAGGAGACTTGTAAAATATTAAAATTGATATGGTTCTAAATAAATATAAACTAAATACTGAAACTTTTTATTCATAAAATCCTAGTCCACATCTTCTTCTGAAAACTCATAACAAAGGTGAAGGAACCGATCCATAAAATCCTCTAATGATTCATTAGTTTTAGCTCTAAGCATATTAATCCTCTTATATACATTTTGATAATCATACCTGTCAAAGGCTTGATGAATCTCCTTGAAGATTTGTTCAAAAGAATGAATAGAAGTAGGTGGTAAGGTATGATGACATTTCTTAATTCAACCTTCAACTGTGAGGGTGAATAATTTTCAAACAACATCTTCACAACTCACTTCATATAAATCACAAAACTTAAGAAGTTGAATTATATATTCCGATATGGTTTTTCCACCCTTGCCATCAAAATTTGATTGAGTCAAGTTGTCAATTAGTTCCACGAGGATATTAGGATTCACTCTATTAGAAAATTGTCTTGAGATTATGGTTTGGGAAGAATCCATTTAAGAGAAGAGATTCAAAGAAACTTGATGGGCTTAGCTTGTCATCTAGCCCTCCTTCTAGTGCCACTTGTTGACGTTGTTCGAAGTAGGACAACGCAAGGAGCCTCCTTGGTATGAAGTCACAATTACACCTCACACCTTTTGGATTATGAGCCTCATCCAAATAATAGGCCTGACCACTATTCTTAGATATTTTCCTTGGCTGCAATAATTAGCGTAAGATATTATGCACACAACTTTTTAAATAAGCAAGTAGGTTGACACTATGAAGCATATAATTACAATTTATATAAGGTACTTTCAGAGAAGGGAAAGAAATACTGAACCTCTAGAAGAAAAGTAATATTACTATTCTAAAATAGACACTCACAAGCATAGAAAGAATCATTTGTTAACATGGAAGGTAGTTCACAAGATAACAACAATCATAAAATCAAGCATCAATACACATTCAACAAGATGCATACTGAAGCCAACAAAATAGTTTATTTTCATTAGTATGTAGAAACATAAACATACACCAAAAAATATGAAAGAATCGTCTTGAAATCATTCATGATATATGCATGAAAGTGCACCAAATCTGAGAGCTTCAAATTATAAAAAGAGAGTCCTAAGATACACCATTACAATGATACAACACTAGCTCCAATAGTGGATTGTTAAGTCACCACTTGCTCATACAAATAATGATCTTCTCTCCTATGCCAAGCTAGAGAAGCCAAGGTAAAAAGTACCTTTCCTTGAGCTATGAGAGAGTATATATAGCAAATGAGGATACTCTCCACCTCCCTTGTGACTCTTGACCTTCCCTAAAGACTGTTGAGCTCCGATCTGAATTTTTGAATTCTTATGTAATCTTTGAGCTTCTACATGACTTTAGAACTTTCTAGTGACTTCTGACATTCCATATGGGACCCTTGGGATTTCACACATTTTACATTTTCTCTTTTTTGGAAATTACATAATTACATTCCAGAAATAATTTTGCAAAAATACATTGACCACATATGAATTTTATGAAAACAGTTTTAGAAGCCATCACATGGTGATGATAACACAAGACTTCATAATGCATAAACATCAAGATATTATCTTTCTTGTTATTTTCAAATATTCACGATTGATACGAGATTTACTTCATATTCATCGTCCAAAGCATCTGATTATAGTACCAGAGCCTTTCATGTCATCTCGGTCTCCATCCATCTTTTATGGTCCAAGGTTCCTATATTCTTGCATGATAGTATCTTTCTAACTTGTCCCCATAGATGTACTTCTTCTAACCTCTCTTTATAAAATCCTTGATTAACCTAATTCCATGATAGGGTGATGTCAGCTACAAATGAAATTGACTCATGAAAATACAACATCAGTACCATAATCACTTATTCTACCTTTACTCATGTGAGGCTTCCTATGATGGGATAGTGCACAAGAACTAAGAGAGAATCTTGGGGATTGTAAAGTGCATAGAGCTAGGAGGCTAAGGTTTAGTGTCTAGGAACTATAAATTCACAATGCATAGTGGATAAGGTGAAGAGAAGTCTGGGATGACATAGTGGGAAAATTCAGTTAGCAAGAGTGCTAAGACTAGGCATTGTAACCACGCAATGCACAATGGTTGAGGAAAAGACTCAAAGATTTCACAATTTAGCACTACAATGACCCATAGATGTACCTACTATCCACTAGAATTATATAATGCAAAGTTGAAGTAAGGTAGGATAAGGGATTTCAAACACTTGTAGAAAATGAGAAATTAGTGACTAGGTGACTAAAAATGTTACTCACCACAACTTTTCGAAGTGAAATACTACAAAAAATGAGCAATCTAAAGTCACCAAACTAAAAATGACTAACATAAATCACTAATTTAGTCATGGGCTAAAATATGTGACTAGCTACTAAGTAATGCAACTACAAATGACTAACATGAATGACTAATTTAGTCTAAGAACAAAAATACAACTACCTAGCAAGTACTAGAATAATGTGAATATGTTTTTATGTTAGTCATCTTAATTATGTCAATAATTCTAAGCTTACAAGTGATAGGGAATTGAAAGGTTGTTAAAGATTGGTGGAAATTTTATCCTTAAACACTTCTTCATCCTCACATGGTGTATAGTTGATCCAACTTTGAAATATTTATCTCTAATAATTTGTAATCTAAAAAATATATATTTTTAATAAGAAAAATATTTTATGTATTTTTAAAAAATCTATTCATTGAATCTAATTGGATCTAGTTCCAATTTGAAATTAATTTGAAGAGAAATTTTAATTTTCAAGACTATAATATCAAATAAAAAATAATTTAATTTCATATTAACCGACCTAGATCCATCTTAACCCCAGATATATCAAGCACCGAGAGGGATCTAATCTCTCGAGGTGCAAACTTTTTTTTCTAGTGAAAAACATGAGGAAATGTTTTCACCTCAAGAGATTGGATCCCTCTCAGCACTTGATAGTTATAGGGTTAATATGGATCTAGGTTGGTTATATAATACTATAATTTATATATATATATATATATGTATTTGTGTCTCTTTGTTATTCCATCTCTCTACCTCTCCCCCCAAATCACTCTCGCTCTCTCTCTCTCTCTTTTCCAGCTCTATCACTATCTCCCCTCATCCATATCCTTCTCCATCTCTATGTTTCCATCTCTCTCGCTTCCCCTTCTCTGCCTATCTCTATCCTCTCCTCTCTCCATCACTCCCTCTCCATCACTCCCCTAGCACTCCTCTCTCTCTCCACCTCTATATCTCTATGTCTTTTTTCTTTCGTCCACTCCAATTCCATCTCTCTCTCTCTCTCTCTTTCTCTCTCTTGCTCCCTATCTCCCACCTCACTCTCTCGCCCCCCGTTACTCTCTCTTTCTCTCCCTCTCTACCCTCCAAAATTTTCACTATCTCCCTCCCTCTCTCTGTCACCTCCCCAACTCTCTCTTAAATTTGATCACATTGTATTGTGATTAATAAATTATATAAATTAAAAAAACTTAATTGCTTGTAAACTATTAAACCTATATTTTGGATCAATCATGTCAAAGAATATAAAATAATGAAAAACTTTAAAAAATCATGCACTATATTTAATCTATTATAATTAGTTAACTTTTTTCTCTCATCCCTTGGATCCTTAGCTAAGATCTCTCTCTCTCTCTCTCTCTCTCTCTCTCTCTCTCTCTCTCTCTCTCTATATATATATATATATATATATATATATATATATATATATATATATATATATAAAAGAACTGCATAGATCCATCTTAGCTTAATTTCATTAAAACCTTAGTTTAATTTCTATGGGGATATTTTTAGTAGTTGTGAGGATAGAGGGTTTAGATGTATCTCAAATTGTAACATTTGGCCTTTTAGATTCAATTAAAAAAATGTTGTAAAATTAAATTAAAATAAAATACTTTTACTATGAAATAAGTTATGGTTTTTTCCCATGTGGTATTGATAAGCCATGGTATTGTAACAAAGCCAATTTACAAGTTAATATCCATGGAAAAGTGAGGGTGAATATCCATGGTTAACAATCTTGTCATATTATTATAAAATATTTTGATTGTGAAATAATTTATGTTTTTTGGGCATGCATAATCCATGGTATTGACCCATGGTACTGTAACAAAGGCTATTTTTTACAAGTTAACAAAATCTACTGTAATGTGGAGGTGGAGGTGAATATCCACCGTTAAGAATCTTGTCATATTGTTATGAAATATTTTGGTTGTGAAATAGGTTATGGTTTTTGGACTTGTAGTATTAATAAGCCATGGTATTGGCCCATGCTATTGTAACAAAGCCTATTCTCAAGTTAATAAAAAATATCGAAATATAAGAAATTGAATTTTATTATTTTTATTAATTTAAATTTTTATTATCAATTGATGCCATATTTAAATGTTTACACTCATCCCAATATCATTTGTAACTTCTTCTTTTTCTTTTTAATTTAGCGTCTCACGCAAAAATAACTAATTCTTATTAAAAATAAATCATTTAACCCAATTGAAATTTATATATTTTATTTTATATTATAAATATTTATTTTCTTTTTCATTTCTAGTTTAGCTCTCGGTTCAAATAAAATATTCATAGATTACAACATCACATAGCACTGTGTTTTTCTGTCCCTTGTTCATATCTAGGTGGAAATTTCAAAAGAAGGAAGACCATCAATGTGATCTATGGATTTCATGGGGTTTGAATACCAGAGGGAGTTTTCATGGGAAAAACCTTAGGAGAGCATCAATGATTAGATGGTCGAACAACAAAATCATTGGGCATGAAGATTTTGGCCATTTGTACATGGGTATGAATTTGGACTCTGGAGAGTTCTTCCTTTTTACTAACGATGATTTTTGTTCTTATGGGTAAAAAATTTCGAGGGTTTATATGATAAAAGCATAAATTTCATCTAGAGTTGAGGGATTAATGATTATGATAATGCACATCTAATCATTATGATAATGCAAATATTGATTTCGTCCAACAATTCATCATAAGACAATGCACAACTAAGCATTTTGCATTCCCTTAGTGTACAAAGGGTTTAATGACTATGATAATACAAATCTTGCTTGTGGCCAACAATTCATCAAAAGCCAATGGACAAGTAAGAATTTTGCATGTCCTTACTATAGAGATCAGTTCACTCCTACCTAATGTTTCTAGGGTTAGAATGCATAGAATTTTATTTTTTCTTTTCACCTATTTTTTAGGGACTCTGCCATGCCCAAATTCAAAGGGCTTGAGTAATGCACGAAAATTTTCTGGTAGGATGCAAATACTAGATCTTCCTCAAACTTTGTTACATGAAATTAAAATTTATCGTAATCATGAACATAAAATATTTTATGTTTCATCCTTAGATTCTGATCTCAATGCCTACAGTTTTAAACCATGTTACTATATTTTAAGTAGAATATACTTAGATCCAATAAACCTTACAACTCTCCAAAGATTAGGTTAATTTCAGCTAGAAAGAAGGAACATGAATGGCTTTTTCAATTTAGACTCAATTCTTATAGCCAATGATTAAAAATGGAAGAACCCAAATGGTAGGATAACTTTTACCCCCCCATCAATTTCCAAGACCTTTTCTATTATTCTAAACCTAAACAGAGAGAGTAGAAGAAGAAGAGGAGTCTGGATGAGGTGGATCCTGACCTGCTTGATACCTTTCAAAAGTTAGGCATGCCCTTGACTAAAAGAAGAGATTGACCAACGTTGTTGTAGATGCTGTTTTTGACAGTGTTTTCATTTCTACCATGTATAGGTAGACTCTATAGGCAGTTGAGGTTATCTTTTGTTTGTTATAAGATGTAATTTGAGAGTATCTTGATCTAGTTAGGAAGTAGCTTGGCATGGTTGTTCTTCCTACTGATAACTATTATGCTGCATTGTATTTTTATTTTTTTTAGTGATAGCTGCTTATTTTAAATCCCCAAGCACACTTTTTCACCCATGGAAATATCCACTTATTTCAGGCTGAATGAGATGGAGACCAAGAATTTTGATAGGACTATTATTGTTGTAGATGAGAGGAGTTCTATGACATATATTGAAGGATGAACTGCATCATTTTATAACACCAATCATGTCCATGCCACATTAGTGGATCTCTATTGCACCAAGGGAGAAATGGTAAAGTATTCCACTGTAAAGAATTGGTATGTCGAGGACAACAAATGCAGGTGTGGGATTTATAATTTCATTATGAAAAGTGGTTTTTGCGATGGAGACAAATCAATGATTTCATGGACTTGAGTAGAGACTGGTTTGACAATCATCTAGAAATACTCAAGCATTGTTTTGAAAGGCGATGATGCAATTGGAGAGTTCTATTATGTTTCCTTGAAAAATAACTATCAATAGGGGGACAAAGATGATACATATAGGGAAGACTTTCAGGAGTAGGATTGTTTCTAAAATTATATCTATATGCAATTCAAGGAACTACTACAGAGGATTAGTGTAGGTGCAACCAAATTCTCATAATGCAAGGAATTTTTCACAATGTGATTCGATGCTCATCAATGACTAGGCAGCTACAAATACTTGTCGTTACATTTATGTACAATTTGAGTTGCATTCTAAGCTCTCTAATTTCATTTATTGATAGTCCTTCCTGTGTCCTTGTCTCTCTTAATTTAATTGTGGTAGGATTGGAATGGGTTAAAAAACCAAGCATATCATTGAGTAAAATAGACACCCACATGTCACTACATGTCATTGTGCATACTCTCTATTTTTGATATAATTAGAAGTGAGAAATATGATGTGTGCACAACTAAGAATCATAGCATGCATGATGAATCCAATCTTTGCATGGAAATCGAAACCAAGAAGCACAAAATATCGATAAATTTATGACACGTTGTAAAAAACACAAGATTATATGTACTATGGGATAAAATGCACGGGATGAAAACTACCCTCAAAGGCCTTCCTAGGACCTTCAACAGACCATAAGATTATTTGCAAAAGCTACCTATTACACACATGTTTATCTATCAAACATAAATTGATAGGGTATGGAAAGAGGTTCACTTTCGATTCCTTCTAGATTTTCTTGGGGATCTCCGTGCAGCAAGAAGAACTCCTTGTAAGCCGGCTCCAAGTCGATTCCTACATAAAGGACAAAGCAAACAAATCACAACATACACTTCTGAAAACTAATGTAAGAATCCATTACAAACATGTATTAATGTATAACTTAACTACTCAGCTTGACAAGCATCAGAATGAACGACAATATCACCGACACCTTGGAGTTGGGAACACAACTGCAGTTCTATATTTAGAATGGAAGAGTGATTACAACAATCCATTGCATCAACCTTCCTTACCCCTTCTTCCTCTCTCTCTCTCTCTCTCTCTCTCTCTCCTTCTTTCAACTAGCTCCTTCAAGAATATGATAGTTTCACAACAGCTCTATAATCTATCCTTATAAATTCTCTAACCCTTTTTGCAATGGCCCTCTCATTGCTTATGTAGCAATCGAGTTAGGGCTGCCAAGCTCCATCTAGAGTTCATTAGGGTGAAAACCATGAACCTGCCCTATTTACAAGATTTTTCCCATTTGCCTTCATTCTCGGAATAGAATTTCTCCAAATATCTTGATTTTTGGAGTTTCCTTGCTTTTCTTGCATAAATATAGGGATTTAATATCTAGATATTTTATGAGCAGATTCATTGGCATAACCTTCTAAACATCACTTAAGTTCACTAACGCTCCCCATGGTCTAACAACATGAGTTAGCAGGCTGACTAACGCTCCTTTATGCTTGGTAACAAGCTTTATAAAGTAGGTTGTTAGTGTATAGAGAGCGTTAGTGTGGATTCTGGGCCTGCAATTGTGGTCATTGTTTCAGTCACCTTGTCTTTCACCTCTGAGTTGATGAGGAGGTCAGTTTGTCCTATAATAGATGCCCCCTAAAGTATGAGATTAGAGGCAGAGATGATGGCCAAAATACTCTATGAAAAAACACAGTAATTTGTTGTCAAAATCTTTGTAGAGAGAGAGAGAAGTTTCAGGTGGCAAGGAAAACCTAATACAACATAGATACATATATAAACTACTAAAATCATGTCCTAATTCGAGCATTCCCATGCTCAGTAGCTATGTTAGAGTAATTTTCTCCTCGGAGATATAACAATGTTGGCCACCAATATGGCATAGGGTGGATCCAGTGTCATAATAGATCATCCTGAAATAGTTGTCTCCAAGGAACAATATCCGTAGCTTGGGAGAGGAAACAAGGCTGAATGATGCAAGCCTCTACCCAAGGTCTTGATTCCCGCTTCACCGAACAACATAGATTGGTACATGTGATAATATGTGTTGACATCGAACATGCACGAAGTCATCTGATTACCAGCTAATAATGGAGACCATTAGCAGATGTGAGGAAGGCCACTGATAATGGTGATGGTGTCCAAGATGCATAGTGCAAACAAGTGAGTGTGAAAGATTTTTTGTCGTTGAGCACTTGTAGAATCGCTTAACCAGGAGCCAATAATGAAAACCCGTGATCAAACACAAGGTAACCTACCACTAATGTCTGCAAGCACCAAGGCACTAAATGTGTTTCTAGGTTATCTTCCTAGATAGAGTTTTGAATTCGATAGGAAGAAACCTGTTGAAAGGTAGGCAATAATGTGTCCTACATCAGTTGAAACGAAACCAGAAAAGGATGATTTTGTTTTTTAAATAATCTTTTGAACTTTTGGGTCTAAACAATGGAGGGCATGATGAAAGGATATGTAGGATCGGTTGATAGAGGAAACAAATGGGAACACTTGAATAATAGAAGGCACGACAATGGTTTTAACCAAACAACACTAGACTCATGAACACTACAGAGTTTTTTAAGATACGAAGATGCAATTACATCAGGGTATATAGGCTAAAAACTCATAGAGTCGTAGGGTTCATATTGAGAGGCTATAAAGTGAAGGTGTATCTAAGGGAGTGCCATGTTCAAGGGAATGTTGGCTGCCAAAACACGCTTTCGAATATAGGATATAGTTGTATTGTCCACTTTCCCCATCTAATTTTTTAATGAGTCCAGACAGGTAAACTCATCGATATTTTCATGTTTAAAGAGTCTGAAAATGATTGCACAAAGAATGACTCTTCTCCCTATCTGATTAGTTTAATGAGTCTAGATAGGCAAACTCATCGACTTTTTCATCTTTTAAGAGTTTGAAAAGGATCGTAAAAAGAAAGACTCTATATCTTGTCTGTGTATTTAAAGAGTCCAGACTAGACAACTTGGTGGTCTTTTCATCTTCAGAGAGTCTAAAAAGATTGTAAAGAGAGACTCCATGGTGGTCCCTTTGTCATAGTTGTTAATTGGGTGTGACAAAAGGTTAATAGGATACCCGAATCGGTTACTTTTCCGTAATTTACTCTATTGAACCCGGATAAAGAGAAACATTTTTCCAATAGATGTCGACCTCATTCTGTTAGGAGTACGAGACAATAGACTAAACATGTGTTTTGTCATGACACGTTAACGAGCTCAGTAACAAAAACTTGGGATTTTTCATTTCTTAACGAGCAAGAAAAAAGTACTTGAAAAAATTCTTGGGTCATCTTTAGCATGTTTAATGAGCAGCAAGACACAACTCAATATTTTTTTAGTTTAAAGAGCGAGAAAAAAGTGCCTAAAAAGGATGCTCCGTTGGTTTTTTCAATTTATGAGCTGGAAAAAGATAAAAAAAGAGGTGCTCAAAGTAGCATTTGCATATATTTAATGAGTGAAAATGATGAAAAACTCAGATATGGTTATTATTTTTTAAAGAGTAATAAAATATCACAAAAAGTGCTCTACCATCGTTGCCTATATTTAATGAGTGCAAATCATGATAACTCAGGGATGTTTATATTGTTTAAAGAGCGATAAAATATCTCTAGAAGTGCTTTACTGATTGCGGTATCTATGTTTAACGAGCCCTACTACAAAACTCAGAGATGTTTATATTTTTTAAAGAGAAACAAAATGTCTCCAAAAGTGCTCTTACCATCTTTGTAGTAGTTTAACGATCCCAAAGAAGAAGACTCGAGGTTTTTCAGATTAACGAGCAAGAAAAATACCATAAAAAGAACGCTCAATCTTTCTCGATCTCATGATTGACATTAGAAGGGTCTATGCCATTAATTTCCTCATAAGACCATTAGGAAAAACATCATGGAAGTCCCTAAACGGGTAGGTGAAGCTCACAATTTCCTCAAGATTGTGATTGGCTCCACTCTGTATGTTTTTGACAATGCCTGTCATGACAGAAATATCAGGGAGTAATGTTTGTGAAATATTTCCCTTGTTTCCTTCCAAGTCCAAAAGTTGGATAGTCATATACGGTGAGGAAATGATTTCATGTGCATCAGGTGACAGGATTTGAAGAGGCATCACGTCTGAATCAAATATCGAAACATGATGGTGCAAATCCTCCCAACATCGCTCTTCTAACCTCGTGATCTCTCTAATAGCTTCATCCATCAATAGGGCTTGATTGAGTGGATCGAAAGAAGGAGTGGTTATGGGAGGGGTAGTAGTACCATTGGCCAAAACCAAAGTGACCGGAGATTCATATGCAAATTGAATGGCTTGGTAGGTAGATTCAGCTGGTGATAGTGGAATTTTCTCTCTGTATGTGTCAATGTCTAAACGATTCGGTAGGATCCATGGATCGGTCTTTTCATCAGGAATAGATGAAAGCATATTGACCATCTGTGAAACCTGTGGTAGCTAAAGAAGGAAACAACCATGAGGGAAGAATCCTTCAGTAGACAGGTACCTACATTGACATAACTGTCAGTTCCACCTCCTACTAGGGGTAGGGAGCCACTTGGTAATGGTGAATAATCAGGGGTGCAGAAGGAAAACTGATCTACTGTAATAACCTTTCCATCCAATGGAAATTGGATGATGCGAAAGACAGTAGATATGACGACTGTCATGGCATATGTCCAACTACGACCCAGCAAGAGATTATAGTCGAGGTTCTTGTCTATGACTTCTACGTCCACCGTTACTGTTTTCCTAGCCAAAGTGATGGGAAAATTAGATAAGTATCCTTTTGGGACAAAGGTGTGGCCGTTGAAACCTTTAAGGGACTTTGATAGCGGGGATAGGGTTGGGGAAGCTAGGGCGAGCCAACATGAAGCTGAAATGACACAAGTTGAAGCACCTTTGTCGATGATAGTTTGGTGTATACCTTTACCTTTCGAAGTGATATGCACTTGAAATGCAAGCTGGTGGGAAATGGGAGGTTTACACTTGTCCATGTCGAAAATAGCAAGCATGGAATCCATAGGGTCAATACCCCCGATAGCTGAAAGCAAAGCTTTCCTTTAGCTGGGACATGTTTGTAATACTTCGAGCACTGACATAGCCGACGGTGCTTGTGCCAAATCCTCTACAATGTTGTAGTGTTGGGCGGCACGTGTAGATGTATTGTGCGTTGTGCGTCGAAGTGCCCCTTTTTGGGGTTGAATTACAAAGTCCTCAACCAAACAGGAGCTCCATAAGATTTTGCTCTTGTGGCGAGATCTACCATTCCAAATGTGTAAATGGTAGAAGATCCTTCTCCAGCTGAAGGATGTTGCGAATCATCACTGCCCCCTGATATGGGTTGCGGTTGGTTGGCAACAATATTTTGCTGCTATTGAGTAGGAAAAGGATTTCTAAGGACAGTAGGTGCCTTACCAGAATCTCTTTTGGCAAGGTAATCCGTGCATTCTTGAAGATGCGGACAACGCCAGGTTACGTGATCTTCAAGATAGAGTTTACATTAATAGTTGGTGCCCTTATCCTTTTCTGCATTAGTAGGCGCAGTAGCCTTCTATTTTGGGTTGGGCTCCTTAGATGACTGCTCCTCAGAAGGAGTAGTCTTTTTCTTATTCTTCTTGTCCTTGCTACCGAATTTCTATGTAGACTGCACAGAGTTAATCGTAGTGGCAGGAACAGCAGTCGCTTTGGTAGAGGAGTCCACTGCCATCTTGGCAATGGAACAACTGAGTTGTTTAACAGTGACCCTGGAGGTTGTGTTGATGATCCCGTCAGCGTGCGCTCCAAGGTGCTAAGTGGTGGGAGGATTCAAGTTATCGGGAGCATAGGGGATGATGTTGTAGGGAGTGCTAGACTATGAATAAATCAGATCTAAGTACTGGGCATGACGTATGGATTGGTATTCTGGGACCGCACCACCTAGAGTGACATCTCTAGAGATTTGTGGGAGCAAGGACTTACAGAACCAGTCTGTTAAGAGAAAATCAGGGATGGGAGCTTTGAATAACCGCTGCCTATGTCTCTATTCATGGACATGATCGGAGATGTGGGTGGTGGTATTTCGACGAAACGAAGTAAGGAGCTCTATCCCTGTCTCATAGCAGATAGGTAACTGAAAGTGCTTTAGGAACTTCATTGCTAAAGCATCAAAGGTATTCACTGATGTGCGTGGTAACTCAATATACCACTTTGCAGCATTGCCAATGAGGGTGCGGGGAAAAAGATGTAACCAGACACTATCATCCACCACGGCGTTAGAAACACACTAGAGATGGTAGGTGGTGACATGAGTGCCCGAATCCTCCCCTTGTTTTCCATCAAACTTGGGAATGTTCATTGGTATTTTATGAGGGATCGGTGGCCATTGTAAGTTGTGGTAGATGGGGTCATTTTTCAACTTTTATAACTTCGGAATATCCAATGCTTCCAAAAAAGGAAAATTGTTGGGTTCCCCCGACTCAGACCATGGTGATGATAGATGACCTGAGGAGATCTGTGCTCCTCCCATCGTTTGGTTCCCCATGGTGTACAAGGGTTGCATGGTGTACTAGTTGCTTTGTGGTAGGGTGTTATAGAGTGGATTTCCATGAGGATTTGACACTGGGGTATGAAGTTGCCCCCTGTATAAGCGGTGCCCCCTTGAATCATCTGAGTTTGTGAGTAGGGTGCCCCCATGGATTGGGTGGGAATCCTTTGTGGATTTCCAATAGGCACAAAAATAGCCATATGGCTTTGATTGACAGAGGGAGGAATCATGTCAATCAGTGACTATCCATGCATGCCTGAGAATGGCGGGGGAACTGTGACATTCCCCGCTAGCATGTGCATACTGGGAACTGCCCCAGATATCTGAATTTGGGGGATGGAATTATACAGTGGCGGCCAACCTTATTGTTGGTAAGCTGGAACCATGCCCATAGTGTTGCATTGAGTGTTATATGGAGCACTATATGTGGCACTAGTTGAAGGTATGCTTTGTGGCACCATAGGAGTGGAACATGGCATCTACTAGGTTCTACTTATAGGGGGTGTTATGTGAGTTGCAGTACCTGGGACAAACGGGATGGCAGGATTCCACATTACCAGTGTTGTGATGATCGTCGACTGGCGAAGTGGTAGAGGACCAATAGTGTCTCTATAATTCCACAACCGTTGAGGCGTTGACTGAATAGATGGGAATGTTCCACCTACTGAAGAAGGATGTACAAGTACCATGGGAGCAACGATAGTATCCAACGGATTTGTAAGCGGAGTGTTAAAGTGAGGAAGAAATCCTTCCATAAAGAAATCTTCTGGTAGACAAGAATCATCGGTCATCCACACAGATCCCATACGTGATTTAGGAGACTGATTCCTCGAACATGAGGAATCTGAGTCAGTGGAACTCGGTGGATCGTCCACAATGAGTGGAGGAAGTCCTAACAATCATCTGGATTAACAATGAGGGCCGGATGTAGCCACAGTGACTGTTAAGTTTTATCAGATAAATTTTAGTGTGATATTCTTTAATGTCTCGAATATAATAGCACTCAGGTGCCTAAAAATAAAAAATACACTAAATATGTCAATCAACAAATAGAGGGAAATTACCTTGTCTGATAAGCACCGATTACTAGAGATGAAAACCAGTCTCTCAATGAGTAACAAAGAAGGATGGCCAAATGTATGGTTACAGTTACTTTTGGGCTTTTCCCAAACCTTAGATTGAGGGGCCAAGTACTCTCGTGAAGACGAGTACCCTCCCAAAAACTGAAGACAAAGTAGATTTGTCTATTTGAGGTACCAGGACAGCCTGTCCCAGTCACCTTAGGTAAGTACCTAGAAGTTTTGGCCACTAGAGATACCTCAAATCATAGAAATTACCAGGGGGGACATAGTTGTAGATAGCAGACTATGTGGGCAGGATACTTGAGTCCCTGACTCAGTTCCAAAATCCCCGAAGGGACCCCCAATACACAAAATTCCCAAAGGAGTTGTAAGAGAAGGCGGGCTACCTTCAATTGTAGTCCGATGTTGTCTCGTATTTTGCTCCGTTGCTAGTGGAATGGTCCTGGTAATATGAGTGCAGAAAGATTTTTCACTTGCTAACAACACTAGTTTTGATTTTCAACCTTGGGTAGTTCACTCACATCCTTATTGCAAGGTCCTAATCTAGCTAATGTTGGTTTGCTCAAAAAATATTAATTAATTAATTTTAATGTAAATTTTAGTGTACTTGATTATTTATCTTCGGTAGGGGTGTTGACCTATGAATATGATGAGACTCTCAACTCAATAAACCATGCAGAACAATGCTCAGAATTTTTTTTCAATTTCTTATGCAAACAAGTCTTATTCTACACATGTATCATTTCACATATTAATGGATTTGTCAATGCATCTAAAGCCATTCAACACTTTCATAACTGAGAGTTTATTTTCTCAATATTCCCTAACAACTATTGAAAACCAAAATGAAGCAGCCTACAACTATTTTGACAGAAGGAACAATATAGTTTATCAGCTTTTCTTTCAAAAAAATTGTCTTTTAAGAGAGAAAAAATAAAACTTTTTATTAAAAATAAAAATTTTAAGACACCAAATTTGTTAACATGATATTGTTGTAGATCTTACTTTATCTCCTAAGACAAGTTTCCCCCCCTTTTGGTCCACAAAATCTTCTGGAAAACATGGAAATGGGCAACTAATACTTTGTCTCTTTGTAAACAGAGAGTTAGTTTGGCCACTAATGCTCCCTATGCATAATCAAAGAGCTTTCTAAAGCTCTGTGTAGACTAGCAACCTGCGTTACTGAGGGAAATAGCTCAACAAAGGGTACTCAGGATTAGTTTCTGAGGAGAATGCAACTTTGCAGGATGCAACAAGTTAGATGGTGGATCAGAAAAGGATTTGAGGAAGTGGGAAGCTCAAAGAAGAAAGAGAAGATCTAAGATGAGTCTTGGTAACCGGGAACTAGATGTGTAGTCCCTAGTAGAGTCGCCAATTCTGCTATGGGGTAAAATGCACAGGATGAAAACTACCCTCAAAGGCCTTCCCGAGACCTTCGACAGAACATAAGATTATCTGCAGAAGCTACATGTTACACACATGTTTATCTATCAAACATAAATTGACAGGTTATGGAAAGAGGTTCACCTTCAGTTCCTTCTATAATCACTTGGGGATCTCTGTGCGGTAAGAAGAACTCCTTCTAGCCGGCTCCAAGTCGATTCCTGCATAAAGGAAAAAGCAAACCAATCACAACATACACTTCTGAAAACTAATGTAAGAATTCGTAACAAACATGTATTAATGTATAACTTAACTACTCAACTTGACAAGCATCAGAATGAACAAATAAATGGACAATATCACCGAAACTTTGGAGTAGGGAACACAACTCCAGTTCTATATTCAGAATGGAAGAGTGATTACAAAAATCCGTCGCATCAGCCTTCCTTACCCCTTCTCCCTCTCTCTCTTTCTCCTTCTTTCAGCTAGCTCCTTCAAGAATATGATAGTTTCACAACATATCTATAAGCTATCCTTCTAAATGCTTTGACCCTTTTTGCAATGGCCCTCTTGTTGCTTAAGTAGTAATGGAGATAGGGCTGCCAAGCTCCATCTAGAGTTAATTAGGGTGAAAACCATGAACTTGCCCTGTTTACAAGCTTTTTCCCATTTCCCTTCATTCTCAGAATAGAATTTCTCCAAATATCTTGATTTTTGGAGTTTCCTTGCTTTTCTATCATAAGTATAGGGATTTAATATCTAGATATTTTATGAGCAGATTCATTGGCATAACCTTTTGAACATCACTTAAGTTCACTAACGCTCCCCCTAGTCTAACAACATGAGTTAGCAGGCTGACTAACACTCCTTTATGCTTGGTAACAAGCTTTATAAAGTAGGTTGTCAGTGTATAAAGAGTGTTACTGTGGATTCTGGGCCTACAATTATGGTCATTGTTTTAGTCACCTTGTCTTTCACCTCTGAGTTGATTAGGAGGTCAATTTTTCCTATAGCAATATGCCAACACTGTCCATTTAGTGCAAGATACTCCTAATATTTCATAATTTTCACAGATGGTGGATGTCATGAAGATGCCCTCAAGCAAAGTTACTGAATTGAATATAAGATGGTCAATGCAACTATTTACTTTAAATATGTTAAATTTAGGTAATTAAAACAAGTTTGGAAATAAATAGAAACACCACCCCTATTGATTTTAAATAGAATAAATTTAGGTAATTAAAACAAGTTTGAAAATCACTAGAAACACCACCCCCACATGATTTTATTTCTAGCTGTACAAGATAATATTGAATAAAATATGAGCACTTACATTTACATTGACCATACATAAAATAACAAACATGCTTGATGCTTTTTGTAGGTTTTAACCTCATACAAAAATTACCTGCATACGAATTCTAAAACACAGAAAATAAAAAATGTGAGAGCATAACACATAAAACACATATACACAGAGATTTTCCCCTGGATCCCAAAACCGGGACTGCCAGTTTAATTTTTCATTATGTTCCTTTCAATGTTATTCCATATTTATACATGTTGAAGCATCCAATACCATGGACCGAAAACCATCGCGTCTAATACCATGGACCAAAACCATCACGTCCAAAAAGCATGTGCGAAAATCATGCACAAAACCATAGGTGGGTCGACCCAACCTAACATAGGGTCCAAAACCAGAATTTTCTGGGCTGCTACCCTGGACCTTATAAAGTGGGGTCACGGGTACACCTAAAACCCCCTGTGACCCCGCCTTGCTACACAATCAATGCAACAAAGGGGGTGCTCCGCCCCCCACTCTAACCCCCTGGTTAACTATGTGGGCTAGTCATGGAAATAATATAACATAACCGCACATTCTCCCACTTGTTGTTTTCTTTCCACAGGGGGCCATAAGAGAGCTTAGTCATTTTTCCAGCCCTGAAACGCCCATTGTTTCTCTACACCAAGAGAACTTCTCAGAGCTCACAAATTCGGTCAATGCATCTATAGTATTCTTCAAAGTGTCCACCTTTACTAGCAACATCTTTTTGTCTTCTATCATATCCCTCATAAAGTGATACTGAACATCAATGTGCATTGTCTTTGAATGATATGCAGGGTTCTTTGCCAAGAAAATTGCACTTTGGTTGTCACAGTCTATCCTTATAGCCTCTTGTACTAACCCCATACTTGAACACAATCTCTGCAACCAAACTGCTTCCTTTCTTGCATGAGTGGCTACCATGTATTCTGCCTCCGTAGTTGATAATGCCACTACAAATTGTTTCTTACTCATCCAACTGATTGCACCTCCAAATAGGTTAAACACATACCCACTTGTAGATCTTCTCTGATCCAGATCTCCAGCCCAGTCGGCATCAACAAAAGCCATGAATATCCAACACTTTGTCCAATCCTAGTCTTCCTTGGTAGCACAAACCATAATCACTAGTGCCACGCAAATACCTGAAAACCCACTTCACACTGTCCAATGCTCCTTCCCTCGTTCTGACATAAGCCTGCTCAATACTCCCACTGCATGTGCAATGTCTGGTCTAGTACAGACCATTGCATACATTGGGCTACCAACTGCACTTGCATATGGAACATGGGACATGTCCTCCTCCTCTTCTTGTGTCTTGGGACACTGTTTAGAAGATAACCTCACACCTATAGGAATAGGAACCTTCACCGGTTTACTATCCTACATATTAAACCTCTTCAGTATTGTCTCAACATACTTCCTCTGGTTTAACTAAAGCTTCCTCTTTATACGATCTCTTTTAATTTCCATGCCCAAAATATAGTTTGCAACACCAAGAAATTTCATGTTGAATTTGGAGGACAATTGGGTCTTCAAATCTTGGATAATTTCTTTGTCATTTCCAACCAGCAACATATCATCCACATACAAGACTAGATAAATAACACGGTAACCAATTAATTTAAAATACACACAATGATCTGCTTTTCTTCTGGTGAAGCCAAGTCCTCGTATAAATGTATCAAATTTCTGATACCACATCCTTGGTGATTGTTTTAACCCATATAGAGTTTTCTTTAACTTGCATATCAGTTCTTTCTTACCCTTCATCTCAAAGCCTTCAGGTTGCTTCATGTATATTTCCTCCTCTAGATCCCCATGAAGAAATGTTGTCTTCACATCCATCTGTTCTACCTCAAAATCAAAAGTGGCAGAAATAGATAAAAGTAATCTAATAGAATTTACCTTGGCAATAAGAGAAAAAATATCACCAAAATCAATTCCTGGAACCTGGGAATAACCTTTTGCTACCAACCAAGCTTTGTATATCTCCACCTTTCCTTCTGCATTTGTCTTCTTCTTGAACACCCATTTGCTACCAATGGGTTTCCTTCCAGCTGGCAACTCCACCAGATCCCAAGCCTCATTTTTGTGCAAAGATGCCATTTCATCAACCATGGCCTCTTTCCAGAGTTTTCCATCCTCTGAATCCACTATTTCCTTCATAGTTCTGGGATCGTCATCAGTAATAGAAAAAGAAAAATTGGAATAGAAACTAGATGGACTATACCTTTCTGGCTGCCTTCTTTCTCGAACAGGTCTTCTCACAGTCGGAGTTTGTGGCTCTTCATCTTTTGATTCCTCCTCTACTGTAGAGTCTGATTCTTCCTCCTTTAGCTCAAACTCTATCTTCTCAGGTTCCTTTGATTGGACTTCATGTTTAATAACATCTTTCACCTCTCTGAAAACCACATTTCGGCTGTACACAACCTTCCTTGTTACTGGGTTCCAAAGCTTATAACCCTTTAAACCATCCTTATACCCAAAAAACATGCAATTTTCAAATTTACTATCCAACTTGGTTCATTTCGCCTTTGGAACATGTACATATCCATCACATCCAAATACCCTTAGATGTGAAAGAGATGGTTTCATACCAATCCATACCTCTTGTGGAGTCTTATCCTCCAACGCTGATAAAGGTGACTTGTTGACTAGGTAACATGCAATATCCACCGCCTCTGCCCAGAATTCTTGTCCTAACCCAGCACCACTGAGCATGCTTCTTTCCCTTTCCATCAATGTCTTGTTCATTCTTTCTACAACTCCATTTTGTTGAGGTGTATATGGATTAGTCTTCTACCGTGATATACCACACTTCTTAAAGAATTCTTCAAATTCCTTGTTGCAAAACTCTCCACCATTATCTATCCTCAACACCTTTATCTTCTTCTCTATCTGGATTTCCACCAAATCCTTGAATTATTTAAACCCGTCAAATACTTCAGATTTCTTCTTAAGGAAATATATCCATGTATTCCTTGATAACTCATCGATAAATGATACATATTACATAGACTTACCCAGTGATGGAACCTTCACAAGTCCAAACACATCACTATGCACAATCTCTAATATCTGTTTTTCCCTCTTACCACCAGAGGAGAAACTCACCCGATTCTACTTCCCATATACACAATTTTCACAGAAATCAAAATCCAGAGAGCCATTACTCAAAATTGAAGGCCCTTCTCTCCAATATGTCCAAGCCTTTGATGCCACAGCATGGTCTTCTCTCCAGAGACCACTAGATTTTCTGATCCACTTTCAGGAACCATAGAACTATTACACCCATCAATAACAATGCTACCTTGCAACTTGTACAGAGTTCCAATCTGAACTCCCTGCATCAATACCGGTGCTCCCCGAACCATTTTGTAGGTATCCTTCTCGAACACCCTTTTCACACCTGTATCATCTAGCTTGCTTAGAGAAATCAGATTTCTAGCTAATGCAGGAATATGTAGAACACCTGGAAGAGTTCTAACCCTTCCACCTTGCAACTTCAACTTTACTTTTCTGCAACCAATTATTCTAGCCTTTCTATCATCCCCCAAGAAGACATCACCACCATCATATTTCTCATACTCGCAGAACCACTCTCTATGGGGAGTGAAGTGAAAGATGCACCTGAGTCAATCAACCATGCCTCATGATCTACATGTGTACTTGAAGAAGCCAAGTACACATCCCCACCTTCATCTGAGGTGGTTTTCACCTCTGCCAAAGGAGCCTCATCAAATCCCTTTCCTTTGTCAGGAGCTTTAGATTTACAATCACTTTTGAAGTGGCCTTCCTTTCCACATTTCCATCACACCACCTTTATAGGATTTCCTGGAGATTTAGATCTCCCTCTAGATTTAGATCTCCTACTCGATGACTTATTTTTGTTTTTTTTCTGGGACCACCCTCATACAGACAAGGCATCACCATTCTGGCTCTCCATATTTTTCTGTCACATCTCCTCTGTCAGCAAAGATGAGACTATTTCATCAAACTACAAGGCAGTTGCATTTCTACCTTTTGCAATAACCAGACTATCCCATGAATCTGGTAGAGAACACAATAAACTGATGCACTTATCTTCATCTGAAATTTTAATATCAATAGATGCTAACTGACTTACCACAGTATTAAATGCGTTCAGATGCTCTATCACCGAGTCTCCATCTTTCATCCTCAGGTTATATAGCATTTTACACAGGAACATTTTATTCACCAGAGACTTAGATTCGTATAAAGTCCCTAACTTGTCCCACAAAGCCTTCACCGTAGCTTCCCCTCATACATTCAGCAATACTAAATCTAAGACGCACAATTGTATTGTGCTCTTTGCCTTCCAATCCAACTTCTTCCATTCTTCATCGGACACTCTTCTTGGTTTAGTACCCAGATCTACCACAATACATTGATCTTTATCCACCAACAGATCCTCCATATTTAGTTTCCACAACTCAAAACTCTGACCATTAAATTTCGATCTCTATCTTTCCACTCCTCGCCATCTTCTTTCACCACCAGAATTGGTCTCACAGATCTCCCACTGAACAGGGTCTACCACAGGCCCGAGTGAAACCCCTCGGCAAGAAAGGCGTCCCCTTGAAGCCAAAATTGCTCTGATACCAAATGTAGGTTTTAACCTCGTATAGAAATTACCTGCATACGAATTCTAAAACATAGAAAATAAACAATGCGAGAGCATAACACATAAAACACATATACACAGAGATTTTCCCCTGGATCCCAAAACCAGGACTACCAGCTTGATTTTTCATTATGTTCCTTTCAATGTTATAATACATATTTATAGATGCTGAAGCATCCAATACCATGGACTGAAAACCATCGCGTACAATACCATGGAACAAACACCATCACGTGCAAAAAACATGTGCGAAAATCAAGCACAAAACCATAGGTGGGTCCGCCCAACCTAACATAGGGTCCAAAACCAAAATTTTTCGGGGCGCTACCCTAGACCCCATAAAGTGGGGTCACATGTACACCTCAAACCCCCTGTGACCCCCCCTCGCTACACAATCAGTGCAACAAAGGGGGTGCTCCACCCCCCCTCTAACCCCCTCGGTTAACTACTTGGGCTAGTCATGGAAAGAATATAAAACAACCCAACACTTTTAAAATCGATATCCATCATTAAATATAAGATATGACAAGGATGGCTCATAATTTTAAATTTTATATCCATCACCAACTATAACATAAGAGTTAATGAGATGAGAAAAAGTTGTAAACATCATATTAATTATAACTCATGTATATTGTATCTTATTGTGCATAGAAATATGGAAGGGGAATCAATAAGCATTTTCATATTGGTTTAAAATTTCCCCTTGGTTGGTGAAGATCCAATTCAATGCTTTTTTTGTCGACTATTAAGTTATTAACCAAATATTAAAAAAAATGTTAGTCTCTTAAATGACTGGAAAAAATATATTTAGAATGTTATATAGAAATTACATTTCACGTAGCTATATCTACCCTAACGTAACTATAATATTCCAACTCCATTTTTTTATATAGAAGTTACATTTCATGTAGCTATAAGAGTTAAATTTACGTGTTTTAGATAGAAGTTACATTTTACATAGCTATATCTACCACAACATAACTATAGTATTCCAACTCCATTTTTTTCACACTTTTCAACATTTTAAATATTTATCTATTTTAGTGTGATTATGAAATTAAATAGTTGATATTGTGTAAGACATCTCCTATTTGCAACAATTTGAATTCTTAAGTGGGATATTGGGTAGGTTTTTGTTACTACCATATATCATGTTTTAAGTAAATGATGTTTTATAATTCGCCCAAGAGACATTAGGTGAAAGCTTGAATTTCATGCTTGTTTCCATTATACATCTAATATTTGCAACCTTTTCCACGTGAAGAACCCAATAGCCCATCTTGAACATGAAGAAAGTACCTCGAAAATTGTGGAATATTAGTTATTCTATTTCCATAGGGGGATAGATCTAGAGATGGCAATGAAAGCTATCATAAATGGCTTTTCTTGGGTTGTATTTAATGAAATCCCACTACATTTTTCTACTAAAGTAAATCAATTAATGAATTTGAAGCTTGAAGGTAGTGTTGAATAGGTGTTGCAAGGTATCTCTATAACACTATCTATCTGCATGGTTCTAATGCCATGAGATGGTGTCTCAATAACATTATTGTCTAGTGACAGGTGCTATATGTACATAGCTTTCTCATATCCTACAGGTAAATCATATCATTATATTTCTATGAAATCTCGGAATGTGTTCAAAGTTTGTCTTAGATAAGGAAATATGTATGTACTCTTGAATTTATCTATGTTGTAATAAGATCAAGAATAAAGTTGTCATTGCAAATAATTGGGATCTACCATGTAAGTTTACTTTACTACATGAAATTCTTAATTTGTTAGATCCCAACTAGTTAGGGTTGAATTTATTTTTGTTGTAATGAGATTAAGAATAAAGTTGTCATTTTAATCACTGAAATCTACCATGTAAGATTTATTCACTACATGAAATTGTTTATTTGTTAGAGACCAACTTATTAGGATTATGAAGAGTCCTCTTTCATGACAATATTTATGAGTGCTCTATTCTTGCTCAAATAATTACATATTGCATAAAGGTGGAAAATAAATGAGATTCGGTTGAATGGTTTCTATTTTAAAATGTGTGGAGGGAGTATAGAATAATTTTCAGTTGCATTCAAATATTTTGGAGCACCCACTAAAGTGCTTCATTTTCCTCCTAGTTAATTCCATTTCTACTATCCGAATGCTTCTAGAAGTCTTTCTCCAAAGTGATCTCTTAACTATCCTGGAGGGAAATTGATTACTTGATTAGAACACATGGATTACAATTTGATTAGGAGAAAGGGATGAAAAATCTTCATATTCTTCAATATGTTCTGTAAGTTAAAAGCATATCGAATGATTGCCTTTGTATTTAATTTATACGACAACCACTCGAGCATTTGTTATGATCTTGAGACCTTTTTCAATGATTTTTGTATTTTTATTTTAAAATTATGTTCTCAATTAAAGAAATTGAAGAAAAAGTGAAAATGATGCAATGGAAGCATTTTCTATTTTAGTGCATCAGAATGCCTTGCTAATGTGAAGGCGTTGGTATTTTCTTAACTCAAGATTAGTTGCATTTGACTTCCTATAATTTTTGTTGTGTTTATATTGCTATCCTTGAAGTTGGTGATCTATTGTGTGTGTAATAGGAAGTATTAACTACTAAGAATTCTCAAAGGTGATTTTGATGGATGACTAACTTTAAATGTCCCTACTTAACACTTCAGTATTACATGATTATGCAAATAAATTATTAATCAATATTAAAGGGAAGATGATTAATGTGAATTGTTTCTTCGCTTGTCATATAATTATTACATTTTTGGTCCCAATGATATATTTGACACTACCTTTTGGTTGTTACTTGTGGAAATTCCCTTTGGCTCAGAAAAGCATCGAGGATGAATATCCATTGCATTGGCATTGGACATCATCAAAGAGGAATTCACCAAAAGCAGTAGAGGACATGGTAGCAATTGGTACAATGAGCGGATAACCGCTAGAGAAACACCAAGGAACCATAATTTCTTGTGTATTTATATTCACTCGACTTTAACTAGTAAAAAAAGTAATTTTCTTTTCCAAATATTTTCTTGTATACAAAAATACTAAAAACACAATTTCAGACTAATTATTCAAACTAATAATTATTTGATAGTTATAATTTATAATCAAATAGTATAATATGATCAATATTATAGGACACAACTATAGGGTCTGACTCTGAGGGACATTATGAAAATATATGTACACTTCTCAGTGTATTAGACAATAATATCTCATAGTGTGATATCCATCCAACGAAATGTACTCCTAGAGGCCATTGTCGGATTGAAATTTTTTCTTTCATTGGATGAGTGGTAATATATTTTCTTAGGCCTTAGTGTTCTGCCTCCCTAAGGTTTTGACACTACTCACAGCTAGCACCTTCATTCAACTAAGAGAGGTACTCATCTTTGAAAGTTGAATCATTTTGTCTCCACAATCCAATATGATGTTGGATCAATCTCATGATCCTAAAAACATAGGTCATAATAGCGACGAACTTTTACTATGGGCAAAAGAATATCCAAATTTAAGGAACATGACTCTTTTAGAACAAGCAATAAGGATATTTTTAACACTAATTTTTTTTTTTCCATTTGATTTCATAATTTATCTATTTCCTGATATTTTTAACATGTTACTTAGTTGGTATGGTTGTGCCTAAGGTTTTGTTGAAGTTTGAATACTAAGTTCCTAAGGTGTTATTTTCTATGGTGGCGTTTTATTTTCTTTATTTATATATGTAATCTAGCAACATAGTGGCTACTATTGAATGTTGAGGTATATGTCGTATAAATATTTTATAGTCTACTTTATTTTATATTCAAGTATTCATCATCTTTCATGTCTTATACTCTGCATTGTATCTTCTTTCATTTTCAGGAGAGGAACTCAATATTGATGGTAAGAAGTAGCAATTGAAGAAAGAGGAGAACAATAACATGGGAGCAACAAATGCAAAAAGAGAGAGAGAGAAGATAATCTGCCTAGTGATACCCTTAGAGCCAATATATTGCATAAGACACACTCATAGAGAGTGATGGTCAAGCCTTCAGAGTTGGTGAATTCAGTTGCAATGCTTCGGAAACACATTGATAATGTTTTGAAATGATAAAATAACATTTCATGCGTAAATTGTAGTCCAACCAATATTAAGTTGGAAACTCATATTGTAATACTTGATATTTTATATAATAAAATTTATATGGTTGAAATTATTTTTATTTTCACTTGATATTATTTAGTTTTGTAATAAATATATGTAACTTTTTGATATCATATTAGATAAACATGCACATTGTATGGTGTTTTTTCAAATTTAGTCGCAAACTCATACTAATTAATTTAAGTTGATTAATAATGAACACATAAAATCAATCTAAAACTACTAAATTACTAGTTTATATTAATTCATCATAAACATGAATAAAATGAATATATGACTAAATTAGTCGTTTATAATGATTATGAATTAAATTAAATGAAATGAATAGAAACTACTAAATTAGTTGTTTATATAATGAATATGAAAATACCAAAAAAAGATAAATGACTAATGCAAATGATAATTTTTTTATTAAAATGATGACTAAATTTTGCATATATACGACTATTAGTAGTTAATTTATAGTATCTTATAATATGACTAAAATTTAGTCATATTTATTTGGTCATTAATTGGTTTGAAATGATGACTAAAATTTTCATATATATGACTATTGGTAGCTAATTTACAATATCTTATAACACGACCAACATTTTGGTCATATTTCTTTGGTCATTAATTGGTTTTCTTGAGGACTTATATAGTAATATATTTTTTTTATATATATTTGGTCATTAATTGAGACAATTAATGACTAAACCAATGAAATATTAATGACCAAATTTATGGCTAAATATACTACTAGATGGTAAAATTGAGGAAACCAATTAATGACTAAGCTAAAAATGACTAAAAGTTGGTCACGTTATAAGATATTGTAAATTAGCTACTATTGGTCACTGACTAAAAAATGGTCGTTTATATGCAAATTTTTGTTTTTTTTCCTAACTAATTAGTAATTTTGTACTAGTGAAAGTTGAGCAAGTTAAAGAGACAAGGAAGGAAGGTGAGGCATTATAACTATGCAACACATAATGATTGAAGAGGAGGTTTAGTGAAATGCATAGTTGGACATTGAAAGAGTCCTAAGATGACACCATTATCCAGTTCGACTTGCAATGTGAAATATAAGGTAGGGTGGATCATATATTTCACAATGAGAAAGGCTAAGAAACAAGATCGATGGTCTATAGTCCAAGGTTGGTTAATGTGTAGTTGGAGGAAATTTTCCTTGAGATGGGAATAGTGCACAAACCTGAAAGGTAAGGATTTCATCACTAATACTTCAGAGTGTGTAGAGTACTCATCACTTTCCTAGAATATTGAGTAAGATCGTGAGTTGCATAAGGTGTGAGGACAAGGATGAACTCCAAAATTGACTAAGTGTGAAATCAATGAGACAATAGAGTAAGAGTATCTAATAGGTCTTAAACATGATTACACACAAATATTTACCCATGCACATGACAAGTAAATACACAGTACCCAAAATGAACAAGCGTACAATGAAATGATGTAAAATAACACTTGTCTCCAAGTGCAACACTTAATATGTACCTTTAAGGTGCAAGTGTCACAATTCAATCAAAGGTGTACTATCCCATAAGACTATGCCCATCACATTTTCTAAGAAGAAATATCATGAACTAGTGCCAGAGAGTGTGATGGCGCTGCCTCTAAAAGTGTGCTAAGGTGCTCTTAAGATACGTGAAAATAATTGAAAGTGACACATGCTAGCATAAATAAAACACAAGCAATGCATATGAGAATGAAATTAGGAAAAGTGACATTAGTGAGAGTAAGAATAAGTGAAAAAGAAACTTACAAAATCTAAAGAAAGTGAGTGTGACACATGCGAAAGAAAAGAAAATACCAAAGTGGCACTTGTGAAAGTGAAAGCAAGAAAAAATGGTATTCATGAAAGTGAAAGAAACACTTACTAAAACAAAAGCGTGTAAAAGTGCAAATTGAGGAAACTCACCCAAAAAATAGTACAGATGCAACTGAGAGTGAGAGAATGCTCCTTATGCTCCAAATTACAGAAATCTTGAAATCAAAAGATGACCATGAAGAGAGATCTGAGTTAGGCTCTTTATGCAAGGAGGGAAGTAGAAGAGTGAGGTGGCTATGAACAAGAGGTGTGGCAACACTAACTGAAAGAATTGCACCCTCACTGTCAACTAGAATTGTGCACTGACTATGCATAAGGAATATGCAATCATTGTTCCTAACAACTGTACAATTATTGTCCTCAAGGATTGCACAATGTTGAGGAGCTACTCAATTTTGACACTAAGGTTTGTGCAATTACCATTACTAAGGTTGCAAAAGAACTATTTCCAAATACTACTCAAGCACTATTTTTTAAGACTACACAATGCCTATCTTCAAGGGTAGACACTAACTACTTGAATTGCTAGAAAGGGGATGTGATTATGAATGCATTAAAGGCTAATCATGTGTAATCAAGTGGTTTAAACCCTTAGAGTCTTTAGAAGGTGACTTGAACACCTAGAAAAACATAAAGTGATCATGAAATAACTATAAAAACTTTAAACTATAGATCATAAGATCACAAGGAGGCTCCAAAATTTAGGTGTAGGAAAACTTTTGGAGGGTTTTTGTCACAATGACAATAGGTTCCTATGAAAATTTTCTATAGGATGTCACTTTATCTCTTTTTTCAGGTTTTTTCAAATATGACAAAAGGATACCTTAGATAGAATGTAGTATAATCTCCTCTTCGAGCTCATTAAACCATGAAGAATACACCTAATTGAGTATCTTTTTATCTCTTTTTTGGGTACGTTAAAAATAAACAAAAAAGGAAATATTAATTTACTTTTCTTCTCTTTTATGCTCATTAAACAATGGAGACACCAAAAAATAAAGGAGGGAAAGGAAAACATTTTGATCCCATAAAATTCAAAATGGTAGCATCATTTGTGCAACCCTTGAACATGTCATATGTTTGCATCATTATCTCACATATGAGTTTAGCTTTCCTAGTATTCATATTGTGCATATGAGTCATTTTAGTCATCTGGATGGTTACTCTCTCGATATTAAGGAGTGTACTTCAATGCCTTCTATGTTGTTTCATGATATCACATGTTTGTTGTTACTTAATGCCACCAGGTCATATTTTTGTTGTTTTGCTCCATGTTCAATGGGAGTTTAAACCTTACTTGGACATCTGTAGTATTTTTTGAACTTTTGTTTTAACAATCCCCACATTAGTTGTACTTAATGACTTCATATATTTATATAACCTATTTGTATGTTTTGTGTTGGTTCATGGGGGATAAATTAAGGAACTCCTTCAATGGATCTTTTATGCTATGCACCAACTCACAAAACAGAAGAAAGTATAGACCAACAACTTAAGAAATATCCTCTTTGAGGGGTCAAACCATTTTACATCACGTAAATGAACAATTATTGGATGATAAAAATGACAATACCTCCTTGGTATATTTAAGAGTGTAAAGGGTCATAGTATAATTAGAGCCTACATAACAATAATAATGCAAGGGAACAAAAATAACAATAATTGGCTTCTATGGGGCATAATAATAACAATATGCGGGCTAAATGGGAACAACAATAACAATAGGGGGAATACAGTAAGGGGGTTACACTAGTATTACAGGAACCTAACATGCCCCTCTCCTTCAAAAAAGTGTTTTCCTTAATCCTTGAGTAGTTTTGGATGCTTCTGTATAAAATCCTTATCCTCCCATGTCGAATCATTAGCAAGTAAGTTCTTCCATTTAATGAGAGACTTTGAAATTGATTGATTTCGTAGTCATTGGGTCCTTGTTTCCATGACTGATTCAGGCTCGAGTATGATTTTTCCTTCTTTGTCAAGTTATAGCAATATTGTTTGAAGTGGGAGCTTGTTGCCGATAATCGTTTTTAAGCATGAAACATGGAAAAATGGGTGTACCTGGGAAGATGTAGGCAAATCCAATTTGTATGCGATAGTGCAAATATTTAGCAACAATTTGTGAGGACAATAATACTTCGGCGATAATTTATTATCCTTCTTAGCTTGCTCAAGGGACATTTTTTTGTAAGGCAAATACCCAATAACTTACATCAAAACTTATTTCACTTTGATGCTGATATGCCTGTTGTTTCATTCGATTCTATGTCAAAGTGAGGTTATCCTTCAATAATTGGAGAACTTTTTTTTTAAGATCGATGTGATCTTCTACTACTTGAACCTTAGAATTTTCTCTTAAATATGATGTGATGGACAGTGGATGATGTCCATAAACCACCATAAATGTGGTCATTTTTGCTACAGTTTGGAAGGAAGTGTTATACCACCATTTAGCGAGAGGTAAACACTTGACCCATTTTGTTTGTTAATCATATACAAAGCAATGAATATATCCTTCTAAACATTTGTTCATTATATTATTTTTCCTATTAGATTGAGGGTGATAAGATAAGCTATGAGCTAATTAAGTACCAAGACAAGAAAATAATTCCATCCAAAAATTTCTAGTGAAAATGGGATCTCTGTCACTTACAATAATCTTTGGTTTTCCATGAAGCTTTTGAATTGTTTCAATAAATGTGGTAGAAATTTTACTGGCTTTAAAATGATGAGGTAATGAGCTAAAGTGTACAAACATTCAGGGGATCTCCCTGGTATGAAGTTGCAACTCGCCCTCACACCATTTGGTGTAGGAGTCCCATTCAGTATGATGACCTGACTGTAATTATATTAGAGATTTGCCTTAGCTCTTGTTGTTCAGTACAGGAGAGTGTTATGCTTGTAACTTTAAGAAAGTGAGGTGAGTATTCCTACTGAGTGTGTAATGTAACTTTGTGTCTAGTTTATCTTACTGTAAGGGAGAGGGTAAAAGTGAGAGACTAGATGAGAGGTAGTAGTACTACCCAAGGAGATACACATGCGAAAAGCAACAAGGGTATATCTAGCATCTAGTAGAATAGTCCACAATGGATGAGGCAGTCATTAAAAGAAAACTACAAGGGAAAACATGTACACCGTCCATCAGAGTAGTCCACACGGGGGGTGAATGTTGTTATAACCAAGAAAACATAAGTATCGTATGCCTAATGTCTGTCGAAGTAGTCCACATGGGTGAGACAGCAGCGAGAAATAATAAAACACAAATTCAACAATGTAAGTACTAAAATAACGAAGTAGTTCAACTATATTAGTATAGGTTAAGAAAACATGCATTACAAACATTTAAACAATAGTCTTACAAACGGATACAACACATTCATGAAAAAGTGTTGGCCTTAGACATTCTTCTAAATTAAAAAAAAGTTCCAAGACACATTTGTACACCATACATCACTAGCTCGAGTAGTGGGACATCAGAGCCACTCCTCGCTCCTCAAAGAATAGACTATAGACTCTTAAAGCTATGTGGGAGGAGGGAAGGTGAAAGTTTCTTTGCTCATACAATGAGGGGGTATATATAGCCAAGTGGAATAACTTACCCTTGTGAGCGTTCGACTTCACTCATGAATGTTTGAATTCATATGACTTTTCATTTGACATGACTCCTCAAATTCATATGCGCATCTCTTGGAGTTTCATATTGCATTACATTTAATTACAACAATTATGGCTCATAGTAGTGAAGTGGCCAAGACAATTCATGACACAACTTGACATGACACTGCTAACATGTACTGGTTAATTGTGGTGTTTGTGTCAAGCTATTATGTTGCTGAGTGATGGGTTTCCTCTCGGTGTATCATGTCATCAGCTCCACATGGAAAAGTGCACGGGATCTTTGATGGTATTGGTCTTCACTTGATGGTGAACATGTATGTTTCCCTTTCGCTTGTTGCTCGATGTGTTTCATACGTTCGTTCAACTGCAAGTAAGACTTCTATCATGCACTCCTTCTTCATATTATTCATTGACATGCCATATTTCATCAATGTACCTATTCATGTAATCATTCATGACGAGACATCATCAAATTCAAAAATCTCCTAGTCTAACATGATGTATTCTTTTTTCCATTTCAGTGCAGGTGACTCAAAGAGGGACAAGGCACTTAAACTACGTAGAGCACAACTCAGGCCAGGATAAGTGGCTCTGGGGAACTATCGAGAAAAACTTCGTAGATGTCACTGGGAGGTAGATTTGTGCAACCTAGGACAACAGTGACAGCTGTAAGGTAGAACACAGTTGGGTAGAATTGCGCAGTTCCCGAGAGGAAGATAGGAAGGGTGTTTGGAAGAACTATTGGGAAATTCTACACAATTTTCATCATGTGAATTGGGGAGGTCATCCAGAGATATAGCTGGGAATATACACAGTTTCTCCAAGGTATACAGAGAGGGAAGTAGGAGGCACTGACAAATATTTTTGCATAGTTTTCTATAGCAAGGCTGGATTGGGATGTGGGGAGCCGCTGGTCATAGCTGCGCATTTATGAGAGACAGTGTCAGATAACTAATTGTTGCATAGTTTTTCGGATCAGTGAAGAGTGGGGAAGCAGTGAGAGTGCCATCAAAACTATGCAATTTTCAGAGGGAGAGCAGGGCAAGCCAGCAAGGGGTGTGCCAATCAAATTTGTACAATTCCTTGGAATAATGTAGTGATGGACTGCAGAAGTGAGACTCAAATGACTTTGTTTTTTCTGTAGATAGTGCAGAGCAGGGAGCTGGGAAAATTCTAAGCAGTTTTAGGGAGAAGTGAAACCTTCAGTCACAATGAAGTTCAGGTTTTCTGGAAAAATAGAGGGAGGCTTGATGAGTGATCTTGCAGGAAGTGCAGATTGGATAGGACTTGGTGACAAAGTCTGTGAAGTTCTAGGAGACAGTCTGCTTGCTCGCTTCTAGAATTACATAATATAGGTAGTCTCGTAGGATAGCCTCAATATCTGTTAAGTGTTGGATAGCAGAGCAAGGTCACTAAGAGTTGAGACTGCTCAGTGCAGCTCAGTCATGGTCTGATTGAAGGAGGGTTGTCCGGTCGACATATTTTCAGGAAAAATGGCTAAGTATGAGAGGAAGTGAACTTGTGCATATATGACATTGTGATCCCACACTTAGCATGATTCAATGACAAGACATCTCAAACTAACAAGACAATATGTGCTCAGTGAGATTGATTTAAAGGTTAAGAGCAACAAGTGCGACACTTGAGATAGATATTCAAATGATTGCAAATACGCTTGTGCAACAGTGCTTGAAAATTCATGTGTGAATATGACTGATGTTCACAAAGTGAAAAAAACTCATGCACACAAAGACAAAGCTTCAAAATTTCCAGAATATACTCTCAAGCATGACATAGCAATGAACCTGCTAAGAGCGACCAATGGTCGATCAAGGAAAAAGGGTGTGAAGACTTGATAAGAGCTCATGGAATGAGCCCGAGTATTTGGAACCATAAGGGAAAAACCAAGCAAGGCTATAAAATTTGGATGCAGGCCAAAATTTTGGAGGGTGTTGCAGTCACTACAACACTTGGTGACACACTCATTGAATACCAACTTCTCTGTTTCAGTTCATTTTCATCACAGGGCCTCAGCCTTTCAGAAATTATTCATTTTTTGTATAGGTTACTTTGGATTCCCCACTTACCCCATGTATAGACAAGGTTCACCTTGTACCAAGTTAGTCAAACACAACAAAATTTTCAGCTAGATCACAATGTTGAAAAATCAGGAAGGGTAGTTTGGCACGTGAGTTTAAGATTTTCAGAGTACAATTTTTCATCTTTGGTGTTCATCTTCTGCCGGCAGGCTTGGAAAGTACCTTGGTGGATTCACGTAGGAACATAGGAATTTCTCCACTACCACTGAGCCTGGATAGTACCCCAGCGGAGTTGCCTGCTTGATCTCTTTGCATAGGAACCATTTTTGTTCTTTCACCTTTGTTCATTTTTTTTGAAAGAGAACATTGCATAGGCACTTATTTATTTTGAGGTAGAAGAGGGATCCCAAATTATTGAGATTAGAAGAGGTTGTTCCTTCATAGAAGCATGTAACACCTCTGATTTAGATTTTCTCATTTAGATTTTCCCCTTCTTCGTTTCTACTAGTTGGATAAGATTGAACACACAGAGAAGAAGACTGAGTCCACACATGGCGTTACCTAGTTTGGACATAGGTTCATGGTTTGACAAGAGCTTCCCTTACAAACAAATTTTATTTTCCATCTAGACTTCATCTTCCAAAAGTTACAACCAAGAACAAAGAAGATGGACACAGGACTAACCAAGTGCTATAGCATTACAAGACACTTTGACTTCAAACTCATACTTATTCAAAAGCCATAACACATTATAGGACAACACTTATTTACAAAATGAAAAATAAAAATACATGAAATAAAATCAAAGTGAAGTGAAAACAGCAAAGTAAAGCAATAGAACAGGCAATGGAAAGACTATCTACATAGGGCAGGGCGTGGCCACAGATCATTGAAAATAACATTTTAAATCTTGGCCATCAACAGGAAGGTTGTCGATTCTCCCATCAAGTGATTGTAGATGATACATGTGTTGGACAAGTTTTTCGTGAACCATGAAAGGACCAATCCAAAGGGACTGAAGCTTCATGTGTTTGTCTTTGTCTTCGTGGGGTTTATCCCACTTCAAGACTAAGTCACCCACAATGAAGCTGGTGTTCTCTACATACTTTAAATCGAGCCATCTCTTGATATGGTTCTGGTGGAGTGAAATTTTTCCTTTTTCTTTCATCTGTTCTTCTTGTAGCTTGTGTAATGTGTCCATCCTATGTTGAACCAATAGACATGACTTGCCTCAGGATTCTTGGGATAATTGGAGAAAAGACAAGTAGATATTTGGTGGGAGAATGGATTATTTTCCCTATACAAGGAAGTATGGAGATGTGCTCAGAGAGGGCTAAGGTGTAACTCGGTTAGCCCATAGTGCATTCACCACAGCATAATGCTAGTTTCTTTGTTCATATTAAATGATTTTTTTTTATGATGCAAATGAGATTCTTGTTTGTAGATTTCACAAGACCATTTCCCTACAGGTAGTAGTTAGCTGAATGTTTAAGCACAATACCATATGGCAATGCAAAATCATAAAGTTTCAACGAAGAGAAGTAAGTTGCATTGTCGAAAACAAGTGATACAGGAACACCAAACCTCAAGGAAGAAAATGACTTCTTGGTCATTCAATTGTTTAAGCAGAACTATTTTTTTCCACCATGTGAAGTAATCTGTAGCAGTTAGGATGTAACAGTGCTTCTTTGATGAATGTGGGAATATTTGCACTATGATGTCTAAGCCCCATGGTTGGAATGGATCTTCCACTGCAACAAGTTACTGATCTTCTATTTTTGTTGGTGCGTCGCTCACAGACCGGGCACTTGCAGCCATAAGCATATGCATGTTTAAATAACATGGGCCTGTAGAAACCAGTTCTCATGAATTTATTCATTGTTGTGTTACCCGCGAAGTGACTTCCGGATGGTCTGTCATGTAGATCACATAACACTCTCTCTGAATCATGTGATTCCAGGAACCTGAGAAAAATTCCATTGTTGTGCTTTTCTTAAAGCACTCCATGCACCACCTGGTAAGGTAAGGATTTAAGTCAAAGTGCCCTCTTCTTCTGTTCGGAAAAGTGAGAGGGCATGGTACCGTGCCAAAGGTACTGGTGCACTTCTTCGTACCAAGTGTTGGCTTGTGGGGGCCTAATCTAGGTTTAGCGTTAGTTACCTAAATAAATCCCTACACTACTGTCCCTTTCGGCATCAACCTGTGGAGCATAGATTGAAGTCTCAACCGAAGTAGTATGGGGGCATGCTAGAACTAATTTTCCGCACCCTGAGATGGTTGTGATGTCAATTTATTCCTTCTATTCCTGCCTTTGTTTAGGTCACTTAGTTCTAGGTCTTTGTCTTCCCAACCCCTTATTCCTCCCTTTGATACCTCCGCGAAATGGTATGACTAGCCTTCGTGCAACCCTAACATTTAATTTTAATACTTTCGCGCTGCTAATGCAGTGTAATGCACAGATTGTCAAGTTATCTTAAGAATCTTACTTATCTTATTAAACAATCATAGTTAGTGTTGCATAAACAAAGGTTCTTACTTCTGTTCACTTAACCAACATAACTACATACATTCGTGCGTCATATAAGCATTACAAATGAAATTCATACACAATACGACAAGATGCATTAACGGTAACAAAAGAGACAGAATTTGAAAAATACTTCTCTTTGTTAATATCTTCAAGTGATTATAGACTCTATCCACCCTACGCACATAGCTGCAGGGGTCTGTGCATTCAACTACAAAATTCCATCCTAGGCCTCTGTGCACTCAGCTATAGAGCCTCTACCTACACTATGACCTGAAACTTAGACTTCTTACTTCAGAGCTATGACTATCTTACTCAAAAACCCGTGACTACTACTTAGATCTTACTTACTTAGCTCTTTTTATACAATCCCATGCTCCACAGACCATGGGTATATCTTTTACATTTGACTTTACTTTACAAAACTAAGGGTAGACAACCCTTTATGACTCATGACATCTTTGCACTATGCGGCCACAAAATGCAAAGTCTTGATAAGTGTATTACAAAATTTGACCCAAAACATGGGCTTTTAGCCCCAAAACTATCCTTGGGGGATCCTATTCGCAACACTAAGATTTGTCATGTGAAGTGGGTGGTGCGTGTACTATACTTTACATGTTGATTTCTTACTCCCAAATGAGGAACTCTTCCTCTCCCCCTTGTGCATGTACCACTTCTACTCCTAGTTTGCAGAGACCATGACCCTTGACAGTGTGGACTCATTTGGTCAAGATCATACTCTTGTAGTCCTATCATCCAGTTAGCAAATATTTCACCTAAACCTTGTTGAGCAAGCAACGATCTAACTACCAGGTGTGGCACAAAGACTATTTAATGATTTTTCAGCAAGTAGGGCCTAAAATATTTCACCGCCTTGTATATAATGTCTGCTTGTTTATCCACGATTAGGTAGTTGAGCTCAATTCCCTACATGCTCGCTCTCATGAAGGATGTGGGACATTCATTGTTCAACTCATCCTTTAGAGTGAGTACTGCAACAAGTGAAGTGTCGAAAGTTAAAGTATAAAGCAAGAAATTCTTGTTGAAATCTGGGTTGTACAACGCAGGTGCTTCTGCTATTTCCTACTTAATACAAGTGAATGCATCTCTTTCCTTCTTCCCATAGTTGTAAACTGCATCCTTCTTGATCATCTGTTGTATAGGTTTGAACACCTTTGCATAATCTGAGATGAACTTTTGGAGGAAGTTGATCTTTCCCAAGAAGGACTCGATAGCTTTCTTGTTCACTTGCTAAGGAATCCATGTGATAGTCTGAACTTGATCTGGATCAATCTTAATCCCACTCTTGGTAATCATGTTCCCAAGGAGGTTCCCCTTAGACACTACAAAGATTATCTTCTTGGGATTCAAGGATATTCTGTAATTTCAACATCCCCCAAAGATCTTCTTAAGATGGTGCAGGTGGTTTGACCATTTTGCAAAAAAAGGTTGTCACATCATCAAGGTCAACCACCACACTCTATCTAATAATCCCACAGAATGTGAATTCCATAGTGTACTAAAACGTTGCACCTACATTTACCAAACTGAATGGCATTCTTTGATAAGAAAACATACCCCACTTGGTACAAAATTTACTTTTAAGCTTGTCAGGTTCTACTACCAAAACTTGGTTATATTTGGAAAAACCATCAACCATATAAAAAAAAATTGCTTCAAATACTGGCTACAAGATGTGTTCCATAAATGACAGAATGTAGTTTCCTTTATCTCAGGCACAATTCATATTTTGGAAATTTACACACAGGTGGGTCTCCCCAATCTTATTTATGATAAGAACTAATTTTGACACCCAAGTAGAATCACCATCCTTGTACATTATCCAAGCATCCAACAACTTAGTTAATTATTTTTGCATGAGTGATTCAAGTGACGGATGGACTGTTCTAAGATTTTGCTGAAATGACTTGACCCCTTCTTTGAACAGAATGATGCATTGGATTATTCGTGTGTCATATGTTTTCAAGTCATCGTATGTCCACACGAATACATCATGTTACCGTCTAAATAGAAGGACAAAGGCTCGTCACTCTTCCAATGTGCAACACATACTGAGATTCATGAACTTTGGATCTTTGTCTATTCCCAAGTTAATTTGTTCATGCACCAGTGTGGAACTATGGGTTTTAGTGTTCCTAGGTCCCTTGAAGTGGTTGTGCAAGTCATATATCTTCTGGAGTGAAACCACACCCTTCGGGATGAGTTTTCCTTTACTGTCATCAGTTGCATCTTTCAGAGACTACTCATGCATGTATTCATCTATTTCCACATCTTTGAAGACGTAAACATTGGCCATGAAAAGTAGTATCTGTTCATCATCATAAAAAACACACAAATTAGTTACGTTGTCAGGGATATATGGCTTATACAAAATTTCAATAGTAAATCTATTCCTAAGCAGTGTCATCCTAACAACTACATTTTTTGAAGCATTTGTAGTTGCATTGCAGATTCTTGGTATAGAGATGATATTAAAATCTTGGAAATTAGAGGTAATTTTCCATGCCTCTTGTTGGTAACTCTTAAAACGAGGTCAAACACAGTATGTGGTGTTACGTACCAACCGTAACATAATCTCTGAATCACCTACCACTTTCAACATAGCAGCTTTGAGGGTTAGGTATTTTTGTAAAACCAATTATGGCCCATAGTAGTCAAGTGGCAAAGACAACTCGTGACACAAATTGACATGACACTGCTGACATTATTGGCTTTGTGGGCCCTGATCCAGGTTCAGCGTTAGTTAGCCAAACAAATACCTACACTATTGGCCCTTTCAAAATTAGCCCGCAGAGCACGGATCGAAGTCTCACCTGAAGCAGTATGGGGGGGTGCTGGAACCAAGTTACCGCATCCTGAGATGGTTGTGATGTCGGTTTATACCCCCTGCTCCTACATTTTCGTAGGTGGCTAAGCCTTAGTGCTTATTGATCTACCCTCTATCCCTCCCTTTAGTACCTCTGTGAAGGTGTACGATTGACCTTTGCACATCCCTAACCAATGGTTTAGGTACTTTTGCGTTGCTATCACGATTTACTGTATAGGTTCCCAAGTTATCTCAAGTGTCTAATTATCCTACAAATCAATCATAGTTATCGTTGCATAAACTGATATTATTATTTATGTTCAATTAATAGCTATAATCACATACATTCGCGCATCAAATAACCATTGTAATATGAACCTAGATCGTAATATAATCAAATGCTTTAACAAAGACTAAATACACAGTAATTGCAGAATGATTCTTTTATTAATATCTTCAAGTCTAACATAAACTTTATCCAGCCTGCGCACACAGCTGTAGGGGTTTGCGCACTTAGCTACAAATTTCTACCCTAGGCCTCTACGAAGTCACCTACAGAGCCTCTACCTATGCTAAGACTTGAATACATTTAGACTTCTCCTCTACTTCGCTACTTACTCTTCACTCTTCTCACTGTTCTAACTACTTATAGCTTACTTACTTAGCTCCTTTTTATAAAATCCCATGGTTCGCAAACCATGGGTAGATATTTATAGCCAAATTGACAGTTTACAAAATAAGGGCAGATAACCCTTTATGAATCTTAACACCTTTGCGCTCTGCGACCACAAAATGCAAAGACTTTACAAATTTATTACAAAATTGTCCCAAAACATAGGCTTTTAGCCCCAAAACTACTCTTGGGGGAACCTGTTCCTAACAGGCCCCCAACACAAACATGGTGACTCGCCCTCGAGTCACTCTGCGGGCATGTAGATCTTGGCATGAAGACTTCCCAACTCGACTTGTATGACTGCCACCTCAGCAGTGCACTACGCAGCCACATGCTTCACTTCCTTGACCAATTGCTCTCTCTTTGGTCCTGAACTTTCAGCCTAATGCTTCTGCTGAGTCACCTATAGACTAGCAAATTTTCCTTCAATGTAGGCCATAACCAAATATGCCTTGTCCAACCAAGGCTTCAAGTGCACCTCCAGCACTGCCTCTCTGTGCTGAGATGCATCTACCTATTCCTTCAGTGTTTTGGCCTACTACAGCTTGGTAAGTCTCTGTGTGAGGGCGATAGTGCGCATTGTTCCTTTCACCTCATTGTAGTGTTGATGCAGTTATCACACCTCTGTCTCCAGCCTTTGTACATGAGGATCTTCTTGCAGACTAGTCAGTACTTCGAATGGCTATTTGAACAACTTTGTGTAGTCTGCTACTGCCACTATCGCCTCTGTGATAGTAGTTAAGTACTACTCCTTTACTTCCAGTGGAGTTGAAGGCTAGGCCTTCAACTGTAACTTCAAAATCTGTAGGTTCAGCTCCAGCTGAACCTTGGCCAGTTTACGAATGCGCACCTCTACTTGTTCTCCCTTAGGAATGGCCAACTCCAAGACCATTTAGCATGCTTCCTCTACAACCTAAACTATGCACTTGTTTCAAGCGGTTACATCATTCATAGTGGCATTGGCAGAGTCTCGTTGTAGGGCCATTTTCACATTATTGATGCTTTGTTCACTGATCACCTGCAAAGCAGGTTGTTTGCAAGCCCTCATGTCTGCGATCACTCCATCCTACAATACGTGGAGTACCTCGCCAAGAAGTGCTACCAAGTTCAGCCCTACTCCCTTGAAGGCAATGAAAGTGGGCTTGTTAGCTTCGATCTCTATGGTCAGTGCAACCTTCGCGAGCATTATCACTTGGGAGTCCTTCGCATGCAGAATTCTGACAACTTCTAAAGTATAGATGGCAAGGGTGGTGGACACCGCACCAATCTGTGATGGACGGATCTAAAACTCATGTAAACCCGTCTAGATGGACCGCAATACTTGCTATTGCTACTGCACGGACTACTCTAGGTCCTCCGCGGTGACATCCTACGTCGTATCTCCAATTCCTTTCAAATCTCCCTCTATTAGGGTGATTGGGTGGAGCGACATCTTACTGGCCTTGGATTTCTTCCGCGGTGCAACTTTTTCCTATCCCCTAGGATGCTTGATACAAAACGACATCGTTTGTGGGTCCACTCCATGCTGCTTTGTCTTCTTGTCCATTTCTTCCTCTGTTTAGACGAGGGTGACCTTACACCTTTGTTAGAGCTATACTTTCCTCCACCTGTCTACTCTTTCACCTGTTGTGCAGCATCACACTCTTCCTGGGCCTTGGCATCTACCTCCTTCCTCCTCTTCTCGGCCATCTATGCCATCTTGAGCTTGGCCTCCTCCCTATTGCGTTGCATGGTCAAATTTCTCGATCCCACCTCTGAGTCTGAAGCAGTGTGCCAATCTACCGACGAGCAATCAATAACTACATGAATTGTATCATCAATTGCCAAGTAAGGAAATTCATGCCACTTCTGCTGAGGGTCCTTCCTTGCCCTGATTGATACAAATTGAAATGCTGCCTTGAACTCCACGTACTCCTGCAGTTTGGCAAATATAGTAGGTGACAATCATTGCTTCCACTTAATAGCCATGCATATATTCATTTCCATCAATATACAAAAGATCTTTCTATCGTTGATGCATTGAGCATCCTTGGTCACCCACAGCAAAGCGTACTTCACTGCTTCTGGTAGGTCTGGCATGACCGAAGGGAATTGAGTGTCTTTAGGTAGCTCGCAGGCTACCAGCACAATGGATAGCAAGAGCCATGCATAGTGGAATGTCTATCTCAGCTCCTATGCCTCAAAACAGTTCGCACAGAACTCACTGTAGAGATAGTGCAACTGAATAGACTAAACTCCTTCTACACATTGGGACACTAGAGTGACGATGGGTGCAGACATTTCATCTGTGCGACAGTTCCATACAACTTTTCCTGCCAAAATCTGTGTGGCCCCTTTGATTGCAAGATCACAAATACTTGAGATGGCATAGCCTCGCAGCTCCTTCAAGAGCTTGAATTTCTCCTTCATGGCCTCCGTGAGGGTATTCTCACCACCTTTTCCACCAAACATTATGGCTATACTTTCCCCTATATATGGCAGCCATGTGATCCTATGGATCAAGTTGTCGGTGATGGGTATCAACTCCTCCAGTCACAAACACCCATCGTGCACCAAGAATAGCAGCTACTTGATTACTAATAATGTAATGGGTGTGCGAATGTAGTGCAACACCCATAGCAGGTTGAGCAGACCTACCTTGTCTACACCCTTGAGCCAATTTTGCGGTTCCAACACACTCATTCCAGTGGTTGTATGAACAACGTGATGCATTAGCTATTATGTCACTCCACAATCCCTCATATCCATGAGTGCCACTATGCGCAGACTAAGCACAATGTATTCCATTGGCATCACTACTTCAACACCATATACAATCTTAAAGGGTGTCTGTCCAATCAACCTTTTGCATGTCATTCGATAAGCCCATAGTACTGCGGGTATGCGTAGATCCCAATCATTTCATTAAGCGTTACAAACCTCCATCAACGCATTCTTCGGGACCTTATTGAATTCTTCCAAAGTCCCATTATCCTGTGGGCGATAAGGTGTGCTTTTCTGGTGATATACCTGAAACTCCTTCATCAACGCACTGATTGTTTCGTTTAGAAAATGTGTACCATGATCACTCATCAAAATCTTTGGACACCCAAATTTCATGAGTACATACTCAAAGAGAAATTTTGTAGTGGTCGTGCTTGTGCAATCCTTCATAAGATGAGCCTCCACCCATTGAGTCAAATACTTAGTCGCGGTGATAATTTATTGCACACCCGTCTTCTTTCCTTGAGCCTAAATGGGTCCCACAAAACCTATTTCCCATTTCTTGAAAGGCTGTAACATCATCTGTGGGTTTAGATGCAGCTTATCTCTCTTCGATGGCTTGTTAGTTCTTTGACACATGTCGTACACTCTGTAGTAGGCTTTTGAATCTTTATGGAGGGTTTGCCAACACAACCGTGCGTGTAGAATCTTCTGTGTGGTCGCCCTTCCTGCATAATTCCCCACCCCCATGAGCATCCACAAGGATACTGCTTCTTTAAAACTCTGGTACATATCGTCGCAATACTTCATCAAAACTCGTTTTGTACGAATGTCTAGTAATGAGAGAAAATTCAACTACGTGCACCACTAGCTCCTTTTTCTATTGGGTGGTGTAGCCTCTTGGGGCAGTTCTTGTCATTAGGAAGTGTATGATGTCTTCAAAGTGACCATCTGTGATCTGTACTACAAATAGCTACATGTCAAGAAATCCTTCCTCCAAATTAGTGGGCTATTCTCCTGTTTCGATGCATGACAGATGGTTTGGTCCTGCATTCAGTCATCCAGGCCTCACAATAACTTCAAAATCATACTCTTGGAACAATAACAACCACTTGTAGATTCTCCTCCCCAACATAGGCTTATTGACTTCAATGTAGAATGATCCATATACATCTTAAAATGTCCACCCAGCAAATAGTTTCTAAACTTCTATAGCGTATATACCATGGCTAGTCCTTCATGCTCAGTGGTGGAATAGTTATTCTCAGTCTTAGATAACCTCCTGCTTGCGAATGCTATAGGATGGTCCAATTCGGCTCCGCCAGCCAGTGTTAGTACTGCTCCTAGTGCTATACATGACATTTCTATGTGTACATGAAACTCCTTCTTCCAATCTGGGAAGACTAAAATCAGTGCACTGACCATTTTTCCTTTCAGCACATCCAAGATTTTCTGACAGTCCTTGTTCCAACAAAATGTGACATCCTCTTTAACTTCTCCACAGGTGTGGTGATCTAGGCATAGCCCTTAATAAACTTCCTATAGTACCCAGTATGTCCCAATGTTGCGCACAACTGTTTCACACTACTTGGTGCCTCCAGGTTCATTATCAGTGCAATCTTCACAGGGTCTACCATCAATCCCTATCTGTATACCACATGACCCAGCAGAGTCCGAAAAGGGACACAGAACAAACATTTCCTCAGATTGAGCGTAATCTGATACCTTTGAGAAGTATCTAGCATTATGCGCAAGCTTTCCGCATGGCATTTTACCAACCCAAACACAGTTTAGTGATCAAAGTGCACCTCTAGAAACTTATGAATGAATTCTTTGAATGCAGCAATGACTACGCGAGAAAAAATCGCAGACACATTCTTTAATCTAAAAGGCATTACTATTTCCAGGACATTAATATTTCATGGATCCTCATATTCTTCTTCAGAAGTCACGTTATAGCATTCCAGCACGTGGCTCAGTTGAGTAGTCCAATTGGGTTGAACTAGATCCAAAGGATCCTACGATATCCTAAAGATCACTACTTTAAATTCTTGTAGCGCTTCATCAATAGAGTCAAACCCATCTTCGAAGCTGAACATCGTTATGAACCCTTCGTGAAAAATATCCCATTCTCCTATTCCATGGTAGGGCTCTGTCTCTGAGTACTAGTTCATCGAGATGACATCCAGGGTGTGACAGAAAAGTCCACCCATTGAGGTTGGGGCTTCACCCCATAGGCCTTAGCCCATTTGACCAAGTGTTCACGCGGATCATCCTTCCAGTCATACCTGTCTGTCACTCATACCTTTAGCTTCCTAAAGCTTATTCTCATCATCCTCCTATACTCACACCAATCATAAAAACTACCCTTATGTGTACCCCACCATCTTGTAGGCATAGCGCATAGTGCCCAGTCCAAAGCCTTGAAGTGTTTCTTCTCTAGTACTTCCCTCTCAAATGCATCCAAAAACACATCCACATCATTCAAGCCATCACAAGTGGGTAGATTTCTTATCTCCGACGACACACAGTGCAGCGACTAGATCATCATGCTACAACTCAGTGTAGTTGCTTCATGTAGCTGATTCTACCTACACCTTAATTCTTCGTCTGAGTCTAAGGTGCAGGAACTCTCATGATCCCATGTAATTCATCCACCCTCTGTCAGATTCACCCAATCTTAGCTCCTTATACTACTAGTGTAACCCCTTATTGTTATTAGTACAACCCCCTTATTATATTGTTGTGCCCATGTAGTCCCCATATTTTTATTATTGTGCCCCATAGAAGCCCACTATTTTCATTTGTATCATCCAAGAATTGTCCCTTTGTGTAATGTAAAGAAGGTTCCCCCCTTGAAGAGGCTTAATTCTAAGGAATTTATCTCTTTCTTCTATCTTTTTGTGAGATGGTTTCATAACATTTGGTATCGGAGCTTTGGATTCTAGGGTTTCGCTTCTCCAAACAGGTCATCGTGGCATTTTCACTATAAATTTATTTTTACAATGTTTCAGAAGCTAAAAATAAAACCCCTTTAAGACGAAGTCTTGCTAAACCTTAGGTCCGAATTTTAGAGCTTGTATCGTTATAGTGTCGGAGATATGATTTGAGGAAGTTATAGTTTTTGCAAGCTCTAGAATTTCATCTAAAACCGGTCATCATGGAATTTTCTCTATAACATTTTCACTACAAAGTTTCAAAAGCTAAAACAAAAACCCATTTGAAAAGAAATTGGTCTAAACCTTGGATCTGAATTTTAGATCTTGTCTCACTATATTTTTGGATATAAGATTTGAGGAAGTCAGGGTTTTTGCAGACTCCTAAATTACATCTTAAAAAGATGACCTTGGGAAAATCGCCATAACGTTCTTTCTGAGCATCAGATTGAAATTTTGTCAGAAGCTAAAGAAATAGCATAGATTTTAGTCTTTTGTGTGTATTTTTCAGATCCAAAGGTCAAAACAATGAGACGGGGCATGTCATACAGGTTTGCTATTTTGAAAAGGTGTATAATCAGGTCATATTGGGAAATTGTGCATAACTCTTTCTTGGAGAATCCAATTTCAACCAGACTAGTGGCATTTGAAAGAGGACACAAAGGAATACTATAGGTTGCAATTTTATAACTGGAAGATCCAAAATTATACAGTTACAATCATTTCAATATCGAGCTCCTAAAATCAATAAAAAGCGAGATGAGGAAGTTTGAGGGCAAGGATACGGTAAATTGGATACTATAGATGTAGAAATATTTTGATCTACATGGTGTACCACTCTTACAAAAGGTATATATTACATCCAATTATTTAGAACCAAATTAATTTTTTAGGGTATGAAGGGCCTTGTTCTCGTAAACCACCTGTCATGTAGTCAATTTTCACGGAGGAAATGATAGCACATTATGAGAATACAAAGAGAAACACCTTCTCTAGACAATTGATAAATCTCAAACAAAAATTTTCAATGTTAGAGCACATTGAGGAAATTCAAAAATTGAATATAAGGGAAAATCATATTCCAGAGAAGCAGAGGATTGATGTCTCCATAAGGACTTTAAAGGATAACATTCAACATAAATTTCATCTTTGGGAACCTCATTCACTGGAGAAGGCATTCAGGTTGGCAAGAAAATTGGAAAGAAAAATTATGGAAACGAGGAATTCTACCCCTCAAAACTATATACATGGAAGTGTTGTTTCTCCTAGCCTTCCACAGCCTACAAGGGTGGCACCACAACAATTGGAAGAAGAAAGATAAAAAGGGCCTTGTTACAATTGTGATAGCAAATGCACTAAAGGTCATAAGTGCACTAAGAAAAAATTATTTTACATAGATTATGAAGAGGAGGAAGAAAAGGATCAAGAAACACCAAAATAAGCGGATATACACCAAGAAGCAACCCTAGAGAAAGAAGAAATGAATCTGACCATATCTTGTAAATCAATAGCAAGAATTACCACTCTTGAAGCTCTGAAGATAGAATGACATATTAAAAATAAAAAGGTTCAAGAAGTGAAAGATCACATCAAGAAAGAAGAAATGAATCCAACCATATCTTGTAATGCATTAGCTGGAATTACCACTCCTCAAACTATCAATATACAAGGAAATATCAAGAAGAAAAATGTTCAAGAAGTGAAAGATCACATCGAGCATCAAGAAATGAATCTGACGATATCTTGCAAATAATTGGAAGAAATTACCATTCCTCAAATTCTAAAGATAGAAGGACATATCAATAAGAAAAAGGTTCAAGCAGTGAAAGATCACATCGAGCATCAACAAAAGTTCTCCAAATTTTAAAGGATAATGCCACTTTTGTGCATAATCGAATGAAACAACAGGTAGATCAACATCATAGTGAAAAATGTTTTGATGTAAGTGATTGGGTATTTTTACGGCTACATCTCAAGCAAGCTATTTATGAGAAGGAAATGTTGGCAATACTACATGCACTTAAGAAATGGTTACCTTACCCAATGGGAAGACACTTCAATGTAAAAATGGATCATGATAGTCTTAAATACTTTTTAGAACAAATATTATCTTTAGAAGAATAGAAAAAATGGGTCACAAATATGTTGGGTTATGACTTTGACATCATCTATAGAAAAGGGAAGCAAAATTTTGTTGTCGATGCACTCTCAAGAAAGGATGAGGATGTGGAAGAATTGTTTTGTGCTATTTCTATTATTCAACCAGATTGGATAAATGAAACAAGGTATGAATGGAAGAAGGATGAAGTGTTGCCACTCATTCAAAAGTTGCAGAAGATCTCAGTTCAAACAATATTGCCAGAAGTTTATGAGGAAGGAGAAATCATATTGGAGCCTGGAGCAGTCACAGGAACAAGAACCCGACAACTACGAAATCGATCAATTTCAAAGTATCTCATCAAGTGGAAGAACTTACTAGATGAAGATTCCACATGGGAGGACAAGAGTTTTATACAAGAGCATCAAGAACTACTCAAGCACTGAGGACAACACTTTTTGAAGGAGAGGGACATGTTAGGTCCCCATACTACTAATGTAACCCCTTATTGTTATTAGTACAACCCCCATTATTATATTGTTGTTCCCATGTAGTCCTGATATTGTTATTATTGTGCCCCATAGAAGCCCACTATTGTTATTATTGTGCCCTTACATTATTATTGTTATGTCGGCTCTAGTTATATTATGACCCCTTAGACTCCTATATATAGAAAGGAAGTCTTTTAATTTGTATCATCCAAGAATTTTTCATTTGTGTAATGTAAAGGAGGTTTCCCCCTCAAAGAGGCTTAATTTTAAGGTGTTTATCTCTTTCTTCTATCTTTTTGTGAGCTGGTTTCATAACGTCATTCTTCCCGTCATACTTGTCTGTCACTCATATCTTCACCTTCCCAAAGAATGTTCTCATCATCCTCCTATACTCACACCAATCATCAAAACTACCCTTATGTGTACTCCACCATCTTGCGGGCGTAGTGTGCAGTGCCCAGTCCAAAGCCTAGAAGTGCTGCTTCTCTTGTACATCCTTCTCAAATGCATCCGAAAACACATCCACATCATTCAAGCCATCATAAGTGGGCATATTTCTTGCCTCTAATGACACACAATGTAGCGACTAGGTCATCATGTTATAACTCATTGTAGTTGCTTCATGTAGCTGATTCTACTAGCGCTCTAATTCTTTGTCTAAGTCTGAGGTGTAGGAACTCTTGCAATCCCATGTAATTCTTCAACCCACTGTCAGATTCACCCAATCTTGTTCTTGCACTATATCTTATATATGCAGTTCAAATTGTCATTACTTTCATAATCGTGCACTGGTTGAGTATAGCGCAATCCTTTTGCAGTATCTAGGGGTACTATTACGCGAAGCGATTTATTTTCAAATATCATCGTTCAATTCTTTAGTTTGATTACCCTATTCATGTCAGTAGCCTAATCAATGACAAGGAGTGCAAGGTAGGGGTCACTATCATCCACAATTTCAATTACTTCAAAATCAGCCAATGCACTCATGCCTTCAATATCTAAAGTTACTCCTTGTAGTCGTCCCATGGGGATGATATTCTACTAATTTTCCATCCTTAACTGAATTGGAGACCACTGTAGCATGGGTCTCCCCATATGCTTCTAAGTCTGTTTTGACAAAATGTTTGCATCTGACTCGAGATCCAAAATAACCTGATCCATCTCATATTCTCCTATTTATGCAGTGAGTCTCATCTCGCGTCCTGTCCTTGCCTTATGCTTACCAATCTTCCATACCACGCGCGATTCACCTAGAGTGTTTTCGGCACATCTATTTATAAGTTCATGTAGCCCCTTCATAGCCTTGCTATCCTATAATAGCTTCATGCATGTCTCTAGAAAGGTCGTAGGCATAGAAGGGTCCATTTCTTGAACAGGTTTATCCTAGCTCCTTAAGGTAGAGGCCTCAATGAAGCTCTCCTTTTCTTCCATGAACGTTTTGCGTGCATGCTCCAAATCAAATTCAGCCTCCTTCTATGGAGCTTTGCGAACCCAGTCATTGTCTTTAGGTTGTTTCCCCTTATTGTCGCCCATTGCAATTCCACTTGCAAGCACTGTATTCACATTCAGATCTTTTGCACAAGGATCAACCCTCATCATTTGTAGGTTCTGAGTTGGTGGCTGTTATAGACATTTTTGTGCCTTACAGCATTGAGCATGAAATGTCCATAATCTAAGGGATCCAAAGTCCCTAAACATGTTGTTCCTACCCCTAGAGGAACAAGGCTAACAAACCACAGCAATTCACAAAAGTTCTCCACCTGAAACTGCTCAAAAACAAGTCAATTCAGGATCATGTCAACTACTCCACTGACCATCTGCGCTGAATGTCAATGGCTCCACTGGCTACCTGCGCTAAATGTCAACTCCAACACTGGCTACCTGGGCTGAGCGAGATTGGACAAGTGGCAGACTCATTCCTCAAGGTGTCAGAACCCAGGAAGCTTCCAAAATGACACTTGCCTCAGGGAATTCGACTGGTGATGAGTAAGAGGTTCCAAATCTCCAAGTGGAAGCAAGAACCTCCAAGTGGACTCAAGAACTAACAGAGGGAGAGGACACTAGTCAGATCTCAAGCTGACTCATCCTCTCTCCAAACATCTATATATGGATCTCTCCTCCATGAGATCTGGAGGCTGGAATTTTGTTATTGCAAAGAATTGCTGTTGGTTTGAGACTGGAATCATTGGGTGCTTAATGCTTTGAAGGGGCTGAAGATAGGAATTCCATTTGCTGGGAAGGAGATGCTGGATTGGAGCCCTCTGGGTTGTATCTCTTCCTGAACCTTGTTATTCATCAATAAAGCTATCTTGGTTTCTCCTATATGCTGATGTATTTTGATGTATAAATGTATTGGTGTATTTGGTTTATTTCTAATCCTAAAGTAGTTATGAATGTGAACATGTGTCTTTGTGTAGTGTCCTTCTCTTGTCTCAAGTAGTTGTTATCTTGTCGCAAGTAGCTGTTCTCTTGTGATCTTGTAGGAAGTTGTAGCTGGATAAGCAAGAAGGCAAGTAGCTGTGAACACCCAAAGAGAAGAGAGATTGGATCGAGGGACAAACAGAAGACACCGGTAAGTCTATTGATCTCTCTTCTTTCACATTTCATAAAGGAAGAAACCAGTGTAGCTGTACTCGTTTGTTGCTAAGGCACTGTCACACCTTAGGTGGATAGGATCGTCCTGCATAGGCATTTTTCCCCACAACAAATTGGCGACTCCGCTGGGGATAATTTCTTTAGTCATTTTGTTTGTGTTTCTATCATTTGTTTGCATCATAGACTTGACAGCAACAGTCGAACTGCATCTTTCCCGGATGCAAAGTAGAAAGTTGCTGCTTTGATCCAATTGCTGGACTTGTCTATGATCTAAACAATGGATCCACAAATGATTTGATGATCCTTGTGATAAATCTTAGTAGCTTTCAAAGCATCCCTTTGATTATACATTGCTTGTGTTTCTGATTTTGCTTGAAACTGTTGATTTTTGAGCAATTTGTGACCCAGAACCCAGGAGAAACGAGAGTTTCTCCTTCAGCGCAACTGCTGTGAAGGCAGTCTGCATTTCAACGCAGGTCCCGTGAAGGCTACCTGCGCTGAATGTCAAGTCCTCAATGTTGAGGTTGCGCTGAACCAGTCTGGCCTTGTGCAGCTGGGGTTCTTTGCTCTCTGTTGCCCTGTTTTGATCTCTGTTTTTTGCAGCCGTTAACCAGCATAGGTACCAGTCAGAGAACTCCTTTTCTTTGCTTAAATTCCACCTCCTTTTGTACAAAAAGACTGTGAGTGTTTTTATGTGTTTGTGGCATCATTTACAGTTTTCCTTTGCATGAGTAAAATAGTCATCCTGTAGCCTTTGATTCAGATCTGATTGATTGTGATCTTAGAAGAGAGTTCATTGGTTGTTTGCAGATTGATTATACATTTACTTTTGCTTATTGGTTTGAATTTGTCTCTTTTAAGTGTCAAAACAAGTCTTTATTTCAAAAATCGTTAAGTGTTGTAATCTCTTCTATCTTCTCTGATTTCGAAAAAGTGAACTTGTTTGTATTGGTCATTTAAAACCAAATTCAAAGTTGTACAAAAAGCTTTCTTTGTAGGCATCAATACTAAGAAAGCGGAAAACAAACACCTGCATTGTGCATTTTGCATTTGATAGTTTGCATGTTGGATTTAGGAAAAGTGCATTAGAGTGTGCTGATTGCTCTTTGAGAAAAGATGGTGTCTTTCTTTTCCCTTAGTAGCTAGGATTTTCAAAGTTGAAAAGATATAAAGCTTGCTTATCATCTTTAGACTGCATTTAGGAATTTGTATCATACATCTCATGGTGAACCTTGAAAGGAAAACTTTAAAAAGATCAACCTAAAATAAACTGAATGAACCTAACAACGCTTTGTAACATAACGCACAACATAGAGGTCTAGGCTAGAGACGTGTTCCGGCGTCATTAAGCCTAGTGACTGTCGATCTCGTGGAAGGTGGGTGATTCCTCATGAGGGACGATAGCGCTAGTACGGATTGTGCTCCCACGTACCGTCGCGTATATATTGGGAGACCCCTATAGGCATATATCCTTTATCCTTAGGAAGCCGTGTCAGCCGCCCTACTGATCGCAATGCAGTGAACACAGCATTCACGAAGTTCGACCGCCCGTACCTTAAAAAGTATTCTGCGGTTTTGCGAAAAGTTTGGCACACCCTCTGCCTAGAACTCCAGAGCAGTTTCTTTTGGCCTTTTTCAGACTCTATAACAGAAAAAGTCCATCCGAGCATTTGTCACTTCGGGCTCGTTAAAACATCGAAGGAGACTAGAGTCATCTTTAGCTTTTTCTCGACTCTTTAAAACTGAAAAATCAAGTTGCGTCTAAAAGCGTCTAAAAAAGTTCATTTAATTCGGAAACACACTTTCCCGTTTTGTATTTTGGTTGATCAAGTAATCCGCAATCGTGGAAGAAAGTCAATTGAAACCCCGTCGTTCGCGGAGGCTTACGAGTCAACCTTCTTTGTCTCCGGAATCGAAAACAGTATGGACAAAGCGAACTCGTTTAACCAGTTCAAAATCTCCTATCAAAGATAGAACAAGTGTTCTGACGACATCTGAGATTCCGGTTACTCCAAACGTTTCTGGAAACCCTGCCTCTATAGAAGAAGTTCAACAGCCACAGAGGGACAGTAACACTGATCCTAGTCTGGGGGAAAATATTTGTGCTACTGAACCAGTTCCATTTGTAACCGGTTCAGAGAGTCTTGCTCCTTAGACAACTGTCGTTGTCAATTCAACCCCTTCTTTCGCACCAGAAATATTTTACGGACCTAACGGTCTTCCTCTTCCACCGGGTTTGATTGCGATAGAGGAAATTGCAGAGGATCCGCAAGCAAGTACTCCAACCCATTTTGGAGTCGGGGTCACTCTATTTCCTTCATCAGAAGTTAATCCACCAGAAGTGGAAGTTCCTGTAGAATCGCTAGGCAATCTATTGGATAGACTCAAAATGTCTGAACAACCGTCAATGTCTAGGACCGTCTCGAACGACACAGCGACAGCAGAAGCCCCTGCCGTCACTCCGACAATGTTTGTCAGCATACCAGCTGTCCCGACTAGCTCACAACCGCTAGAAGGAGTCCACCAAGGGGCTATTTAGACAGTGTGGTATGTTCCAGTTTGTTCATCCGGAATAATATCCAGCAACTCTTATGTTGAGACTCGCCAGATTGATCCATTTGGAGGTCAATTTGGGCAGTCCAGTCCCCAAGGAAAAACAATCCCCTTGAGTTCCGGATTGCTACTGTATGGGGGGCAGTATGCCCTTTCATTACCCCCTCCGGGAGGGTATCCATACGGGAGTTCACAACAGTATTCAGGTTATACTGGAATTACATCGAGTGGTTGGGTACCTATGCTACCTCAACAACCGAGGGTTGTATATTCTATGCAACAGTGTGTACCTATGTCAAACATCCCAACCACACTGGCTATTGTAACAGTGTCACAAGTTCAAACGTTGCCTGTTGTATGTCAACCTCAGATTTCTCAGGTTGTAATGCAACAGCCCCTTGACCTTGGGTCACAACCACAATCGCCAACTGGTGGGGCGACACAGGTCCAAACGGGTACAATTACCCCACACCTTGGTCCAATGGTTAGTATAGCGCAACAGAACATGGCTTCACAACCGTGGCTAGTGCAATACCAACAACCACAATTCCAGCAAGTGTACCAAGGTTCTGAGCTGCAGATCTTTGCGAACAGTGGACAACCGTATATTCAAAACGGTCAAAACCAACCGCTTTACAGTGGTCAAGTCCACCAACCGTATCAGTCATACCAACATCAATTACATTATGTTGGTATGCAAAGGCCCACTGCTCAAGCGATTCCATCGTACCCTGGTTATGCTTCACCTAACCTGAATCAACAGTTACCATTTGTGGCAACTTTAGAGTTACCCGATTTACACTGGCTAACCAACGATCTGATTGCTTATGCCCTTTGGTGGCCAGTGATTCCTCACAAACTTCCATTTGACATTCCTAAATTCAATGGAAATCCAGGTGAAGCCCATCGAATCACGTGATGACTTTTCATCTGTGGTGTTCATCAAACACCCTGAATGATGATTCGATAAGGCTTCGCCTTTTCCAGAGGACGTTAACGGGTCCAGCGACAAAATGGTATATTGAGTTACCTAGAGCCTCGTTTGAAAATTTTAGCTCCCTAGCCACGACTTTCTTAACCCATTTTCAATTACCGATAAGGTATGAAATGGGAACAGAAATATTAACCAACTTCAAGCAGACAACTCCCACTCATATATCCAATCATATACATGAGTGGCATCTTCATCGTAGGATGGTGAAAACATATGTTCCCGATCAGCTGTTAGCTGAATGGTTTATAAAGTCATTACTTCCTACTATAACAGAAGATGTGGCAAAGGGGGGGGGGGGTCGTAACAGAGGAGCAAGTTATCGCTCGTGCACAATATCTAGACTTAGTTTATACTGAGTCTGGCACGCTCTACGACAAAATACCTAACGCCCCTAGACCGGAATTCTCAATTCCTCCTCCTCCTAAATCCAATAGTGACTCTCATGCCGGCGATGGCGTGATTGGCACGGCAAACGTGAAATCGACAAAGGCTTCGTCTAAAAAAACCCGTAAGAATTCGGATCAAAATGCAAAAGATGAAATTCTTGCTTCGGAAGTAAATGCCGAATCAGCAGATAAAGGCAAAGAAACCAATCAACGAGGAAGCAAGAAGAAGCAAAACAAAAGGGAAGAAGAAGAAACAGGGTGAGTCATCTCCTGGAAGAACTTCTTCAAACCCTCCTAGGAAAGGGAAACCAAAAAGTCCATGCATTATATGTGACGAGGATCATTGGACAGCCGATTGTCCATACAAAGCTGAGCTTAGAAGGTTCTTCAAAAGTTCGTAAACCTCAGTTGTGTTAACTGATCCGTTCCCAAACCCAGGTCAAAATCAGGTTGATAGTGGAAATGCTTCCCCGTCGCAAGTGCTTATGTTGTCGGTTTCAAAACAGCAGAATGATGCTTTGATTTCGACAAGGAACAAAGATTACGGGAATCCACAGTTGTCGAACGACAAAGGTAAAGATCAACCAAGTAGTTCGACAACAACTTCGACAGAAGTTGTACCGCCCATCATTCCTCAATTAACAATAAAACTGCCAAAGGGAGTAGTACACAAGTCGACATTTAATCCTCGCGCCAGAGCGGCGCAACATTATAACATAGTGGAAGATTTGGCCCAATTGCCATCCGCTATGTTGACTCTTGAAGTACTACAAAATTGCCCATCCCAAAGGCAGGATTTGTTATCGGCTATTGGTGGGGTTGATCCTAAGGACTCCAATCTTGTATCTTTTGATCACAAAGGATACGATCCTCAGTTACCAGCTCAACTAGCTTTCCTTATTCAAGTGAAAGCCCTCAACAAAACTGTTCACCGAACAATTATTGATGAGGGGGCATCTACATGTATTATGTCGATGAGTTGTTGGAAAACTTTAGGATCTCCAACCTTGTCGCGATCTTCGACGACATTAAAAGCTTTCGACGGAAGGACTTATACCCCGTACGGTATCCTTAATAACTTGAAGGTTGAACTGGGAGGAAAAACAGTAGAAATAGATGTTGAAGTCATCGATGGGAATCTTGACTACAACATCCTACTGGGAAGACCATGGATCTATGCCATGGCAGCTGTTGTGTCGACTTATTTTAGGAAGATCGCATTCCAATTTGAAGGATGGATTACGATCGTCGACCAACAAAACTTCCTCCCTAATGGTTCACAAGTTACAGGAAGCATTCCCATGATCCACGGAAGCAACCATTCGCTTCAAGACATCGGAGTAGGCCTACTGAAAGACCCCACATTAATGGGAACTTTCGCACTTCCACCTCCATTCTATATAGGAGAAGTAGCATTCGTAAGAACCTGCAACATGATATCTTCCACGAAGGTCTCAGAAGACGATGTCGAAATGGATCATGCAATGGTTTTGCCCCCAAGCCCTATAGAAATATTGTAGCAATCAATGTTTCGAGCATGGGAGGTGAACCCAAATCAACGCTCATCAAGCGTTTGGGTAGATAGGTCTAGAGAATATGGTACCCTGTTAGATCCTTGGTCGAAAGTACATGGGCTGACGAAGGAATCCTACAATCAATGTTGATTGAGGGGGCACCATGGAATGATTGCCACCATCGTTCCCTTCTTCCGGAATATGAAGAAGATACTCAACATGACCTTTATCACACTTCAGTTTTTGAATTCCTATCAAATACTGTAAATACGGTGGATTCCGAGCGAAACTTATCCAATATTGAAGAGACTATAGCCATAAATATCTCGACTAAAACAAATGTTGTAGAGAATATTTATGTCGGCAAAGGTTGTTCCCCTTCAGAACTGGAAATATATAACGCTCTTTTTCGCGAATTCAGAGATGTCTTTGCTTGGTCATATGATGAAATGCCAGGCATTGACTCGAGTATCGTTGAACATGAAATTAAAATGTATCCTGATGTCAAACCAGTAAGACAACGGCTTCAGCAAGTGCACCCCAAGAAAGCCGCTGCCATTAAAGCAGAAGTTGAAAAGCTCCTCCATGCTGGTTTCATCTACCCGGTTCCTCTAACCGATTGGGTATCGAATATTGTCCCTGTTATGAAGAAACAAGGGACGATTAGAGTGTGTGTCGACTATAGGGATGTAAACCAAGCTTGTCCAAAGGACAACTACCCTACACCCTTCATCGACCAGATAATTGATGAATGCGCCAGATGTGAAATCTTTTCATTTATGGATGGATTTTCCGGGTATAATCAAATAAATATCGGCCCACAGGACCAGTCAAAGACTACATTCATCTGTCCGTGGGGCACATTCGCTTATCAAAAATTACCCTTTGGTTTAAAGAACGCAGGGGCGACGTTTCAGAGGGCAATGAATTATGCCTTCCATGACATCAAGAACATCGTTCAACCTTATCTCGACGACCTTCTGGCTCATTCGCGAAAGCGGACTAATCATCTACAGCATTTAAGAGCGATATTTCTACGTTGCCGACACTACAAGATAAGACTCAATCCGCACAAATGTGTGTTTTGCGTCGGTTGTGGTCGTTTACTTGGCTTTGTAGTCTCTAAGGATGGGATTCGTCTCGACCCTTGTAAGGTTCAGGCAATCATTAATTTGCCTCCACCTTCAAATTTGCTTCAGATTCAGAAACTCCAAGGGAAAGCAAACTTTCTGAGGAGGTTCATTCCAAATTACGCAGAACTTGCTAAAGGTTATACTCATCTTTTGAAAAAGGATGTACTTTTTGTCTGGGATCAGGTGGCGCAAGCTTCCTTTGATGCTTTGAAAGATTCTCTAGTAAAAGCATCATTAATGTATGCCCCGGACTATCAAAGAGATTTTGACATGTATCTGGCTGTAGCGGATACAACCATTGTGATGGTTTTAGTTCAAGAAGTCGATGGAATTGAACATCCTATATATTATTTAAGTAAAAACTTGAATGATACAGAAAGCAAATATTCTTATGTTGAAAAGCTAGCACCCACTGCTGTTCAAGCGATACAAAGATTTCGACATTATGTCCTCTTCCGAAAAACTACCATTCTGTCAGATTGCAACCCCATGACTTATATATTGTCGCGACAGTTGCTGGGGGGAAAATATTCAAAATGGATAGCCATCCTTCAAGAGTTTGATCTGGAATTTGTAAAATCCAAATCAAAGAAAGCTTTAGTTTTCGCAGAATTATTGTGCGATCTCCCATCGTCGTCCAACGATGAAACATCAGAAGAGTCAATCGTGGACGAAAGTTTGTTTATGATATCTGCAAGTGATGAGTGGTATGGAGATATAATAATTTATCTCCAAACCCAAAAATTCAGGCCTGACACCTCTCACTCAGAACATAAACATATACGATACCAAGCGAAAGACTACATGATCGTCGGTGATACGCTTTACCGTCGTGGTATCGATACAGTTCTGAGGAGGTGCCTCACCCATGAAGAGGCCGAAAAAGTACTGAATGAATGTCATTCAGGTGCGTGTGGGGGGCATCAATCTGGATATGCTACAGCACATAAAATCTTACGAGCAGGATACTTCTGGCCAACCATGTTCAAAGATTGCATAACCGCAGTCAGAAGTTGCCATGCTTGTCAAATCTTCGATAGCAAAACCAGAAGACCACCCGCACCTTTACAGCCAATAGTTGCTGTTGGGCCTTTCGCCAAGTGGGGCATCGATTTCATGCAATGTAACCCCACCTCGACCGGGGGGCATGGGTATATTATAGTCGCTGTTGACTATTTTACCAAATGGGCCGAGGCGATGCCTACATTAGATAACACTGGTGAAACAGCTGCCCTTTTCTTTTTCAATCATGTAGTCGCCAGGTTCGGCGTACCACAGGCTATAGTTACAGATCATGGATCGCATTTTCGCAATCACATGATGGTCGAATTAGCTGCCAAGCTAGGGCTATCTCACGACAGCTCTACCTCGTATTATTCGCAAGCCAACGGACAAGTTGAAGCAATCAACAAGGTCCTAAAGCGTATGTTGCAAAGGATGATCGGGGTTCACAAAAGAAGGTGGCACCTAATCCTGTACTCAGCCTTGTGGGCTTACCGAACATCGGTAAAGAATGCGACCGGGTTCACACCTTTCCAACTGGTGTATGGCCTGGAAGCAGTCTTGCCAATCTAGTGCGAAATTTCGTCACTTAAACTCGCAATTGATCTCCTCCCTGGAACTTCGAAAGAAGAGGCTCGTTTCTTGGAATTAATCCAATTGGATGAAACCTGTCGTGATGCCGCTTTGGCTAACGAAACCCATAAGAAACGAGTCAAGGCATAGTTCGACAAAAATGTCAAACCCCGTGTCTTCTCAGAAGGTGACTTAGTCTTGCTTTATGACCAAGAATCCGATAAATTGGGAGCAGGTAAATTTAATTCCTTATGGATGGGCCCCTATATTGTTAAACGAGTGTTAGCAAAAGGAGCCTACGAGTTAATGGATTATGACGGAATTCCACTGGCGCAACCCCGTAATGGGTTGTACCTCAAGCGTTACTATGCTTAAATAGTAACCTGTATGCTTTTGTTGTATTTTGTTTTCGCTAAAGTATTTGTTTTGGTCGAGTGATCCACCTCTTTACATTTATTGCAGATGTCAAACCTCCTGGAGACATGTGTTGGATATGCCGACGGAGCGAGTCGTAGTTTGCGGAACCTATCCTCCGCAGCCTGGGCCATTTTTGATCCAAGTGGCGAGTTAGTAAGTTTCAGAGGTGTGTGTATTGGGCAATCAAAAAATAACATCGCTGAGTATAGCGCGTTGATAGAACTACTCTCTGATGCCATCACCTGTGGCATACGCCGACTAATTGTCAGGCTAGACTCACAGCTCGTAATACTACAACTCAATGGTATATATTCCGTTCGCAATCTAGCTATTTATCGCATGTTCCTAAGGGTTAAGATTTTGGAAAGACAATTTGATTCAATTCAATACCAGCATATTTCCAGAAACTTAAACACATTAACCGACTCATTAGAAAACTATGTGTTAGATAGACATTTGCGACATTTATAAAAAGAGACACATCATCAATGATTGTACATATGGATCATATAACTCAACCAGAATAAAACTCGAAAATCAAAATATATATAAGTTGTTTATCGTCCATACATAATGTTCTGTAACCAAGACAAAATTGGTCATATGACCCAAAAACTCAAAAGTGCTAGGGGGCACCCTAGTCTAGTGATACTCATGACAGCACGTCACGGCCTGTGCAATCATGCGCAAGAGACGAGTCCATCGTCTAGGCACACCAGTAGTATGTCGCTGCAACTGTAAAGGTAACTCATCAATCCTCACATTGGGAATGCCAAGAGTAAGGCTCTCAACCTGCTCCTGCACAGTTGTAAGGGTCTCGGCTACATCAAGGTCACGGAGAATAACTCTCCCAGCAGCCTCCCCTGCTGTGGCAGCAACTGGCGCTCTCGGGCGAAATGCTGGACGAACAGGACCAACATCTGCATGCACACATGAATTTGATTAAAGTCTTGATAGAATAAAGCACAAGGATGTGATGAATAAGAACAGTAAACAGTAATATGGTCGAAGATTTTACCAATAGCGCCCCACTGTTCGCCATCCGGCAGTACCAAATCCGGATCACCTTGGAAATCCATACCAACATATGGATACTCGGAATAGACCATCTCCTGACGCTCAAACCACCTGAAGAAGGTATCAGTGAAAGAAATCTGAGATTGACCAGCATGCCTAGACATGTGATCAACCCATCTCTGCATGCGTGGCTCGGTAGGAGAAGGCAAGTCGAGTGCAATATACTGAGGCTGCATCAGTGGTATTTTCTCCAAGGCAAAGGCAGTCAGAATAGAACCAAATCCAAAGTTCTTCAGCTTCCCATCCTTTACCTTGTTCAACTGACTTTTCATCTGAAAAAGTACTGCATCACACCAGTTGAATACTTTCGGTTGGAGACACTCCAAGGCATGCTGCACATAAGATCTGTTGGCAACATGTAGAGATGCGCTACCGGCCATCCTACCAATAGTATACAGAATGGACCTGAGAGACCTGTCAGTAATCTCATAGATAACAACCTTGCCGTCTCTACTCGGCTGGGACCCCTCCCTGTAATACTGGCGGACATAATCTCTCACGGAATCATTCCCTCTGGCCGAACCTGACAAAGAAATGGGGGCACCCCACCTCGATAAACCAGTCAAGAAGTAAATGTCTACCACGGTCAAAGGGATGGATTTTCTCCTGATCTGAAATACTTGGTTAATAGGATCCCAAGCATCAAGCATATACTGCAGTAAAGAGATCTGTGCTCTCATACTAGAGATACGGAAGAACTTCAGCAGGGCACAGTTCCGCAGCGCGTTCACCGTGACAGGGTCATGGAGGGAAATCATGTCCTCCTCTTCATGTTCTCGTTCTCGCCATGTGAGGGTAATTTTGCTCAAAAATCCCTACAAAACAAACAAGAGAAAGAGTAAGCTCCTGGATTTGATGAAAAACTGGCAAAGTTTCATAAAAAACTGTGCAATAGAACTGCTTTTCTGAGATCAACGCAATTGGCAAGTGTCCTACCTGCGTTGAAGGTCAAACTGCCTTAAGGCAGCTTGACATTCAACGCAGGTTTCGAATGGACTGCCTGCGCTGATGGCAGAGCGCCCTAGCAAAACCCCAGAGGCTTATGGGAGCAGGAAAACAGGCAGAGAATGGAAAAAGGGAAACCATGAAAAGAAAAAGCTAGAGTTTAGCTCCTACCTAGTCCAGACGGCACCCAAAATCGTCTCCAGAATCTCCCGGAATCAGCTGGTGAAAATCAAGGGGGAAGAGGCACCTCCAAAGCTCCAACAAACCTAGTTCAAATGAAATGGTAAAATGAGAGGTAAAAACACCTTTTAATTGCTTTTTACGTAGTTCAAAGCGAAATATTAGGGTTATATTCTCATTTCCATGCAAATATTATTCATTTCTAACTAGTTTGATGCAGCAATTGAGGATACAACACTATCTTTGAAAAGGGAAAATCTAGTCATGGTAAAAATCAAAGATTTGACCATATAATATCGAGCAGTTTTAGCATAAAGTTCATGCTCGTTAAAAAATAAACGCAAGATCCGAGCAGTTTTAATGCGGACTTCATGCTCGTTAAAAAATAAACATAAGCAATGAGCAAGAGTTTCCTCCAGTGTTTAAGCTCATTTTAAAATAAAAAATGAACCTACCCGGTAAATAACCACCATGAATGTAATATCATCAGCCATTAAAGCCTTGTTCGTGTTTGCACCTGTCACCTCCACTTTTCATTTGGCCGATCGTTCACCTCCATATGATTGTTTACCCATTTTGAGGAACAGCTGCGAAGAGTGATTTCACCTAGCCATCCTTGTGACACTGCCGTGATTGGAAAATTCCAACCTGTACTTGGAATCAGCTGCTAATCCTGTTTATCACTCGTTCCTCAAAAGACGAGTCCTCTTTAAGCTCTTTTCAACTGACTCGTAAAATATGAAAAGATTGCCAAGTTTTGGCCTTCCAGCTCGTTAAAGCGACCGGAAGAGCTATCTCTCCTCTAGATTTTAATCTTTTTGGACCTGAGGGATTATTGCACAAAAAGATCGAGCGCTTGTTTTATTCGGCTCGTTAAAACTATCGAAAACTCATCCCTTCTGTATTGTTTTATACTTTTTCGGACTTGAGGGATTAGATGAAGAAAAAGGAATTTTGGAGTTGACTTTATGTACCTTTTCAGACTCTCTAAAAATGAAAAGGACCGAGTTATCCTTGTCGTTAGACTCGTTAAAATCATTAAATAGCGACAAACTTGTCTTTAGACGAGAACGAGTTTCACTATCGCTAGGCTCGTTAAAACATAGCGATGGGCTTGCTCGAAGGGCAAGTTATAGAACGAGCATATGTTATCCTCCTCAAGCTTGACAAAAATAAAGAGGTACTGGTCAGCAATGACTGGGGAAAAATTGGGAGAAACTAAAGAAAACTTTGATGGTAGCAAGTCGCTCTTAAACATGACACTTTTCCTTCGTACCACAATCGGGTTGGGTTGTTTCATTCACCGGTCACATCACCATGGTCTTGCCATACCATCCATATTTGGGGTAATGCTACCGATCCATCACACCAGTGTTGCCATATGTTCAAGAGAAGTCGTTCAGAAAGAGTCAACCGTGTCCCATCCACTGCCATACATTATCCTTCATCCATTCATGACCGCCACCCTGAATCATATGTCACAGATCGTTTTCACCTCCATTAAAATCATTAGCTCTGTTCCATGTCACTGATGTGGGATTCATTAAGGCCCTCCTGTGACGGATCGCTTCTTGTCGACATCAGCTCATTATCCAAGAAGTTGATCTAGGAACAACCCCTTCAGTACTTTGAAGCTTGCATGCCACAATGGCAAGTTTCTCACTTCCGGCGACAGGTATACATCAATGACCTTCGACCGAAAGATTTTGCGTGGTGTTCGACGCCAAGTCCTTTATTCACACCACGTGAATTGTACTGCAGTACCTTGAGGGTCATTATCATTATCGGTGATTCCTCTCGCGCTTGTTAACGGTTTACATCATTGACCGGTAATCAAGCGATGTCTTTCCATGTTCGACTTCAGAACATTTCTCACATGGATCGACTTGTACTTAGAGTGAAGATCGAACGAGTTTCAAGACACCGGATCTAGTTTCATCCATCCAGGCTGTGATATATATTCAGGAAAGATAAAGACATTGACATGTACATCATTGCAGCAGATAATCATCCTACTCAGAGGATGATAGTTTCTTCAAAATTATCAGTCTACCATCAGACGATTGTCTGTTCTATGTACAAAAAAATGTATTTATAAAGCTAAGCATGGGAATGCCCGCCTCAGCTAGATCATGAAAGCAGTATGAAAAATAATGTATTGTATTGTATTGTATTACAGGTCTCCTCCCAGCATTGGATGAACTTCGGATCCCCCTGATAAAGCATTTCGCCCGATAAACAACCTCATACTTTAGGGGGCAACTGTTATAGACATTTTTGTGCCTTACAGCATTGAGCATGAAATGTCCATAATCTAAGGGATCCAAAGTCCCTAAACATGTTGTTCCTACCCCTAGAGGAACAAGGCTAACAAACCACAGCAATTAACAAAAGTTCTCCACCTGAAACTACTCAAAAACAAGTCAATTCAGGATCATGTCAACTGCTCCACTGAACATCTGCGCTGAATGTCAATGGCTCCACTGGCTACCTGCGCTGAATCTCAACTCCAACACTGGCTACCTGCACTGAGCGAGATTGGACAAGTGGCAGACTCATTCGTCAAGGTGTCAGAACCCAGGAAGCTTCCAAAATGACACTTACCTCAGGGAATTCGACTGGTGATGAGTAAGAGGTTCCAAATCTCCAAGTGGAAGCAAGAACCTCCAAGTGGACTCAAGAACTGACAGAGGGAGAGGACATTAGTCAGATGTCAAGCTAACTCATCCTCTCTCCAAACATCTATATATGGATCTCTCCTCCATGAGATCTGGAGGCTGGAATTTTATTATTGCAAAGAATTGCTGTTGGTTTGAGACTGGAATCATTGGGTGCTTAATGCTTTGAAGGGGCTGAAGATAGGAATTCCATTTGCTGGGAAGGAGATGCTGGATTGGAGCCCTCTGGGTTGTATCTCTTCCTGAACCTTGTTATTCATCAATAAAGCTATCTTGGTTTCTCCTATATGCTGATGTATTTTGATGTATAAATGTATTAGTGTATTTGGTTTATTTCTAATCTTAAACTAGTTATGAATGTGAACATCTATCTTTGTGTAGTGTTCTTCTCTTGTCTCAAGTAGCTGTTCTCTTGTCGCAAGTAGCTGTTCTCTTGTGATCTTACAGGAAGTTGTAGCTGGATAAGCAAGAAGGCAAGTAGCTGTGAACACCCAAAGAGAAGAGAGATTGGATTGAGGGACAAACGGAGGACAACGGTAAGTCTATTGATCTCTCTTCTTTCACATTTCATAAAGGAAGAAACCAGTGTAGTTGTACTCGTTTGTTGCTAAGGCACTGTCACACCTTAGGTGGATAGGATCGTCCTGCATAGGCATTTTTCCCCACAACAGTGGCGGAGGTAGCACCCCTTTTTTGCATATCCTTGGTATCAGTGTAGGACAGTCCTCAATCTGATGATTAAACCGAGTATGATATTTTCATGACAGACTTGTTGGGTTAGTGCACTCACAGGCATAGTTTCCTAGTCCTCCATTATTGTAACAGATCAGTTGTACCTGACATCTGCTAGGTCCTCCTCCACTTCGACCCCATATGTGCCCTTGAAAGCTTGTCCATGCCATCCCAGTGCCCTAGTCAGGAGGTTGCGTTTCTTTCTGAACTCTATAGGTCAGTGTTTATCTATCATCAATTCATAACTTCAGCAATTGTGATCATCATGCCCTACCAACCTACAGAAATCGCAAAACAATTATTGTGGTGTTTTTACAAACTTCTACAACAAATGACAATTATCAGTCGCATGTTTCCTTGCTACCTGACATATAGCGCACCACAACATAGGCCCCACGCTTGGCCCTGCTTGGGCTTCCAGCCTCAAAGGAATCAGTCCTCCTCCTGTAATATAGTTCGTAAAGACTACGCAGTGGTTTTGTCATGCCCCTGACTTTTTCATTTCAGGCACAATATCTCTTCATGCGCCTTAGGCCGAACTATTCTATCCTGCATTAGACTTTGCATTTTGAGGCAAAGATTTTGCAGCTACACATGGATCTGCTGAACCCCCAAATTTGGATCTTGCATCAATGTTTCATGTAGTGTTATTGCAATCTCCAAGGCCTCTGCCTGAGTGGCAATCCTCTATTTTGATAGCATAACTCTTACGTGAGGCAGGAGCGAAGCCAAAAAATATTCGTGGTGCTACCCATCTAATCCAACTCCCAAGGGGTGTCACTTGGTTTCATCACAATTTCCTTGAATCCCATGATCGACTGCGCCTCGGAGTTATGCCTACTAAACTCCTTATTCAGTGTGGTCTGGATCTCTACCAACACAAATTTTGGGTTATCGTTAGAGTACCTGATGTATGTTCAGTTATGGTAGGTTCTGTTATCACAAAATCCAACACTTATAGGTTGTTAATCAGGTAGACCTTGAGTAACTGTTTCAAACCTACTTTTGGCTAAGGCTTAGCCTCCTCAACCTAAGAGGGATCTCTCAAAGGATTAATGATATTGATAATGGATTAGATGGCTAACTCTATGAAAAAAATGAAGAAGTGTAAGTGGTTGAAACACAATCATTAAACACCATTTGGCTTATGGAGTTAGATATGCTTCAGTATTGACAGTAAGGTTATCTTTACATAGAAGTCAGGGCATTTAGAACTCAATGCATGTAGAATACACCAAAAACACATAGGACCAACACAGTTTACAAATCCATGAAGGAAATTAGAGCACTGTTAGTAATTTCTAAGTAATCACTCATTCATACCATTGTAGATAATAGGAAGAGAACAATACAAGACATTCAGAACATCGAATTCCTTCTAATTTCTGAGAATCAAAGCCAAAGTACTGTATTACTAAAAACAGAGTCTTTACACAAAGCACAATATGAGAGATTTTCTGAATAATTTTCCCACCCTTGGTATATTTCTCTTTCTCCTATATATAGAATTTTTTACATAGCTGAGATTCCTCCTCCAGCATGAGGGGAACTCGAATTCTGCCTACTATGACACATGTTCATACTTTAAACTAACTATTAATGTAACTGACTATTGACTAACAGTTTTAGTGACCTAAGACAATTAGGAGTATAACTCCTCATCATGTTGGCATTAGCATTAATTACAATTTAAACTCGTTCTCCGACAAATGGATTTCTTGAGCTTAGCTGTGGTGATGGTTTGCAACTGCCTACTGAATCTTGATGCCTTATCCCTAAACTATTCCTAAAAACTAGGAAGTTGTTCCTATTTTTATGTTTTGGCCTCCACAAGGATCTTCAAAATCAATTATCCCTATTGTTCTTCTTTAATTACAAAAAAATGTATTGGACTGCCATGTTTTCATGCACTATAGACCTAGCCCATGTATACACGTGAAGACAAAACTAGTGTTTCCTGAAGCATTGTGAACAAAACTAGCTATGAAGAATGACCATTTTTATAACACATAGCTTCAAAGTTCATATATGTCCTTCCTCTGCTTGTTTCTCCCTTGCTGGATGCTCACACTTTGTTAATGATCCTCTTCGTAAACTTCCTTTCAAAAAGATTTTCCCTTTGTCACTCACAATTGGTCAACCAAATTATAATATGCAGCTACAACAGTTTCGTAGCGTGCTATGAAAATGTTGTGCATTAGGCATCACCTACAGTAGTTTCGTAGCGCACTACAAAACTACTGTGTAATTTCAAAAACACAGTTTAATGCCAAAATACGACTATATTGAGCTTCTTTATCTTGAAATGTCCTTTTCATCTGCCCTGAAGCTATTCAAAATTGAATGTAGAGGCACCATTCTTCAAGGAAAACTTCAAAAAGGTAAATCATCAAAATTTAGGACTTAACCTTACTTGCTGTGTGATTTTCCTTAGCTAAGGAAATCCTTCCCGCTAGCTTAGTTGTATCTTCAAATCCTCGATTTGCCTCTTCATAACTCTGATCCTAGCTCTCAGTCTCGTATTAACTTTTCTGATGAATTTTGCTTCCTTTATTGCAGGGACTGACTAGGTGTAGTATTGAGCATGAAAGTCGACCACCTCGGGTATTGAAATTGTTTTGTCTTCCCACAGAGCATCCATTTTATTAAAATGAGCTTCCTTGATTTCCTGTTTCCTTGAGGCTTTCTTCAGTTTAGCAATTTCAAGGTTTGCTAATTTAAACTTCTTTTTCAACTCTTGAACACTATATTCCTCTTGAGGGATAACTACCTTACCTTTATTGTTTTTATGCAGCTAAGATGGTGTTTTTGATGTAGTCACAGGTTCTTCATGAACTTTTTCTAAATCCTCTATTTCACTTGAATCTGGTAGTTCCTCTTGTACCTCTTTTGAATGCCTCGTCACAGGTCTTCTTTCCTTAAAGAAAAATTTAGAAACCTAATCATCAAATTTGAGATTTTTAGAGGCTTTGGCCTTCTGGGTTTTGTTTTTACCTGATTCTATCAAGTCTGCTCGAACCATAGGAGACTCCTCAATATCAATAGCTTGAAGCAAGTCATTCAAACTTCCCTTTGAAACCGGGCTTTCCTTAGTCATCATTGTCTTGCCTTTTTCTTTAGCTAAATGGCTCCTGGTTATTCTTCCTTGAACTGCTTCACCTGTAGACAGCTCGTGTACACCCTCTTTGCTCTAAGCTTTCTCTTTCTGTGACTGTAGAGGTGTGCCTTGAATTACTAATGTTCTAGTGGGCTCCTTTACCTGTTTCCTAGCGTTCAATTTTACGAATCTCCTCGATCTTGTTTCTGCACGATGACTAACTATCGGTGGAGAACTCTTCATAGCCTGAGGGCTGAGGCCACTTTCATTTTTGAAGCCAGGCATAAACATGAACACAGACCATTCCCTATCTACTTTTTGGAGCTCATGAAAAATGATCAATTTGACTAAGCCGTGATGAAACAATGAGGTCTCACAAGCTTCCTTCTTTAATTGAACTTTGTCACACATTTTGCCTAGGCTACGAAACAAGTAGAAAGCCAAATCAAGATATATCTTTCCTGTGAAATGCAGAAAAAGCTTGAAGTGAAATGAATACACCTTATGCTACCTCCCCTCGCAGGTGAAGTACCTCTGTATGCAGGTAAGTAAATTGGATTTGCACGAATCCCTGATTTCATAGCACAGCAAGTGCAAAATCTAGGTTTTGTGCTACGAAAATACCTGGACTGTGTTTTTGTGCTATGAAAACTCCTAGACTATTTCATAGCGCATAAGAACCTTGAAACAGATTTGATACATGGAATCTATGTGAGTTGTGGGAGTAGTGATGAATGAGAGCGGATCGTTGACCTTTATTTAACCATACCATCAAGACTCCTAGGACCTAGACACTAAAGTAAATATGGAAAAACTGAACTTGGACTAACACCTAACCTTTACAATCAAACTAATGTGAACAATTTAAAATTTTCTTCTTAAGTGATAACAGTGGCTCCACTTGGGATAGTGTGCTCCTCTAGTACACTAAGAACTCGTAGGTCCAGTGCTTTATCCTCTTATACCAAACCTAGATTTTCTTGACAAGCATCCCCTTTAAGCTTCTTGGGCCTTCACCTTAGGCTTAAGCCTTCTGTTTCATCTTGTCATCATTTGCAACAAAAAGAAAAACTAATAAAACGGATATATACAATGTTATGAGAAAATGATAGTATTTCAACAATGATAATGCTTTAGGAACCTGCCATTAACAGGTCCTCCAGCATATGGTTCTCCATCAATTTCTTTCAAAATGTAAGTGTTGTTTCCATGGAAAGCAGCAATCTGATATGGGCCTTTCCACAAATTTTCAAATTTACCGTGTTTACCCTTTTCTTCGATTCTGGCCTCCCATTTTAGCACTTTGTCATTGATCTGGAAACTAACTTCTTTGATCTTCTTATCAAATGTATTCTTGATTCTGTTCTGGCTGTGCTGATGACTATCATACACTTCATTTCTCTTCTCATGTAGGGCTATCAGTTGATTGATTCTCCTTTGTACAGCATTTGGTTCCTCTTCTAATCCTTGAATTAGTTTCATTACAGGTACCCCAAGTGATGTTGGAAATATAGCTTCAGCACCATACACTAATTCATATGGCGAAGTGCCAATAGACCTCTTTATACAAATCCTATCAGCCCACAAAGCATACTTCAATTTCAAATGCCAAGATTTCTTGTTTTCCTGGAACAGCTTCTTAATGATTCTTATAATGCTTTTGTTTGATGATTCAGCAAGGCCATTTCCTTGTGGATAATAAGCAATGGAATTTCCAAGAGTGATGTGATATTGGCGACAAAAATTAATCATTTTCTTGGACTTAAAATCTTGATCATTGTCAGTTATAATCTTCATTCAACAACCAAATCTAGACAATATATTATTTTCTAGGAAAGAGATAATCACTAAATCATAGCTTACCCTGTTGGAACCGCTTCTATCCATTTGGTGAAATAATCGGTGGCGTGGGAATCCAGCGATGTTTTCCTGATGAAGGAGGATGAATTTCCCCAATAAAATCCAATCCCCATTGCTGGAAATGCGCTTCAACATATATGGGAACCAAAGGCAAAGGCTCAAGCTTCCTCTTTCCTTCAAATATTTGACATTCATGACATGTAGCTGCCATTTTATAAATGTCTCTGAACATAGTTGGCCAAAAATATCCAGCCCTTAGGACCTTGTTTGCAGTAGCTTTCCAATAGTGATGTCCTCCACAATCTCCTTTATGAAATTCAACAATTACTTTATCAACTTCTTCTTCAAGGAGACAATTTAACAAAATCCCTCCTACATCTTTCCAAAACAAATTTTGTTCATATACAAAATATTTTAAAGACTTCAACTTGGAAAACCAAGCTTTGGACTTTGAAATATTATCAGGGGCTCTATTATGATGTAGAACAAAAGCCACATCCTTGTACCATTCTGAAACCAAGAATTTTTCATTTATTTGGACCAATTCCTCCTCATTTTCAGAAATTTCTAAGATCTCTGCACTCAAATTAATGTCAAGACAATCCAGATTTGACTGAGTCTTCAGCTTGTCCAAGCCTTGACCCTTCACCAATTTGGTAGGTTTAATGTCGATATCATACTCCAGCAACTTTGCTATCCATTTGCCTCTTTTTCCATCAGGTTCTGCTTGTGTTAAGATGTCTTTCATTACAACACTTGGAACATAAGCGACAACATGAGAATGTAAAACATAGATTCTGAAATATTTTATGGCTTTCACCAAGGCGTAAGCTTGCTTTTCTAAAATTTTGTACTTTAGTTCAACATTTGCTAATGTCTTACTAAAGAAAGAAATAGGTTGTTCTATACCTTGCTTCCCTTTTTGCAGCAAAACTCTAGCAATTATATCTTCAGAAGTGAATGTAAAAACAAGAAATTCCTTGGTAAAATCAGGGCTGATAAGTGCTGGTGCTTGTGTAAGAACCTTATTGATTTCCTCAAAATATTTCTTTACTTCTGATGTCCACTTTAAGTCCACTCCCTTCTTCAGCATCCTTGTTATATTCTTAACTATTTCAGCAAAATTTGGAATGAAGCACCTAACAAAATTCACCTTTCCAAGAAAAGATTGAATCTCTTTCCTGCTTCTTGGCAGATCTAGCTTTAGAATTGCATTGACTCTACTAGGATCAATCTTAATTCCTTCTTTAGAAATAATATGACCAAGTAGCTTGCCTAATGTTAAAGCAAAAACACTTTTAGTGGGATTAAGAGAAATAACAAACTTTCTACCTTTCAACAGAATTATTTTGAGGTGCTTCAAATGATCTTCTTCTCTTTTTAAAAAAAATGTGATGTCATCAAGATACACCACCACTGGTTTGTCCTTTTATTCAGCAAAGGAAATATCCATTTCTGTTTGGAAAGTGGCCCTTGCATTCATCAGACCGAAAGGCATTTTGGCGTATATGAACGTTCCCCATGGCATTGTGAAGGTTGTCTTCTCTTGATCATCTGGATGCACAAAAATCTAACTGTACCCTGAGAAACCATCAAGTATAGACATCCTTTGTGAACCAACAATATTTCGCATAATTAGATCCATCTTGGGAAGAGGATAGTTATCTTTCAATGAAGCCTTATTTAAATTTTTGAAGTCTATACAAATCATGATCTCTCCATTCTTCTTTATAACTGGAAGTAAATTTGCAAGCCAATTTGAGAACCTGATTGGAACAATGATTTTAGCATCAAAGAGTTTCTTAATTTCCCTGTCAATCAATGGCATGAGAAGAGGATTAATTCTTCTTAACTTCTACTTGAAAGGTTTCTCATTCTCTTTAATAAGAATAGTATGCTGAATAATAGAAGGATCATATTGTTTTAAATCAGCATAGCTCCATGCAAAAACATCAACAAACCTCTTCATCATCTCAACATATTTAGTTTTCATCTCAGCTGAAAGAAACTTTGAGATATTAACCATCTTAGGCACAACTGAATTTCCTAAATTGCGGCTCTCTATTTCCTCCTCATCAGCCTGTAATTTTGGAGCTTTGAACACATCATTTTGATCAAACAGCTTCTCAAGAGGAATGAGACCCTTAGGTATTAAGTTGTTTTTTAATTGTAAAACTTCAGACTTTTCCTTTGACTCCACAAACATATTTTCTTGATCCATCTGTGTTCTTTCAAATTCTTCTTTTAATTCAATGAAATTCTTTACCTGTTGATCATCTTCAAAGACTTTCTAATTAGTGATGTCTGGTATAGCTGGTCGATGACGAACCTCCACCTCATACCTTTCAGAAGAATGAATAGGAATAACAAATAGATTGGTGGAAACAACAAGGGAATCTGCAATGGAATTCTGATCTCTGGTTTTGATAGTGAAAGAATATGCATGAAACTTTTCCAGCATGTCTAACACTAAATTTCTGTATGCTCTCATCCTTACATCCTTTGTTTGATAAGCACCTTCCACTTTTTTAATCACCAATTCAGAATCTCCAAAAACAGAAATGTTTCTAGCCTTCAACTTTAACAAAGCTTCTAAGCCCAAAACCAAAGTTTTGTATTCAGCCATGTTAGTTGTGCAATCAAATTTTAGTTTGTAGGAGAAAAACTTAATTTCATCATTTGGACTTGTAATCCAAATTCCAGCCCCTGCCCCTTCTCTTCCTACTGATCCATCAAAGTATAATGACCACCAGCTCATTGTCTCTTTTTCATCTTCTTGTTGATTTCCTTGGCCTTGATTTTCTGAAAGCATCTCCTCTGTTTCATCTCCGACTGACTCATTGAAAAGGATGGTTGATTGAAGCCTAGTATCAAATTAATAAATGGGAAAATTTTGAGGTTTTTCTTTGTTGTTTACAATATAAGCCATCCTGGTCTCCCGATACAACCTCGTTTGCTCACCAAAAATAGGGATAGTAGCATAGGTAAGGTCCATCTGCATTGTGCCTTTAATTTCTATTGCCCACGATCTTGACAACAACATCCCAAAGTTTGGTGGAATGTTAGCTACAACAATGTCCATGACAATTGTCTTTGCTGGAATTTGTGTTAGACCCACAACAACATCTTTAATCAAACCAATGCATTGAACTCTTTTTTAATCAAAAGAGAATAAATCCTTATATGGTCTTGTCACCTATAATCCCAACCTTTCCATGATTACCTTGGGCATAAGATTATAAGAGGCCCCTAAATCCAACATAGCATTATATAAGGTCATATCATGAATACTAATGCTTATGTAGAAAGGAGGAAATTCTTCATTCTGATCATCTTCAAGTCTTGGACCCAAGTATATGATAGGATAATCTTCTTCTACATTTAAGATATCATCCACTCCTGGTTGTGAATTAAGCATCTCTACAATCTTAGTTTTGTATTTATCTACCTTTATAATTTCGCTGAAAAGGACTGATATTTTGATTTTCGCAATTTCATTCTCAAGGTTGAAAACAGAAACAGTTTTCTCAATTTCTTTAGTAGGAGATGGAGTTTGAACATCCTTTTTTCCAAGTGGAGAATCATTTTTACCTTCAGCAGCCTTTGAGTTGTCTTTCTTGTCTTCAACAGCCTTTGGAGAATCCTTCTTGGGCTGTGTTTTGTTTGCTGTAATTGGCACATTTCTATCGTTGAGATTGTACTGGTTTTGCTTCTCAAAGACAACATGTTGATAGCCCTTTAAATAGTCTAAAGGTTCCTCTCCTTGTTTGGTCATACTGGACTCATCATGTCCTTCCTTAGTCAAGAAAATCCCTAACACTTCTTCATCAAGACAATGGATGAACTTTTGAGGAATTTTAGGCTCATCTTCTTCATCAACCAAGTTCTGTTGGAAAGGAGGTCTTACTGGAGGATCAAGCCGTTGATTCTTATTTTCTCTTGGACTTTGCTGATTTGGAGGTCTTCTAAACTGAGGATTTCTAAAATTGAGGTTCTTGCTACATAGGAGGAGCAAAAGTATTTCCAAGAGCCAACCGATCCATCAACTTCTCCATGGTCTTCATCATTGAGTCAATCTTATCTTCTGGAGTTGAGGAGAAAGGTTTCTCTTCTTATTTCAAGTTGGCTTTTCCCATCTTTGATTTTTTGGTAGCAACCATGTTTCCTTCCACTTTAATTGCATCATTTTGCATATCAGCCAGGGTAGCAGAGTCTTTCTCTCTAAGCAATAGAGAGAAATCAGAATCAAATGCTTCAGCATATCTCAGTTGCGCCAAAGCTTCTGGAGGTTTTAAATGGGTTGCGATGGAATTAAACACTTCGTTAAACCTATTCGAGAAGTTTTGAATGGTCTCATCTCGTGCCCTTCTAAGGTTATTGTATTCAGAAAGAGCTTGCACCAGATTAGTTCTATTTCCCCACTTCCTTAAAAAGCTATCTTCAAAATCTGTCCAACTGTGAATGCTTCCAGCTGCAAGGGCTTTAAACCATTTTCTAACTTCTCCAATGAAGTTTTTTGCAAATAATCTTAGTTTCATATCTTCATCATCAACTTCCTCTCTGTCAACAAAATCATTGAATTTGTCTCCATGTTCTTCTGCTTTGATTTCTTCATCACCACCCCATGTTGGAATTCTTGCAGCATATTTGCTAGGAAGGTCATGTAAAATAGTAGGGAGTGATAGTGGGGCATACCTAGTAGGTACGGCCATGATTAATGGAGGAACAGTGATGACAGGTACTGAAGGGACAAAGGAAATAGAACTGATATGAGGCAGATTGCTTGGTGTTTGAAGACCACTAGGACTAGTAGAAGCAGAGGATGAGGTGCTGATATGAAAAGAACTACTTGGGCTTTGCAAACCACTGACAAATGTACTCCAATTTGGAAGGGGAAGACCAGATTTAGATTCAAGTAAAACTTCAAAAGGATCAAGTTCTTTAAGTTTATCTAAATGTTCCCTTTCTAACAATAATTCAGAAGTAACAACTTCCCAAAATTCCTCTTTATCTTTTTGTGAAACAAAAGATGAAGTATCAATCCTTGTTTTTTGCAAATATAAAATAATTCCAATGAGTTCTTCTTCATTTTCTGATCTCAACAACACCTCATGAATTTTTTCATCAACTAATTTATCCTCAGGACTTATTGAAAACTCAGAGAGCAAAGATTTTGAAAAAGATGAAGTACCTGGTGTTTCAGTAAATCTTTGTCTTCTCCTTGAAAGTGTGTTTGGATTGTCCACAGGAGTAGGTGGATTTGGGTCAGGATTGCATCTCCCTCTCGAAGCCAGCTTTTAAACTTTTGAAAATGTATGGAGTCACCAAGGTAGATTGCAGCCTCGAAAAATTTTCTGAGCTCCTGCTACCTTCAGAAGTTTAGCCTCTTGATTTCGGGAATGAATAATCTTCAGGCTCCCAGCAGATGCACCAAAATGTTATCACAAAATCCAACCCTGATAGGCTGCTGATTAGGTAGACCTTGAGTAACTGTTTCAAACCTACTTTTGGCTGAGGCTTAGCCTCCTCAACCTGAGAGGGCTCTCTCAAGGGACTAATGATATTGATAATGGATTAGATGGCTAACTCTGTTAAAAAAATGAAGAAGTGTAAGTGGTTGAAACACAATCATTAAACATCCATTGGGCTTATGGAGTTAGATATGCTTCAGTATTGACAGTAAGGTTAGCTTTACATAGAAGTCAGGGCATTTAGAACTCAATGCATGTAGAATACACCAGAAACACATAGGACCAACACAGTTTACAAATGCATGAAGGAACTTAGAGCACTATTAGTGATTTCTAGGTAATCACACATTCATACCACTGTAGATAATAGGAAGAGAACAATACAAGACATTCAGAAAATCGAATTCCTTCTAATTCTTGAGAAGCAAAGCCAAAGTACTGTATTACTAAAAAAAGAGTCTTTACACAAAGCACAATATACAAGCTTTTCTGAATAATTTTCCCACCCTTGGTACATTTCTCTTTCTCCTATATATAAAATTTTTTACATAGCTGAGATTCCTCCTCCAACATGAGGGGAACTCGAATTCTACCTACTATGACACCTGTTCATACTTTAAACTAACTATTAATGTAACTGACTGTTGACTAACAGTTTTAGTGACCTAAGACAATTAGGAGTATAACTCCTCATCATGTTGGCATTAGCATTAATTACAGTTCAAACTCATTCTCTCACAAATGGATTTCTTGAGCTTGTCTGTGATGATGGTTTACAACTGCCTGCTGACTCTTGATGCCTCATCCCTAAACTATTCCTGAAAACTAGGAAGTTGTTCCTATTTTTCTGTTTTGGCCTCCACAAGGGTCTTTGAAATCAATTATCCCTGTTGTTCTTCTTTAATTACACAAAAATGTATTGGACTGCCATGTTTTCATGCACTGTAGACCTGGCCCATTTATACACGTGAAGACAAAACTAATTTTTCCTGAAGAATCATGAACAAAACTAGCTATGAATAATGATCATTTTTATAACACATAGCTTTACAGTTCATATATGTCCTTTCTCTGCTTGTTTCGCCCTTGTTGGATGCTCACACTTTGTTAATGATCCTCTTCATAAACTTCCTTTCAAAAATATTTTCCCTTTGTCACTCACAATTGGTAAACCGAATTATAATATGCAGCTACAACAGTTTTGTAGCGCGCTACGAAACCGATGTGCATTAGGCATCACCTACAGCAGTTTCGTAGCGTGCTATGAAACTACTGTGTAATTTCAAAAACACAGTTTAATGCTAAAATTTGACTGTCTTGAGCTTCTTTATCTTGAAATGTCCTTTTCATCTACCCCGAAGCTGTTCAAAATTGAATGCAAAGGCAACATTCTTCAAGGAAGAATTCAAAAAGGTAAATCATCAAAATTTAGGACTTAACCTTACTTGCTATGTGATTGTCCTTAGCTAAGGAAATCCTTCCCACTGGCTTACTTGTATCTTCAAATCCTCGATTTGCCTCTTCATAACTCTGATCCCAGCTCTCAGTCTCGTATTAGCTTTTCTAATGAATTTTGCTTCCTTTATTGCAGGGACTGACCAGGTGTAGTACTGAGCATGACAGTCGACCACCTCGGGTATTGAAATTGTTTTTTCTTCCCACAGAGCCTCCATTTTATTAAAACGAGCTTCCTTGATTGCATTTTTCCTTGAGGCTTTCTTCAGTTTAGCAATTTCAAGGTTTGCTAATTTCAACTTCTTTTTCAACTCTTCAACACTATATTCCTCTTGAGGGATAACTGCCTTACCTTTATCGTTTTTATGCAGCCGAGATGGTGTTTCTGATGTAGTCACAAGTTCTTCATGAGCTTTTTCTAACTCCTCTATTTTAGTTGACTCTGGAAGTTCCTCTTGTACCTCTTTTGAATGCCTCGTCACAGGTCTTCTTTCCTTAAAGACAAATTTAGAAACCTGATCATCAAATTTGAGTTTTTTAGAGGCTTTGGCCTTCTAGTTTTTGTTTTTACTTGATTCTATCAGGTCTGCTTGAACCAGAGGATACTCCTCAATATCAATAGCTTGAATCAAGTCATTCAGACTTCCCTTTGAAACCGGGCTTTCCTCAATCACCACTATCTTGCCTTTTTCTTTAGCTAACTGGCTCCTAGTTATTCTTCTTTGAACTGCTTCACCTATAGATGGCTCGTATACACCCTCTTTGCTCTGAGATTTCTCCTTTTCTGACTGTAGATGTGTGTCTTGAATCACTAATGGTCTTTGTGTGCTCCTTTATGTATTTCCTAGCCTTCAATTTTATGAATCTCCTCGATCTTGTCTCTGCACGATGACTAACTGCCGGTGGAGAACTCTTCGTAGCCTGAGGGTTGAGGCCAGTTTCATTTTTGAAGCCAGACATAAACATGAACATGGACCATTCCCTATCTACTTTCTGGAGCTCATGCAAAACGATCAATTTGACTAATCTGTGATGAAACAGTGAGGTCTCACAGGCTTCCTTATTTAACTGAACTTTGTCACACATTTTGCCTAGGCTACGAAACAAGTAGACAGGAAAATCAAGATATATCTTTCCTGTGAAATGCAGCAGAAGATTGAAGTGATATGAATACACCTTATGATACCTCCCCTCGCAGGTGAAGTACCTCTATATGCAGGTAAGTAAATTGGCATATGAGTTCTTGACAAAACTCTTGGGCACAGACTTGTTTAAGTTTGAATCAATGAACTTCGGCTTCAGAAATTCTTTGCAGGGGGTCATATCAAACTTGAAATTTTTAAACCATCTTTCCTATCCCCTTGGAATATCAGTGACTACATATATAACTTCTGGAGAGATTGGAAATTCAAGAACCCCCAGCTTTTGAATTCAATCCTGTGAAATTTAAAGCAAATTCCTTGGTGACTTGCATATGGCCTCCTTGAAGTTTTTCGCAAAACCTCCAACAACCAACCTGTTTGAAGGCTTGTTCGACTTCATCGTTCTTTAGGAGGATATCAAAACCCTCAAGTTCATTCCTCAAAAGTTTTCTTGACCTATGATCCTTTCTTTCTGCAGACCCCTCCATGTAACTATAGCGAAATTAAAATTTGAAAAACTGGCATTGTCTCAATCTTCAATTACTTCCTTGCTTGAAAGTTGCCTCGATTGAAAGCTGCCTCACTTGATCTTCAAGGAATTCAAACTGGATGCTTTCCAAGTTGCTCCTCATGCATGAACTCAAACATAATTATGACTGTGAGTATTTAGCCTCTTTTTGAAACTTGTAACCTGAGCGTACCAAGACATTTAACAACCATAATGATGAGGATAAGAGGTTGAATGTGACAGCCAAAGTGTATGGACTAACCAGTGATGATGTAAAGATAACAAATTTTGATAGATTTGATAGCTGGGCGGGATTTTCTACAGATCTGCACGAATCCCCGATTTCTTTGTGCAACCAGTGCAAAATTTAGGTTTTGCGCTACGAAAACCCCTAGATTGGGTTTTTGCGCTACGAAAACTCCTAGACTGTTTCGTAGCACATAAGAACCTTGAAAAAAATTTGATACATGGAATCTACGTGAATTGTGGGAGAAGTGATGAATGAAAATAGATTGTTGACCTTTATTTAATCATACCATCAAGACTCCTAGGTCTTAGACACTAAAGTAAAGATGGAAAAACTGAACTCGAACTAACACCTAACCTTTACAATCAAACTGATGTGAACAATTTAAAAATTTCTTCTTAAGTGATAATATGTTCTATGCTTATAATAGTTTACTTCTTTTTCTTATTATATTCCACAGATTAGCAATCACATGTACATAAAGTAAAGTGCAAATAGAAAATTAAACGATTGACAGAAAACAAACCAAGACAACAGACACAAGATGTGGCGGCTAGCCAAGGACAAACCCCACAATGTGTGGGGAAACCCTTTGATCAAATCTTCTTTTATCTTCAATAATTCAGCAGAGAGAAATAGTAAAATAAATTTGATTCATATCAACAGTAGCAAACCCTAGATTAGCAGCATCAGCATTAGCGGCTTCATTATCAAACTAGGGCAGACGATATCTCACAAACTGACCGTCGGATTGACCTCATTCCACCATCAAAAGTTGCGGGTTCTAGAGGAGGTTTAGATGAACCTACAGTGCAGTTTAGATGAGGAGATCTTCTAGGTTACGCAGGTCATTCTTTACTTCTGCAGTTGCAGCTTCATTTTCAACAGTTTCCGGCTTAAAACTAGGGCAGTCGATATCTTGCAAACCGTTCGTTGGATTGACTTCATTCCACCACCAAAAGTTGTAGCTTTTAGATGAGGTTCAGATGAACCTATAGCGCAGTTCAAAAGAGGAGATGTTCTAGGCCACACAAGTCAATCTTTACTTCTGCAATTGCAGCTTCAGTTTCAGTAGTTTCCGGCTTCAAACTAGGGCAGTCGATATCTTACAAACCGTTCGTCAAATTGACTTCATTACACCACCAAAAGTTGGGGTTTTCAGAGGAGGTTGAGATGAACCTACAGCACAGTTCCAAAGGGGAGATGTTCTAGGCCACGCAGGTCAATCTTTACTTCTGCTATTGCGGCTTCTAGCTTCACATGTGTGAGAGAGAGACCCATCTCTGTGCAGTAGAGAAGAGACTCATTTCTACGCAGTAGAGAGAGAGAGATGTGATGATAAGAGTGAGTGAAAATGAGGAAAAGTCCTCCAATATTTATACACAACGTTGGTGTTTTAATAGATGTGACTGTTGAGCTTCTGAGCATACATGAATTGTAGGTCAGCTTGATAATAATTCCATAATCAAAATAAATTCATATCTCCATGAATACTTATCAGAATTGGACGATATTTATATCAATCCTACACCTCTCGATGAGAGGAATCTAATAAAAATATTATCAGCGATGAATAAGATGACCCACATGAAGTTTTGCCCTGGTTTCCAATTTTAACACTCCCTCTCAACTAGGGAGAACTTCATCTGCAATCTGTCTGTCGGTCGTTACTATTCATCCATCAAATGCACTACCCTGTATAGCCTAACCCTTTCCCTGCTCTGCTCTATTCTACCAATTCTACTTTATCTTTTTCTGCCCTATACTAATTGGTATTATTTTTCTCTATTCTGCTCTGCTCTTGCATTGTTCTTGTTTTGCTCTGCTTTTATCTGAATTATGAAGAAGAAGAAATGATCGAGGATGTATCATACTGACTCAAAAGTCAGTCTCAGAGTATGTACCACTGGTCCCAGACTAGTCTCAACCAACCTGAATTCAGTTTCATAGTGAGTACAACTCCATTGGTCATAGACCAATATCATCCTCCACTGAATTAAAGTCAGTCTTAGAGTGCATACTACTGGTCCCAGACCAGTCTCAACTGACCCGAAGTCAGCTTCATAGTAAGTACCACTCCTACCACTAGTCCCAAACCAGTCTCAACTAACTCGAAGTCAGCATCGTAGTATGTACCACTCTCACTGGTCCCAGACTAGTACTGCACTGACATGAAGTTAGTCTCGGAGTATGTACCATTGGTCCCAGACCTGTCTCAACCAACCCAAATTCAGCGTCATAGTATGGTACAACTCCTACCACTGGTCCCAAACTAGTATTGCAGTCTCAGAGAGTGTACCACTAGTCCTAGACTAGTCTCAACTAACCCAAAGTTAGCGTCATAGTATGTACCACTCTCACTAGTCCCAGAACAGTATTGCACTGACAGGAAGTCAGTCTCAGAGTATGTACCACTGGTCCCGGACCAGTCTCAACTGACCCGAAGTTAGCATCATAGTATGGTACAACTCCTACCACTGCTCCCAAACCAGTATCATTGATCCCAGGTCAATGGAGGTCATACTAGTGTATGGAGTACGGTAGATACAACGATGCATCCATTGGTACTACTATGGTCCCTAACTTCATTTCCCTGCTCATTGATCAGATGAGAGGTACTTCCCACGAGTCCTAGACTGCATGGATAGAATGCCTTGACAAGAGAACTAATCAATCCTATCCTCACAGGAGAACACATCAATCCTACTACAATCACCATGGAGAACACATCAATCGAGGCCGCCATGGAGAACACATCAATCTAGGCCTCATAGGAGAATTAATCATCCTGCTACACAGGAGAGCGAATCATCTTATTCCACAAGAGAGCAAATCAACTTTTCCCACAAGAGAGCGAATCATCTTGTTCCAGTGTGCACCACGAGTGGAGGGTCAGTCACCCTGTGGTCGTATTTTGTTCCAGTAAGAACCACAAGCCCTCAGAGCTCCCAGAGCTCAATGTATGCAGCACCCTTTTACAAGGGTTTCTTGCCGACTCCAAGTCGTTTGGGAAAATCACAAATTAGATCTTTCCTCAAGGCTTTGACAAGGTGTATCAACTTGTACATCATCTTAATGCGATGGAGCCTCCTTGCTCATTGACTTGGCATATCCCAGATGATGTTTATCTACTGGAGCAATCAAAGAATATGGGATTCCTCAATAATCGAATCCCACCTCTGGTTGTTACAGAGAATCAAAATGGTATCCAATGTAAATCCAAACAGCTCACTAAAAAGCTTTCACAACTAGACTGCCTCACACGAGGTCATGCTAACAACAATATATTCTGCTTCGGCAATGCTCAAAGCCACTGACTTTTGCTTCCTGCTCATCCAAGATGTCGAAGTAGATCCCAAGGTGAAACAGCAGCTGAAATTGCTCTTACAATCCACCACACTGCCTGCCCAATCAGCATCAGTATATCCAAGTAGTCTCACATCTCCGGAAGTGTATCTTAACCCATTGTACCACAAAGATATCTCAGAAGATTCTTGGCATCAACCCAGTGAGGCTCAACCAAATATGAGCTGACAATGGTAATTGCAAAACATATGTTCTGATGGAGGTTCACTAAGAACATCAATGCGAATGAGTTTATGAAACTCAAAGGCATTTCCCAAATCTGGTCTGACATCACTACCATATAACTTCTAAAAGTTAAGATCCTTGAGGTAGTCACAGGTTTGCAGTTCATCATACCGAATCTTTCCAATATCTTTACCACATATTTTTCTTGAGATAGGAAAATTTCCCTTGGCTTCTACCACACTTCAAGTCCTTGGTCCTTCATTTCAAATTCAGAAGCCAACTCCCTCTTACATTTGAGAATGAGAGGGTTTTCACTTGTTAGAAAGAGGTCATCCACATACAACACCAGTATGAGAGGCTTGTCATCTTCAACCTTAAAGTAAAGGTTAGGATTGGCTTCACTCCTAGTGAATCCCAACTTCATCAAGTAGCTATCAATCCTCTCATACCATTCTCGGGGTGCTTGCTTCAGCCCATAGAGAGCCTTCTTCAACCTACATACATGAGATTTTCAATCATAAATCTCAAATCCTTTGGGTTGCTCCACGTAGACTTCTTCTTTGATCGAGCCATGTGAGAATGCAGTCTTGACATCCATCTGATGTAGGTTCCATCCTTATGAAGCGACAAGGGCTATGATCGAGCAGATGGTCATATATCTAGCAACATGTGCAAATATGACATCATAGTCTATACCTTCCTTCTGGGAGAAACCATGACCAACAAAATGATCCTTATACTGGGAACTACTTCCCAGACATCATTCTCCATAATAGATTCATATTCTATGGTCATAGTATCCTTCCATACTTAATGCTTGATGACATCTGAGAATGATGAAGGCTCATTTTGTATGATTTTGCTCATGATGGTCAGGTATCCCTAATACCTATTAGGTTTCTTACTTTGACGGAAGGTTCCTCACGGTGCATCATGTCCTTCAGCATCATCAAGTATCCCCCTAAGCCATGAAGGCCTCTTCCTAGAAGAGGAAGGCTCGTGTGGATGATGATCAATCAGATCCATGGGTTCTTCTACATCAAGCATTGATTCATCATCCTTTTGTTTTGGTTCCCTGGTGTCGGCTTCTTGAGAGCTCCTCAAAGTTAGAAAATTGTTCACCTTGCTGAGAGCCATATCTTCATCAAAGGTGACATCATGACTAATCACGACTTCCCTTTGACTGGTGGTGAACATTTCTTCAAGAGTCTTGGAACCCAATGCTTGATGAGGGCATCGATTTTGTACATATACGGTGGTGTTTGTAGTTTCAGCCCATAGAAACTTTGGAAGTCTTTGATCATGTAGCATGGCCTGGACAACTTCCATAATTGTGTGGTTCTTCCTTCTCGCCACACCATTCTGCTCAAGAGTATGTGGTGTAGTAGTCTCCCTCTTAATGCCAACCTCAGGTATGCCTGATTGAACCAACTGTAATATATTGGAGGTCTTTCTTTAGCTGCAGGGGAATGATCCCCTTTTGAGCTTTCCTTCGGCACATCCTAGACATACACCTTCTTTCTCTACTCAGAATTTGGGCATCCCTATAACCATTTGTCTTACATCGAGTATAGCTTTATAATGAAGGGGGGAAAACCTCCGATGTCAAAGTTCAGACTGAAGAGATGTGTCATAAGACATGACACCTAGCAGACTTCCATCGACCTGATATAATGAATCAACACTAAACCCCAAGAGTAAAGGAATCTATAACATTATTTTCCCATATACATACCTTGCCATCGCTAAAGGTAACCTTGTAGCCTTTGTCTTCCATTACCGAGATGGACACTAGGTTCTTTTTGAGGTCAGGTGCATTTAATATATCCTGGAATTTCTAGCCTTCTTGAATGGTTGTCCTCTTCCTCGATTCCTAGCTCTCCTCTTACCTTTGTTCTTGAATTTTTCATTCCTTTGATTGCCATCAGATGGATTTTGATCATCGTCCTAATGTGAGTCCTTTCTATTAGGGCACTCCCTTGCATAGTGACCTGCTTTATCGCAGATGTAACATCGTCATTTTCTTCCAGAATTAGGTCCAACTTTTCCTCTTGATTTAGTCTTCGAATTATTTCTTTTCTTAGCATGAGAAGAAAAGGTAGCAGGAGGACCTTTAGGCATGGGAATTTCATGCTCTTCTACACCTGTTTCTTCTTGAATGCATCTAGCCATTAATTCCTTGAAACCAGAAATTACATGATTGTTTAGAAGAGTAGTCATGAACACGTACCACTCAGATGGTAATCCTCCAAGAGTCATGAGTGCCATTTCCTTGTTAGTAATAGCCAGTCTATGATAGATTTCCTTGGAGGTGCCCAGTTCAGAGAAGTATGCCACCAAGTGCCTGTCGATAGAGTCCCGTATGATCTTCTACTTTGATTTCTTCGGTTTTCCATTTGTTCCATGCAGCAGTGGATGCATTTGATGGAGGCTCAACAATATTGCCTCTTACATGGTCTAACACTCCTTGATCTTCTAGGGATAGATCGATAGACATCTTCCATCCATGATAGTTAGCTTTCTCACAAAGCTTGTCTTCGGTAGGAAAGAGTGTTGAGAACCCCATAGTTCTTTTAGGATAGCCTTGCCAATCTTCTCTTCGATAATTGCTCTTGCTCTTACTTGGACTTTGTCTTCACCTCAGCTCCGATACCATGTTGAGTTATGCCATGTTTTATCTTTATAACGGTTTACTTCTTTTTCTTATCATATTCCACAGATTAGAAATCACATTTACATAAAGTAAAGTGTAGATAAAACATTAAACGATCGATAGAAAGCAAGCCAAGACAAGGGACACAAGATGTGGCAGCTAGCCAGGGACAAACCGCACAATGTGTGGGGAAACCATTTGATCAAATCTTATTTTATCTTCAATAATTCAGAAGAGAGAAATAGTACAATAAATCTGATTCATATCAGCAGTAGCAAACCCTAGATGAGCATCATTAGCATTAGCGGCTTCATTATCAAACTAGGGCAGACGATATCTCACAAACCAACCATCGGATTGACTTCATTCCACCTCCAAAAGTTGTAGCTTCCCAAGGAGATTCAAATGAGCCTACAACATAGTTTAGATGATGAGATATTCTAGGCCACGTAGGTCAATCTTTATTTCTGCAGTTGTGGCTTCAGTTTCAGCAATTTCTGGCTTCAAACTAGGGCAGTCGATATCTTGCAAACCGTTCGTCGGATTTACTTCATTACACCACCAAAAGTTGAGGCTTTTAGGGGAGGTTTAGATGAACCTACAATATAGTTCCAAATAGGGGATCTTCTAGGCCACGCAGGTCAATCTTTACATCTACAGTTGCAACTTCAGTTTTAGTAGTTTTCAGCTTCAAACTAGGGTAGTCGATATCTTGCAAACCGTTCTTTGGATTGACTTCATTCCACCACCAAAAGTTCTGCATTTCAGAGGTGTTTTAGATGAACCTGCAACATAGTTCCAAAGAGGATATCTTCTAGGCCACGTAGGTCAATCTTTACTTCTGTAGTTGCAGCTTCAAGTTCAACAGCTTCCGGCTTCACATGTGTGAGAGAGAGACCCATTTCTGCGCAGTAGAGAAGAGACTCATTTCTGCGTAGTAGAGAGAGAGAGAGAGAGATGTGATGAGAAGAGTGAGTGCAAATGAGGAAAAGTCCTCCAATATTTATACACAACGTTGGTGTTTGAATAGATGCAACTGTTGGGCTTCTGAGCCTACATGAATTGTAGGTCGGCTTGATAATAATTCCATAATCAAAATAAATTCATATCTCTATGAATACTTATCGGAATCGAATGATATTTATATCAACCCTACACCTCTTGATGAGAGGAATCTAATAAAAATATTATCAGCCATGAATAAGATGACCCGCATGATGTTTTGCCCTGGTTTCCAATTCTAACAATGTACCAAGTTAGCGTGCGATCCTGAAAAGCACTAACCATCGTTGCCTTCTTCATGTGATCATCTTTGACGCCTTGAGCTTCCGATACAACTTTTATGATGAACCAAAACTGGTATGGGTCCTCATTTCCCAAAGCTTTAAACAATGGAAGCTTCACCAAATTTTCCATGTTGAACTATGGTGGAAGTGGTGGTGGTGTGGACGAAGTCACGGGTGTTGGTGGTGAAGGTGGAGGTGGTGTAGGTGGAGGTGGTACTCGCGGGAACCCTTGTTTTATCAACTGAACTGCACTTTGCGGAGAAGCTTGTGCTACTCCCTCTTCATTACTCAAAGGAGGTGAAACTAATAGGCTATATTTAGGACCCTTTCTTCCTTCTTTCCTGTCAGTCTTTCCACTTCGCGTAGCTCCGAACATCAAGGTAGCTACATAACCGACTTTTCACACAATAAAATCTTAATCCAAGTATTTAAAGACTTCAAGTACTTACCTCGTGGGCCTTTGAAAAAACATCATTCTGCTTCGTTGTAACTGACTGAGGTATCAACCGTGAATTAAGTCATAAACCCTCCTATGATATGATTGAGCCAATGATTGACAATGCGGGTGATCTTATCATCAAAGGCTTCTAGTATTTGTACTAACTTTGGGGTCTAGATAATAGGACTGTCAAGCCTCCACCTTCCTTGGCTATCCGCTAGCTTCACAATCCACTCGTATAAGTCAACTAGAAAGGAACATAAAAAGATCTCATGTATTTCCATATACAAGTACCTTTCTAGCCACTATTTCTTTGTCTATCGCAAATTTCAATTCTCCTACGCCACGAATTTGTGGATCTTCCTATCCAACCAGTATTCGATCTCTTTCTTAGTTGGATTCCAGTGATACGACATCACGCATCTCTCATGCAGATTCATGGTCTTGGCAACAGATCCATTTGTTAGCTTTATGGGCCCTGACCTAGGTTGAACATTAGTCAACCAAACAAATCCCTACACTATTGGCCCTTTCAGCACCAGCCCGTGGAGCGCGGACCGAAGTCTCACCTGAAGTCTCACCCAAAGTAGTATTGGGGGGTGCTAGGACCAATTTTTCACACCCTAAGAGGGTTGTGATGTCGGTTTATACCCCCTTCTTCTTCCTCCGCACAGGTCGCTAAGCCTTAGGGCTTATCGATCTACCCTCAATCCCACCCTTCAGTACCTTTGCAAAGGTGTACGATTGACCTTCACATAGCCCTAACCAGTGGTTCAGGTACTTCCCATTGCTATGATGATGTACTGTATAGGTTCCAAAGCTATCTCAAGTGTCTACTTATTCTACCAATCAATTACAATTATCGTCGCGTAAATTAATATTCTTATTTGCATTCAATTAACTGGTATAATCACCTACATTAGCGCATCAAATAACCATAGTAATATAAACCCAGATCGCAATATAATCAAATGATTTAACAGAGACTAAATACATAGTAATTTTAGGATACTTATTTTTATTAATATCTTCCAGTTTAATCTAGACTATATCCACCCTGCGCACACAACTGTAGGGGTCCACGCACTCAGCTCCAGACTTCTACCCTAGGTCTTTGTGCACTAAGCTGCAAAGCCTCTACCTATGCTATGACCCCAATACACTTAGAATTATCCTCTACTTTGCTACTTACTCTTCACTCTTATCATTGTTCTAACTACTTGGAGCTTACTTACATAGCTCCTTTTTATACAATCCCATGATCCACGAACCATGGGTAGATCTTTATAGTCAACTTGACACTTTACAAAATAAGGGTGGACAACCCTTTATGACTCTTGACACCTTCGCGCTCCACGACCACAAAATGTAGAGACTTTGCAAATTTATTACAAAATTGTCCCAAAACATGGGCTTTTAGCCCCAAAACTACTCTTGGGGGAACCTGTTCCAAACAGACATGTATTGGCTAACTGTGGTGTCCATGTTGAGCTATTATATTGTTGAGTGATGGGTTTTTTCTCGGTGTATCATGTCGTCATCTCCGCATGGAAAAGTGCACAGGGTCTTCGATAGTGTTGGTCTTTGCTTGATGGTGCATGTGTATGTGTCCCTTTCGCTTGTTGCTCTATGTGTTTCATACATTCGTTCAACTGTGAGTAAGACTTCTAGCATGCACTCCTTCTTCATCTCATTCGTCATCATGCTATGTTTCATTAATGTACCTATTCATACAATTACTCATGGTGAGACAACATCAAATCCAAAAATATCCTAGTCTAACATGATGCATTTTTTTCCATTTCGGTGCAGGTGACTTAGAGAGGGACAAGGCACTGAAACTATGCAAAGCACAACTCAGGCCGAGATGAGTGGCTCTGGGGCACTATCGAGAAAATCTTTGTAGATGTTACTGGGTGGTATATTTATGCAACCTAGGACAATAGTGATAGCTTCGAGGTAGAACACAGTTGGTTAGAATTGCATAGTTCCCGAGAGGAAGATAGGAAGGGTGTCTGGAAGAACTCTTGAGCAACTCTGCGTAGTTTTCATGATGAGGACTGGGGAGGTCATCCGGGGATCTAGCTAGGAATCTACATAGTTTCTCTGAGGAATACAAAGAGGGAAGTAGGAGACACTGACAAACATTTTTGCCTAGTTATCTAGAGCAAGGCTGGATCGGGCTACAGGGAGCTGCTGGTCATAACTACACATTTATGAGAGACAGTGTCAGATAATTAGTTGCTATGTAGTTTTTGGGATGAGTGATGAGCAAGGTAGTATGGAGATTGCCAGTCAAAACTGTGCAATTTTCATAGGCAGAGCAGAGTAAGCCAGTAAGAGGCTTGCTAGTCAAATTTGCGCAATTCCTTCAAATAGGGTAGTGATAGGCAGGATAAGTGAGACTCATATGACTTTGTTGTTTCTGTAGACAATGTAGAGCAAGAAGTTGGGAAAATTTTACGCAATTTTTGGGAGTAGTGTAGCCTCGAGTCACAATGCAGTTCAACTTTTTTGGAAAAGCAGAGGGAGGCTTGACGAGTGATCTTGTGGGAAGTGCAGATTGGATCGGACTTGGGGACAGATTCTACGTTGTATTGGGAGAAATTCGGCTTGCTCACTTCTAGGATTACCTAGTGCAGGATGCCCCATAGGATAGCCTCAAGCTCTGCGAAGTTCTAGGCAGTAGAGCAGGGTCACTCAGAGTTGAGGCTACTCAATGCAGCTCAGTTGTGGTCTGATTGAAGGAGGGTTGTCCGATCGACATATTTTCAGGAAAAATGGCTATGTATGAGAGGAAGTGAACTTCTGAATACATGAAATTGTGATCCCACACTTAGCATGACTCGATTGCAAGACACCGCAAACCAATAAGAGAACATTAGGGAAAATTTTAAGAAGAACCCTAGATTTATATGTATAATAAATGGGCTAATCCCCATGATACATAGGAAAAATGGGAGGCAATTTTATCAATAATATAATATGTATATATAATTTTTCTGGTGAATCTCTCACTAGATTATATTATCTTGTACAGTGATGGAGAATCTTTCACTGAATTATAAAATCTTGTAAGATCTTGGCAAATATTTTACTGAATAATAAAACATTGTGAAGTCTTGGCGAATGTTTTGTTAAAGTATGAAACCATATATGAAAATAAGAAAACATATTCATTAAATTGTAATATACTAACATACATGTTTAGAAAATGAAACATAATTTTCTCTTCCTACAAACAATGTTCCAAGTTTCAGTGGCTGTGTTTTTCAAGGTTCTTACAATACACTCTTTCATATCCTTCTATTAGTTTTGATAATATTCCACAAAAACGTTCTTGTAGGTGTTGATATTGACAATGAGTTTTGTAAAGGTAGGAGAGATTAATCTTTTCTCTACAACTTTTGTCAAGCTACCACGTTTTTCAAGTTATCAAATTTGTTTCTTATTCCATAGACTCCAACTATGAGATAAAAGGAACACATCAAGTTTGTTTACCCCAACACGCCAACAAGTAGCAAGCCCCAACTATATTATATAAGAAATTATTAGGTATCCCAAGGGCTTGAAGGGGATCTAACTGAAAGAAGTGACCATTATGAGAATCCTTCCAATCAATATATGAATATATAAATGTAGTTTTATTATTATTTTAATTGGAAATCTTCAATTAAGTAATAAAACTTAATTATGTCTCTCCCAATCTAAATTGCTTATTAGCATAATTCACTACCCTCATAGGTCTCGAATTTTTTAACAGCATTGTAACATGTAGATTAATTTCCTTTTTGGTGAAAAATCTCCACCTTTTAGGAAAATATGGTGCAGTAGCTCCAATCCCTACAGATCAAGACAAATTAAGAATAACACAGAAGATGAAAGGTTGTACAAACCAACTTATTTTTCAAACAACTAATCCCACATCAGTACCTAAAGTTTTTCATGAAGATATCATATTGAGAATGTTTGAAAAATGGTGAGAAATCTTCTGCAAGGGTGATGCGGAAAGAGTGATAAGATTTCATTGTTTTGAATTTTTTTTGTTAAATCAGAAAAATTTAAACCAATATTAATGGAGATATTGATATTTTTTACTAAATTTTTTGAAGTGATTAAATGTAGCTTTAACTATTCCCCTTAAGATATTTTGACAATATAATTTCCTAAGTCCATTTAGTATCTTCATTATCATAAAAACCAACATATATCCATCTTAACTCCACATCTACCACTCTCAGGGGATGAAATTTATTTATCCCTCTTAGCACTTGGTAGACCCAAAATTAATATGGATCTAAGAGGATAGAATTTCCCCTTTAAATAGTTTATGCTCACATGAATACCATGGTATTACCATGGGTCAATACCATGGGTTATCTTAAACGTGGAGCTTAAAAATTACTATTATTAATCTATAAAAATTAATAAAATTAATAATTGATTTTTATTTTATTTTTTATTTTAACCAAGTTAAAATGTTTAACATACATTAAATTACAACATCCATTTTTACTCTTGATTCAAGAAGCCCCGAGAAGGATCAAATATTTTTTCACTCTATGCTAGTTTGTATATCACGATATTTGATGCCTCTCAGGGCATAGTAGGTACAGAGTAAAATGGATTTATGTTGGTTTAATTCCCCCATTTAAATAGGCTACATTCCCTGTGAATAACATGGGTCAATACCATGCGCCATTTTTATTGTTATTAATACTAATATTAGGGTTAATAATGTTTTTCGCATGGTATTAATAATAGTCTAGCCCATGGTATTTGGCCCATAGCATTTTCCCCATAGGTTTCACCTAAATATAAAGCATTTTTTGAGTGTTCGTAAATATAAGGTGACTTATGGAGTAAATATAAAAAAATGTTTTATTTGTTTACCATACCTCTTTTTTATTTATATTTTTATTAATTTACCATACATCCTTTACAAATATGGTATTTGGCCCATAGGAATCACTTAAATAAAACCTCTTTTTTGAGCCTTCATAAATAGAAAGAGGGTTATGGACTAAATATAAAAAGAAGTTTTATTTATTTACCATACCTTTTGAGTAAGTATAAAAAGAGGTTTTATTTATTTACCATACCTCCACTTTATTTATATTTTTATTTGTTTACACCCTTGCATGTATATAAGGTGATTTATGGAGTAAATATAAAAAATGTTTTATTTATTTACCATACCTCTCATTTATTTATATTTTCATTAATTTACAATACCTCTTTTATAAATATGGTATTTGCCCCATAGGATTCACTTAAATAAAGCCTATTCGTGAAAATTAGGGCAAATGGAAGGTTGTAACTCCTAATTTCAAGGGCTAAATTTACCTTTTTTACCCTCTCCCTTAAAATAAGGTGGGCTATTTGAGGCGATTTGTAAAAATGTACTATAATACAAAATATTCCCCCACTAAAAATTTAAAACCCCTTAATTTCGCCAAAGGGCGAACATTCGCCCCTAAAATTTTCCATGGACAACATGTGCTCAGTGTGATTGATTTAAAGGTTAACAAAGACAAGTGCGACACTTGAGATAGATCTTCAAATGACACTTGAGATAGATCTTCAAATGACTGCGAATATTCTTGTGCAACAGTGCTTGCAACTTCTTATGTGACTATGACTAATGTTCACAAAGGGAAAAAAAAATCATGCACACAAAGACAAAGCTTCGAAATTTCCACAATATACTCGCAATCATGACATAGAAATTAACATGCCAAGAGACGACCAGTGGTTGGCCAACCAAAAAGGGTATGAAGGATTGATAAGAGCTCATGGAATGAGCCCGAGTGTTTGCAACCATAAGGGGAAAAACCAAGGAAGGCTCTAAAATTTGGATGTAGGCCAAAATTTTGGAGGGTGTTGCAGCCACTACAACACTTGGCGACACACTCGTTGAATACTAGCTTCTCTGTTTCGGTAAATTTTCATCACAGGGCCTTAACCTTTCAGAAAGTATTGATTTGTTGTACATGTTACTTTGTCTTTCCCACTTACCCCATGGATAGACATGATTCATCTTGTACCAACTTAGTCAAACACAACAAAATTTTCAGCTAGATCACAGTGTTGCAAAATCGAGAAGGGTAGTTTGGCTCGTGAGTTTAAGATTTTCAAAGTATAATTTTTCATCTCTAGTGTTCATATTCTATCAACGGGATTGGAAAGTACCCTGGTGGATTCACATAGGAACAAAAGAATTTTTCCACTACCACTGAGCCTAGATAGTAACCCGGTGGAGTTGTCAGCTTCACCTCTCTACGTAGGAAGCATTTCTATTCTTTTACCTTTGAATTTTATTTTTTGAAAGAGAACTGTGCATAGGAACTTATTTATTTTGAGGTAGAAGAGGGATCCCATGTTATTGACATTAGAAGACGTTGTTCGTTTAGATAAGCATGTAAAACCTCTGATTTAGATTTGCTTGTTTAGACTTTTCCCCTTCTTTGTTTCTACTAGTTGGATAAGGTTGAACACACAAAGCAGAAGACTGAGTCCACACATGGGGTTCCCTATTTTGGACACAGGTTCATGGTTTGACCAGAGCTTCCCTTACAGATGGATTTTATTTTCCATATAGACTTCATCTTCCAAAAGTTGCAACCAAGCACAAAGAAGGTGGACGTAGGAAAAACAAAGTGAAGTGAAAACAACAAAGTAAAGCAACAGAACAAGTAATGGAAAGACTATCTACATAGGGTAGGGCATGACCCTAGATCATTGAAAATAACATTCTAAATCTTGGCCATTGATAGGATGGTTGTCAATCCTGCCATCAAGTGATTGTGGATGATATGTGTGTTGGACAATTTTTTCATGAACCATTAAAGGATCAATCTAAAGGTAATGGAACTTCATGTGTTTGTATTTGTCTTCGTGGGGTCTACCCAACTTCAAGGCTAAGTCACCCGCAATGAAGATGGTGTTCTCTACAGAATTTCGATAAAGCCATATCTTGATATGGTTCTGGTGGAGTGAAATTTTTTCCTTTTCCTTCATCTGTTCTTCCTGTAACTTGTGTAATGTGTCCATCCTATGCTGAACAAATAGACACGGCTTGCCTCGGGATTCTTGGGATAACTGGAGAGCAGAAAAGTAGATATTTTGTGGGAGAATGGATTCTTTCCCCTATACAAGGAAGTATGGAAATGTGTTCAAAGAGGGCTCAGGTGTAACTCGGTCAGCCTAGAGTGCATTCACCACAGTGTAATGCTAGTTTCTTTGCTCAGAGTAGATGACTTTTTTTATGATGCAAATGAGATTCTTGTTTGTAGATTCAACAAGACCATTTCCTTGCAGGTAGTAGTTAGCTGAATGTTTAAGCACAATACCATATTGCAATGAAAAATAATAAAGTTTCAATGAAGAGAAGTAAGTTTCATTGTCGAAAACAAGTGATACAGGAACACCAAACCTCAAGGAAGTAGATGACTTCTTGGTCATTCACTTTTTTAAGAGGAACTATTTTTTTCCACCACATGAAGTAATATGTAGTAGTCAGGATGTAGCGGTGTTGCTTTGATGAATGTGGGAATATATTCCCTATGATGTCTAAGCCCCATAGCTAGAATGGGTCATCCACTGCAACTGGTTGTTGATCTTCGATTTTTGCTAGTGCATCACTCATAGACCGGGCACTCTCATCCATAAGCATATGGATGTTTAAACAATGTGGGCCAGTAGAAACCAGTTCTCATGAATTTATTAATTGTTGTGTTACCCGTGAAGTGACCTTTGGATGGTTCGTCATGTAGATAACATAACAATCTCTTTGAATCATGTGCTTCCAGGAAGCTGAGCAAAATGCCATTGTTGTGCTTTTTTTAATGCACTCTATGCATCAACTGGTAAGGTAAGGCTTTGAGTAAAATTGTCCTCTTCCTCCGTTTGGAAAAGTGAGAGGGTATGGTACTGTGCCAAAGTTACTGGTGGACTTCTTCTTACCAGGATTTGTCGCGCGAAGTGGGTGGTGCTCGCACTACCTTGTACATATCAATTTGTTTCTCCCAATCGAGGAGCTCTTCTTCTTCCTCTTATGCATGTACCGCTTTTACTCCTAGTCTATAGAGACCATAACCCTTGATAGTGTGGACTAGATTGATGTCAAGATCATACTTTTGTAGTCCTGTCATCTAGTTCACACGTATTTCACCGAGATCTTGTTGAGCAAGCAACAATCTGACTACCAGGTGTGGCACAAAGACTATGTAATGATTTTTCAGCAGGTAGGGCCTAAAATATTTCAGTGCCTTGTATACATTGTATGCTTGTTTATCCATGACGAGATATTTGAGCTCGATTTCCTGCATGCTCGTTATCATGAAGGATATGGGATGTTCATTGTTCAACTCATCCTTTTGAGTGAGTACTGCAAGAGTGAAGTGTCGGAAGTGAAAGTATAAAGAAATAAATTCTTGTTGAAATTTGGGTTGTACAACACAGGTGCTTCTAATATTTCTTGCTTAATACAGCTAAATGCATCCTTTTCCTTCTTCCCCTAGTTGTAAACTACATCCTTCTTCATCATCTGTTGTATAGGTTTGAAAGCCTTTGCATAATCTAAGATGAACTTAAGGAGGAATTTGATCTTCCCCAAGAAGGACTACATAGATTTCTTGTTCACTGGGTAAGGAATTTGTGTGATAGTCTAAACTCGGTCTAGATCAATCTTAATCCCACTCTTGGTAATGATGTTCCCAAGGAGGTTCCCCTCAGACACTACAAGGACACTCTTCTTGGGATTCAAGGATATCCCATAATTTCGACATGGCTCAAAGATATTCTTAACATGGCATAGTTGCTCTGACCATTCTCTAAAAAAGGATGTCACATCATGAAGGTCAACCACCACACTCTATCCGATCAGCCTACAAAAGGTGATTTCCATAGCATGCTGAAACTTTGCGCCTACATTTACCAACCCAAATTTCATTCTTCAATAAGTGAACATACCCCACTTGGTACAAAATGTAGTTTTAAGCCTATCACGTTCTGCTACTAGAACTTGGTTATATTTGGAAAAACCATCAACCAGATAAAACATTTCTACTTTAGATATTTTCTGCAAGATATGTTCCATAGATGACATAATGTAGTTGACTTTGTCTCAAGCGAGATTCAGATTTTGGAAATTTACACACAGGTGGGTCTCCCCAAACTTCCTTATGATAGGAACTAATTTTGAAAGCCAAGTAGAATTAGGATCCTTGTAAATTATCTGAGCATCCAACAACTTAGTTAATTATTTTTGTATGAGCGGTTCAAGTGACAAATGGACTGTTCTGAGCTTTTGATGAAATGGCATGACCCCTTCTTTGTTAGAATATTCCGACACATAGGAAATAGTTAAGTATAACTTGGTCTAGTGTAGAGTTAGGTAAAGTGTGTTTCTTTAATGTGTACTTTTGTAACTTACAATCTGATGGTTCATTCTCTCCTTGGTATTACCGACACTTGATCTGTGGCTTAACACTCGATTGGTCCATGATCTCTATTTAAAGAGCATGAAGGGTAATTTTTAGGTTAACCATTCATGAGAGAATCTTATGTAAAATTTCATTCTTTCAGTAATAAATTTCCTGAAGTGGCCACATTGGCTCTGGGCGTGGATTGTTTCCCTCTTTGAGGGTTTAACCACGTCAACAATATTGGTTTATTGATCTGTGATATGTTTGTGAGCAGTGTCCTTTGGTGTTCTTTTTGAGGAAGTTACCCTATAAATTCCTACATGCTATCAAAGCCATTTTTCTTTGAATCAGCCTAATTTTTTGAGATCTTTCCATTGGAACACTTAGTTTCAACATCTATAGCTTCAGTTTCTATTAAAATGGAAAGTCCATGCCAATTTATTCTTGACAACACCAACTACTTCCAATGGTGGTCCTACATTGTGGAATTTCTTAGAAGTAAAGGTCTTTACAGAATAGCCTCATGCCAAGAAACCAAACCGAAAGATGAAGAAAAGGCAGCCAAATTTGAAAATAGGCAAGATCAACCATGTGGGTTGATAGGGATGTCTATTTCTCCAAACCTTAGATTCCATATCGTAGAACTTGATAACCCTAGTGAAGCAATGAAACAAATCACTAAAGTTTTTGGAATTAAAAATGAACTTAGAGCCCATCAACTCGAAAATGAGTTTCTTACATTGGACCGCAATAATTTTTCTTCCAATGAAGACTTTTTTTCCAAGTTCAAGACCCTTACACTTCTCTTGGAAGGTGTTAAGGTTAAGAAAGAAGATGGTAACCTTATCTATTCCATTCTTACTAAGTTGGGACTAGCCTAGTCTGTGTTTGTTTCCACCTTTCATTCTACAAGAGAAGCACTCATTTCTCAAGGACAAGACTACAAGCCCCCTTCCTTTGATGCCTTTTGTGATTCTTTAATAAGAGAACAAGAAAAGCTCTTACATCTTGGTCTTCTTAATCTTGGAAACTCTTCTAAGAAAGCCTTAGCCAGTCAATACCAACCAAATTTAAAGAATCCTAAGAAGTTGTATGCTGAAAAGAATGGTCCTAAACCAAACAAGGGTCCTAAGAAATTTCACTCTCAAAATGAAAAATCATTTCAACAAAATGATCAGGCAAATAGAAATGAAGGCAAGAATATTGATAGACATTGCCACTTCTATAATCGATATGGCCACTTAGAATCCAAATGCTTTAAGAAGATGGAAGCCTTGGAAGCAGCAATAAAGAAGCATAACATCCATTTGGAGCACTCTTCAACTTCAACTTCGTCTTCAGGAATATCACTTTGTGCATGTGGTTGTCAAGCATCTCGGCCTGACTTTGCACTAATTTTATCTTCTTCTTCTCATTCTTATGAGTGGCTCATTGATTCTGGAGCTTCTTATCACCTCGCCAAAAAAAAAGCCATGTTTTCTTATTTAAATGATTGTAACACCAAAAACATATATGTTGGTGATGACAGATCGCTTAGTGTTGTCGGGACTGGAACTGTTCATATAGACAATGGTAAATTTAATGATGTATTATGTGTTCCAACCTTATCCTGCAACCTTCTATCTGTATATCAGATAACTCATTTAGGTGACGGTAAAATTGTTGAATTTTCACCTCACGATCTTGTAATTAAGGACCTAAGAGATCCTAGATAGATTTTAGCTACTAGCATTGCTGATGATTCTACAAGGTTGTATAATTTTAACAACTTTGGTTCATAAAATCTTCCCTCGGTATTTGTTGCTCATAACAATGAAGTGAGCAAACTTTGGCACGAGCGATTTGGTCACTTAAACTATCACTCCCTTCAGAATCTATGTAAAGAAAATATGGTGACAGGTCTTCCAATGGTATCTTGCAGAGATGGTGTTTGTTCCAGATGTGTACTCAGAAAACATCATCGGGATAGTTTTGAGAAACATTCCTCTTGGCACGCCTCAGCCCCTTTAGAGCTTGTGCATAGTGATTTATGTGGTCCATTTCCAGTTGTTTCATTCTCTAGCTACTTGTATTTCTTAAATTTCATTGATGATTTTTCCAGACGCACTTGGGTATACTTCTTAAAACTCAAGAGTGAAGTATTTAACATTTTCTTGGCCTTTAAGGCCTTTCTTGAAAAAAAATCTAGACATCAAATTATTAAGTTAAGATATGATAATGGCAGAGAATATGTTAACAACAAGTTCATCAACTTTTTCACTAATAATGGAATTCAAATGCAACATACTATTCCATATACTCCACAACAAAATGGTGTAGCTGAAAGGAAGAATCTCACCTTAAAGTAAATGGCTAATTGTATGCTTCAATCTAAAGGACTTAGTCTTAATTTTTGGGCAGAAGCAATTAACTGTGAAAATTACATAATAAATCACACTCCTACTAAGGTTTTAATGAATATCACTCTAGAAGAATCATGGAGCTCAATTAAACCAGATGTAAGTCACTTTTGTGTTTCTGGAAGTGAAGCAAGGACCCATATTCCAGATTAGAAACATAAAGCTTTTGAACCTAAGAGTGAAAAATGTATTTTTGTTGGATATTTTAAAGATGTCAAAGGATACAGACTCATTCCACTTAAGTCTAAAGATATTATCATTGTAAGACATGTAAAGTTTGTTGAAAATATATCGGCCTACAAGCCTAGTTCGGCAGATGTGCCACCTCTCTCTATCCCTTCTACATCTGAAAATATTTCTTCTTCAGATGATGACAGAAAGGATGAAAATCCTCCCCCACCTTTTCAGGATCCTCCTTTAGCTCCTCAGCTTCCAAAATGGGTCTGTACTACTCGGGATGTAGCAGGTGCTCTTGCAGTGATCCTACAGATCAGAATTGCACACGTTCTCAGTTCAGTAGAGCCTCTTCTTTACTGGCTCAAGCTTCAACGAAATATGATCCTGACACCTTTGTAGAAGCTTTAGGCCATCCATATTTGGACGTAGTTATGAATGAAGAATATAATCCATTATTGGAAATTGATACATGGGATCTTGTTCCTCTTCCAAAGGGATGAAAACTTGTTAGATGCAAATGGTTTTACAGAACCAAGTATGGCCCAGATGGAAAAGTTGATAAACATAAAGCTCGTCTTGTTGTTAAGGTTTTTTCACAAGTTGAAGGCATTGACTATAGTAAAACCTTATCCCCTATTGCCAAAATGAACTCTATCCACCTTGTTCGTTCCCTTGCTACCTCTCACAAATGGGAGGTCCATCAGATGGATGTTAAATCTGCCTTCTTACATGGAGATTTGCATGAAGAAATCTATATGGAACAACCTACTAGCTTTATAAAAACATACTGTAGCCTTGTATGTTAGCTTAAGAAATCCCTTTATGGTCTCAAGCAAGCCCCTCGAGCTTGGTATGCCAAGATGGATAGCTTTCTTTTAGAAACAGACTTTTCTAGGTGTCATTTTGACAATACTATCTACACCAAGAAAGTGGGCACGTCTCTTATCATTCTTGTTCCTTATGTTGATGATCTTATCCTTACTAGTAGTAATCCAAACGTTATAAACCATGTGAAGTAAAACCTTAAAAAGAAGTTTGAAATGATAGACTTAGGACACTTGCATTATTTTCCTGATCTTCAAGCCTTGCAATACAAGGAAGGTATTTCCCTTTCCCAGTCCAAGTATGTCTGTGATCTTCTACGCCATTTTCACATGGAAGACTGTAAACCAACCCCTTCTCCCTTTCAGTCTAGAGAAAAAATTTTAGTCACTTGTGCTTCCACCGAAGTTGATGGTACCCTATACCATTAACTTGTAGGGAAAATTTTGTATCTGACCCATACTCGTCCTGACCTTTCCTTTGATGTTGGCCTTATTGCTCGATTTATGCAAAACCAACATGAATGTCATTGGAAAGTAGCTAAACCAATACTTCATTACTTTTGTTATCACTCAGGTTGTCCCTCAGGTTGTAATAAAGGGATACGGCCGAGGTAACCACAGACCAACTTTGGACTGCAGGTTCTAGCCCACCTATAATCAGAGAGGGCTCTCTCTTTATGATTTAGCTTTATTTGAAAGGATTTTAGGCTAGCTATTGAATTCGGGAGTTTTGTTTTGATTTTGGTGGGAAGATTGATGTTTTTAGGTAAAGAGGCAGGTATAGTGTGAAAGTTTCAAACCATTGGGCATGGAGTCAAGGAGTAAAACTGCTGGTGCATTTTCTTGGTCACAGGAGAGGTATGGAGCAAGGTAAGTGCGCATGAAACAATGTTTTAGGTTTAAAGGATGGAGTGAATGCTAAGTAATGAGAGGCAGTTAAGAATCTCTCGATCAACTTAACATAGGGAAACAACGGAGCCCTACCTAGGGGCAGTAAAGAATCCCTAGATAATTGGAAAACACAGGTGAATTAGGGTAAATATGAGCCAGAAGGAATTCATATTCATTACCAATTCATTCAGATGAAAACATAAAGAAACAACAGAAATTGAGCATAGAGTGTATTTAAACAAGCTCTAGGCTAATCTTTCTTTCTGCTATTTAGATAGTGGTAAACAATGAACAGAGGTAAGATGCACTTATTGTTTCATGCTGCAGTGTAGGAATTCCATCTTTCAGTCTCTAGAAGTCATTAACAACACATCAGACAGTGTCTTCTCCAGGCTTTCAGCAATCTTTGATTACAGAAACAGTCTTAGGTATACAGTGCGAGTATCTAGTGAGAATTATCAATCGACCAACCCTTAAAACAGTACAGAGGGTGGTATATATAGGGAAAACTCTCCTAATTTCCTTTATTACAACCTGACCTAAACAGGTCTGAGACATGATTACTTTTAACCTAATCTTATCCAGAAATAAATGCAATAAAATATCTTGAGCTGCGCTGAGAGTAGCTGTATCAAAACTGAGTAAATGTGTTGTGTTCGGTGGCTTGGTGCAGTGTTTCTGTAATAACTATGCATGGGCTTCTGCTCCACTAGAGTTCAGTGGCTTTAAGTGCTTTAACTATGATTTGAGAGCTGGGATGGGCTTACACAACTTGATTTGACTTTGTTGGCTGCCATTCAATGTAACCTGCTTTGGGAACTGAAGATTTCCATTAAACAATTTAATTGGTACACTTTGCTGCTTCATCTCTCCTCTGATACTCTTTGAAAATGAATTGGGTAGCTTCTCTCCATCGCTGTGGGTCAAATCACAAATTAATGGATGTTGTTCGGCCCTCTATTTCTTTTAGAACTGTCTTCTGATCCTTTCTGCATGCTTCGCGAAGAAAACGGGTCTTTCAGCACCTTTCAGGCTTGTTGGGGGCTGTGCAATGAGGGGTTTTCCATTTCAGCTCATTTCCCGTAGCCATGCGTGATTAGCACTAGGTGCTAATAACACATGAAAAACTGCCTCAGAAACTGAATCCAGGCTTCCTAAGCACGATTTTCGCCTTTCGCCTCAAAAATTGATGATGACATCAGCATGACGTAAGCGGGCGGGACCTGGTACGGCGGATGACATCAGCATGATGACGTCAATGAGATGACGTCAGCATGATGACGTCAGCGAGATGACGTTAGCATGTATGGTGGATGATGTGGCAGGGACATGGTGGTAGTGATGTGGCAAAGGGTGACTCGGCAGGAGGATGACATGTGCAGGTGATGTGGCGAGGTCTTGGCGCAGTCGTCAAGGGAAGGGACAGGCAGTTTATGGTTTTCGTCGGACTACCTTTGGTACGGGGGCAGTTTCTATCCGAGCGGCTCTGACGCAATAGAAAGTGAACAGGTGTCTTATGTACGGGGAGAAAACCACTGCAATATCGGAGGCTAACGTCTGGACGTAGGGGGTGCTCCGAAATCGGTGAGAGCCATTGAATGGGGAAGGGGCGGATCGGAGGGCTGACGGGATGGTTAGATGGCGAAGGGGTAAGGGACGGGGCCCGCCCAAATATTTAATGAAAAATGCGATGCGGCGGGGGTTTTGAACTTACGAAAGTGGGTTTCGGGGTATTTTATATAAGGCTCGGGCGGGATAAATGATTTTAGATAATGTTTAATAAAACTTTTAAACATTAATATTTGAGAAATGATTGCGGAGGGGAAAGATAGAAGGTTTTAAGGGGTAAAGGGGTGAATGAGGAAGGTTATTAGCGTAACCAAATGTTAGGCTAATCCCAGGACACGGAAGGCTAAAGCTGGGTTCCGGATGAACTCAAAATTTCCAAGACTTTGATAAATATGGCTATAATGCCAAGGGATGGGAATAGATATATATAGGGGAGTTATATAGTGCTTTTAGTAAGGTAAGGGGAAATGATGTAGGGAGTTAAATAATATAGTTAGTAATTAATATGGAGGTGACCAGAAAGCGCTAAGGTAGGGGACCTTAGGCCATTTTGGGGAATAGAACTTTGTAAAAGAAGAATCAAAATACTTGAGTGAAGCAGATCTTCACCAAGGGCAATGTTATGGAACATGATGAAACTAAGAGGAATCAAGTAGATCTTGACCTCTTTAGGGGAGTTAGTAAATGATTTGGGGAAAGAAGAAGGGGAGGTTAGACATGCCTCGCTTGAGCTCCTTCATATAAAATGCCTGACATATGTGACCTGAATATATGTAACACTTGAAAACAGGAAATGGATCACATGGCTTGATTCTGCAACCACAAAAGGTACATACCCAGCCTACTTACCTAACATTTTTTGCTTGTTTTTGGTTTGGGTGCAGTTAGACTTGCAGACCCAGCTTTACAATATTTTTTTTTTTTTTGTTCTCCTATCTAAATCTACACTTATTTCTGCCAAGGGCCCAGATTAAGCAGTTGGGCTCCTTTGATTCTCTACCTATATACAAATTTTCCAAGATTAAACTGTTTGGACAGATATCATTCTCTATATTCTACAACAGGAAATTGAAACCTAGGGAGGCAAAGATTAAATTGTTTGGCCTTCCCTTAACTAAAAGAAATCTTCAAAAATGGAATGCAACACTGTCACTTAGACTAGCACACTTTCATGGCATCTTGTGGAAATATGGAACACTGCAGCCTGCAAAGTATGGCATATTTGGCATGTAAAAATGTCAATCATGAAAAATGAGCACCTGTTGCAACAGGAGGCTAAAATAGATTCTGAAATATTTTATGGCTTTCACCAAGGCGTAAGCTTGCTTTTCTAAAATTTTGTACTTCAGTTCAACATTTGCTAATGTCTTACTAAAGAAAGAAATAGGTTGTTCTATACCTTGCTTCCCTTTTTGCAGCAAAACTCTAGCAATTGTATCTTCAGAAGTGAATGTAAAAACAAGAAATTCCTTGGTAAAATCAGGGCTGATAAGTGCTGGTGCTTGTGTAAGAACCTTATTGATTTCCTCAAAATATTTCTTTACTTCTGATGTCCACTTTAAGTCCACTCCCTTCTTCAGCATCCTTGCTATATTCTTAACTATTTCAGCAAAATTTGGAATGAAGCGCCTAACAAAATTCACCTTTCCAAGAAAAGATTGAATCTCTTTCCTGCTTCTTGGCAGATCTAGCTTTAGAATTGCATTGACTCTACTAGGATCAATCTTAATTCCTTCTTTAGAAATAATATGACCAAGTAGCTTGCCTAATGTTAAAGCAAAAACACTTTTAGTGGGATTAACAGAAATAACAAACTTTCTACCTTTCAACAGAATTCTTTTGAGGTGCTTCAAATGATCTTCTTCTCTTTTTGAAAAAATTGTGATGTCATCAAGATACACCACCACTGGTTTGTCCTTTTCTTGAGCAAAGGAAATATCCATTTCTCTTTGGAAATTGGCCCCTGCATTCATGAGGTCGAAAGGCATTTTGGCGTATATGAACGTTCCCCATGGCATTGCGAAGGTTGTCTTCTCTTGATCATCTGGATGCAAAAAAATCTAATTGTACCCTGAGAAACCATCAAGCATAGACATCGTTTGTGAACCAACAATATTTTGCATAATTAGATCCATCTTGGGAAGAGGATAGTTATCTTTCAATGAAGCCTTATTTAAATTTTTGAAGTCTATACAAATCCTGATCTCTCCATTCTTCTTTCTAACTGGAACTAAATTTGCAAGCCAATTTGAGAACCTGATTGGAACAATGATTTTAGCATCAAAGAGTTTCTTAATTTCCCTATCAATCAATGGCATGAGAAGAGGATTAATTCTTCTTAACTTCTGCTTGAAAGGTTTCTCATTCTCTTTAATAAGAATAGTATGCTGAATAATAGAAGGATCATATTGTTTTAAATCAGCATAGCTCCATGCAAAAACATCAACAAACCTCTTCATCATCGCAACATATTTAGTTTTCATCTCAGCTGAAAGAAACTTTGAGATATTTACCATCTTAGGCACAACTGAATTTCCTAAATTGCGGCCTCTATTTCCTCCTCATGAGCCTGTAATTTTGGAGCTTTGAACACATCATTTTGATCAAACAACTTCTCAAGAGGAATGAGACCCTTAGGTATTAAGTTGTTTTTTAATTGTAAAACTTCAGACTTTTACTTTGACTCCACAAACATATTTTCTTGATCCATTTGAGTTCTTTCAAATTCTTCTTTTAATTCAATGAAATTCTTTACCTGTTGATCATCTTCAAAGACTTTCTAATTAGTGATGTTGTCTGGTATAGCTGGTCGATGATGAACCTCCACCTCATACTTTTTAGAAGAATGAATAGGAATAACAAATAGACTGGTGGAAACAGCAAGGGAATCTGCAATGGAATTCTGATCTCTGGTTTTGATAGTGAAATAATATGCATGAAACTTTTCCAGCATGTCTAACACTAAATTTCTGTATGCTCTCATCCTTACATCCTTTGTTTGATAACCACCTTCCACTTTTTTAATCACCAATTCAGAATCTCCAAGAACATATATGTTTCTAGCCTTCAACTTTAACAAAGCTTCTCAGCCCAAAACCAGAGATTCGTATTCAGCCATGTTAGTTGTGCAATCAAATTTTAGTTTGTAGGAAAAAAACTTACTTTCATCATTTGGACTTGTAATCCAAATTCCAGCCCCTGCCCCTTCTCTTCCTGCTGATCCATCAAAGTATAATGACCACCAGCTCATTGTCTCTTTTTCATCTTCTTGTTGATTTCCTTGGCCTTGATTTTCTGAAAGCATCTCCTCTGATTCATCTCCGACTGACTCATTGAAAAGGATGGTTGATTGAAGCCCAGTATCAAATTAATAAATGGGAAAATTTTGAGGTTTTTCTTTGTTGTTACCATATAAGCCATCCTGGTCTCCCGATACAACCTCGTTGGCTCACCAAAAATAGGGATAGTAGCATAGGTAAGGTCCATCTGCATTGTGCCTTTAATTTCTATTGCCCACGATCTTGACAACAGCATCCCAAACTTTGGTGGAATGTTAGCTACAACAATGTCCATGACAATTGTCTTTGCTGGAATTTGTGTTAGACCCACAACAACATCTTTAATCAAACCAATGCATTGAACTCCTTTTTAATCAAAAGAGAATAAATCCTTATATGGTCTTGTCACCTATAATCCCAACCTTTCCATGGTTACCTTGGGCATAAGATTATGAGAGGCCCCTAAATCCAACATAGCATTATATAAGGTCATATCATGAATACTAATGCTTATGTAGAAAGGAGGAAATTCTTCATTCTGATCATCTTCATGTCTTGGACCCAACTATATGATAGGATTATATTCTTCTACATTTAAGATATCAGCCACTCCTGGTTGTGAATTAGGCATCTCTACAATCATATTTTTGTATTTATCTACCGTTATAATTTCGTTGAAAAGGACTGATATTTTGATTTTCGCAATTTCATTCTCAAGGTTGAAAACAGAAACAGTTTTCTCAATTTCTTTAGTAGGAGATGGAGTTTGAACATCCTTTTTTCCAAGTGGAGAATCATTTTTACCTTCAGCAGCCTTTGAGTTGTCTTTCTTGTCTTCAACAGCCTTTGGAGCATCCTTCTTGGGCTGTGTTTTGTTTGCTGTAATTGGCACATTTCTATCCTTGAGATTGTACTGTTTTTTATTCTCAAAGACAGCATGCTGATAGCCCTTTAAATTGTCTGAAGGTTCCTCTCCTTGTTTGGTCATACTAGACTCATCATGTCCTTCCTTAGTCAAGAAAATCCCTAACACTTCTTCATCAAGACAATGGATGAACTTTTCAGGAATTTTAGGCTCATCTTCTTCATCAACCAAGTTCTGTTGGAAAGGAGGTCTTACTGGAGGATCAAGCCGTTGATTCCTATTTTCTCTTGGACTTTGCTGATTTTGAGGTCTTCTAAATTGAGGATTTCTAAATTGAGGTTCTTGCTACATAGGAGGAGCAAAAGTATTTCCAAGAGCCAACCGATCCATCAGCTTCTCCATGGTCTTCATCATTGAGTCAATCTTATCTTCTGGAGTTGAGGAGAAAGGTTTCTCTTCTTCTTTCAAGTTGGCTTTTCCCATCTTTGATTTTTTGGTAGCAACCATGTTTCCTTCCATTTTAATTGCATCATTTTGCATATCAGCCAGGGTAGCAGAGTCTTTCTCTCTAAGCAATAGAGAGAAATCAGAATCAAATGCTTCAGCATATCTCAGTTGCACCAAAGCTTCTGGAGGTTTTAAATGGGTTGCAATGGAATTAAACACTTCGTTAAACCTCTTCGAGAAGTTTTGAATGGTCTCATCTGGTGCCCTTCTAAGGTTATTGTATTCAGAAAGAGCTTGCACCAGATTAGTTCTATTTCCCCACTTCCTTAAAAAGCTATCTTCAAACTCTGTCCAACTGTGAATGCTTCCAGCTGCAAGGGCTTTAAACCATTTTCTAACTTCTCCAATGAAGCTTTGTGCAAATAATCTTAGTTTCATATCTTCATCATCAACTTCCTCTCTATCAACAAAATCATTGAATCTGTCTACATGTTCTTCTGCTTTGATTTCTTCATCACCACCCCATGTTGGAATTCTTGCAGCATATTTGCTAGGAAGGTCATGTAAAACAGTAGGGAGTGATGGTGGGGCATACCTAGTAGGTACGACCATGATTAATGGAGGAACAGTGATGACATGTACTGAAGGGACAAAGGAAATAGAACTGATATGAGGCAGATTGCTTGGTGTTTGAAGATGTTTGCCTTGTTTTTTCTTTGAGCAAAGGTGCTGATATGAAACTAAAACACTCCTCTATTTTGATATTTTTGACTGAAGACTGCGAACAAATTTCCTTTACCATGAATTGTTGTAATGTGACTGTGCCATTATTGTTGTTTTGTTTGAGGTTAGTGCAGAGACAGAGCCTTTAAACTGGAACACTTGTATTGGCTATGTCTTCTCAAATTTTACTGCTACTCCCTTTAACAATCAACTTGCTTATACCAAAATAAAAACAAAGCGCTGATATATACAAATAAGACTGTACAAAAGATATATACAGAGCTGTATTGTTTCCTTTTAAAAGGGATCATGGTAATGTTTCAGCATACGGCCATTGACAGGGCCTTCTTCGACAGAAATATCCTCTACAGATATGAGGAAATAAGTGTTATTTCCCTGAATATCAGAAATAACTAGCGGCCCTTTCCATAACAAATCAAACTTGGCATGTTTGCCCTTGTCTTCTCTTCTTGAGTCCCACCTTAGAACTTTGTCACCAATATTGAAATCCTCAGCCTTATCTCTCTTGTCAAACATCTTTTTGAGCTTTTCTTGCAGAATTTGAGCTCTGTCATAAACTTGCTCTTTTGTTTGCTGAAGATGAATGGTTTGATTAATTCTTCTTTGAATGTCATTTGGTTCAGCCTGAATTTCCTGTAACAGTCTGATAGTAGGGATGCCGAAGGATGAAGGAAATCTTACCTCCATGCCATATAATAGCTCATAAGGGCTCATCCCAATGGATCTCTTGCTTGAATGTCTGTTTTCCCATAGGGCATTTACCAGCTTTTTGTGCCAGTTCTTCTTGTTATCTTCCAACACTTTCTTTATGATGTTGATGAGACTTTTGTTAGATGATTCGGCTAAGCCATTACCTTGAGGGTAATAAGTTGTAGAGTGGCCCAAGGTAATATGAAATTGGTGGCAAAAATTGATCATCTTTTTGGATTTAAAGGCAGCAGCATTGTCAGTGATAATTTTCTCAGGGCAGCCAAATCTAGAAAGGATATTGCACTCAAGGAATTGGATAATAATGGTGTCATTTGCTTGTCTGCATGGAATGGCTTCAACCCACTTAGTGAAATAGTCGGTGGCTGTTAGGATCCATTTGTGCTGGCCTAAGGAAGAGGGATGAATTTCTCCAATGAAGTCAAGACCCCATTGTTGAAAAGGTTTTTCGGTTGAGATGGGTTTAAGGGGCAAAGGTAACAACTTTCTCTTGCCCTCAAAGATTTGGCATTTGTGACATGACATGGCAAACTTCTTTATATCTGCAAAAAGAGAGGGCCAATAGAAACCAACCATTAAGATTTTATCAGCAGTGGACTTCCAATATAGATGTCCTCCACAGTCACCTGCATGGAATTCTTTCATGACATTGTTAGTTTCATTCATGGTTAAACAACTAGGCAATATACCTTCATGGTTTCTCCAAAATAATGCACCATCTATTACAAAAAACTTTAAAGCCTTCATTTTCAAAAATCTCTTCTTGGTCATGGACAATCCTGGGGGAGCACACAGGTTTAACAATACATAGCATATATCAGTGTACCATGGAGATTGCAAAAAGATTTCATTGATTTGTGGAGTCGCCAGCTCCGGTTCATTGTCCAATTGGCTAATGTCTAGGGCCTGAAAGTTTGTTTTGGACATCAGTTTGGCTAAACTTTGTCCCTTTATCAGCTTGGTTGGTTTTATTTCTATGTCATATTCAAGGATGTTTGCTATCCACTTGCCTCTTTTGCCTTCTAATCCCTCTTGGGTCAATATGTCTTTTACAACAGCGTGTGGAACATAGGCAATCACATGTGAATACAAAATGTACACTCTGAAATCCTTGATAGCCTTAACAAGTGCACAGGCTTGCTTTTCCATGATTGGGTAATTCAAAGGGGCATCTCTTAAGGCTCGGCTAAAAAATGCAATTGGCTTTTCAACTCCCTGTTCATCCTTTTGCAAAAGGACAGCAGCTATAGTATGATCAGATGCAAACGACAATATGATAAAATCTTTGTCAAATTGTGGGCTGGTGAGGACAGGGGTTTGGGTCAAGGCAGTTTTGATGCTCTCAAATGCTTGCTTGGTTTCAAGAGACTATTTTACCCTGGCATCCTTTTTTAACATATTGCTTAACAGTCGTATTAATTCAGCCAGATTTGGGATAAATCTTCTTAAGAAATTGATCTTTCCAAGGAATGCTTGCAGCTCTTTTATGTTTCTTGGATACGGGATTTGGAGTACGGCATGGATTCTTTCAGGATCAATTCTAATCCCATCTTTTGATATGACGTGGCCAAGTAATTTTCCTTCTTCGAGGCCAAAGAGAGACTTCTTGGGGTTCAAGGAAATGCCAAATTTCCTGCATGTCGTGAATATTTGCCTAAGATGCCTGAGGTGCTGTTCATCAGATTTTGAAAAAGGGGTCAGGTCATCAAGATAGACAACTAGGAAGTCATGTATTTCTTTGGCAAAAGCAATATCCATTGCTCGTTGAAAGGTTGCACCAGCGTTTTTAAGTCCGAATGGCATCTTAACATACTTAAATGTTCCCCACGGTGTGGTAAAGGCTGTTTTGTCTTGGTCATCCGGGTGAACAAGTATTTGGTTGAAACCTGAAAAGCCATCCAGCAAAGAGATTCTAGATGACCCCACTACTCTTTGTAGGATGTGGTCCATTTTGGGCAAAGGATAGTGGTCTTTTAGGGAGACATGGTTTAGGTTTCTCAGATCTACACAAAGTCTAATTTCGCCTGTCTTTTTCCTTGTGGGAACAAGGTTGGATACCCATTCAGAGAATCTGATGGGTGCTATTATGCCTGCTTCAAAAATCCTCTTCACTTCCTTCTCAATCAGGGGAAGGAGCATAGGGTTAATTCTTCTGAGTTTCTGTTTGAAGGGTTTCTGGTTTGGTTTTAAGGGAATTGTGTGTTGGATCACCGAGGTGTCATAGGATTTCAAATCCTCATAACTCAAAGCAAATACATATTGGAACTCTTTAAATAAATCAATATATTTGGGCTTTTGATCAGGTGGCAAATTCCTAGATAGTTTGATCATTTTGGGATTCTCTTTTGTCCCGAGGTTGTGTTCTTCTATAGCAACGTTTAATGGTTGTAATTTTGACTTTTTGGGAACATCATTGGCATCAAACATGTCTTGTAATGGGGTTAAGCCAACAGGCAAAAAATTATCCTTCAAGTCAATGATCTCTGCCTCTGTTTTGGCAATTTCTTCCAAATGCATTCGTTTCAGCTGTTTAATGTTTGTTTTGTCAAAAAAAGTTGGGTTCAGGATCTGTTTCGCTGTTGCAGCTATTACAACTTACTGATTTTCCTGCTGATTTTCAGTTCTTTGCTGTTGGGAATCGTTCATAGTATCCAAGTCAATGTTAATATTTGAAAACTCATGCTCAAGGGTAAGGAAATTATTAATCTGGACATCATTCTCGAACACTTGCCAATCTTTGATGTTATTTGGGACAGTAGGCCTATGTTTTATTTCAGCTGTGAAGTGATGCTTTAGCTCAAAGGGAAGCTTGCATGTACTAGCAAAGGTGGCTAGGCTGTGTGCATGAATGTTATGCTCTCTTAAAATATTGGCCAGGATGAATTCAGTGAATGCAGTGAGTATATTAGTGGCAGCAGTCCTATAGGCCCTCATTCTATTGTCATTGGTTACAAAATTACCTTTCATCTGTTGTATAATTAAATCAGAGTCACCTAAAATGGACACCTTTGCAACTCCTAGAGCTTTGAGCAGTTTAAGGTCTAAAAGCAGAGCCTCATACTCTGCCATATTGTTTGTGCATTTGAAATTTAGTCTGTAGGCATGACCTTCTGCATGATTGTTATGTGTATTGTGAATCCATACACCTGCCCCTGCTCCTAACTTGTTGACAGAGCCATCAAACTGTAAATACCATGTGATTTCTTGGTTATGGTTAGCACTAAGAGTTTCAGCTATGTTAGGATTGGCCAGACTTGAAATTTCTGTTTGGGGAGCTTCTTCTAGCATGCTGGTTGCGTTAATTGTTGTGACAGTCTCATGGGTATGTGCAACCGATTCTTCATTGATGTGTGCTTGTTGTTCTAGAGCCAAAGGCTCATCATCAGTTGGAGAATTTCTATCATCATTAAACAAAATAAAGGAATCCATATCAGAATGGATTGAGAAAATGGGAAAATTTTCAGGCTTGCTCTCACTACTTACCACATATTTCATAAGTGTTTCTCTGTATAGTCTCTTTGGTTGCCCAAAGACTAAAATCGTAGCATAGGAGAGGTCTAGCTGAAGGGATCCTTGGAGAATTGCTCCCCATGATCTTCACAGGAGCATACCATATTTTGGTGGGATGTCAGCCACCACCACATCCGTGAGGATGGTCTTGTTGGGATATTGGAGTAGGGATACACATAAGTCTTTGATGAGGTCTAAACACTTGACCTGGCTTGAGTCAAAGGAAAACATATCTTTGTAGGGTCTGGTAATATCAAGGTTCAGCTTTTCCATAACTGTCTTGGGCATCAGATTATGTGATGCTCTTGAATCAAACATAGCGTTGTGCAAAACTTTGTCATGTATATGCAAACTGACATAAAAGGGTGGAATAGGTCCATATGTTGATTTTCCATTAACTTCTGGGCCAAACTGCAGTTCAGGAGTATCATTTAGAACATTTACATCGTCCTTATTCTCTGGTATTTGAAGTGATCTTTGAACTTGTTGCCTATATACATCGTGCTTGGCAAGTTCTGAGAGGGGGATGGATATATTCAACTTAGCTATTTCTACCTCTAAATTAAATGGCTTTTCCAATGGAGTTTTGGTGTTGATAATGGCAGTTTTTTCTGTTTCATTTGAATTATCTGGTATTTTCTCTTGTTTATCAGCGTTATGGGAAGTGATCGCCTGCAGTTTTTCGACTTCGGGAGAGTTTTTTGGAACGCTGTTAGAGTTTTTCTCAGAGGAAGAAGGTGGAAAAAGCTGATCTACAGAAGGCTGCGCTTCTGTAATGTCTTCTACAGTCACTTGATGCGGGTTTGGAGCAGTTGTATCAGCTGGTTCTGTTATGACAACCTTGCTCTTAATCTTGTTGGGCTGTTTGCCATCCTTTGTTTTGCTAGGTTCAGAAATGTCAATGGTCCTAGTTCTCAGCTTATATTGTTTGTGTACTTCATACACAGCAGTATCATAACCTTGTTTAAAATCAAAAGACTCACCAGATTTAGTGTGAAACTGATTATAGTCAGATTCATTTTGGTCTTCTTGGCTCAGAAAAGTTTGTTGTTCACCCTTTAGATCCATCAGGTTCATATGAGTATCCTCTAAGGGTTCACTAGAAGTAGATCCTTCAACATAGTTATCTTGAAAAGGGGGTCTTATGTCATGGTCTGGGCTAGACCTGCCCGCATTTGTGTTCTGCGTTTTCCTAAAATTTGGGTTCCTTATGGTATTGGGTTGTTGTCCTTCCCATGATGCTTTTCTCTCAACATTTTCTACTCTTTCTCCCAGCCTTTGTAGGCCATTGATAATAGCATCAAGCTTTTGATCAAAGGCTGAGGGTTCTTCCTTAAAGGTGGTTCTTCTTTCCATTCTAGCTCTGTTCCTTTTGGCAATTAAGTTGGCCTCAACACTGACAGCAAAATTTTGCATGTCTTCAAGGGCTTGAGGAGCTCTTTCTTTTAACTGGTAGGCCATATCCGGGTCGAATCCATCAGGGAATTTATACAAGGCAAGGTCAGGTGGGGGTCTTAAGTTCTATGGTATTGCATTATAGACATTATTGAATCTTGCACAGTACTCCAAAACAGTCTCCTGGGGACCTCTTTTAATTGTATCATATTCAGCTAGTATGTACAAGGGGTCTTTCTTTTTCTCCCATCTATTGGTAAAGGATTGGTAAAGGTCATCCGGAGTAGTGATGGAATTTGCAGCGAGTGATCTGAACCAAGTTCTTACATCACCGGTTAAACTTTGAACACAAATTCTCATTCTCACGCTATCATCGTCTATCTCGTAGTTTCCAAAATAGTCCTGCATCTTTTTGGTATGCTGAAGGGCTGTGAAAGGACTGGTACTGTCAAAATAGGTAATTTTAGATTGGTACTCCTGAGGTAAAGCCCTAGGATTAGCAGGTAGTTGCAGGGGTACATATCTATTAGCCATGTTGGCAGGGATAAGTGGGACAACGGGGATTAATGGAACAACAGGGATAATAGGGATAACAGGGGTAACTGGAACAACAGTAGTGGTATTTGTAGTATGTGCAGTGAATGGAGGTGTGGAAGGAGTGCTATGAGGTGTGGATGATGAATCAGGGGAAACAGGGGTTGAACGAAATAGAACCTTAACAGGAGTTGGAACACAGCTTGGGTGAGTTGCTTCTGGACTCAAATCAGCAAAATCTTGTCTTTGCTCTTGCTTCCTGAGGATCTTTGGGATTAAGTTCGGATTTTCAAAAGCAGCTGGTGGGTCTGGATCTGGATTTGACCTTGTATATCGTGGATTCTTCTTGGGAGCCAGCTTCCGAGCTTGTTTTTTTTTTTGGTATTTTTCTGGGAATGTTTTTAGAATTGAATTAGCGAAGGACTGATCAGATTTTGGAATAGCTGTGTATAGCTTAAAACTAGCATGAAGATTGACTGAAGCAGCTTTTATCTACTCCTGTAAATGTAGAACAAGAACAGTTTCAAAGGCTTCCTGGCTGACATTCAGGCTTCATCTGTAGCTTTAAGGGATATACAACAATTAGAAAATCAACTTTTCCAGTGGATTTTTACAACCTTCTTCGTGAAATTAACTGAGGAAGTTCCCCAGTGGAGTCGCCATTATGTTATCACTCAGGTTGTCCCTCAGGTTGTAATAAAGGGATACGACCGAGGTAACCACAGACCAACTTTGGACTACAGGTTCTAGCCCACCTGCAATCAAAGAAGGCTCTCCCTTTATGATTTAGCTTTATTTGAAAGGATTTTAGGCTAGCTATTGAATTTGGGAGTTTTGTTTTGATTTTGGTGGGCAGATTGATGTTTTCAGGTAAAGAGGCAGGTATAGTGTGAAAGTTACAAACCATTGGGCATGGAGTCAAGGAGTAAAACTGCTGGTGCGTTTTCTTGGTCACAACAGAGGTATGGAGCAAGGTAACTGCGCATGAAACTATGTTTCAGGTTTAAAGGATGGAGTGAATGCTAAGTAATGAGAGGTAGTTAAGAATCTCTCGATCACCTTAACAAAGGGAAACAACAGAGCCCTACCTAGGGGCGGTAAAGAATCCCTAGATAATTGGCAAACACAGGTGAATTAGGATAAATATGAGCCAAAAGGAATTCATATTCATTACCAATTCATTCAGATGAAAACATAAAGAAACAACAGAAATTAAGCATAGAGTGTATTTAAACAAGTTCTAGGCTAATCCTTCTTTCTGCTATTTAGATAGTGGTAAACAATGAACAGAGGTAAGATGCACTTATTGTTTCATGCTGCAGCGCAGGAATTCCATCTTTCAGTCTCTAGAAGTCATTAACAACACATCAGACAGTGTCTTCTCCAGGCTTTCAGCAATCTTTGATTACAGAAACACTCTCAGGTATACAATGCGAGTCTCTAGTGAGAATTATCAATCGACCAACCCTTAAAACAGTACAAAGGGTGGTATATATAGCGAAAACTCTCCTAATTTCCTTTATTACAACCTGATCTAAACAGGTCTGAGACATGATTACTTTTAACCTAATCCTATCCAGAAATAAATGCAATAAAATATCTTGAGCTGCGCTGAGAGCAGCCGTATCAAAACTGAGTAAATGTGTTGTCCTCGGTGGCTTGGTGCAGTGTTTCTGTAATAACTGTGCATGGGCTTCTGCTCCATTGTAGTTCGGTGGCTTTAAGTGCTTTAACTGTGATTTGAGAGCTGGGATGGGCTTACACAACTTGATTTGACTTTGTTGGCTGCCATTCAATGTAACCTGCTTTGGGAACTGAAGATTTCCATTAAACAATTTAACTAGTACACATTGCTACTTCATCTCTCCTCTGATACTCTTTGAAAATGAATTGGGTTGCTTCTCTCCTTTTCTGTGGGTCAAATCACAAATTAATGGCCGCTGCTCGGCCCTCTGTTTCTTTTAGAATGGTCTTCTGATCCTTTCTGCATGCTTCGCGAAGAAAACAGGTCTTTCGGCGCCTTTCGGGCTTGCCGGGGGCTGCGCAATGAGGGGTTTTCCATTTTGGCTCATTTCCCGTAGCCATGTGCGATTAGGGCTAGGCGGTAATCGCGCATGAAAACTTGCCTCAGAAATTGAATCTGGGCTTCCTAAGCAAGATTTTCGCCTTTCGCCTCAAAAATCGATGATGACGTCAGCATGACATAAGCGGGCGGGACCTGGTATGGTGGATGACGTCAGCATGATGACATCAGCGAGATGACGTCAGCATGTACGGTGGATGACGTGGCAGGGACATGGTGGCAGTGATGTGGCAAGGGTGACTCGGCAGGAGGGCGACGTGTGCAGGTGATGTGACGAGGTCCTGGCACAGTTGTTAAGGGAATGGACAGGCGGTTTATGGTTTTCGTCGGACCACCTTTGGTACGGGGGTGGTTTGTGTTAGAGTGGCTCCGACGCAATAGAAAGCGGACATGTGTCCTCTGTACAGGGAGAAAACCACTGCAATATCGGAGGCTAACGTCCAGACGCAGGGGGCGCTTCGAAATCGGCGAGAGCCGTCGGATGGGGAGGGGGCAGATCAGAGGGCTGATGGGACGGTTAGATGGCGGAGGGGTAAGGGACGGGGCCCGCCCAAATATTTAATGAAAAATGCGATGCGGCGGGGGTTTTGAACTTAGGAAAGTGGGTTTTGGGGTTTTTTATATAAGGCTTGGGCGGGGTAAATGATTTTAAATAATGTTTAATAAAACTTTTAAACATTAATGTTTGAGAAATGATTGCAGAGGGGAAAGATAGAAGGTTTTGAGGGGTAAAGGGGTGAATGAGGAAGGTTATTAGCCTAACCAAATGTTAGGCTAATCCCAGGACACGGAAGGCTAATGCTGGGTTCCGGATGAACTCAGCATTTCCAAGACTTTGATAAATATGGCTATAATGCCAAGGGATGGGAATATATATATAGGGGAGTTATATAGTGCTTTTAGTAAGGGAAGGGGAAATGATGTAGGGAGTTAAATAATATAGTTAGTAATTAATATGGAGGTGACCAGAAAGCGCTAAGGTAGGGGACCTTAGGCCATTTTGGGGAATAGAACTTTGTAAAAGAAGAATGAAAATACTTGAGTGAAGCAGATCTTCACCAAGGGCAATGTTATGGAACATGATGAAACTAAGAGGAATCAAGCAGATCTTGACCTCTTTAGGGGAGTTAGTAAGTGATTTGGGGAAAGAATAAGGGGAGGTTAGACATGCCTCGCTTGAGCTCCTTCATATAAAATGCCTGACATATGTGACCTGAATAGATGTAGCACTTGAAAATGGGAAATGGATCACATGGCTTGATTCTGCAACCACAAAAAGCACCTACCCAGCCTACTTACCTAACATTTTTTGCTTCTTTTTGGTTTGGGTGCACTTAGACTTGCAGACCCAGCTTTACAATTCTTTTTATTTATTTTTTTGTTCTCCTATCTAACTCTACACTTATTTCTGCCAAGGGCCCAGATTAAGTAGTTCGGCTCCTTTGATTCTCTACCTATCTACAAATCTGCCAAGATTAAACTGTTTGGACAGATATCATTCTCTATATTCTACAATAGGAAATTGAAACCTAGGGAGGCCAAGATTAAACTGTTTGGCCTTCCCTTAACTGAAAGAAATCTTCAAAAATGGAATGCAGCAGTGTCACTTAGACTAGTACACTTTCATGGCATCTTGTGGAAATATGGAACACTGCAGCCTGCAAAGTATGACATATTTGGCATGTAAAAATGTCAATCATGAAAAATGAGCACCTGTTGCAACAAGAGGCTAACAACTTTCGAGGTACAATTTAGTTTGGGATTCATTATAGTGCAGAAGCATCTCCTCTATCGGTTGGTTTCATCGATTCCAATTCGGATAGTGACCCTAATGATTGAAAGTCTACTATAGGTTATGTGTTCACTCTTGGTTCAGGACCTATTACATGTGCTTGCAAGAAACAAAGTGCTATTTCTCTTTCTTCAGCAGAAGCAAAAAATTGTGGTGGTGTAGAGGCTAATAAGGAGGCCCTGCGGCTTCGTCAGATGTTGTCAGAGTTTGGCTTTCAGCAGCAGTATCAGACTACACTTTGGTGTGATAATGAAAGTTCCATTTAACTATCCAAATATCCAGTCCAGCGTCAGTGGATCAAACACATTGAACTGCACATGCACTTCATCAGAAAGCTCATTCATGACCATGCTCTTGAAGTACAATATTTTTCAACAGATGATCAAGTTGCAGACATCTTTACAAAGGCTCTCACAAAGGTGATGTTTACTAAACTTTGTTTTATGGTTGGAGTTTAGGAAGTTGTCACTAGGGGGGATAGGCTCTAGTGCCTCCTTACTTCTCCTATTGTGTCATATTTGCACATCCTTCAATCTTATCCCAAGTTGTTCTTAAGGGGGGATGTTAGGATATTCCGACACATAGGAAATAGTTAAGTATGACTTGGTCTAGTGTAGAGTTAGGTAAAGTCTGTTTCTTTACTATGTATTTTTGTAACATACAATCTGATGGTCATGATTTGTTCTAGACATGAAGTGATCCGACGTTTCATTCTCTCCTCGGTATTACCGACACTTGATCCTTGGCTTAACACTCGATTGGTCGATGATATCTATTTAAAGAGCATGGAGGGTCATTTGTAGGTTAACCGTTCATGAGAGAATGTTATGTAAATTTTCACTCTTTTATTAATAAATTTCCTGAAGTGGCTATGTTGGCTCAGGCCGTGGACTGTTTCCCTCTTTGAGGGTTTTAACCATGTCAACAATACTGGTATATTGATATATGACCTGTTTGTGAGCGATGTCGTTGGGGGTTATGTCTGAGGAACTTACCCTGTAAATTCCTACATTCTTTGAATAGAATGATGTGTTAAATTATTCATGTGCCATATGTTTTCAAGTCATCGTATGTCCACATGAATACATCATGGTATCACCTAAATAGACAAACAAACGCTTGTCGCTCTTCCAGTGTGTAACACACACCGAGATTCATGAACTTTGGATATCTATCTATTCCCAAGTTAATTTGTTCATGCATCAGTGTGGAACTATGGGTTTTAGTGTTCTTGGGTCTCTTGAAGTGGTTATGCAAGTCATATACCTTTTGGAGTGAAACCACACCCTTCGGGATAAGGTTTTTGTCACTGTCATCAGTTGCATCTTGTAGAGACTTCTCGTGCACGTATTCACCTATCGCCACATTTGTGAAGACGTCAACATTGGCCATGAAATGCAGTATCTATTCATCATCATCTAAAACATGCAAATTAGAGATGTTGTCAAGGATATATGGCTTATACAAAATTTCAATATTAAATCTATTCCTAAGTAGTGTTATCCTAACAGCTACATTTTCCATAGCATCTGTAGTTGCATTGCAAATTCTTGGTACATAGATATATTAAAATCTTAGAAAGTAGAGATAATCTACCATACCTCTTGTTGGTAACTCTTAAAATGAGGTGAGACACAGTGTATGGTGTTACGTACCAACCATACCATAATCTCTAAATCACCTACCACTTTCAACATAGCAACTTTGAGGGTGAGGGATTTCTGTAAAACCAAGATGAGTGCTTCATATTCAACAATATTTTTCATGAACTTGAACTCCAAATGGATTTAGACTAAGTGTTTCCTTTTCCCTAGGTCTATCAGAACACACTCATCTCTAGATCCACCATGTGTTTTGGATTTGTCGAAATACAAGGTCCATAAGTCATCTGTACAAGGACCACTTGCCATGCTAGTATTGCTAACACTACTGTTACAATGTATTATATAAGTTTCATTTCCACTAGTTGGGCAAGGAAGGAGACCCAACTGTGTATCTGGTGGGGTGGGGCTCTGTTGTGCAAGATAACACCCCATCTATGTTTCCAGAAAGCAATTGCCCAATAGAAGTTTTATGAAAGACAATGGTACATTCTGACTATCCAAGGTAGTAATGTTATGCTTCATATATCTTTCCAACAACATCTAGATCTACTTGCTTCTACCTTGGTATGGAAGCCATAAGTGTGACCAGTCTATAGCAAAATATCCATGTAACTTACTAGACCAATCTCTACTGAGAAAAAAGCCATATGCTTCCACGATGTCCACGGTCAAAATGTGAATGCATTGGTGAAATCACCCATTAGAAGATAACTAGATGATGACATCCTGGAGTTCAACAATGGTTGGTAAACATGTTCAGTTAAGTTGGATGATTTGCACAGTTGTACTGCTCCATTGCACATCATTCTTTTTAGCGATCGAGAGTGGCATGACATTGACTGATGCACCAAATCAACCAAATATGTGTGTACATTGAAGTTAAATATTTCAAATGATATCAAAAATGGTAGGTAGAGCAAGTTCGCTTCTTCCATGTGAAGCACATTGAGTACAAATGTGAGTGATCTGGGAGACTTTCTTGGTCCCTTGCTGGAATAGATAACATTTTTTGTGGAGGTTTGCCCCAATGCATGCAAAAGAAAATATTGTTGACCCATGAGCTTGGTTAACTCGTACAGAGAAATATTTGCATGGGTATTCTCCATATCTTCAAAAATATTGTAATCCAAAGGGGGAAGACTCAATGAGTTGTCCAGTGGAAGACTTGTGTTTGTACTGTCTAGTGGAGTGTTTAAGAGTTTGATTCTCACTCACATATCTTTTGTTGTACCTATCTCCCTAGACTTGCTTTCTATTTCCTGTGTTGAGGATGTCGTTAGATCAACTATTCTGAGCAATTGTTTAAATTTTTCTTTCAGTATCTCAATCACAATGGGAGCCCCTTGACTTCTCAAGTTGTATCATTTGTTCTACTTTGGGAGCTCCTTCTCGATGGTTGTTTTCTTATTGGTAGCATTAAGAAATTTATATATGTTAACTACGTGCCCAAAACTTGGAGCTTCATTAGATGCAGCATCCTCTTCTTCATCTTCATCTTCATCTTCATGGTGAACCTACTCACTAGCTTTAAAATTATCATTCAACTTTGAAGCCATAGTTCCCATAACTTGGTTCCATTTTGGACAAGACTTCTTTGAATGTCACTCTTCTTGGATCATGCAGATGTTATCCTTTGCAATATGGTCCACTTTGAAGAAAACATTTGAGCTCTACACATATTTATCTGAGTGACTACTACTGCTACCTAATGTGACATTCTTCCTCTGCGCAAATCTGGGAGGTCTGCTTCTGACTGTTGTCTCGGTTGTCCGTTTCTTAATTTCAGCTACTTCAATTCTCAGGGACTCGAGGATATGGATAAGGGTCTTGATTTCACTTGCTTCCTTTCCCTTTACCTTACTCACAGAAGTGTGAGACCTCCTTCCCGTGTCTTTGGATTCCTTAGTTTGTTCATCATCTATAATGACTCCAAGCGTGTGCATGTCTTTCTCCACATCAATTTCATCTTGGAAATTTTCTAAAAGAGTTGGTTTCACAACTCTCCTGATGAACTGCGCAATGCTGGTCAAAAGTGCAGATGTGTAGTAGTTGATTATAATGGAGTCAAGAGGATTAGTGTCTATGGTGAACTTGTCCAATATATGGTCAAACCTCCTGTTAAAATCCTTCACTTTTTCTTTCTGCTCCATCTTAAGACTTCCCAACAATTTTAACAACATGGCGAGGGTGTTGTCCTCAGCAAATTTCTCAATGAAAAATCTCTTAAACATTCCCTAGTTTTGAATGGATTTGACAGGAAGGTTATGGTCCCATACAGTTGCTTTACCATCCAAGGTACATGGAAATAGTCTACATGCAACATCATCATAACATACCACGAGTCTCTATAGATGTAGGTAAAACATGTCTAGATGGTCTTCTAACTTCACTGTCCTGTCGGGGTCATATTTCATTAACTGCCTCTCTGTGTGCCTTGGCATCTTGTTCAAGGTATCCAACAGTGCCAATGGGCCTTGGGTCATCTATTCCATATTTTTATTGGCCACATTGTCCTCTTCTTCTCCCTCCTCCTCTCCTTTTGAATTAGATGGTTCAACTGCCGAATATGTTGGTTCGTCTCCACCTCCACCTCCTCCATTTCCTTCCCCTCCCCAACCTCTTCCAGAACCTGAGCCCAACATTATATTGTTAACTTGTTCTCCTTCTAGGAAAACATGAGGTTCCTCTTTGTTTTCAACATCTTCTACAAACTCTTCAAGAGTGTCAAGGATTACTTCCTCAACATATGAGACAACCACTCTTGTGGGTGTAGTGTTTTGCTTCCTCTATGAAAAGGGAACATTGTGTAGTCCTGAGATTAATCCAACGGCTTTAGAAAACTAACGGATGATCAGACGGACAACACAGATGTGATGCTATAAAATTTATTGTTTGGGCTTGGGAGCGAGGAGTAGCCAACTTCAAATTCGCACATGTGAGAGAGGGATTTTGTGTTACTTCCTTGAATAGATGATGGATAAGTTAGTTTGAGAAGACATTCAGCCATAAACTACTAGCTACCCTCCTTCTCATGCCATGAATATTGACGATGTTGGACCCACCAACATTCACTCGATCTTCCTGGTATGAAATCCCAACTAGGCCACACGCTGTTTGATGTAGGAGTCCCATCCAATATGATGTCCCAATTGCCATTATCTTAGATATTTTCATTAGCTTTTTTTGTTCAACACATTAGAGTGTTATGCTTGTAACTTTAAGAAATCGAGGTGAGTATGCCTGGTGAGTGTGTAATGTAATTTTGTGTCTAGGTTCTCTTACTGTAAGGGAGAGGGTAAAATTGAGCCTCTAGATGAGAGGTAGTAGTACCACTTAGATAGAGAGACACGCAAAAAATAACAAGTGTCTATCCAGCATCCAACGAAATAGTCCACAGTGGATGCGGTAGCCGTTAAAACAAAAGTATAAGGGAAAACACATACATAGATAGTGGAGTTGTCCACATGGGGGTGATGGTCATTATAACCAAGAAAACATAAGGATGATCTGTATAATGTCTAGAAGAGTCTTCAACATGGACGAGACAACAATTATAAACAATACAACACATCTTCAACAATGTAAGTACTAAAATAAATGAAGTAGTTCAACTATCGTAGTACAGGTTATGAAAACATACATTACAAACATTTAAAGAATATTCTTACAAACGGATGCAAAATATGTGTGAAAACATGTTAGCCTAAGACAACATTCTAAATTAAGGAAAAGTTCTAAGGCACATCTATATAGCATACATCACTAGCCCTAGTAGTGGGACATTGGAGCCACTCATCTCTCCTCAAAGAATAAACTACAAACTCTCAAGGCTATGTGGGAGGAGCCAAGGTGAGAAGTCCTTTGCTCATACAATTAGGGGGTATATATAGCCAAGGGGAATAATTGACCCTTGTGACTCTTTAACTTCCCTCATGATTGTTTGACTTCCTATGAATTTTCAACTTCATATGTGCATCTCTTCTAATTTCACATTACATTACATTTTATTACAACAAGTATGGCCCATAGTACCGACGTGGCCAAGACAACTCATGACACAACTTGACATGACATTGCTGACATGTGTTGGATAACTATGGTGTTCATGTCAAGTTTCTATGCTGCTGAGTTATGGGTGTGCTCTCGGTGTATCGTGTCTTAACCTCCGCATGGAAAAGTATGCGGGTTCTTTGATGACCTTGATCTTTACTTGATGGTGCACATGTATGTGTCCCTTTTTCTTGCTACTCGATGTGTTTTGTACATTCGTTCAACTGTGAGAAAGTCTTCTAGCATGCACTCCTTCTTCATCATGTTCGCCATCGCACCATGTTTCATCAATGTACCTATTCCTACAACCACTCATCATGAGACAACATTAAATCCAAAAGTATCCTATTCTAACATGATGTGTGTATCGCTTCTGATCCTAGTCTACAAATACCATGACCCTTGACAGTGTTGACAGGCTAGATGTCAAGATCACACTCTTGTAGTTCTATCATCCAATTCGCATGTATATTACCCAGATCTTGTTGAGAAATAAATGATTTGACTACCAGGCATGACACAAAGATTATGCAATGATTTTTCAGTAGGTATGGCCTAAAATGTTTCACTGCCTTGTATACAATGTATGATTGCTTATCCATGACAAGATAGTTGAGATCGATTCCTTGCATGATCACTCTCATGAAGGATATGGGACATTCATTGTTCAACTCATCCTTTTGAGTGACTACTTGTAGAGAGTGAAGTGTTGGATGTGAAAGTATAAAGCAAGAAATTCTTTTTGAAATCTGCGTTGTAAAACACAGGTGCTTCTACTATTTCCTTATTAATACAGGTGAATGCATTTTTTTCCTTCCTCCCCTAGTTGTAAATTGCATCCTTCTTGATCGTCTCTTTCATAGGTTTGAAAACCTTTGCATAATCTAAGATGAACTTGAGGAGGAAGTTGATCTTCGCCAAGAAGGACTGCATAGCTTTCTTGCTCATTAGGTAAGGAATCTCCGTGATAGCCTAAACTTGGTCTAGATCAATCTTAATCCCACTCTTAATAATGATGTTCACAAGGAGGTTCCCCTCAAACACTACAAATATTCTCTTCTTGGGATTCAAGGATATCCTGTAATTTCGACACCACTTAGAGATCTTCTTAAGATGGTGCAGGTGGTCTGACCGTTTTTTGAAAAAGACTGTCACATCATCAAGGTCAACAACCACACTCTGTCTGATGAGCCCACAGAAGGTGATTTCCATAGCATGTTGAAACGTTGCACCTGCGTTTACCAACCCAAATGGCATCCTTTGATAAGAAAACATACCCCACTTGGTACAGAATGTATTTTTAATCTTGTTAGGTTTTGCTACCAGAACTTGGTTATATTCAGAAAAACCATCAATTGGAGAAAACATTTCTCCTTCAGATACTATTCGCAAGATGTGTTCCATAGATGACATAGTGTAGTTGCATTTGTCTTAGGCATGATTCAAATTTCAGAAATTTACACACAAGCAGGTCTCCCCAAACTTCTTTCTGACAGGAACTAATTTTGAAACCCAAGTAGAATGATAAACCTTGTAAATGATCTAAGCATCCAACAACTTAGTTAATTATTTTTGTATGAGCAGTTCAAGTGATGCATGGACTATTCTGAGCTTTTTCTGAAATGGATTGACCCCTTCTTTCATCAAAATGATGTGTTGGATTGTTCGTGTGTCATATGTTTTCAAGTCATCATATGTCCACGCGAATACATCATGGTACCATCTAAACAAATGGACAAAGGCTTGTCACTCTTCCAGTTTGAAACACATATCAAGATTCATGAACTTTCGATCTCTTTATGTTCCCAAGTTAATTTGTTCATGCATCAATGTGGAACTATGTGTTTTAGTCTTCCTGGGTCCCTTGAAGCCATTCTACAAGTCATATATCTTCTGGAGTGAAACCACACCCTTCGAGATGAGGTTTCCTTTACCATCATTAGTTGTATCTTGTAGAGACTGCTCATGCATGTATTGATCTATCGTCGCATGTTTGAGGACATCAAAATTGGCCATGAAATACAGTATCAGTTCATCATCATAAAAAACATGCAAATTAGTGATTTTGTGAGGGATATATGGCTTATACAAAATTTCAATAGTAAATCTATTCCTAAGCGGTGTCATCCTAGTAGCTACATTTTCAGAGAATCGACAGCTGCATTGCAAATTCTTGGTACAGTGATGATATTAAAATCTTGGAAATTAGAGATAATCTTCCATACCTCTGAATCACCTACCCCTTTCAACATAGAAAATTTAAGGGTTAGGGCTTTCTGTAAGCCCAAGACAAGTGCTTCATATTCAAGAGTATTATTCGTGAACTCGAACTCCAAATGGCTTGAGACTAAGTGTTTCCATTTCCTTGGGTCTATTAAAACAAACCTGACTCCAAATCCAGCATGTGTTTTGGATTCGCCGAAATACAAGGTCCATAAGTCATCTATACAGGGACTGCTTTCCATGCTAGTACTACTAGCATTACTGCTACTACTATTACAATGTACTATACAAGTCTCATTTCCACCAGTAGGGCAAGGAAGGAGACCCAACTGTGTATCTAGTGGGGTAGGGCTCGGCTGTGCAAGATAACACCCCATCTATGTTTCCAGAAAGCAATTGCCCAACAAAAGTTTTGCGATATCCAATGGGACATTTTGACCATCCAAGGGAGTAATGTTATGTTTCATATATCTCTCCAAAAACACCTAGATCTTGTTATTTCTACCCTGGTAAGGAAGCCATAAGTGTGACCAGTCTATAGCAAAATATCCTTGCAACTTACTGGACCAATCTCTATTGAGAAATAAGCCATATGCTTTCAGGAAGTCCACAATCACAATGTGAATGCACTGGTGAACTCAACCATCACATGATAACTAGATGATCGCATCTTGGAGTTCACCAATGGATGGTACACATGTTCAGCCAAGTTGGATGACTTTTACAGTTGTACTACTCCGTTGCACATTGATCTATTTAGCGGTCGAGAATGGCATGGCATTGACTAATGCACCAGAGTTAATGAAATATGTGTGTACATTGAAGTTAAATATTTCAAATGATAACAAAAGTGGTGGCCAGAGAAAATTTGCTTCTTCCATGTGAAGCACATTCAGTACAAATGTGAGTGATCCTGGAGACTTTCTTGGTCCCTTGCTGGAAGAGGTAACATTGTCTGTGGATTTTTGCCCTAGTGCATGCAAAAGAATATCTCACTGACCCATGAGCTTGGTTAACTCATATAGAGAAATATTTGTGTGGATCTTCTTCATATATTAAATAATGTTATAATCCAAAGTGGGAAGAAACACCGAGTTGTCAAGGGGAAGACTCGTGTTTGTACTATTTGGTGGAGTGTTTCAGAGTTTGATGCTCAATCACAAATATTTCATCGTACCTATCTTCTTAGACTTTCTTTCTATTTTCTGTGTTGAGGATGTTGTTAGATCAACTGTTCTAAGCAATTGTTTAAATTTTTCTTTTACTATCTCAATCACAGTGCGAGTCCCTTGATTTCTCAAGTTGTATCATTTGTTCTTCTTTGGGAGCTCCTTCTTGGTGGTTGTTTTCTCCTTGGAAGCATTAAGAAATTTATACATGTTAACTACATGCCCAAAACTTGGATCTTCATTAGATGCAGCATCCTCTTCTTTACCTTCATCTTTCGGCTAAACCTGCTCACTAGCTTTAAAATGATCATTCAACATTGAAGCCATAGTTCATATAACTCGGTTCCATTATGGACAAGACTTCTCTGAATTTCATTCTTCTTGGATCATGCAGAAGTTATCATTTGTAATATGGTCCACTTGGAAAATAACATTGGAGCTCTACACAAATTTATTCGAGTGACTACTATTGCTACCTAATCTAACGTTCTTCCTCTGTGCAAATATGGGAGTTATGCTTCTCACTGTTGTCTTGGTCATCCGTTTCTTATGTTTGGCTACTTCGGTTGTCAAGGACTTGAGGAGACAAGTAAGGATATCAATCTCACTTGCTTCCTTTTCCTTTACCTTATTCACATCAATGTGAGACCTCCTTCCTGTGTCATTGGAGTCCATAGTTGGTTCATCATCTACAATGACTCCAATCACATGCAGGTCTTTCTCCCCATCAATTTCATCTTGGAAATTTTTTGAAATATTTGGTTTCGCAACTCACTTGATGAACTGCACAATGCTGGTCGGAAGTGTAGACGTGTAGTAGTCAACTATGATGGAGTCATGAGGCTTAGTGTCTACAATGAAGTTGTTCAAGGTATGGTCAAACCTCCGGTTAAAATCCTTCACATTTTATTTCTTCTCCATCTTGAGACTTCCAAACTCTTTTAACAACATGGCATGTGTTTTGTCCTCAACAAATTTGTCAACGAAAATTCTCTTAAAAAACCCCTAGTTCTAAATGGATTTGACAAGAAGTCTATGGTACCATACAGCTACTCTGAGTCACATCCAAGGTACGTGGAAATAGTCTACATGCAACATCGTCATAATGTACCTCGAATGTCTATAGATGTAGGTAAAACATGTCTAGATGGTCTTCTAACTTCACTATCTTATTGGGGTCGTATTTCATTAAACACTTCTCTACGTGCCTTGGCATCTTGTTCAATGCACCCAGGAGTGCCAATAGGCCCTGTGTCATCCATTCCATATTTTGGTCAGCCATATTGTCCTCTTCTTCTTCCTTCTCTTCTTCTGAATCAGGCATTTCAACCTCTGAATATGTTGGTTCCTCCACTGCCTTCCCCTCCTCCGCTGCCTTCCCCTCCACTACCTCTGCCAGAACCTGAGCCCAACAATACATTTTTGACTTCCTCTACTTCTAGGAAAATAATAGGTTCCTCTTTGTTTCAACATCTTTTGCAAGCTCTTCAAGAGTAGCAAGGATTACTTCCTCAACATATGAGACAACCACTCCTATGGGCATTTTCTTTTTCTTCCTCTATGAAGAGGTAAAAGTGTGTACCCCTGGAATTAATCCAACAACTTTAGGAAATTGACGGGTGATTAGAAGGACAACACAGATGTGTGATATGAAATTTATTGTTCGGGTTTGGGAGGCAAGGAGTAACCAACTTCAGATTTGTGCATGTGAGAGAGGGATTTCGTGTTACTGCCTTGACCAGATGATGGACAAGTCGGTTTTAGAGGACATTCAACCATAAACTACTGGCTACCCTCCTTTGCATGCCAGAAATGTTGATGGTGTTGGACCCACCAACATTCACGTGATCTTCCCGGTTTGAAATCCCAACTAGACCTCACAATGTTTGATGTAGGAGTCCCATTCAGTATGATGGCCTCATTGCCATTATCTTAGATATTGTCCTTGGCTCTTGTTGTTCAACACATTAGAGTGTTATGCTTGTAACTTTAAGAAATCGAGGTGGGTATGCCTAGTGAGTGCATAATGTAACTTTCTATCTAGGTTCTCATACTATAAGGGAGAGGGTAAAAGTGAGCCTCTAAATGAGAGGTACTAGTACCACCCAGGGAGAGACACACACGAAAAACAAGAAGGGTCTGTCCAACATCCAAAGGAATAGTCCACAATAGATACGGCAGTTGTTAAAACCAAAGTATAAGGGAAAAAACATACACCGTCTAGGAAGTAGTCTATAGGGGGGTGACAGTCATTATAACCAAGAAAACACAAGGATGGTCTGTATAATTTCTAGAAGAGTAGTCAATGTGGATAAGGAAATAATTATAAACAATACAACACATGTTCAACAGTGTAAGTACTAAATAAATGAAGTAGTTCAACTATCTCAATACAGGTTAAGCAAGCATACATTACAAACGTTTAAAGAATAGTCTTATAAATGGATACAACATATGCATGAAAATGTACTGGCCTGAGATAACCTTTTGAATTAAGCAAAAGTTCCAAGGCACTTCTATACACCATGCATCACTAGCGTCGGTAGTGTGACATTAGAGCCACTCCTCACTCCTCAAAGAATAGACTATAGACTCTCAAGGCTATGTCGGAGGACCCAAGGTGAAAAGTCCTTTGTTCATACAATTAGGGGGTATATATAGCCAAGGGGAATAACTGACCCTTGTGACTCTTTGACTTCCCTCATGATTGTTTGAATTCCTATGAATTTTCAACTTACATGACTCTTCAACGTCATATGTGTGTCTCTTCAAATTTCACATTACATTATGTTTTATTACAACAAGTATGGCCCATAGTAGCGACGTGGCCGAGACAACTCATGATAGAACTTGACATGGCACTACTGACATGTATTGGCTAACTATGGTGTTCATGTCAAGCTATTATGTTGCTGAGTGATGGGTGTGCTCTCGGTGTATCATGTCTTCACCTCCGCATGGCAACGTACGTAGGGTCTTTGATGACCTTGGTCGTCGCTTGATGGTGCACATGTATGTGTCCCTTTTTCTTGCTGCTTGATGTGTTCCGTACATTCGTTCAACTGTGAGAGAGTATTCTAGAATGCACTCCTTCTTCATCATGTTTTTCATCATACCATGTTTCATCAATGCACATTTTCCTACAATCACTCATGACAAGATGACATTAAATCCAAAAATATCCTCTAACATGATGCATTTTTTCCTATTTCAATGGAGGTGAATGGGAGAGGGATAGGGCACTGAAACTGTGTAGAGCATAGCTGAGGCCAGGATGTGAGGATTCAGGGAACTATTGAGAAAAATTGTGCAAATGTCACTAGGAGGTTGATTTATGTGACTTGGGACAATAGTAAGAGTTGCAAGGTAGAAGCCATCTAGGTAGAACCGTGCATTTCCCAAGAGGAAGACAAGAAGGGTGTCGGTAGGAACTACTGGGAAATTCTGTGCACTTTTGAGGATGAGGACAGGGCAAGTCATCTGTGGGTCTAGCTAGGAATATACACAGTTTCTCTGAAGAAGAGAGAGCGCAAGGAGGCATTAGAAGACATTTCTATGTAGTTCTTTAGAGAAAGGCTAGATCAGGCTGTGGGGAGCTGCCAGTCATAGATATGCATTTTTGAGAGACAATGTCAGACAATCAGTTGTTGCGCAGTTCCTAGGATGACTTCAGAGTGGGGTAGAAGGGAGAGTGGTAGTAAAAAAAATGCAATTTTCACAGGGAGAGCAGGGCAAGTTAGCAAGGGGCATGCTAGTCAAATCTACGCAATTCCTAGAAATAGTGCAGTGATAGGCAGCAGAGGTAAGACTCACATGACTATGAAGTTTTTGCAGATAGTGCAGTGCAAAGAGTTGGGAAAATTCTATACAGTTTTAGGGAGCACTACAGCCTTGGCACAAAGTGCAGTTCAAGTTTTTCCGTATACCAGAGGGAGGCTGATGAGTGATATTATGAGAAGCGTATATTGGATCAAACTTGGGGACAACTTCTACGCAGTTCTAGGAGATACTTTGGTTGCCCTCTTGTAGGATTTTTTAGTGCAAGCTACCCCAGAGGACAACACCAATCTTTGTGCAGTTGTCAGCAGTAGAGCAGGGTCACTGAGAGTTGAGATTGCATAGTGTAGCTGAGTGAGGGTTCGGTTGAAGGATGATTGTTCAGTCGACATATTTTCGAGAAAAATATCTGTGTGAGAGCAAGTGAACTTGTGCATACTTGACATTGTGATCACACACTTAGCATGACTAGATGACAAGACACCTACAACCAATAAGACAACATTTGCTCAACAAGACTGAATTAAATGTTAAGAGAGACAAGTCTGACACTTGAGATAGATCTTCAAACGATGGCAGTGACACTTGCGCGAAAGTGCTTGCCACTTTTTGTGTGAGTACGAACGATGTTAACAGAGTGAAAAAAACTCATGCACACAAAGATAAAACTTCAAAATTTCCATAACAAACTCGCAAGCATGACATAGAAATCAACATTCCAAGAGATGACTAGTGGTTGATCAAGCAAAAAGGGTGTGAAGGCTTGCTAAGAGCTCATGGAATGAGCCCGAGTGTTTGCAACCATCAGGGGGAAAACCAAGGAAGGCTCTGTAATTTGGATGCAGGCCAAAATTTTGGAGGGTGTTGCAGCCGCTACAACAAAAATTTAAGGTCATCCAAAAAAAAATTGCTTCTTGACCCTATGGTAAGCTTTTAAAAATCATGAGTTCCCTCCTAAGTGGGAGGTGTGAAATTCCAAGAGAATTTTTTGTTTGAGTTGGGAATTCGTACAAAGATATAATTTATCTTTATACCATAATGAATCATTTTTCTAAATATATGTAGTAGATGTGCTAGGATCTTGCTATAAATTTTGAATGAGTGTCCATACCTCTTCATCATTCTTCCATTCATCCCTTGATTTAGTTATCCAATCAATTTGGATAATAGAAATGGCACAGATAAATGCTTCCACATCCTCATCCTTTCTTGAGAGTCCATTTGCAACAACATTTTTCTTCCCTTTTTTTAGATTATTTCAAAGTCATAACCCAACATGTTTGTGACCCATTTTTGTTTCTATTTTGAAGATAATCTTTTTTCTAAAAAAATTTTAAGACTATCTCGATCTTCTTTTACCTTGAAGTGTCTTCCCATTAAGTAAGGTCACCATTTCTTTAGTGCATGTAGTATTGCCAACATTTCCTTCTCATAAACAGATTTGTGTAAATACCTTCCCTTGATTGTATGAATTTAAAAAGCGTTCAGTCTTCCTTATTGCATTAAAACAATACCAATTCCATTTTCTGAGGCATCACATTCCACAATAAATGTTTTTTTGAATTCGAGTGTAGGTAAGACTGGTGCTTGGCACATTTCCTTTTTAAGATGTTTAAAGGCCTTAGTTGCTTCTAGAGTCCAAGAAAATGCATGTTTCATCAATAATGTTGTTAGAGTTTCTCTTCTTCTCCCATAATTCTTAACAAACTTACAATAATACGCTTTCAACTCGATAAATCCTCAAACATGATTTAAGGTTGTGGGGATTTTCCATTCCTTAATAACTTTAATTTTTTTAAGGTCTACCTTAATACCCTCATGAGATACTATATGACCCAAATATTCCACCTCCTGTATTCCAAATAAACATTTGGAGGTTTTTGCATATAATTGTTTCTCCTCCAATAGTTTGAGCAGCCTGTCAACATGTTGAAAATGATCCTTCCAAGACTTGTTGTACATTAATATATCATCATAAAGTACTAACACAAATTTTCTAAGGAAGGCTTTGAAAATGGAATTCATCAAACCTTGAAATGTGGAAGGTGTATTATTAAGGAAAAAAGGCATGACTAAAAATTCGTAATGACCCTCATGTTGTTTTTAGAATGCCTTCAAACTTCATTCTAATTTGATGATATCTTGAACGAATATCGATCTTGGTGAAGTAAATTGCTCCATGTATTTCATCTAAAAATTAATCAGTGAAAGGAATGGAAAATTTATATTTAATAGTGAGATTTTTGAGCTCCCTATAATCTAGACACATATGCCATGATCCATCCTTATTGTGCACCAATAATACTGGAGTAGAGAAAGAACTTTGACTAGGTTGAATTATTCTGGCTTCTAGGATTTTAGCAACAATATGTTAAATTTCACTCTTTTGGGCATAGGGGTATCTCTAAGGCCTGATGTTTGGAGTAAATCTTCCTATCATAAATTAAATATCATAATTGTAATCATGAATAGGTGGCATGCCTTTTAGAGTCTCAGATACATTGGAATGATTTTCCAAGGCTTTTTGGAGATATTGAGAAATATATGATTTCGATGTTTGAATCTCTAGTGAGCATAATTGTGAAATTACACCTTGTTTTTATTTCTTCAAAAGATTTTTCATGCCATTAGAGATAATTATATTCCCTGGTTTCCCTATCATACCCCTTAATTCAATTTATTTTTGTTCCAAATTTTTTTTCAAGAAGGCTTCTTGAAAATTAAAATTTATCCTTCCCAAAGATTGTAACCATTGGAATCCTAGTACAACATCAACACCACCCATTGGAATGGAAAGCATTGAAATATTCAATACATTATTCCCCCATGGTTAGATTGATATTGTGGCACTTTCTAGAGTAGTTTATAGTTCCTCCATTTGTAACCATAACTTTACACTCTCACGTTGGATATAGAAATCAAATCAATTCCTTTTTTATCTTACAGTGAATAAAATTAATGGTACTACCCAAATAAATCAACAATATTACCTTTTTCTTCTTGCTATATCTTATATCTTGAGAGTTTTAGGAGTGATAATTCCCTCCAATGTATTACAAGATATGGTAGGATTCATTTCTTCCTTTTCTGGGGTTGGTTCTTGGTTTATATCCTCTTCTTTTGATGTTTCTTATTCCTTTTCTTCCTCCTCTTCACAATCTATGTAAAATAATTTTTTCTCGGCACACTTATGACATTTAGTGTATCTTCTATCACAATTGGAAGGAATCCCTTTTTCTCTTTTTTCCTCTAATTTTTGTGGTGTCAACCTTATAGGTTATAAAAGGATAAGAGAATAAACACTTCCATATTTATAGTTGTGAGTGGTAGACTTCCTTGTTGCCATAATTTTTCTTTCAACTTTTCTTGCCACACTAAATGCCTTCTCCAATGAATCAAGCTCCTGAAGGTGAACCACATGTTGGACGTTATCCTTCAAAGTCCCTATGAAGACATCAATCCTATGCTTTTCTAGAATATAAGTTAACCTGGTATTCAACTTCTAGAAGTCCTCAATGTGCTCTGCCATTGAATCCTTTTGCTTGAGATTTATCAATTGGATAAAGAAGGTGTTTTTCTTTGTATCCTCATAATGTGCTATCATTTCGGCCATTAAAAATGACCAAGTAACAAGTGGTTTACAAGAACAAAGCCATTTATACCATATAAAGTGATTGGGTTCTAAATATAAAGATGAAATGAGTAGCTTTTCTATGCATTTCAAATCATGTAGATCAAAATATTACTCCTCATATCGATCTTTAGAATGTAGTGGGTCTTCAATCCAAAGTTAGAGTCTTTCAAATCATGATTAAAATTCCTTCTGTTCTCATCATGAGTTTCATGGAATACCTTTTCACCATTAGGAAGCATTTCTTATAGTAACTTTGTCAAACCTTCCTTCAAACCTTTTGTGTCTTATTTTAATCCATACTTAAAACCTTCCATGTATGACTTCAATCCATCCTTTTAACCTTCCATGTCTGATTTTAAATGATTCTTCAAACCATCCATCTTAGCTTCCATTTAATTTTTGGTTACTCTTTGCGAGAATGAAATTCGTTGCACTTGGTCACGTAATTTTGATATATCATTTTTTATTTATTCCTCTTATTCATGCATCATATTATATGTTTCTGGTTTCTTATTAGGTGTTTCCATTTTTTTGTTTCGAGGCATTTTAGAATCAAACAATGATATTTTTTCCTTCTTTTTTAGCAGCTCAGTATGAAATTGTTCCATCTCTGTAATTTAAAATCTTCAACGTCTGAAATTTCTTCCTATGGTATCCCTCTCAATCTTCTTTCCAATTCCACAAGTTGTACCAAGATTGGATTCTTCAAGAAAATGTTATGCCTAATATCTCATAGTGCCCTCACTATCGAATAGTTCAGTAGAGGCAACTTGTACTGAGTGGCACGTGTCACTGTTTTGACCTTTGGCCCTAAAAGTGATTCAAAAACAACTACAGTCCATGAAATTTTAGTAAAATTTTATAAAATTACAATTTGATGCTCAAAGAGAAAGTTATGACGATTTTCCCCAGGTCACATTCTTGAGATTTAATTTTGGAGCCTACAAAAACCATAACTTCTTCACACCATATCTCAAAAAATATAGTGAATTGAGATATGAATTTTTTATATGAAGTTCAGAAATATTTTGGTTCCATGGTGTCGAAATTTCAACTTTTTAAGCCTTGTATAAAAAAAGTTTTAGCAAAAATACCAAGATGACCTATTTGAAGCAGTTGAACCCTAGAATCGAAAGCCCTCATACCAAATATTATGCAACTAGCTCACAAGATAGAAGAAAGTATAAATCAATGAATTGATAAATAACCTCTTAAAGCAAGAAAACACCTTTACATAACATAAATTAATAATTCTTGGATGATACAAATGACAATATCTCCTTGGTATATATAGGATTCTAAGTGGTCACAATATAATTAGAGCCTATATAATAATAATAATAATGTAAGGGCACAACAATAATAATAGTGTGCTTCTATGGGGAGCACCAATAAAAATATGGGGGCTACATGGGCACGACAATAATAACATGGGGATTGCACTAATAATAATAATAAGGGGGCTACAATAGTATTATAACGACCTAACATTCTCCTACCAACCTTAGCTCACAATCCAACCGATAGGTCTAGGAACTAGTAGTACCTTAAAGCTTGTAGCCATCAGTGACAAGTTTCCTCATGATCTATAGTGGGTTTATGTTATTTATACTTAATCAGTTGAGTTCATGAGTTTTTGATGTCAATTCATTTATTCATGTTTACTGTATTTTGTTAGGTACCTTGGGGCCAATTTTCATCATTTGGGGGTCCCCTCAAATATATTAATAATATACCTCAACAATTGATAATTAATAAAAAATTTCCATGCTAGACATACACACATCTACTCAAATGATGTATTTGTACCATTAGTGTTCAAAAAAAAGCCTTGGGTTTGGGGATATTTCACCCTTATATGGCGACCTCTCCGAAGTTGTGATGGATTATGTGCCATATATCTACTTTGAGGACCACTGTAAGATAATGTTCTTGTATATGTTTGATGTCTTACTACTATATACTGTGACATAAATACGCAACATAGTTTTTGGTGACTATGACCTATTTTTTGATGGCATGGATATAATCTTTGTTTATAGCTATTTATTTAGTATATTATGCCATTGATCACAATTTATATTTTGGGTGGCCATGTTCAGTTGTTTCTTGTGTTGACTATGGGTAGGCCTACCTTACGTATACTATATAAATGATTGAGAATTGTTTCTTTGGATAGGTCAAATTCTTTCCTTCTTTACTTCTTTCCTACATTTTTCCTAAACCACCATATCATAATATAATTTGGCCATCAACTTCTCTTCAGGCCTCATAGATTAGGGGCCTCCTATTATCAACCTATTTTTTAATCTTAGGAATGGAAAATAATGCATATTTAACACACATTAGTTGAGGGATATGTTGACTCTCCCATACCCCTGAAGATATTCTCTTTTAATCCTGAGCAAGCTAGTATTGCATTGCTATATGCTAGTTACAAGTGAACAATGCAACAATTTCCATAACATGTTAAATTTAGGAAATGGGAAATGAATGGTAAAACATCCACATTTTGGTTTACCAAGATGATGAACATGAGCTAGGATAAGATGAAATTGAAATAGGTCAATAATTGAATCCTTCATCCTAAGATTTCTTGACCCTGACTATCCATATTCATCCTCTGACTTTTATGAGAAGCCTGTATAATGAGAAGATTCCAAGCAGAGAGATATAGGAAACTATATATGATATTACCCTTATGTTGGTGTAATTTTCAATACCACTTGCCTCTATTGTTGTGGTGAGCTTGATCATAATTAGTTAGCCATGGAGGATAAGGAGCTAGGGAAACTCAAAGGGACTCATACAACACCGAGGTGTATGTAAATGATTCATTTGTTAATAAATATTTGATGAAGCTTTTTAACCAATGACTAATTCATGCTATAATACAATTTAATACTGGATTAGAATATGTTTTATTATTCAATCTATCTCTAACAGTAACATAAATGTACATGGAAAAAAACTTTCTTTTCTTATAAATGATGTGTGTAGGTTACTTAGGTTAGCAATGAAAATGGGATGTCCAAGAGATATGATGGGATTTTTTGAAGTTGTATTGGTCAAATATCATATTAGCAAGTGAAGGACCATAGCTATGCACATTCTTCCTCTCCTTTCATATATGCAATTTTTATTGTGTAGTAGATCTAGGAGAAAATTATATATTGTTTAGTCATTATTTAGCATGTATAAGGGAAATATCTACAAAGAAATGACTACTTTTGTAAAGAGAATATTTTTCCCAAACAAGAGGCATTCAGCCCATAGTTTTCTAATTTGCCTTAAGCAAGGTTGTAATCTAATTGTGGCTTAACTTATTATGTGTTTCAATTAGAGGAAATTTTAGCCTAAAAGTGTCTATAAAATTTTCAAGTAATTTCCATGTCATAATATGTAAACCAAACAAAATCCTTTAAATTTGAAAAGAGTTACATGCCTTAAATAATTTTAAATTGTTTAATTTAATTTGGGTTTGGATAATTTTTTTGTCTAATTTTGGTGTTCATGAAATATTTTATTAATATTATCTATCTACCTTACCCATTAGAGTTAAAATATCAAAAAGGTTAGTAATGAAATGTAAATATTGATATTAGTAAACAAATATAAATTTAAATATAGGCCCATTTCACATTAATAACCATGCCCCAAGAAAACACCAAAAAAAATTAGTTAAAACTAAAATATATGGATAGTTAAATATAAAATATAAAATAGTTATAGAGTTAAATATAGTTAAATATAAAATAGTTAAATACTTAAAAAATGTATTCGAGAAAAGACAAATTACTAGATTCTAGCTAGAAATATAAAATATATAGTTAAATATAAAATAGCTAAATAATTTAAAAAAACATATTCCAAAGAGGACAAATTACCAAATTTCGGTCAAAAATATAAAATATATAGTTAAACATAAAATAGTTAAATATTAAATATTAAATGGTTAAAATAAGTATTCCATAAAGGACAAATTACCTCATTAGTGCCAAAAAAATGTATTTAGAGGGAAATTGTGGCCTTAGTAGACAACATTGTTAAACAAACACCAGCAAAAATAGTTAACTATATATACAGTTAAATATAAAATATAAATATAGACAATTACATTTAAATATAAAATATATATACACAATTATTTTAATAAAAGTGCCCTAGATCGAGGGAATTTTATAAAAGTAAAAAATTAGAAATAGTGTATTATTTTTTTTATTAAATCTCATGCTAATAAATATTTTGGAACATAGATAAAAGTAAAGTAATATTAAAAAATTGTTTACATGAAATTTTTTATTAATTTTCTGTTTTTCCTTAGGAGGCCACTTTTAGGCTAAAATTTCCACTAATAGTGGATGTTGTTCGATCACATATATTATAATATAAGTAAGGAAGTTGATTAATGATAAAATTTATATGTTTGACTATAAATAGATTGTTGGTTTGCCTAGATTACGTTTATAGGGTAAATATTATGTAATATGTGATTTTCATTGTTTTACTATTCTATTTATTATAAATCTATGTATGCATTGCATTACTATATAAGGTTTAAAACTTACACCTATACCCCTATTTCTTAGTCTCCACCGCTCACTAAATCACTATGTTTGTCTCCCTCTCTCACTCTTCACCACTTGTCACTCTCTTTCTCTTTCCACCTTAGAATCTCTATCCAACCCTCCCTTCCCCTCTCCCATCCTTGTCTTACACCTCCTCTCTCTCTCTCCCTTTCCACCCCCCCACCCAACCTCAACCTCAACCATTTCCACTTTTCAAAATTTCTTAAACTCTAGGAATGTGTTTATTCCTAGGATTAAGAATGTGAATGTTCTCCTAGATATAGGAATGTGGATGTTTTTATAGTTAGGAGCATGCATATGCTCCTATCTCTAGGACAGTGCATGTGATTTTTTGAATTTTTTGTGTAGGAACCTTACATGGGTCATGAGTTAGTCACTTATATGTAGGTGGAGAATGAAAAAACTGGTCTTACTAGATGTCGTTACTTAAAACTTCAAATTTTGAAAGAACCTCTATATATCATTATTTTTGACCAAAAATTCTATAAGTTAGCCAAATATGTTTTCCTAGAAACTATAGACACATATAGATCCAACCATCTAAATTTCAAATGTATAATTTATTTAAATAATACTATTTATAATTTGGTGTTGACTTCTATCACAATCTTAAAATAAATCTCTTTTTATTTCCATTATAACATTTGTTTTACATTAACCATCCATGGTGCACTAGTAGACACTAATATCTCTAATATCTATAATCTAAAGAAAGTAAAATAATTGTTTGATAACTTATAAAACCTTATAAGTGTCACTAAAGTAAGGACTTATACATGGAAGGATACAATTATATATATATATATATATATATATATATATATATATATATATATATATATATATATATATATAATATGTGCAGAATTTTTTTGTGTTTTATATAATTCCATAAATGTTTGCATTAAAATTCTATTTTTTTGATATCAAGGTTTATCACTAACAAAAACAAATGTTATTTTTGCATTGAAAAATAACATAGCACTAATAGTAAAAATAAAAACAAAAATTATATTTAGTAATTTGTTATTTTACTACATTTCATACTTCTATGTAAAATTTGTTATAAAATTACCTCAAACCAATTACAGAATTCACAAATGGTTTCTCTTCTAAATTTACAATGGCCCTAGCATGTCAAGGGAGACCAAACCATCATTAACTTGTACCCATGCATATATAATTTGGATATACTAGGAATGACCATGTTTCCTTATCCTATCGATATTTACATGATGATGTATTCTTCTCTTTTGAATTCCGCTTCATGTGAGAAATCTCACATGACCCATAATGAGAACTCAAGCTCTGCTTGTTAAGAAGACTTTTGATGTGATTTTTTTGTCCATTACTTTAAAAAATGAGCAGCAGTGATAATGCATGTGATGTTCCTATCATGAATTTGTTAGAAAAAATATGTCAATAATTATGATAAAAATTGAATCAATTCCCATAAAATGTCTTTCATTCACCAGGTCTAACATTTCCTTTTCTCTAATTTCTTTGACACTTTCAAGTGGATTCTTATTCCTCACATATGTTCTTCGTGAATTATGTAGATTCCCATTTTCCCAATCATCTATTTTAGAAATCGTGGAAAACACATCTCCTATCATGCACTAAATTATATAGAATGGTTTGTACTAGAACTTTATTGAACGTATCATTGTATCTTTAATTTTTAAGTTGGTGTTTGGTCAAAAGTGATATCCCGATGTGTGTTTTTATATTTTTATGGATAAATAAAACCTATATGTTTGCAAGGGATAAAATGGAGAAATAGTTTATCCAAAATGTGTGTATCTTCTTAACCAATGGAAATGCGCATATATGATTTAAAACTAGATATTGCAAATTCTTTTGTGTGTTTATACCTCTTATTTAATTACCCTCGGAAAATAATAGGATGTGTATTGCATTTTTAATGAACACTTTCACTCTCATACACCTAGCATGTCATGAGTGGATACAATCAAACACTATAATGTTAAGTTTGAACAATCATTTTAGATGGTTAGATTGTTTGAATTAGTAAGTAGGCAATTTCATTCTTCCTTTTTTTCTATTTGGTTTTCAATGGTTTTTAGAGATGACATCTAGATCTCTAAGAACATCTTCTATTCTTCTCAACTTCTTATGAACGACCCTTATTACTTAGCATGGAAAATTGTAAAGGTTGCACAGTTAATTTTCTATGATTTTTCCAAAAACTAGACTCTTCAATTTTCATTGTTTATAGATCCTACATAAAATCAGTAGAAGTTTGAATGTTTTTACAAAAAAAAATTCAAACATTTTATTGTTTTCATATTACACCAGCTAATGTTTCTAAGCTTTAAGATAAATTATCATCCTTAATATTTTCCCTATTTCCTAGTGCATGGTTTAAATATAAGACATGATGTAGTATAAGACATGATGAATTAGTCCATATTAGGGCTCTTGGTTGATGCACATACCCAAGGATTTTGATATGGGTGGTCAAATGTGTAAGACGAAAGTGCTAAATGAGATAGCTATTAAATACATTAAAAACTTAATGCCTAAGAGGAGTAGCAAGGAAGTTTGGAAAAGAATGATTTGATGAAAGAGTTGGAAAAGTAATATGAGTAAATAAAAAAATTACATAAGCATAATCAAGTACTTATTAGTAACTTTAAGAATGTAAATAGGTGTTTACCGGGGGTAGAATCAAAGGTGGTTAGTGAAGAAATCTGTAAAATTTATTCAATAAGCCATGGATATTGATGACATCATCCATGGAATAATGGAAGAAGGAAGCAATAAATTGCTGGGAAAAATCACCATTGAGATTAAGAAGGAGGTGGAAGATAGGATATAAGGTCACTAGAAAATAATTGAAGAACATGAGGTCGAAGTTGAGAATGTTATAGTAAAATAAGATGGAATTGTCTCAACATTAGCTAGTATTCACCATAAAGCACAAAGGATAAAGGATTCCATTGTCCCTAAAAATAAGATGGATGGAATGGGTGTGAAAACTGAAGTAAAACCACCACATATGAAACCATATCAACACCGTCATTACAAATATTTGTTTTAGCAGATGTATGAAGGCTAAATCTCATAGTGTCAAGGAAGAAGATGTAATAATAAATAATATTAGTGGAATAGATCATCACAAAACTATTATTTTATAGGATATTATTACATACCAGTAATTATAACACATTACATAGGCCACAACAACAAAACATGGTATCAATCGAAATAAAATTATGCAACAATTAGATTTCAACTATTAATAGAAAAAGGAATTGTGTTTGATGGAATTATCATCATTGATGGCTACAAGAAAGTTGAAATATAAGAAAATATTATTACTTGGTTTTATAACACTGCTAATTCCAAAGCTTTTGAGTACAAAGCATTTTGAAGGTAGTATGATATGACTCCAAGGTCGGATACATATGACACTAAAAGTATATCATATGGATACAATGAGGGTAAATATGGGTTTTAGTCTATGTGTAATATTGATCAATTGTATAATAAAGAGGCTAGATGTGCAATGCATGAACAAGAAAAAGTAGAGCTCATTTAGTATATATAGAGAACAAAGATTCATATATACGAATGTATTGGCATATTTGGAGGGGTTTTTCCTAATTTTTAAGGATCTATTCCATAACTCATCTCTCTTATCTATCTTGGACTTGTTCTCAATGATCATACTTGATGTGCATTGTGTATACTTTAGTTTATTGTGCTATTTTAATAATTTGCTAAATAACATAAAAGAAAATGACTATCAATATTCCAAATAATGACTACAATAAATGAAACTTCATGTTGTAGAAATAAGAAATCATTTTGCATTCCACTTAAAAAAATATTTTTTACCCTTCCAACCATATGCTTATAGAATGTTGGTGAAATAAATTCAACAAGAAAATACAATGAACATGCTAATTTCGAAAATAGAACATATAACAGTTTCCTAGACATTCATGATTGCATAGAATGTTCGGTCAATCATAGAATGTGGGATTGAGGAATTGTAAGGTGCCCAAAACTAAGGAGAATAAAAGAAAACATTAATGGCATACATTGAGATCCTTGAATGTTGGATTGAGGAATTGTAGGGTACCCAAAACTAAGGAACATAAAAGAAAACATGAAATGTATACATTGTAAAGGTACATTAAGCAAAAAAACATTTCAAATGGCCTTGGCATAAAGAGAAATGATGGATTTAGACAATGAGCTCTCGAAAAACACTTTAGTACAAATTGTATTTCATTAAACAATTTTTATTTGGCATTACACCTGTTATTTGGAACTTGCAATTTTAAGTAAGCAAGATACATAATCTAACAAAATTAGAGTTGTAAATATATACATATATTTTAGGCATTCCTTGGATCCTTTAGCTTATATTGTAGATTGTTTTATGACTCCCTTTGACTAATTTCCCCATTAGAATCACTACCTTCCTCACAAAAATTAATTATCATACTAGAAAACTATAAAAAAACAAATTCTTTGATATATTACCTTCCTTGATCAAAATTATTGAACGGAAGGAAAATGGACAAGCCCATGTTTTTTATGAAGCTAAGGTAGTAATAAAGAATAAAATTCATAGGAAAATATTCCCTCTTGATCTATTGACCACTACCATATAGCTTATGCACTATAGAATTTAATAGCTTCATTGAATTTTGATGGGTGTTGTTGCTTAGAGTTTATGTTCCTAATTTATGTTTGTATTATTTTACTTACATAATGATTTTAAGTATTTTCTCATAGCATACAAGCCTTTAAGTATGCTAAGGGTAACTCTAATGTAGGCCAATATATAAACTCATTAAAGTAGTTATCATGCATAACTTATAGCAATAAACTATAAATCAAATAATATAAATTTACATTTTAGCAAATATTTTTTTCTTTATTTAATCTATAGCAAAAATTAATGGTTTAACAAGAAGGAAAATAGCTCACTTTCATTTTTATTTAGTCTAGTGTACTGTAGTTAAACCCTTTGAAATTTTCACTTTCCTCAGTTTGATTTAATCCTCTTAACCAATTAAGGAGAAGTTCTAAGAATGATAACAACCAACAATCTAATAGGCAATATTCCAAATACACTGCCAATATTTTTGTTAAGTGAAATGTATCATACCTTTCATAGTTGAAGGAAAGTTTTTAATTCCAAAATTATCCTCCTCTAATGACTCCTTCAGTAAGACTTCCTCTCTTCTATTAATCAAATTCTCATCCTCATTTCCCAAATCTTCTCAACACCCCTCATTAATAAGCCATAAACCTATCTTTTATCTTTTATAGAAATAATTAATTAAAATATGTTAATTCATGAATTAAATAATAATAATAATAAAATGCTACGTATTTCTTCTCAAACTAGTTTATTAATGAAATTTAACTTTTTTAGTTCACCATACACATTTAATTCATCATATCAACCAATAATAAAAATCTTAGAAAGTATTTAGTGTTACTAGATATTTATATATATATACAAAATACTTTTAACAAACATTGAACTATTTGTCAAATACTTAGTAATTTAATCCAATTAATCCATAGTAATTTAATCCAATTAATCCAATTAGTAATAGGTCAAATAATTATGTTAATGCATATTCAGAATTTATAGACATATAACTAAAATACACTTATTATAATCATAAATAATAATTACCTCTAATAGATTGTTTATATATATTTATAACTGAACAGGCAGAATAGTAATTTAATTACACACCTCATTTATCCTAACAATATTACATATTAATAATAACTAATCAAATGTGCTTATTTACGCTATATAAGATGCCAATTATATACCCGCGGCTTAAATCGTGTGTAACCTAATTGTATTTGCATAAATGCCAATTATGTACCCACAGTTTAAATCTGTGGAAGCTAATTGTATTTCCATATATAAAAGACAGACAAATACATACATGAGAATTTATCATGATTACTTTGTTTGTGATTCGGTTAATACAAAAAGTCGGTGAACTACATTTATAATGTTGACAATGACTTTTCGTATAGATTTGTAGATCACTTAGATAAAAATATATCGTATATTAAAAATATAAATGGGTAGCTTTGCCAAATTGAAAGATTATATTATATATATATTGGAAAAAATTATATAAAAAGATTTCAGTGAAATTTATGTCGAGTGATTGTTATTTTCAAGACTGCTCTGTTACGCTACACGTAAACAAACAAACATAGTGACAATAATAATTTCAGCTCAATCAATATAATCTATACCATTAAAACAATACATTAATATAAATATCATAATCCTACATTCGCAGCTTGGCCAGGCCTGTCAAATTTTATTACGATATTATTGGTAATACAAAGCTACTGATATCCAGAGCTTATTATTCTCAGCAACTGAAGCAGTAGTAACAATAGTAATAACAGCAATTATAGAAATATAGTAATAATAATAATAATGTGATAGCCATGTGATCCTAAAACAATGCATATATCGCTAGAGAAAATACAATCAAAGCAACTTGGCCGAAGGATGGAGCTGAACAGAAACTGATGACACCAGCCATTGGAAGAGGAGATCCATATGAAGCGGCTGCATCCTCAAAATCAATTTGAGCGATTGCTTTGCTCATCAGCAATATTGTAGTCACGAATGTTATAATCAAGAACTTTCCGAAGGAATTCATGTTTCCAAACCTGCTGTCCCAAACCAAAAAAACAAAATCAGAATTATATAACTGCAATCCCAACCAAAAAATATAAATCTTTAGCAACCTCTTCCTGCATTTCTGTTCCAGACAATATATGCATTTTTTCTATGCACGTTAGAGACTGAAAGGGCCACGAAAGTTTAGTTAATTCAAGTCATACCTGAGACCAGCAGCTCCCGTGTTAAAAAATGGGTGTTGCAGAGCGCAAGAAGAGGTGATCAGGTCTTTAAAGATGCCTACAATATATAGAACCCCGTAAAACAAAAGAATATGGAGCCGATCTTCACATCTGTTGACTTTTGCCTTCCATGCATTATTGGTACTTCAATGCATGGTACTTCCTTAATAGTAGTCAATTCATTTTATTACCCTTGCTGTTGCGGGATGATGTTTGTAAGAAATAAATAAATATAGAAAGCGTATACACAGAACTTGATTGATATCCAAATAGAGTCATAAGTATCCAATAGATATAAAAAAAATTCAATAATATATTTGAAATCTAAACTGTGAATCTGAGAAGGGATCTCATGAAGTCATATATATATATATGAAATAGCATATAGATAAAATATGAATGAAATAGCATATAGATAGACATTGATATCTCAATAGAGTTAGTTTTATATATAAATATAACAGAGAGAGAACATAGCATATAGAAAGAATTTGATATTTAAATAGAGTGAGCAAAACTATAAAAACGTATTATATTGAATTCATTTGTTTGGTTTCACTTGTTTCTATAAATATTATAGATATATTATTTTCATATTTATTTCATCTTATTAAAATAGGGTTTTATTTCAATTTTTTTTTTAGCTTAGTTGCAGTCACTAGATTTGTTTTTCATGGTAAATATTAGTGCAAGAAACACACAATAGAATGATCACTCCATTGGGAATCTAAACGTTTTTCTTGGTAAATATTAGTGCAAGAAACACGCAATAGAATGATCACTCCATTGGGAATCTAAACCAGTTTTTAGGTAAGTGGATGTGAGTGTGTGAGTAAACCTTTTATATTCCATGTTAATCATTTAATTTTTCAAATGTTTGGGTTTATCTAGGTGCATTTTATAGTCTATTTAGTTTTTGTAGGTTACAAGTGATGAAAACCACAACTCTCAAATAGGTTGTATATTCCAATGATGATCTTGATGGGGTACTTACATTGGCAACACAAATAAACGGGTTGGTTCATACATTAGCTTCATGCACTTTTCAAGTGAAAATTCTTCAAGGGAAACATGCTTTTCCAAGTCCTTTTCTACTATCAAATTGTAGTTGAATTGCATTGGTTAGATCTAGCTAGAAAACAACTAACAAAACTTGTAAGGAAAGAAGAAAGAAAATTGATAAAGAGATAAATTAGTGGATCCTATTCCTTCATAAAAAAAATAGAATTATGAGATAATACAATTTAGTGCAGTATATTCTACATGGGTAGACTAATATAGTAGTGACTCTAGTAGTAAATCTAGAGAGATAACAAGCACTAAAAAAACTAACACCTAGCCCTAGTTAAAAGGCCATGCAATCATCATTTAACTATCTCATGCAATTCGAGATACTCCTAGTTAATTAATTATATCATGCAAGTGGAGATTAAAAGAACTCATGCATATAGTTGTGGAGTTCCTTATTTGTGATAATAAAAAGGTTTTCGTTCATGAGTGCACTCACTAGTCTAACTAAAGTGCAATTAATTGTATGTTATCTCCAATACCTCTCCTAAAGCACTAATAGAGAGAACAAAATGTGTCCAAAATGAAGCCATGTAAGGAAACCATTTTACAGTGAAATTAAGTAAAGTGGAACAATTCCACAGAGCGGAAAGAGGGAAAATCACCCCTCCTCGCCCCCTTAAAATACAATGTTGAAAGATAAATACAACTGCTAGGAAGTTTTGTCCTTCACCCTTAGGAGGTTTCATAGAAAGTGAAACTTCTGCTCAGGGAAAGTCTTTGTGAAGATGTCAGTAGTCTATTCATAAGTGGCATGATACTACAAGTTAATAACCACATCAAGATCAAATTCCTAGATGTAGTACATGTGAATCTAGTTCCATTTCGTTCATGGTGTTGCACTAGATTTCTATAAAACTTTTGTGTGATTTGATTGCTGCAACACATTAGAATCCAAAAATAAAATATGATACCAAGCTGAGTGAGGAATTTCTACAACCAAAATCCCCCAAAGGAAATTTTAACTTCACATGTATATTCAGGCTCTACCAATGATAAAGAAATCACATATTCCGTTTAGTTGGACCAACAAATGGGGCTAGAACACAAATTGAGAACATATCCTAAAGTGAAATTGCAATCAATGTTATCTCCAACCCATTCTGAATCATTGTTCCCAATAAGATCCAAAGTACATCTTGCTGAATAATGAATTTTATAGCTAATGGTTCCATGGGCATAAATGAGTATGCACTTGGTTACTTTCCAAGGAAAATCATGTTGCTCCTACATGTATCTAGAAACTATGCCTACTACAAATGAGAGATCATGATGAGTGTGAATGAGATAATGGAGACTCCCCACAAGTTATATGTAGATGGTGCAATCAACTAATGGTGTATCCTTTCCATCCTTAAGGTGTACCCTCAAAAAGAAAGATATAGTTGTTGGCTTGCAATTGGTCATGTGAAAGAAAACCAAGAGATCTCATACATATTTGGACTAAAAATTTTTGATACTTGAATCATTCTAGTTGATTTCTAGTCCAAGGAAGTAAGATATCAACATTTTTCATGGAAAACCTGTCACGCAAAGTTGTTCTAACTATAGTAATGTCTTATGTTGAGCTGCCAGAGATTAATAGATCATCTACATAAATCACTATGAGAAATATAGAGCAAAATGTTCTTAGCTTATAAATATTTTGATCAAATTTACATCGAATAAAATGTTGAGAGGGTAAATAGGAATCCATTTTAGCATACCATACTCTAGGTGCTTGATTGAGGCCATAGATAGACTTCTTGAGTCAACAAACTAAAGATGATTTCTTTATATACCCTTTTGGTTGTTCCATGTAAATTTCCTCTTTAACATCACCATCAAGAAATTATTTCTTCACATACATGTGTTGGAACTACCACCTTCTTTCTATCGCAATGTAAGAGTTAGATTAATAGAGTCCATTTCGTCTAGTAGTGCAGAGTTTTCATCATAATCGATGCCATGAACCTACTAAAATCCCTCGACAATAAGCACTGCTTTGTATCTTCCCACAAGTCCATTCACTACATTCCCTATATTGTATAACCATTTTCATTTGACAAGCTTAGGATTTGAAGTAAGTTGATATAGGTCCCAAGTTTGGTTCTTAAAGAGGGATTTGTACTCTTTGTTCATGACTACTTCCTAGAAAGGTTTCCTTATAGCTTCCACATAAGTTTGAGGTTCGAATGTGGAGGAATTAACTCATAGGATAATTTTTACTGATGAGACCCGGTTTGCCAAATTGGGATCTAAAACCTTACAGAAGCATTTTTAGACATAAATGAAATTTTTCAGGGGTAAAGCATTGACACTTTATTTATGCACCATTTTTTCATGTTATACACACATATACTATTCCAACAATGCAATAACCTCATTAATCAGAGTCTGTATGCAAAAATTATGTCACTGTGAAGTTGACCTTCTTATTTTCACCACAGTAATAATTTGAGATGATTCGATGTGAGCCCCCATAATTCATGGAAAAGTGATTAATCAAGTGATTATGCTGAAGAAGACTCTAGAAGATGCCATATTGTAACTTTGGTTAAGAGTTAAGGTAGTCAATCCTAACCACTAGTAGGCTATTGAGCTAGTTTATAACTAGGCCACTAGGAGGAAAAAGGGCTTCATTGTTTCAAGTGCATTTGCTCCATAGATGAGAAAAAATAGCTAATATGGATAGGAGATAGAGAACAGAAAAATGATTTTGCACTACAGTATCTCATGGGCCACATGTCATACTTCTTTATGCTTGCAACCATTTTCTATTCATAAAAAGAGAGCTATGTGGCCTCACATTCCAACTAGGTTTTCTCCCACATGCGTTTCCTAAGTGATATCTTGTGTCAGTCATGGTTTTGTGAGTTTTTATTTCATGTTTCTCTATTCTATGTATAATTTTAATTTTCATGCATATGAAATCAATTGTAATCTATAAATACAAAAATCTAAAGAAAAATAAAACCCTAATAGTGTAGGTTTCAGATTTTTAAATATAGTTTTATTAGATCTATTGTAACAAACTATCCAGTGGATGGTAGTTTATGGATTATGATGTTATAACCATGTAGCAATGCATGGGAATAACACCTTTTGTAGTTATGAGTGCATGAGGTGCTTCTTCAAATTGAGATATCGTTGTAGGATCATCCAAGAGATCACTCATGAGGTACCACTTCACAATTGAAATTGATTGAGAATCTGAAAACTCACATGCATGCTCATGATGTTATGAATCAATTGTTGAAATCAGATATGAAATCTTATCTAAATGACAAGATGCATCATCTCTTAGCCATGCAATAGGAGGAAGCACATAATTTTTTGCATGTTATTCCTTAGATGCATGTAGGGGACTTTAGTCAAAATAAACACTCTAAATGAAGATATTTTTTGTTAAAAGATTTAGAAGTATGTTTCCCTTTAGACCATATAGATATCCAACAAACATACACTCTTTTATTTGAGGTTCCAAATCCTTCCTCTTTTTTGTAGTGACTTGGAATTCGCAAATGAAAAAATGTGTAACTTCTAATTGCATGCTTGATACATAAGCATCAACCCCAAGTCAATAGGCTTTTTATACCCAAGAAGGTCATGAAATTTTCCTACTCGGAAGGGATTTTCCTCCATTTTTGATTTTGTACAAATTAGAAATAATGAATTTCTCATGTAAATATAAGTGTGATGGGCTAGTATTTTGGCCATGTAACACTTATTACAGGAGACAAATAATAGGCTGAGAAGTAAACCATTTTTTAGAAATTGGAAAAGATATATATGTATGTATAGTTTGAGAAAGGCCGTCTACGAGATAGAATTCGAGGACGAGACCGAGAGCTCGGGAAGGGAGCCCATGTAATTCTCTATAAATACATTATTCTACGAAGTGAATGAAATCGAGGGGTTTTATTGCAGGTCTACTTGGTATGTTCACTCTACCTCATGCGCTGGAAACGAGATCTTGCATATGTCATTATCTACAAGTTCGAAATATAATAGCTATTTTGTGCCACCACGTCTTAATCGTGTGCTTCAATTATGTGTTATACTAATTGATGCAAAAGGGAAATGGAGAAAAAAATCAACTTAATTAGTACGTGTTAAAGAAAACTGTATGTAAATTAGCAATGTTGACATGGGTCTGCAAGATTCCATAAGACTGAAAAAGGAATTACGGTGAGGAAATCTAGTTAGGGTTGAAAGCTAGTTTATGTGGCATACATCAAGTGAAATCAGCCATAATAATATCAAGATAACTAAAAAAATGGGTTCAAACCGAGGAGACATTTTGGGTTGTTTTGGCATGAGGATCGGAAGCTTTCTTGTTGCTGGTGTGAATCATGGGAGACTAAGTGAGGTTGGGTAATTATCAAAACTCCAAGTCTATATACTAAGATTTTATGGTTTTAGTAAAGCGAGACTCTCGTGCCACTAAGGCAGGGTGGGGAATCTACTTCTTAAGCTGCCGCCGCCACCACAGCAGGGCTTTTTTTTTTTTAAGTTTTAACCACATGGTGAATCGCCAGTCCTAATCTATGGGAGACCCAGGATCAATCATCGTCTACTTGCAAATCAATATACTAAGATCCTATGGTTTTAGCAAAGCGAGACTCTCGCCCCCACTGCCAACGCAGGGGTGGGGAATCTACTTCTTGAGCCACCACCACAGAAGGTCTTTTTTTTAAGATTTAATCACATGGTGAATCGATAACTACAAGTCCTAATCTATGGGAGACCCAGGATCAATCCTTGTCTACTTGCAAGTCAATATACTAAGATCCTATGGTTTTAGCAATTTTTTTAAGCTAATCTATGGGAGACCTAGGATCAATCCTCGTCTACATTCAAGTCAATGTACTAAGATCCTATGGTTTTAGCAATTTTTTAAAGATTTAACCACATGGTGAATCAGTGATTATCAGTCCTAGTCTATGGGAGACCCAGGATCAATCCTCGTCTACTTGCAAGTCAATATACTAAGATCCTATGGTTTTAGCAAAGCTAGACTCTCACCGCCAAGGCGGGGGTGGGGAATATGCTTCTCTATTATCCACCACAACAGGCTAGTCTACTCAATGATATTTGAACTATGGTCTTCGAGGCTTCGCTCAAATAGACTTACCCTCAAACCACACATCATTATACACAAAAAAAAACCATATATTTTTATCATATGAAATTATCCAATATTATGGACACCCCCTCCTTGCTAATGTCAGGCATCACCCTTCGTTGTCCTTGAAATCAACAAGTTGATTTCCTCAACCAAATCTAGACCATTCATTTTATTGATGAACCTCGAGTCAGAGCCGCAATTGTGGCCCCCCTTCTCAGCTGACATCATAGTGGGAGTCCCCGTGAAATTCACCCACGCCATTGGTTTTCCATGGATTACAGCGATTAGATCGAGATCCCGTGCTAACGAATACACCTGGTCACTTGAAAGAAAAAAATAATAGAGTGCATGCATAATTCGAGGATCGAAGATTTTGAAATCTATTTGCGTGGATATTTTATGTATGACTTGGTCAAAGAAACTCTGTCAGCCATTGACCACCTAGCATTGACTGGTTACGAGTGTTTATTAGTGTGAAATTATAAACCCTCCCTACTAGTTTAGATGCAAATGAAAATGTGGATATCCCATATATGTTGATATTAAGGCTACATTAAGTGGCATAAGAGAAGGTAACTAGCAATTGTACCAGTTATTGCAAGGAAACTTAGCAATTGCACCCGTTTTTGCAAGGAAACCTCGTAAGGTAATTTTCTTAAGTAAGAGTTTCTCGAATTTTTGGTTAAAGTTACAAAAATTTGGAAAAATAGTTAAAGATCTATTACTGATGTTTTATCCATTAACTGCTAAATACCCAAAACCAAATATCATGTTACCACTACAAAAATTATATTCACATGTTCAATACACTATCAACCATCCTATGCTATAATAATAATAATAATAATAATAATATATTTAATTGTAATTGTAGTAAAAACATTGATTTTAAATGTAATTCTTTTGGATGTGTGGTCAAAATGACATTTATAATTTTCATTGATGTGGTGTAAAAAATAGTATGTGAATGTTATATTCGGTAAAAGAAAAATGTATTCATTAGTTAAATATAAACAATAATTATTTATCTAAGCATTTAACCAATGAGATACCCATCTCAGAATTTGTTAACAAACCAAAAAAGATGTGGTGTCAAACCACAAAATATGTGGTGTAAAAAATAGTATGTGAATGTTATACGGAAGAGAAAAAAATGTTTATTGAAGTGCATAGTAAAAGCTATCTAAGCATTTAACCAATGAGATACCCATCTCAGAATTTGTTAACAAACCAAAAAATATGTGTTGTCAAACCACAAAAGATGTGGTGTAAAAAATAGTATGTGAATGTTATACTGAAGAAAAAAAATGTTTCTTGAAGTGCATAGTAAAGACTATCATAGCGATGGCCATTTTAACCTAGTCTACAAGATTCAAACTATTTTACTGAGATAAATCATCATATAAAATTAAGAATTATATAATACTAAAATCAAAATAATGTGGTAGATGAAGACCATTTTAATCTAGTCTACAAGACTCAAACTATTTTACTGTGATAAATCATTATATAAAATTAAAAATTATATAATACTAAAATAGAGAGTACATCCCCAGATGAAAGTACATCAGCCAAAGTGGTGCCGCAAGAAAAAGAGAAATTCTTGTGTGTAGTGATAGAAAACAAATGGATCCCTGCCTTCCTCTTCTTCCACACCTTTCAACTTCGTTGTTCACAGAACCCTCTTGCCTACCCATGCTAAATTTAACAGTGCCTCTTCTTATTCTCCGTTTGCTTCTGTCGCCGCTTCATCTTCAGTTGGTTTCGCCCTCGATAGATCCTCGCCTTATGTTCGATCCGTGCAATGTCCCACTACACCAAAAGGAGATGTCCCCATGAATTCCATTCCTTGTGCTCTGCCCAAGAAGACGTGTATGTGTTCACCCATGAATCACCCTGGTTTGTTCCATTGCATTCTTCATAGAAATAGCAGTACTCACTCTTCATCTACCAAGTCTCAGATGAATGCGAGGAGATCTCCCATGATGAATTCGTTGGTAAGGATCGGTAGTGTGGAAGGTGAATGGGTGAAAAGAGCGCTCACAGCTCTCATACGCCCCTCCAGCCACCACATGCGAAGGAGATCGTCTTTTCAGCCACGGCCAAGCAAGCTGTGTCATATGAACATGGCCCAAGATATATCCTGAAGCTCGCATCAGGGTGTTGCCTCCCTTTTTAGCATTCCTTTTGTCCTATTTGGCTGATCGTTCGACTCACAAGTACAATGGAGCATCCTGCAGTTTTGTGTTTGACTTAAGCACTTAGCCCAAGATTTTTTGTGTCTCTCCAAAAGCCTATAGCTACCTTCGATGACCCAACAAAATATATCACTCCAATGAATAGTTAGAGTAACTAACTCCATAACCGCCTATGATGATCTGATGGTGGGGATCATTCCAATCGTCTAATACATCAAATCAACAGCTAAAGACAGTACACAATGGCACATAAGGGAATTTATTTCAGAGGGAAACACCTTACGGCGTAATGATATTGGGGTTGGAACGAACAACAATGCAATGAAGGATTATTTAGATTGATGATGGTCTAGAGTTAATAGAGGAATGTGATCACATTACGGTAAGCAAAGGAATTTTCTTTCCAAATGCATGCTAACTTCATTTCAATTGAAAGTGCATGTTTCAAGAAATTGAATAGCATGGATATTTCCTTTAAATGAATATTCTCATAGTGTGTGATTTTAGAATTGAATGGTAATACACATTCGATCTAAATATATGTATTTTATAATTGATTAACCTAATAAAGGAATCACTGGACATCTAAAGGGAGCACAAGAATTTTCTAATATTGTGTAAACTAATTGTAAGTTTGCAGATTGATGGTGAGGAAAGGATCTAGGTAGAGTCAAAGATTGGCAGATCTATTATAGAAAATGGAACTATATGTAACTAGACAAGGAGTGAGAGGTTTGTGGCATGATAGATTTCTTATGGCATTAACAACCTACCAACAATGAGCCTTACATAAAGTTTATAGAGCTGGTGAAATCTACAACAAGAGAACCACAAATAGTGAATGACACCACCGTAAAGATGGTAGAGCAGTGAGGAGAGAGAGATGAAGATCAGGTGTATTTAAATATTGCATACATCTTTGTTTTTATTGACATTGGTAATTTTTGGATAATAACAGTAGAACAAATGGTGGAAATGATTACATCCAAGAGGAAACCAGTGGCATTCTTGGAGGAAATAATATCTCAATGATTAGGAGACTTGGTAAGTAAACGTGTTCATATGATTTTATTTTAATAAGGTAAGGAGGTCAATAATTTTAGGTAGTAGGAGATGGAAGGAAATTGTAGGAAAAAAACCTCGTAACAAAGAGGAAAATTTTTAGAGCTAAGGTTGGAAGAGTGAAGAGGACACATGAAGTCCTCAAGAGAGGTCAAGAGAATAAGTGACATTCTCAAGGAAGGTGAGAAAAGTGAATCAACCAGAAGAGCATAGGAGGCTCAATAGGTTTGGTGAGAGAGGAACAAAAATGCCAACCCTTGAGGGAAGAATCTTAGTGAGGTGTCTTGTAAAGGCTTGTTTGTAGCTCACAGTGAGCATGAAGAGGATCATGGAGAAGGTCAAACAAATGACCACTGATGGTCATGACATGGTTCAGGTGAAAGCCACAAGATAGTGCAAAAATATGTCAAAATATATGGCATTATGAGAATCAAGATGAGTGATGAAGAGTTTAGTAAAGAGATGATTGAGTTAAAGGAACGACTTGACATGTTAAGTATGCCACTACAAGAGATGGAGAATGAATACCAAATAATTAGATGGGGTCTTAAGAAGAAGATGTAATGCCTTATGAGGAAGCTACGAAGGAAGCTAATTAGGTGCATGTTCAGAGATCAGTCAAAAGGTAAACATTTCAGAAAAAAATGAGTGCGAGAAGGAATAAGTTCACTATTGTGAAGTACAGAAAGGAGTATTCCTTGGAGAAGAGTTGATGATGAAGACATCAAATGAGTCTAGAGAGCATTTTATTTTTGAAACTGACATATTGTGTGTGAATGTAGGTCGTACAGGTGGACATTCATTGAAAGCTATCATAAAAGAGGAAGAAAATGTAGAGGTAACTCTAAGAGACAATGATGAGGAGACTTTAGCAAAGGGGATGAAGAGAAAAATATTTGTAATATGAAAGGAAAAGGTAGACAATGTAAGGGAAACCTATGAATAGATACATAAATATATTATTGCAACAACTCAAAAAAAGTTGGCTTGTTATTATAGTCGTGTAAAAGGTGAAGGTGATTCAGATTTATGTAGGAATGAAATGAAATACATATTTAAATAAAAACATAGAGCTATACTAAAATCTGAACTTCAATTCACTGATAATAAAACACTGAAAATTGTTTACATGTAAAATGGAAATAAACCAGCTCGGGCAATGGTAGCTTATCTCTAAGAATATATGTGCCAACTACATGCCTCTGAAATATGTTAAAATAAGGCTTGTAGGATTTATTATTATTGAAAAACAAGGTAAAATCCCAAACATCTAAAAACCTAAGCCTAGGAGGTTAAGTGCCAAAAGTGTGTGTGCCCTATTGGGGTTAGTTATTACACCAACTTCCCAGGGTCCTAACTTCGGCATATGATCTTTGTTTGATGTATATGATACCTCATCGAAAGATATATCCGAGTACTACAACTTTAAACTACAAACCCTTGGCATAGGCTATGAGTTTTCCCATTTTCAAAAAAAACATCGTTTAGGGCTTCAAAATGGCTTCGAAAGTTCAAGGAAAAAGAAAATGCCAAAAATAATAAACCATGCTACAATTAAGGAAATAGAAAGAAAAAGTGTTGGGGGTCTAAGTGGAGTAGGTGGGTGGCCACCAATGTCAACCTAAATCAATCCTCCCTCCTTAGGAAGAAAAGTTCCCCATTGCATTGAGCGGCTTCATAAGAGAAAAATTTCTACTAAACTTGGTCCCTAGTGAGCCACTTTCCCTGGTGCAAGAGTTGGTCAAATTTGACAACTTGATACAGTTGCATCCTCTATTTGTGAGTTTTCATGATCTGTGTATCCATGATATAATTAGTTACGGCCCGTTCAATGTACTTCAGGTTGAGATCTTTTGGTGTCAAGTACTCAGGAATACATGATGTGCCCAATAATGGTGGAAAGTATGGCTAAAGGTGGTCCACATGGAATACGGGGTTTAAGCTAAGGAATGAGGGGATACTAAGCTAAAAAAAATTGTCTCCCATAGCCTTAGGGATGGTGTAAGGGCCGTATTGGAGTGGTAAAAGCTTATAGTTGGCTCCAATGAGGCCCTCTTTCTGCAGATGTAACCAAACTTTGTCACCCACTTGAAACTTATGGGAGACCAGATGTTGTTCATGCCATTGTTTGTATCTTTCATTGGCTTTCTCTAGGATGTCATGAACTTGCTGTTGGATTTTTTGAATGCACTTAATAAACCTCGTGGATTTATCAACTTCAGATTGAACACGGGCAGATTCTTCCTATGTAGTCGCAAAAGGAAATGCAACATCAAGGGGCCATAATGGTTGAAATCTCAGGCCCAGTTCAAAGGGGTTATTGATCCAGGTGGATATTGGTGGCCACCTACCTATTCCACTTGGACCCCCACCATTGTTTCTTTCAGTTTTTCAGTTTCCTTATTTGTAGCACAATTTACTATTTTTGGCAGTTTTTTGGGCGTCAACTTCGCGAGCCGTTTTGAAGCGCTAAATAACATTTTTTGGGAAAATTAGGACCAACATGGATCTTCAATTGGTGTTGATCATTCAAAAGTATTCCTCAGATAGACATTTCTAATGAGGTATTCTGTGCATCAAACAAAGATCATATCCAAAAGTTACGACTCGAGGAAGTTGATGTACCAAATTATCCAAACGAGACCCATAATTTGGTGCTTCATCTCCTAAGGTTAGGTTTTTGGATGTTTAGGGTTTTCCATTGTTTCTTAATAATAAATAGGCCTTTGAGCCTCATTGTAACATAGTTTAGAGGCATGTAGCCTCCACACCTCTTCTCATGGATAAGCTACCATCGTCCAAGCTAGTCTTATTTCCATTTTGTTTGTAAGCATATTTTAGTATTTGATATTAATGAAATGAAGTGTTATTTATATTGCATATTTATTGTTATATCTATAATTTTTGCATTCTAGTTTAAATCCGGATCAACTATGGCCATTCGAGCTATGGATATCTCTTTCATAGATTTTTTTCACATAGGGAAGACTCTCATCCGATGTACATGAATGCTTAGAGTTGTACGTGTGTAGTATGTGCATAATCATCCTATTGGCGACCTATGTTTGGCCATCAGCCTAGGGGTGGAATGTAGTCATCTTGCTGAGCTTGGTGTCCAACAATGACCAAAGGCTCAACCAAAAATTTTGTAGGAACCTACTATACCAACCTGATATCATAGTCTATGGGATCCCAAAATGTACCTACACTCATTCAAAGGCAAGTCTAGCAGTGTCCTCTATTGTGATACTCTTCTCGCAGGTAACCAATACGAATATCTTAGAAAATATATCAACAACCACAAATACACATTCATTGCCATTCTTGGTAGAAGGAAAGCAAAATATAGTCCATGGAGATGAATTCCCAGGGCCGGCTAGGGGTAGGAAGAGGAGAACACAAGCCTTTCTTCTTAATAGTTGGCTTGGTGATAACACAAGAAGTGCATGATGTGATGTATTCTCCAACATCCTCTCAGATGTTTGGCCAATAAAAATACTTTTGTAGTACAGCCACAATTTTCTCCACACCAAAGTGTCTTGCGACCTAACTGTAGTGTGCCTCCCAAATCAATTTGGTAAGTGATGAGCCCCAAAAATGTATAATTATTTGGGCTCATTCAACCTCCTAATTTGACGTAATCCACCATTCTCATTGGTTTATTGCATGTTTTTGATTATTTTTATGTAAATAGAGTGAATTTGGTTAGTCGTTATGCCAACAAGTCTAATGGGTGCTTTGTGTAGCCTTTTTGGTCAACTTGGAGACAAAATTGAAGGTCTTAATGAGCACTTGGCAGCCAAATTCGTGGGAGAACAAGCTAGAGGATTTGTAGGAAGGTGTCCCCTTCATTTATGGGCCCTTACCTCGAATTCTCCACCATCAGCTCGGAGTTCAAAGGCCACCAAATCAATGAGCACAAGGGCAGCCAAGGAAGTCAAGTTGGACTGCTGTCAACTACAAGTCTTGGGCAGCCAAGTCCCTAAATTTTAGGAGGACTGTTGGGTCCTCAAATTGTATAAATAAGAAGGCTTAGGGCCTCAGTTTGGTTAGCTAGTTGGTAGTCATTTTTGTAGCTAGTAGTTAGTCAATTTGGGTTTTTGCTCTTTGTAAGTCAGTTTTGGCATGATGTTAGACTCATGATTATTTAATAAAGGCAGGCAGCTTTGGATTCAATTCTGAGTTTTTAAGGGAGCTATAGCTCTCAGGTTAGGGCCCAACCTGAGAGAAATAGATCTCCTCTTCTTGTAGTGTTATTTACCTTTCTTTCCAGCACTTTGTTTACTTGTTTTGATATGCATTTCAAGAACATATTTTGCTGATTTGATTTCGTTAATAGGATTGAGTAGGATTGGTTTATGATTAAATTACTTTCAGCTGCTTAGATTCGGATAGGAGGTTTGTAATACACAGGAGCTCCAAGAAAAGGTTGTTAGAGATCACTGCCATCTCTGTTTAGGGATTGGGGTGCAGTCTATACCAACCACCAAAAAAAAAACAAAACGCAGTCTTTTCTACTCTCATGCAAGCTGCAACACAGTCGGTTTAATCGTGGATCCTTCCATGCACTTTCGCTCTTGAGCCATACCTCGTCATTGAAATTCCATGCACTACTTTTCTTCATGATTTACATCACTGTTTATTGATTTAATAGCACAGGTAGCACTGGTTAATGAATTCTCATTTTTGGTGCAAGTCACACGTCATTTGTTTTATTTACACTGCTCCATATCACTCTACACCTTTCTTCTTCTTCTCAACCTCTCCTCAAGCCACCTACTCGACCTCTGTTCAGCTCGTTTACCTCCCAACTCATCCATTGGCACGTAGCTTCACCTTTTTGACCTTTCGTTGCTGCCATCCTTCTATCCACCAACCAACTCCGTGCACTCTGTCTCCATCTTGTTCCTCTGCCCCTGAGTCATCACAAGCTCCATCTCCACCTTGCCTATCCACCTATACCGTTCCATCACTTCACCATCACCCAAAACTTCCACTTACAGCACATCTTGTAGAAGTTAGCAGACTTCCTGTAGAATTCCTTAGTTTCCTGTAGGATCCCCTCCAGACATCCTGTAGAAGCCTGCAAACTTGGTTTCCGAGCATCCGAACGTTGTAGACCTCTGTGGACTAATGCTAGGGACCCTCTGGGACCTCTCCTGGCCATCCTGACCTTTCCCAAGCTTTCTCTCCCTTCGCACCACCTCTCCACAGCCAAACCCTAATAAGAAACAAAATCACAATTACTCCATCCACTTAAGCAAAAATACAAAAACAATGTTCTTTTCAATGAAAGTAGTTTGAGTTCATGCATTTCACATCACTAGAAGTAATGACATCATTTTTAGACATTTGCACTCTCACTATTGCATCATAGAGGCTAAACTAGTCAGATTAGGGTTTACTAGGGTTTCCATGCTTTGGTTGGCTTTCAGTTCATTTTTGCAAAATAGATTAATTTCCTTGAGATAGCCTTCGTCCATCATTTAGAAAGCTTCTTCTGAGAACATATAGAAGTTGGCTTGAGCCCTAGCGGACTTGTGCCAGCTGACCAAGTGACAGCTACGACAAGAGCTAGTACTTGTGCATACAGCACCATCGCTTCGAAGTTTGTTACGAACTACCGGGTTGATAAAATTAAAGAAGGGAGTTCCAGGAGTTGTAGCATTATTGCTACAATACTAGGGCCCACCATCTTTTTGGCGCCGTTGCCGGGGAAGCATCAGAGTATTGGTGATTGTCGCTTTTCTTCTATTTTCCACTACAACCTTCTGCTAAGTAGTTTATTTCATTTCCATTCTGCAAAAGTAGCATAGACATTTCTTGCTTTCATAGATTAGCATTTCAATTCTGCAATTTCAATTCCGCAAGCATAGATTAGCATTTCAATTCCGCAATTTCAATTCTGCAAGCGTAGACTAGCATTTCAATTCTGCGAGCGTAGCCTAGCATTTCATTCTTGCAATTTCATTTGAGCAAAATAGATTAGTCCTTTCTTGTTTTCATTTCAATTCCGCATTTTCATTTTAGCAAGATAGTTAGTTGCAGTTCAATCTATTTCAGTTTTGCAAGTAGAAGTAGAAAAAAAAAATTCAACCAAAAAGATTTCATTTCATGCCTTGTAGGAGTAGAGATAAGTTAGAAAAATATTTTCACAACACCCCCCTTTTTGCTTCGCATAGCCCTTCGATGGTTGTGACTAAGAAGAACCCCTGGGTGGACATCAAGACATATTTGAAGAACCTCTAGGGGAGAAGAAGAAGAAAACATTCCTCTAAGCAAATGGCTACAAGCAGAAATGTTGGGAGCAACATCTTGTCCAAAGATGAATTTGAAAATCAGCTGGAAGATTTCAAGAGTGATATGAGGCAGTTTCTTGCCATGCAACTGGATACCTTGCGGATCCAAAAGAAGCAAGAGGAAGCCAAGAGGGCTTTGGTCATTTTTTGTCCTAGGTGCACTAGAAAGCATCCTAGGAACGAATGTCCATTGTACTCCATAGAAGTGTGTTTTGTCTGTGAAGAATACCATCCTACAGATCAGTGCCATTCCTTGCCCAGAATCAAAGCTGCATACCAGAGAGCCAAAGGAGCCACTGAATCACTCTGTTATATGAACCAAAGGAGGCCACATGGACCTAGATCTTACCAGCAGGAACTGCAAGGGACACCCGAGACCTATTATGACCCTTATCAAGCCACTTTCATGCCTTCTTGGGGTCCCCCTGCTCATCCTTACGGGTCTACACCTCCTCCTTGGTCATATCCTCCTTGTTCCTTCACAGATCCATATTATGCCCAACCAGTTGCTCATTCATTTCACTCTTATGCTCAGCCACAGCCTCAGTGGAATGCACCTTATCAGGAGTGGAGGCCCCAGTACAACTCTCATCCCACTTCTTTTCCTCCACCACCTGCTCATCCACAACCATCGCCTCCTCCTCCACCAAGGCAACCCCAAATGCCTACCCAACCACAATGCCATCCATCTCCATCTCAATTTCACACCTCCACTCAACTACCCGTACCACCATTTCTAAAACCATACAATGGAGCAGCGCAACCCAATTGCAAAGCTGAGGCACAACATGTGCAAATGACTCCTCTTGAGCCCAATGATCTTCACCGAAGCTCAGGAAGAGTGTTGCAAAAAAGAGATTATCTTGAAAGCATTGAAGGACCAAAGGCAAAAGAAGATTCAAAAGAGGAGATCAAAGAACCATTGATTGCACTTGATGAAGAGAAGAGATCAGAATCAGAGATCGAGAGAGTTCCTTCATGGTTACCATCAAATCCTCCATGTACTCAAGAGAAAGATCAGCAAAAAGAGGAAGATGAGAAAATCATGATAGAAGGTGACATGAAGAATGATTCAGACCAGCAAGAGGACCCAGGATATCAAAGCTATATTGAGACATGGTTCCAGATAGTCACTAAGTTGCAGCAGTACTCTCTTCCTCAGCTATGTCTGATCCCTTCAAGATCAGATCATTTGGTCTCTGAGATCTGGATACCTATCAGAGCATGCATTTTGAGCCTTCACATCATTTTTTCTCTAATATCGATGTGCACATGGCTCCATTGGAAGTATTCTTATACTTGAGAATGATTTTGTTTTTCAAGTAGGGTAGGGTAGAAAAAAAAAAAAAAAAAAAGAAAAAAAAAAGAAAAAAAAAAAAAAAAAAAAAAAAAATGAAAAAAGAGGAAAATAGAAATCTAAGGTGAAAACCTCCTCGGAGGGGCCATAGATTGGCTCATGATTGAAAACCTCCATGAGGCAGTCAATGGGTTGAAAAAAAGAGAAAAGAGAATAAGATCTTTGGGTGAAAACCTCCCTTGGAAGCGCCCAAGGCAGGCAATTAGGGTGAAAACCTCCGTGAGGCGCCCTAGTTGTTTTTCAAAAAAAAAAAGAGAAAAAGAAGAAAAGAAAAATAAAGCTAATCTCCATTGAATAATTTCATGTTGCAGCAATGACATTGCAGGTTGCAAGAAGGACGTTTCATGACAGGAGGAGCACTCAAATCAAGGTCAAAGTAATTTTTCTTGTGCCTTCTACAGGAAGCTCTGTATTTCTACAGGAAACATCCTGTAGAACCTTTGGACGAGCCAAATCCAACTTCAAAAGTGAATCTGATGGTGGGAATCTGTTGATTAGGCCTACAAGCACTTGTGTGTCCATCCCTTACCTTTCTCCATCATTTTTTTCCACCTCCTTGTGCTTCTCATTGTGCTTCTACAGGAACTTCCTGTAGAAATTGTGGGAAACTAGGCATGCATTTCAAAAAGTGGTTTGGCGAACATGGTAGCTTCCTCAAGGGTTCAGAAGTCCTCATGCAATCTTCCAACTCCTCCTCCATCATCTCCATACCTTCATCACAGCCAAAATTCATTTTGTCATACCATGCAAACACATGCAAAGTGCCTTGAAGCAAAAATACCTAGAGCCAAATTTGTTTTTGCCATAACTTGAAAACCATGCATCCATTTGACAAACCGTTTTATGGGGAATTGTACAAGGGCGATGGCAACATGCTTGAGCAGTTTCAGCCAATTCCGGTACACGGTTTCCAAGAAATCAGCCTCCATCACCATCAGCCATTTTTGCATTTTCTCCATATCCGTGCATCCGTTTTAAAACCTGTTTCATGGGGAGATGCACATGGGTGATAGTAGCCTACCCAAGCAGTTTCAGTCGATTCCAATGCACGGTTTCTGAGAAATCGAGCTCTGAAATATTCAGCCATTTTCCATTTTTCTCGAAATCTGTGCATCCATTGATCACAATTTTGCTATGGGAGATGCATAATGATCATAGGAACATGCTCACCGAGTTTCAGATCAATCCGATCTACCGTTTGGGAGAAACGGAAAAAAGAAGTTCTGGTTTTGTGACCATGCAGCAGCAGCAGCTTGAACGGGCAGAGTTGAACGTGGAAACGATTGCATGCAGCTCAGATCTGGCCAGAGGACACCTGCACAAGGAAAAGCAATCAAAAATCATTAGCCAAGCCTCATGCAATCAAAGGATCCAAGCATGCAGTAGCAGAATCAGAGCATGCAGCAGCAAGAAGCTTCACAAGCAGCCGTTTGGCTTCAGGTACGTGACAAAACCTATTCCTCTATTGCATGAATCTAATTCAATAACTGCATGAACGAATGGAGTGATGGAATTAAGCTGCGAATTTAGGAAGGTTCACTTGATGTCCAGTTCTCTAGCAAGTCGCGCAGCATGCATGGGTCAGCCATGCACGTGAAAGTCAAAAAAACAGACAGTATGGGCAGTCTAACTCCAGTGCAACTGAATCGATGAGATTTCAAGAAGAGAACAAATAGTGACCACTGCAGTTCATGATTGCAAAACAGTCGCATAAGCCAGCACACGTATGTGCCACCTCACTCCAAAAATCACGCAGAAATCTGAGCGCTCAGCTGAAATTCAAAGACGGTTGTTCAACTTGCACTTGCAAAGCATGTTCTCTTCACCCAAGCTGGCTACGTCATTGCATCAAGGAAGCAATGTTTGGGTTTTCTTGCTGGGTTCCCTTTCTCACATTGTCCAGCACACAGCTGAAGGAAGTTTGCAGGGCCCTGAAAGTGGATCTGACCAAGAAATTGATCAATCACAGGTTAAGTGAAGGCTCATTACAAATGGGGACGGTATGAATGTCATGTATGCATTCTCTAATGAACAGTCATGTTATTCGCCAATGATGGTATGTGTTCGTTTTTTTTATAATCGTTCAGCAGATGCAATTTTTAACATTGTTGTCAAAGCTGATGAGTCAATCGAGTCTCCTGTTGAATCTGGAGCACCAACAACAGAATACATGATCAGCCCGTGGTCTTATCAGAACCACCAAAAGTTATTCCTATGCAAGAGATTCGCTGTCTTGGTCCAGGTCAAGCAATAGAGGCAGAGTTGTATGTTTCTTTTCATCATCAGTTAGTGCCTCTCAAGTTGGGTGTCTGTTGGATAAGCCAACAAGACGGAAAAAGAAGATTGTTTCGTTTCAGGAAGATGATGAGCTTGATGCAGCATTGGTGTTGTGGGGGAAAGTATCCAACTCGGAATGACCCTAACCCACTCTAAGGGTGACAGTTCCTTAGCAACAGCTGAAAGCAAAGCTATCTAAAGTTTCTTCTTTATGACATGCAAGAGATAGAAGGAAGAGATCCACTTACCGATGTCTTGCGCAAATGGTCGATCCAATCTCCTTTGCTGCCGCTTGCTCCCAGATCCAAGTCTTTTCACGGGCCCAGCTACACGAGATCCAGCAGATAAGACAAGAAAAGGAAACTACAAGAGGCATGCATTCATAATCGATTCAAGGATTAGCATAAATCAAAGATGCAAGTAAGACAATACACCATTGAAACACATGCGAATAGAAGAACCTCAAATGCTTTATTAATATATGGAAGTAAGGTTCAGGCGGTGATACAACCATGAGAGGTCCAATCCAGCATCACCTTCTCGACAGAGAGAAATCTCTTCTTCACCTCCGTCAAGCAATCACCCAATGCTCACAATTGTAAACCAACAGCAATCCTTTGCACTAAATTCCGACCTCCAGATCCCATGGGATGAGATCCTTATATAGAGTTTTGGAGTGAAGATAAGTCAGCTTGATGCGTGACTTGTTGTCCTCTTCAACTCCAGTTGTTCTTCAGTTCTTCACTCGGAGTTCCTACCTTCCACTTGGAGTTTTAGAAGCTCTTAACTCATCATTAGGCGAATCTTATGATCAAGTGTCTTTTTGGAAGCTTCCTGGGCACTGGCACATTGAGAAAAAGATTCCTCCACATGTCAAAGTACGCCCAGCGCAGGTAGCCTTTGTTGCACTTGCTATGCAGCGTAGGTACACCATAGAGCTCTTGACATTCAGCGCAGATGCTTAGTGGAGCAGCTGCTTTGATCCAAAACTGACCTGTTTTTGAGTGTTTTTCAGTGGAGAACTGATTTGCAGTGCTATGGTTTGCTGACCTTGTTCCTCTAAGGGTAAGAACAACATGTTTTAGGGACTTTGGATCCCTTAGATTATTGACATTTCATGCTCTATGCTGTAAGGCACAAAAATGTTTATAACAGTTGCCCCCTAAAGTATGAGGTCGTTTATCGGGTGAAATGCTTTATTAGGAGGATCCGAAGTTCATTCAATCGTCGGGAGGTGACCTGTAACAAAATACAATACAATACATTATCTTTTCATACTTTCTTTTCATGATCTAGCTGATGCGGGCATTTCCCATGCTCAGCTTTATAAATACATTTGTTGTACATAAACAGACGATCGTCTGATAATAGACTGATAATTCTCTGCTTTTAATTATCATCCTTTTTTAGTAGGATGATCATCTGCTGCACATGTCTATGTTTTTATCTCCTGAATATATATCGCAGCCCGGATGGATGAAACTAGATCCGAGGTCTTCAAACTTGTCCGATCTTCACTCTAGTACAAGTCGATCCATGTGAGAATTTCTTGAAGTCGAACATGGAAAGACATCGCTTGATTACCAGTCAATAATGTAAACTGTTAACAAGCACGAGAGGAATCACCGATAATGATGATGAACCTCAAGGTACTGCAGCACAATTCACGTGGTGTGAATATAGGATCTGACGTCGAACACCACGCAAAGTCTCCTGTTCGAAGGTCATTAATGTATACCTATCGCCGGGAGTGAGAAACTTGCCATTGAGGCATGCAAGCTTCAAAGTACTGAGGGGGTGTTCCTAGATCAACTTCTTGGATAATGAGCTGATGTCGACAAGAAGTGATCCGTCAAAGGAGGGCCTTAATGAATCCCACATCAGTGACACGGAACGGAGCTAGTGATGATGGTGAAAATGATCTGTGAAATATGATTCAGGGTGGCGGTCATGGAAGGATGAAAGATGATGTACGGTAGTGGATGGGACCCGGTTGACACTTTCTGAATGACATCTCTTGAACATATAACGACACTGATGTGATGGATCGGTAGCATTACCCCATGTATGGATGGTATGGTGAGACCATGGTGAAGGGACCGGTGAATGATAATAACCCAACCCGATATTTACAGAGGCAAAAGTGTCATGTTCAAGAGCGACTTGCTACCATTAAGCTTTGAGGTTCTCCCAATTTTTCCCCAGTCATTTCTGACCAGTACCTCTTTATTTTTGTCAAGCTTGAGGAGGATAACATATGCTTGTTCTATAACCTGCCCTTCGGGCAAGCCCATCGCTATGTTTTAACGAGCCTAGCGATAGGGAAACTCGTTCTCGTCTAAAGACAAGTTTGTCGCTATCGAATATTTTAACGAGCCTAGCGACAAAGACAACTCGGTCCTTTTCATTTTTAGAGAGTCTGAAAAGTGTACATAAAGTAGACTCCAGGGGTCCTTTTTCGTCATCTAATCCCTTAAGTCCGAAAAATTATAAAACAATACAGCAGGGATGAATGTTCGATATCTTTATCGAGCCGAACTAGACAAGCGCTCGATCTTTTTGTGCAATAATCCCTCAGGTCCAAAAAGATTAAAATCTAGAGGAGGGATAGCTCTTCCGGTCCTTTTAACGAGCTGGAAGGCCAAAACTCGGCAAACTTTTCATTTTTTACGAGTCAGTGAAAAGAGCTCAAAGAAGACTCGTATTTTGAGGAACGAGTGATAAACAGGGATAGCAGCAGATTCCAGGTACAGGTTGGAATTTTCCAATCACGGCAGTATTACAAGGATGGCTAGGTGGGATCACTCTTCGCAGCTGTTCCTCAAAATAGGTAAACAATCCAGGGGATGTGAATGATCAGCCAAATGAAAAGTGGAGGTGACGGTGTACAAACACGACCAAGGCTTTTATGGCTAATGAATTTACGGTCTCAAATGGTTATTTACCGGTTCATTTTTTCTTAATGAGCTTGAACTCTGGGGGACGCTTGCTCACATGCTTATGTTTATTTTTTAACGAGCATGAATTTCCGCATTAAAACTGCTCGGATCTTTCGTTTATTTTTTAACGAGCATGAACTTTGCCAAAACTGCTCGTTTTTACCAGTCATAAAGTAGGAAGGTCTCCTGGAAGATTCCTATTTTTTAAGGAGCTTCATCTCCCTACGCTTTGCTCCATATCCTCTCTTTGTGCAAGCCGGGTATCGACTTATCTACGGGTTAGCGGGGTTAGTCCTACCTAAAACTAAAAGTCGCCTGCGCTTGCATTCCAAGAGGTTTGCATGCCCCCAGGTGTAAGTCTAATTTCAAGGTTGCCCCTACTTTTCCGTTAAAAACCTTTGTTTTCAACAGGTGAGGCTTACCTCTTTCAGGTTACCCAAAGATTGTTCTGCTAATTCTTTCAAACAGAAACTTTCTTCGGCGACGTCTATCATTAGGTTACTCAAATATGGTTACAGTTTGTTGCAGCAATAGAATCTCTTTCTTTGGAGGCTGCCCCTACTTATCCTTTAAAACATTTGTTTTAATGGGTGAGGCTTGCCTTTAATCCAAGGATGGTTACTACTTGCTGCTACAAACGGATCCCCTTCTTTGGCAGAGCCTACTTATTTAGACAAAGGTGAGTAACGGGCCCCCGTCCTCCCACATAACTTTAACAAAAGAATCTTTTTCCAGAACAACCCCATTCCTAACTGCCCCTTCTTCCGCATGAGAGCTCTTGCCGGCTCTTCTGTTTTACGAAGAAGAAGGAGGGGACGGGGTACGGACTAGTCATATTCTCCCGCGGAAATTCTACTTTACACCCAAGGTTTCTTCTGCCTCCAGAGCAGACCAGGATGCATGCCCCCTAGGTTCCAGCCTTTCTTTCCCGAATCACTCGCACTCATCAGGAAGAAGAACCGGAGGTAGAGACCTTTCTTGATCAAACAGACCATTCAGGATAGGTATGTGACTACTTGCGATGCGTGATCCCGGAAGTGAAAGTTGGTCTACGAGCTTGACCATTCTTCCTTCGTATGGAAAACACATTATTCGAAAGAGTGAGGAGACTATTGCTTCCATGCAATATATGTAGTCTCGTCCAAGGAGTAGGTTATAATCCAAGGGTCCTTGGATGACCATCAAGTTCATCTTGACGGCCTTCTCTTTCAAGGTAATAGGCACATTAGATAGAACCCCTAATGGTCGACTGGTTCCTTTGTCAAAACCCGAGAGATTTCTTGTCTCAGGCAAAAGCGCCGGGCAACCCAGTGCTTTCCAAGCAATAGAGGACAGGATACTCACAGATGCCATTTCATCAATGATAGTTCCAGCCATCACCATTTTGTATATTTTGACTATAATTCTAAATGGTATACTGGCTGGTAACCGGGGTCTGCCTAGTTGGTTCCAATCAAAGGACACAACTAGGTTGCTTGGTGGTGGGACCGAATATACGGCCAGATATGATCCTGACGATGCTCCTTCCTGCGGTAAAGGAGTGGGCGCATTGCCCAGATGCTCATCAGAATCGGTGTTGATGAAAAGAATCTGGACGGTGTCATCCTTACTCTCTTCGGTAGGGGTGTCAGCTGAAGATGAATCCTCAGTGGCAGTGGTATTTAAAGATGAAACTTCTGAAGGGAGAACCGAGTCAACTGCCGTTTCGACCTTTGGACTTTCGTCTGGTCCGGATTCAGTAGGTTCACTTTCAGCGACTGACACTTCAGCTGGCCCTATGAGCGGGACAGCTGTATTTTCAACCAACGAAGGACTCGGCGCGAGTTTTTGATATCCAGGAGGAAGTAGCACCGGTGCAACCGGTTGATCTTCCAAAACTCTCTTTGCTTCGTCTAAAAAGGGACAACGGCGGAGGGTGTGATTTCCTTCACACAGTTCGCAGGGGAATCTCATTCCCCTTCGTCGTCTAGAACCTTCACTTTCGCTGGTCGACGGTAAGCATTCAACCTGGTTGTCAGAGGTTGACGCTTCCGAATTGTGCAAACGAGGGGACCAGTCCCTTAGTATCCAGGGAATACTGGGACAATCACGGTGGAGGTGGTCTCCTCTACATATGACACATGGCGATTTGGGCCCGGTCCGTGCTGTGTGTGGGTTTTCGTTAGATACCTTTTGCTTGCCCCCAGGCGCCTTTGGCTCCTTCTGCTTCTTTTCTTTCTTCTTCTTTTCCTTCTTCTTTTCTATGGGAGCTCCGCTTTTGGCGGCTTGACCTTTTGAAGAAGAAGGATCGGAGGAAGGTTTATAAGAAGTGGAAGGCTAGAGGGTAGCTCTAGACCGGTCTAACTGTTGACTCGACTGTTCAGGAACCGTGGTGGTCTGAACTACAGCGGTTGAGAATAGCCAAACTGGCAGGCCAATTGTCAGTCCTGGAAGCGACAATGTGGCCATGTGGGGCGCACCAACTTCTCCCCAAGAGGAGAAAGGGCTAGGGGTCCCATCATGTGGAATCCCTTGGTTGGTGCGTTCCATGTTCTCAACCTAAAGATCAACGTAGGAATAAGGGTTGATTATGTTCCGCTTAGAATGAATTTTATATGACGACGCTTTTAGACACAACTTGCTTTTTCACTTTTTAAGAGTCGAGAAAAAGCTAAAGATGACTCTAGTCTCCTTCGATGTATTAACGAGCCCGAAGTGACAAATGCTCGGATGGACTTTTTCAGTTATAGAGTTTGAAAAAGGCCAAAAGAAACTACTCTCGAGTTCTAGGCAAAGGGTGTGCCAAACCTTTCGCGAAACCACAGAATACGTTTTACGGTACGAGTGGTCGATCTTCGTGAATGCTGTGTTCACTGCATCGCGATCAGTAGGGCGGTCGACACGACTTCCTATGGATAAAGGCTTTGTTCCTATAGGGGTCCCCCAATATACACGACGGTACGCGGGGGCACAAGTCCGTATTAGTGCTATCGTCCCTCAGGAGGAATCACCCACCTTCGTAGAGATCGACAGTCACTATGTTTAAAGACGCCGGTTCACGTCTCTACCTAGACCTCTACTGTGTTTCGTTATGTTTCAAAGCGTTGTTAGATAAATTCAGTTCTTCTTAGGTTGATCTTGCTTAGCAGTTTGCCTTTATGGATCACCACGTGATGTATGATACAACTCCTAAATGCAGTCTAAGAATGATAAGCAAGCTTTTTCAATTCTTTCAACTTTTGAAAACCTTAACTACTGAAGGAAAAGAAAGACATCATCTTTTCAAACAGATCATAGAGCACACACTGATGCACTTTTCCTAAATCGACATGCAAACTGTCAAAATGCACATGCACAATGCAAGTATTTCTTTTCTTCTTCCTTAATGTTGATTTATTACAAAAAGAAAGTTGTTGTATAATTTCGAATTCGATTTCAAGCGAAAGCAAACAACTTTTGTCCAATAATCAAAAGAACACCTTAAGATTCACTCGTTTCAACACAAGAAATACTGAAATTCGAACCATATAACGAAAGCAAATGCTCAAGTAGCTATGAACAGCAATAAACTAGCTCTTAGAATCACAACGACACTTTCTCATAGGTCTAGATCCAAGAGGTCATAGAAAGACTAGTTCACTTTCGCTATGGGAAACTGTGAATGATAGCAAGAAATACAATAAGAACAATCACGGTTTCTTCATACAACTGAGGTGGAATGAAGGCAAAGAAAGGTAGTTTTAGCTGGGTATATAGGTTGACAACAAGCTGCAAAAAACAATACTGAAAACTGAGCAACAGACAGTGGGGAATCCTAGTTGCACAAGGCAAAACTAGATCAGCGCAGGTGCTGCACTGTCAATCTGAGATGCAGCGTAGGTAGCCCCTTCGGGACCTGCGTTGCAGTGCAGGTAGCCTTTGTTGCAGCTGCACTGATGAGACAACTATCGTCTCTATCAGATTCCGGGTCACAGTTTGCTCAAAATTCAATGGTTTTTGGCCAAATCAGAGGCTATCAGTCAAGTATACACTAGAGGATGATTAAAGGAAGATGAACACTATCACAAAGAGCTAAAAAGAGTCCTTGTGGATCAGCTCTTCAGATCATAAACATGCCCAGCACTGGGCTAGAGTAGCTGCCCTCTACTTTGCATTCGAAGGACTCGAATGCAGTTCGATTCGGTACTCCCTTTGTTTAAGAAATGGATAGCAATAAACACAAGCTACCAACAAGACACGATCCCCAGCGGAGTCGCCAGTCTGTTGTGGGGGAAAGTATCCAACTCGGAATGACCCTAACCCACTCTAAGGGTGACAGTTCCTTAGCAACAGCTGAAAGCAAAGCTATCTAAAGTTTCTTCTTTATGACATGCAAGAGATAGAAGGAAGAGATCCACTTACCGATGTCTTGCGCAAATGGTCGATCCAATCTCCTTTGTTTGCCGCTTGCTCCCAGATCCAAGTCTTTTCACGGGCCCAGCTACACGAGATCCTGCAGATAAGACAAGAAAAGGAAACTACAAGAGGCATGCATTCATAATCGATTCAAGGATTAGCATAAATCAAAGACGCAAGTAAGACAATACACCATTGAAACACATGCGAATAGAAGAACCTCAAATGCTTTATTAATATATGGAAGTAAGGTTCAGGCGGTGATACAACCATGAGAGGTCCAATCCAGCATCACCTTCTTGATGGAGAGAAATCTCTTCTTCACCTCCCTCAAGCAATCACCCAATGCTCACAACTGTAAACCAACAGCAATCCTTTGCACTAAATTCCGACCTCCAAATCCCATGGGATGAGATCCTTATATAGAGTTTTGGAGTGAAGATAAGTCAGCTTGATGCGTGACTTGTTGTCCTCTTCAACTCCAGTTGTTCTTCAGTTCTTCACTCGGAGTTCCTACCTTCCACTTGGAGTTTTAGAAGCTCTTAACTCATCATTAGGCGAATCTTATGATCAAGTGTCTTTTTGGAAGCTTCCTGGGCACTGGCACATTGAGAAAAAGATTCCTCCACATGTCAAAGTACGCCCAGCGCAAGTAGCCTTTGTTGCACTTGCTATGCAGCGCAGGTACACCATAGAGCTCTTGACATTCAGCGCATATGCTTAGTGGAGCAGCTGCTTTGATCCAAAACTGACCTGTTTTTGAGTGTTTTTCAGTGGAGAACTGATTTGCAGTGCTGTGGTTTGCTGACCTTGTTCCTCTAAGGGTAAGAACAACATGTTTTAGGGACTTTGGATCCCTTAGATTATTGACATTTCATGCTCTATGCTGTAAGGCACAAAAATGTCTATAACAATTGGATGCATCAACTTCAGGGCTCATTGAAACTAAACGTGATAAGCTTATCCGTAAAGGAGTGTTGACACCTTTTGGCCAAGTCAAAGGTTTTGAACGCTGTATTCAAAGGTCTCGCCCAATAGAGGATGATGGGGACAAAGTTTCTTTAAATTCTGTCTCAAAAACTTCCAGATCATTGTCTGCACTCTCAATAGCTCGACATTCAGCAAAGTTGCTTGATGCAGGAGATTTACCTAAACTGAATCCTCCCACACATGAATTCCGAAGGCTTAGAAGGCCTGTCAATATTCAAGAATCCAACGAGGTTTAGAAACCTCCAAAGGATCAAACAAACCATTTTAAGAAAGCGAAGAAGATGACCTGTACCTGATCAATACTGGAGGAAAGCTACCTTAAGTGATGATGAGCCATGGAATGATTCTGATCACCATGAAAGTTGTGAAGACGACATCTTGCAAAAACAGAATGATAGGAATGAACAGCAGGAAGGTTCAGATTTAGCAGACTATGATTGCAAAATTGAACGTTGTGAGGAAGCTATGGATGATGCTGGCAGCATTAAGGAAGACATTATAACTCTTGAAGGAGGATTGGAAATTCCTTCTCGAATATTTGACAATCTCTTTGATTATCAGAAAACAGGAGTAAAGTGGCTACGGGAGTTACATAGCCAGAGGGAAAAACAGAGGAAGAAGAGCAGAAAGGGGGAAAAGATGAAGGCTGCCACAACCAAGATGAAAGGAGAATCGCCCACAGCCAAGCAGGATACAGTGGTGCTGACTGTTTCTACAGGAAGACAGAGGACTGTTTCTACAGGAAAACAGAGGATTGTTTCTACAGGAAGCCAGCGAACAGTTTCTACAGGAAAGTTTGAAAAGAGGGAAGCCAAAGGAGAAATCGGCCGAGATGCCAGCCAAGGAAGCCACCAGGGCCATCAAAGACGAGGAGAGAGATTGGTTGCTCAGAGGATGAGCAACACTTTCAGTAGGGGGGTGATGATGAGCCCCAAAAATGTACAATTATTTGGGCTCATTCAACCTCCTAATTTGACTTAATCCACCATTCTCATTGGTTTATTGCATGTTTTTGATTATTTTTATGTAAATAGAGTGAATTTGGTTAGTCATTATGCCAACAAGTCTAATGGGTGCTTTGTGTAGCCTTTTTGATCAACTTGGAGACAAAATTGAAGGTCTTAATGAGCACTTGGCAGCCAAATTCGTGGGAGAACAAGCTAGAGGATTTGTAGGAAGGTGTCCCCTTCATTTATGGGCCCTTACCTCGAATTCTCCACCATCAGCTCGGAGTTCAAAGGCCACCAAATCAATGAGCACAAGGGCAGCCAAGGAAGTCAAGTTGGACTGCTGTCAACTACAAGTCTTGGGCAGCCAAGTCCCTAAATTTTAGGAGGACTGTTGGGTCCTCAAATTGTATAAACAAGAAGGCTTAGGACCTCATTTTGGTTAGCTAGTTGGTAGTCATTTTTGCAGCTAGTAGTTAGTCAATTTGGGTTTTTGCTCTTTGTAAGCCAGTTTTGGCATGATGTTAGACTCATGATTATTTAATAAAGGCAGGCAGCTTTGGATTCAATTCTGAGTTTTTAAGGGAGCTATAGCTCTCAGGTTAGGGCCAAACCTGAGAGCAATAGATCTCCTCTTCTTGTAGTGTTATTTACCTTTGTTTACTTGTTTTGATATGCATTTCAAGAACATAGTTTGCTGATTTGATTTCGTTAATAGGATTGAGTAGGATTGGTTTATGATTAAATTACTTTCAGCTGCTTAGATTCGGATAGGAGGTTTGTAATACATAGGAGCTCCAAGAAAAGGTTGTTAGAGATCACTGCCATCTCTGTTTAGGGATTGGGGTGCAGTCTATACCAACCACCAAAAAAAAACAAAACGCAGTCTTTTCTACTCTCATGCAAGCTGCAACACAGTCGGTTTAATCGTGGATCCTTCCATGCACTTTCGCTCTTGAGCCATACCTCGTCATTGCAATTCCATGCACTGCTTTTCTTCATGATTTACATCACTGTTTATTGATTTAATAGCACAGGTAGCACTGGTTAATGAATTCTCGTTTTTGGTGCAAGTCACACGTCATTTGTTTTATTTACACTGCTCCATATCACTCTACTCCTTTCTTATTCTTCTCAACCTCTCCTCAAGCCACCTACTCGACCTCTGTTCAGCTCGTTTACCTCCCAACTCATCCATTGCCACGTAGCTTCACCTTTTTGACCTTTCGTTGCTGCCATCCTTCTATCCACCAACCAACTCCGTGCACTCTGTCTCCATCCTGTTCCTCTGCCCCTGCGTCATCACAAGCTCCATCTCCACCTTGCCTATCCACCTATACCGTTCCATCACTTCACCATCACCCAAAACTTCCACTTACAGCACATCCTATAGAAGTTAGCAGACTTCCTGTAGAATTCCTTAGTTTCCTATAGGATCCCCTGCAGACATCCTGTAGAAGCCTGCAAACTTGGTTGCCGAGCATCCGAACATTGTAGACCTCTGTGGACTAATGCTAGGGACCCTCTGGGACCTCTCCTAGCCATCCTGACCTTTCCCAAGCTTTCTCTCCCTTCGCACCACCTCTGCACAGCCAAACCCTAATAAGAAACAAAATCACAATTACTCCATCCACTTAAGCAAAAATACAAAAACAATGTTCTTTTCAATGAAAGTAGTTTGAGTTCATGCATTTCACATCACTAGAAGTAATGGCATCATTTTTAGACATTTGCACTCTCACTATTGCATCATAGAGGCTAAACTAGTCAGATTAGGGTTTACTAGGGTTTCCATGCTTTGGTTGGCTTTCAGTTCATTTTTGCAAAATAGATTAATTTCCTTGAGATAGCCTGTCCATCATTTAGAAAGTTTCTTCTAAGAACATATAGAAGTTGGCTTGAGCCCTAGCGGACTTGTGCCAGCTGACTAAGTGACAGCTGCGACAAGAGCTAGTACTTGTGCATACAGCACCGTCGCTTCCAAGTTTGTACGAACTACCGGGTTGATAAAATTAGAGATAGGGAGCCCCAAGAGTTGTAGCATTATTGCTACAATACTGGAGCCCACCAGTAAGCTCACTTGAAGGAACATAAAGGTGGTCCGAGTAGCATAATAATGCATAGTGGAGGTGGAAATATGGAACTTTCTTGCAGTCCACTATAATTTAATATGTGTGGCTAAATTTGGATCATTTTTATATAGTTGCAGCCATCTAGAGGTCTCGTGGCCACAAGAGTTGAGAACAATGCACAGTGCTACAACTAGTGGTCGATTGAGGCAATATACAACATGATTTGTGTTGCCCTTCTTGTATTTGATATTCAAATGGAATTGTTACAGATATGTGGACCACTTCTGATGGTGATCGTTCCACAACTTCCCTTGGGTATGTATAAACTGCAGGGGTTAGTGATTTGTGTGGATCATCATCTCCTTCCCCAGAATGTAATGTTTCCATTACCAAAAATCCTACGCAATGGAATAAATCTCCTTATTGTAGGTGGGGTATTTCTGAATTGTGTCAGAAAGTATCTCACTGTGATATGTAGGGAAAATTCTAAGGATGGAAGTTTATCTTAAAGTTTAGCTACCTTCGTGAATATTACGAGTCCCTAATATCCAAATTTTAAAATTTTTGATGATAATTTTGTAAATGGTTTATATTTATAATTAGAAAATATATAACATTGATAATTTTTAAGGTAAAATAATTTTATACTATATAATTTGGGTGAATTCTTTTTTAGAAAAATGGAAATGAGAGAATCTTTTTTTTTGGAAAAAGCATGCAGTATTAGCGCACCTGCGAATATTATCCCCTAAAATTTTCCCTGGTGATAGGCCACCAAATTCCCTTGCTAGGTGAGAACTGCACCGATAACATAGTCAGAGGCACCTATCTCAGTTTCAAATGGTTGTTGTACATTTGGCAATGTGAGTACTGGTGCAGAGTAGAGGTGGTGCTTCAGCTCAACAAATGCATTTTGTTGGGACTAGGACCAAAAAAATTTGCTTTCATTGCACTATAAGTAACTTGACTCAAAGACCAAGTGATATGAGATAATCCCAACGTGAACCTCCAATAAAAGTTGGTAAGGCCCCAAAAGTTGCGAAGAGCTATTAGAGTGGTTGGGGCTAACCAATCTCAAATGACTTGGATCTTAGTTGGATCCACATACATGCCTTTCCCATCAATGATGTAACCTAGATATTATACCTGTCTCATGCCAATTGAGCATTTCACCAAGTTGGCACATAGTTTGTTCTACTGAAGGGTTTGAGGGACATGTTGAATATGTTACAAGTTCTCTTCCCAACTATTTTTGAATATGAGGGAATCGTCCAGATATACAACCAAAAATGAGTTGGTAAAGGGCCACAAGGTGTCATCCATTAGCCTCATAAAAGTTGTAGGGGCATTTATTAACCCAAAACGTATGACCAACAACTCAAAAAGGCCCTCCTTGTATTTGAAGGTGGCCTTCCATATATCGATGGGTTCTATGGGAACCTGGTTATAACCAGACTTTAAATCGATTTTGTTGAAATACTTTCCCATTTGAGTTGGTGAAGAAGGGCATCGATCTATGAGATTAGATACTTGTTCTTAATGGTGATTTTATTTAGTGCTTGATAATCAATGTAGAGTCTCCAGGCCCCATCCTTCTTCTGTACAAGTACAATCGGGCTCCCACAAGGTGAGGAACTTGGTCAGATGTGCCCTCTTTGTAACAAATCCCAAATCTTCTGCTTGATTTCTTCATTTTCCATAATAGAGAGACATTATATGACCCCATTTGGTAGAGGTACTTCAGTAGTCAGGTAAATTGAATGTTGGACCTGACAGTGCCAAGGCACCCCGTGGGTAAGGATAAGATGTCCCTATATTCTTCCATGACCTTATCCACCTACTTCGGTTGCACGGTGGAACCATTCACGAGGCCATGGATGTGGACATGATGATGAGCCTCATAATTGGGTAATTATATGGGCCTTAATTCACCTCCTACCTTATTCAAACTGACTTTTCTTATAACTTATTACATGTTTTTGATTATATTTTGTTTATGAGGTGAGTTAGAGTTGGATAATATTTTTAGTGGACTAATGTGAATTGAATGCAAGATTAAAGGAGAAAATCAAGGAATTTTGGCAAATACTAAGGTCAAAACCCGAATGGGACAAGGGAGAGGGATTGTAGGAGGTAAATCCTCCTCATTTACTACACCTCCATTCAAATATTCCTCCATTCTTGACATCAGATCAGAGTGCAAATAGCCAAATCATGAGGATTAGAAGGCAGCCGATCAAGTGAGAGACAAAGCACCAGTTTATCTCGAGTTCGGGAGCTGAGCCTCCATAATTTTTAGGAAATCGTTGGGGAAATCAGTTGTATAAGTAGAGAGGCCTAGGACCTCAGTAGGATTTAGTTTTATATTGTAAAACTCTAAGCTATTTTCAAGCTGCAATACTTGTGAAAGTTATAATGATGTAATTTGTTGTTTTGGTAATAAGAATGAGTTTTGTTTTGAGCCAACACTAAGTTAACTCGGAGGGCTGAAGCTCTTGGGTTAGAGCCCAACCCTAGCATCCAAGGATCCTCTTTCTTGTACATATATGTTTAGTGTAGTTTCATAGCCTCATTGTTAATTTGCTCTTTAGATGCATTTCCATTACAAGTAGTGTAGATTAGATTGATTGTTTATTAGCTTGCTTCCATTCGTTCCTTACTTCAAGTTTCAAGTTAACAAGGATAAAAAGGATCACCACAAGGTTTCCAACAGGTGCCTTGGCCTCACTTCCTCCCTCTAGGATCTTGACTTGAGGAAGGGACCCTTAAGCAGCCCCAATAACACATATCTAGTTCTTTTATGAGCTTTGTAGTTTGTTGCCTTTAAATTAGTATTTGGTTCGTTTTGCAAGGTAGATTTCCATTTTCCTATTTTTCATATTCATTTCTGCATTATATCTCATCCATTCTTTCATTCCTTTCAACAACTTTCCTCATGCATAGTGTAGGAAGTTAATTCATTAATTATGCTTTTCTAGATTATGAAAATGTTTCTTGTTTGCATAGATTTTTGGAAGACATACATGTTTTATGCAGAGCAAGTGCTTCAGGAGGAGATTAAGACTTCATATCCAGCAGCCACCTTCCACTCCATTACACCATATCCATCCATTGTTTTCACCATCACCTTCACTATTTTTTCATCATTTTTCATAAAAATCCTTCCAAGCACATTGAGCGAATCCAACCATCTACTATCTTTGATGTTGACTCCTGAGTGATCCTAGAAATTCTTCCACTCCATTCCACCCATCACACACCTTTCCTAGGCCTTCCATCACCTCCAACACCTCACATTTTTCTCTCAGCTATATCCTATACGTTTACAGGGGATCCTGTGGGCTTCTTGTACATCCTGTAGGTTTTCCTAAAATGGTCTGTTTCGTGGCCGAATTGATGGAAAACCTCTAGGAAGTCACCAAAAGCCGTCCAAGGGTATTCCACACCATCTAACCATCTTATAACCCTTCCATCCATCCTCAAACATCCTTGATTCACCTACCTGTTGTGGCCAGCAACACCCCCCCCTTGTTCATTTAAGTGTTGCCCAAAATACTAAATGAATGGGGACCCTTAGTTAAATTTTAGAAAAAGAGCAAGAGTTTCCTTTCTTCAAAATAAGGTTACCATCGTAAGCTTAGAAAGGTCCTTTGAATATTTTTAACCTAAGTCTACGATAAGGGAAATATCTTCAAAGCCGCGTTGCAAAAAAGATAGGAAATGCCTCCATTTCTCTATAATATCAGTATGCACAAGACTCTCGTGTTAAGCATAATATCGCATCGCAATAAAGTAATACTCATTAGGAAAAAACTTCCAGATTTACCGATCTGCGATAACACCGATCGCAAGATCGCATATCGCAAAAATGAGCTGACAAGGTTTGGCAAACATTAAACTTCTGTGACCTGCGATGTTGTGATCGCTACGATATTATATTCACGCGATCTGCGATGTTACGTAAGCAAATCATAAATCACTTCATCACAAATCCTTCGGGCACGCCATTCAAAGAAAAGCCACTTACCATAATCTGACTTAAGATCATGCGCTTTTAATGATAGTAAAGGAATTAGTTGTCCGCTATTAAATGAAATGAAGATGCGTGCTTTTGTAAAGAATTACTTCGCGTAAGGTGGCATATTTGATATATCTGTTGCATTTAAAACTCTCCCATCACCTTTCTTGATCAGTCATTTCCATTTCACTCGTAATCTGCAGGAATGAAGAACTAAAGATGATTCAAAGCCAAACACAGGAAGAAATGGGAAAGAAAAATAAAGCTCAAGGCTCTGAGGCGAAGGAAAAGACGAAGGAGATGGCACCTTTGTATACAGACACAACCTGTAACAGAGATGCAGGGATATCGACATGGGAAAGCATGTACAGACTGCTTGAAGAAGAGAATCCCAGAATAATGAAGTTTTCTGCTGTCGCGGGCTCACAACGCTCTTCCGAGGCGTCCTTAGAGGAGCTAGCATGTTCATTTCTTCACCGGATAGCAGCAAGGCCCAAAATTCTACCATATACGGATATTATCAAGTGCATACTTGACAATGCAGAGATGAACAACAGACAATTCAAGGTTCAAGGACATGGGCTCATCGAATCATTCGCTACACAAGATTTAAAGCTTATGTATGATCTTCCTAAACCGCAGGCGACTTACAATGCACAATTCGTTAAGAAATTTGTGGCAGAGAACCCAAACCTAGCAGAGATCACCAAAGATTGGTCCAGAAAAGAGGAGCCGCTCAAAATAAAAGTATTCATTGGAAAGAAAGATTTGTTTGATGATTTATTTCAGAGTAAAAGCTCACTCCAGGAAATGTTGCGGAAAGCTCAGTCGAAGTTGTCTCCAGATGACCTCCAAAGATTCATGTTATACAGGGAAAGAGATTGTGTAAATGAGAATTTACACAGGGCCAATTTAATCAAAGAGACCACCCCGGGGTACCTACCAAATAAACTACGAATGGAAGCAGAAGGCGCAGGAAAAGGGAAAAGTGATCCAGGCATTAAACAGGTTAAATTGGGAGTGTTACTGGGCATTCTTGGTCAAGCCGCATAGTCAATGGATGACTGTGAAATGCATCATAAATGCGGCCGAAAAAGTAGTGCTAGCTCTCATAGATTCTGTTTTCGCAGCCCAGCTCAGTGCAGAAGTCAGCCAGCCGACTCTCCTCAAGCCCATGATGAACACTTGCAGCTTTAAAGACCAAGTTCAGAAGTAGCCTTATTTTAGAATGTTGTTTTTCTTTAAAATTAGATTAGAAAAAGGACGGTCATTTGAAAACCGCATCCTAAATTTTGTAAATACACTATTACTAGCATTTGCACCTTATGTTGCAAAGGAAACGCCGTAAGGCATAGAATGGTGAAGAATATCATAGAGTGGGGAAGAATAGCTAATCAAATCCGTCAAAATTAAGATTAAATTTATTTATTAATTTTTCATTTACATACATTGAAATCGTATGCAACGTGGGTTAAGAATCTCAAGAATCTCAAGTTATCATTCAGATAAATTTCTATAGTCTATGCTCTATTTTAAATATTTTACTCTTTTGTCATAATTGGAAGAATCTCAAGTTATTATTGAGATAAATAAATCTCCATAGTACATACTCGTTATATATATATATGAATGAAGATCTCTGCTACGATTTATATTACTGTGGCAATGCCATTTTTCTCTCGCAAAGTTGCATCCATTAGTTTTTTTAAGACATTAAAAAAATCTAGCTGCTATGGTTTGTTATGATCGATGGGTTATCTTTCAGATTATATTGTAGATGATGTTAGATACATTAAATCATTTTGAAATAAACATGGAAAAGAACTCGAAACGTGCTAAATAAATAAATATGTTACATCTTTGTAGTTGCATATTTAAAATGATAAAATAAATATCTTACATATTTGTAGCTGCATATTTGAAAGGATAAACGAGAATTTGAAAACGTCAAGGGCATTGCCCACACTTCAAAAGATAACAACAATTAAAATTGCCTCTGGGGAGAATTTTATTAACTTGTCGTATGCTTAGGGCCAATGATCTTCACATTCAATCTTGCTTAAAATGAACCAAATTTTGATATACATCATGGCCTAAAATTATGGTTTAAAACCCTATGTATAAGGAGGAGACCTTTTACATATGAATTGAGAAATGTTGTAGATTCATAATTGGATCTCATCACATTTTTCCTTATTATATTGGTTCCTTTTGTTACAAAAGGAAGCTTCACTGAAATATTTTGAACGTAATATCCATATTACTTTTCTAATAAGATATCCTTCTAGAGTGAGTTAATATGTATAAAAAAGCAACATGCTTATCCTTTCTTGGAAAAGAGATTCTTACAATGCATTACTATTATGTCAGTACAATATCATACCAGCTATAACATCAACCAAAACCATGCCTGAAAGAAATTCTGGGTAGAAAGGAGCATGTGGAACTTCAACCCATTTCATGATATTTATAATAGCCAAATGAAACATTTCTACCATGGTAGGTCATGGTAGGTCATAGGGAGTGGGATTATTCACATGATTAGAAGCCAATTCATTTTTATTTGTAGTAGATATCCTTGTAGGCTAATAAGGACTGTGTAGAAATCCAATCACCAAATTAGTGCTCATCATGTGGGGTTGAGTCCATCATGGTTACTCTTCGAGTGCCTCTTAAAAATATGTAGGTACTTGACTCCGATCGAGGATATGAAAGTGGGAACATGCCAAGCCATTTCAATCAATTAGATAACCTCCCTTTGTGGTAACTAAAACTCTAAAATTCTTTCCGTTGACCTGAACAAACCCAATGCTACCTCTGCTTTCAAGAACAATTGTCACAGTATTTGGTTTCATTTCATCAAAAGATACCATATTAATTTAAAGTATCCATGACAATAAACGCATAACCAACAATTTTTCTACATCAATCATCAACAAATTTACTCATTTTATGATTGCATAATATCATTTCAATAGGAAGCCCACAAACCAACATTACTGAAAATACAATAAAGATTACCAATGTATACATTAGCTTGCACAAAACTATACTAATAGAAGGATCCTTTAGGCAAAATTTGCAAGTTTTTCTCTGTTCAAGAGTGGAAAATATGCTAATTAAGTCTACAACTGGATTCTAGAAATAAAAATAAGGTAGGGTCGGTAGGTGACAACATCATGGTAGTTTCCTTTTCACCTAAGTGAATGAATCTAGAAAAAGCCAATGTTTACATTTATCCTTGTTGATATTTATGTTATAAAGAAAGGAATCATTGAGAAATAGCCACAAATATCAAGGAACACCGAGATTTTGCAAAAGTATTGATATTGATATTTTCCCACCTTTGTTTGGACTAACTGAAATGCGTGATCCATGTTACATTTCCTATTTTTTTGTGATTGATTGCTTGTACTAGTTACTACTAGTGTACACTTTTTTGGGGGGATGAAACTCAATGCTCACAATGATGGCTACTCTACATTTCTTGGGACTCATTTATTGCAACTACTGGGTATTGTGTTCCCTAGAATTGTTAAATTTGCAAATTTGAGTAGTACACAAGTTTTATTTCTTATAAAATTAATGTAAAATTAAATCTTTTCCACTTGAAATAAATCTTTATACTCAAATATTCATATGATATCACATAAGGATTAAATTTTCTAAAAGTTTGGTTTAGATACTATTGAACGCAATTATCTAAAGTTTGGTTTGTAGACTATTGAACACAATTATCTAGATCTCCATCCTAATTGCACACATATTCCTCGATAAATGTTTTTTTTTTCTATGTTAAGACTAAACTAAGTACCCAAGGGGAATTGAACCAGTGACCTATCGCAAGGAGTGCCTTAACAGCGCACCCATTCACCGTCAATCCAAAGCCCCGTGGGCTATTCCTCGATAAATGTTAACTTTAAGCCGTGACATGATTTTTCCAAACAAGCTCAAAAGTAAAGTGTACTCACCCACTGTGCTACTTAGTTTAAAGAAAATGAGAAGGTCACGATCATAAAGTCACTCCATGGAATGGTCCATGTTAATGAAAGTGAGGATTTTGTAGTCTTTTCGCATGGCTAATTAACTTGAAGATTGTCTTGACTTGTATGTGGTTGGGGAAATATGGGGAAAATAACTAGGTACAATCAACCAATGCAATATCAGAAGGCACTTACAGAGGAGAAAATGCATTTCTGTTTGGTGAAATGTATTTCCATGTATGCTACGGCTAGAAACTTTTTGGTTCCATATAATATATGATTGAGCTCATCTAGTAAGTTCATTCATGACTGCCTAGAAGACTTAGAACAAAGCAATTGTGTCAATAACATGTGTACACAAAAGAGGTATGGGCACCTCTGAAGGTAACTCTGGAAGATGCGGCATAGGGGAATGCATCTTCTTAAAATCATTGCATTCTATTACTCTTGTCGGGTCCTAACTGTTTAGGAAGAACTATCAACCTCCTTCGCATAGCAATTGAAAATGAAGTTGGAAGACTCCACGTTTATGAAAACTCAAATATTACTGTGAACATGCTTAATGGAAAATCTGCTTTGCGAAGAATTCAATCTGTTATGGATCACATTCTAGAAATGAAGATCAGATTACATTCCATCTCCTTTACTCATATTTTCCATGAGCCCAACTCCCAGGCAGATTCCTTATCCAAAGGTGGAGGGGACCTAAAACCCTATGTATGAGGAGGATACCTTTTAGATATGAATTGAGAAACGTTGCAGATGCATAATTGGATCTCGGAACATGCCAAGCCATTTCAATCAATTAGATAACCTCCCTTTGTGGTAACTAAAACTCTAAAATTCTTTCCGTTGACCTGAACAAACCCAATGCTACCTCTGCTTTCAAGAACAATTGTCGCAGTATTTGGTTTCATTTCATCAAAAGATACCATATTAATTTAAAGTATCCATGACAATAAACGCATAACCAACAATTTTTCTACATCAATCATCAACAAATTTACTCATTTTATGATTGCATAATATCATTTCAATAGGAAGCCCACAAACCAACATTACTGAAAATACAATAAAGATTACCGATGTATACATTAGCTTGCACAAAACTATACTAATAGAAGGATCCTTTAGGAAAAAATTGCAAGTTTTTCTCTGTTCAAGAGTGGAAAATATGCTAATTAAGTCTACAATTGGATTCTAGAAATAAAAATAAGGTAGGGTTGGAAGGTGACAACATCATGGTAGTTTCCTTTCACCTAAGTGAATGAATCTAGAAAAAGCCAATGTTTACATTTATCCTTGTTGATATTTATGTTATAAAGAAAGGAATCATTGAGAAATAGCCACAAATATCAAGGAACATCGAGTTTTTGAAAAAGTACTGATATTGATATTTTCCCACCTTTGTTTGGACTAACTGAAATGCGTGATCCATGTTACATTTCCTATTTTTTTGTGATTGATTGCTTGTACTAGTTACTACTAGTGTACACTTTTTTGGGGGGATGAAACTCAATGCTCACAATGATGGCTACTCTACATTTCTTGGGACTCATTTATTGCAACTATTGGGTATTGTGTTCCCTAGAATTGTTAAATTTGCAAATTTGAGTAGTACACAAGTTTTATTTCTTATAAAATTAATGTAAAATTAAATCTTTTCCACTTGAAATAAATCTTTATACTCAAATATTCATATGATATCACATAAGGATTAAATTTTCTAAAAGTTTGGTTTAGATACTATTGAACGCAATTATCTAAAGTTTGGTTTGGAGACTATTGAACACAATTATCTAGATCTCCATCCTAATTGCACACATATTCCTCGATAAATGTTAACTTTAAGCCGTGACATGATTTTTCCAAACAAGCTCAAAAGTAAAGTGTACTCACCCACCGTGCTACTTAGTTTAAAGAAAATGAGAAGGTCACGATCATAAAGTCACTCCATGGAATGGTCCATGTTAATGAAAGTGAGGATTTTGTAGTCTTTTCGCATGGCTAATTACCTTGAAGATTGTCTTGACTTGTATGTGGTTGGGAAAATATGGGGAAAATAATTAGGTACAATCAACCAATGCAATATCAGAAGGCACTTACAGAGGAGAAAATGCATTTCTGTTTGGTGAAATGTATTTCCATGTATGCTACGGCTAGAAACGTTTTGGTTCCATATAATATACAATTGAGCTCATCTAGTAAGTTCATTCGTGACTGCCTAGAATACTTAGAACAAAGCAATTGTGTCAATAACATGTGTACACAAAAGAGGTATGGGCACCTTTGAAGGTAACTCTTCTTAAAATCATTGTATTCTATTACTCTTGTCGGGTCCTAACTGTTTATGAAGAACTATCAACCTCCTTCGCATAGCAATTGAAAATGAAGTTGGAAGACTCCACGTTTATGAAAACTCAAATATTACTGTGAACATGCTTAATGGAAAATCTGCTTTGCGAAGAATTCAATCTGTTATGGATCACATTCTAGAAATGAAGATCAGATTACATTCCATCTCCTTTACTCATATTTTCCATGAGCCCAACTCCCAGGCAGATTCCTTATCCAAAGGTGGAGGGGACCTAAAACCCTATGTATAAGGAGGATACATTTTAGATATGAATTGAGAAATGTTGCAGATGCATAATTGGATCTCGTCACATTTTTCCTTATTATATTGGTTCCTTTTGTTACAAAAGGAAGCCTCACTTAAATATTTTGAACTTAGTATTCATATTACTTTTTTAATAAGATCTCCTTCTAGAGTGAGTTAATATGTATAAAAAAGTAACATGTCTTATCCTTTCTTGGAAAAGAGATTCTTACAATGCATTACTATTATGTCAGTACAATATCATACCAGCTATAACATCAACCAAAGCCATGCCTGAAAGAAATTCTAGGTAGAAAGGAGCGTGTGGAACTTCAACCCATTTCATGATATTTCTAATAACCAAATGAAACATTTCTACCATGGTAGGTCATAGGGAGTGGGATTATTCACATGATTAGAAGCCAATTTTTTTTTGTTTGTAGTAGATATCCTTGTAGGCTAATAAGGACTGTGTAGAAATCCAATCACCAGATTAGTGCTCATCATGTGGGGTTGATTTTGAAGATCCTGCATAACCTTATTACAGTTTGGTGGTTCTATTCATTTTTCATGAATGGGAATGTTCGTTTGTAGATCTTATTATGACTTTTATTTTGTGTTGGCAAAGCTTCGAGGTCCAATTGTATCTCATTCCCACCTTAGCTTGGGAGATCGACACCACTCACTTCCAAACTTTTAACGTCGTAGTTTATCCCATTTTTTCATGCCATTTATGTCCATGCAATTGTGGTTTTGTAGATTAATCCCATGCAACCTTCAATGCAATTTAGCTAAGTTGAGTCATTCCAAATTTGATCTCCTCAATTTACTCCAGACACACCTCTCATAGAAGCACTATCTCACATCATTGCCAATTTATTCCTTGTAGAGACAATGATTGATTCTATTGACTATTGCTTGCTAGAAGAAAGCATTATCTCACATCATTGCAAATTTATTCCTTGTAGAGACAATGACTGATTCCATTGACTATTGCTTGCTAGAGGAACATCTGCAATTACTTTTGAATATTAGTCTGAGTCTAATCACACTCTAGGGTTTCCTATATGGTATTTCTTGCTAGTTTTTAATCCCTAATTTGATGTAGATACATAGACATCTGGATGACTTTTCAATCTGTTATGGATCACATTCTAGAAATGAAGACCAGATTAAATTCCATCTCCTTTACTCATATTTTCCATGAGCCCAACTCCCAGGCAGATTCCTTATCCAAAGGTGGATTGCACCTGAAGGTTGGTATGATCGAGATCTCTGAAGTCAATGATGGAGTATTAATCGATAATCCTTCCCCTTTTTCTTAAGACCACTAGTCTTTGTATTGTTCAAGTTCTTGTTAGTGTTTTGCTATTTTAGAAGTTCTATATGGACAATAAGTGCTTCAAGGATTTTACAGCAATCTCATTCACGACAATCGAAAATGCAGAAAAAGGATAATAACATATCGTTCAAAACAATTTACAATCCAGAAAATCTTAGCAGCACAAATATAGAAAATTAGAAAAATGATAACTTGGACTTCCAGCAGCGACAGTAGGAGGTCCACTAACAAGCTTAAATGGCTCTTTTAATACGCCGGACAATGGGAGTTCATGATCTATATAGGTTGATTCCCTCGTTAAAAAAAAACAAGGAATCTAGAATTAAAATGTTGGATATGCCATCAACACACATGGCTGATCCACCTTATGATGGACGCTATATTTGTAATTCTAAGACATCCGGATTATCGAAAGAAAGCTAACAAAAAGAATTCATGTTAGAAGCTAACTATAAGACTAGAATTCACTCGCGAAACCCAGTCTTTCCTGCATGAGCCCGGATATACAAATTCGTGGTATTGACACACGATAGAGCAGCAGAGCACGATCCATTCAATTTACGCTAACAAGACACCCTATTCATTCACAGGCCCACAGGATAGAGCAAAAGAGCACAATGCCTTCAATTTACGCTAACAAGGCACCCTATTCATTCACAGGCCCGTGCATTCACTCGCCACAACAAGAAACGTTCAACAAGAATTAATGGTTTGTTCTAAAGAATCTGGAAGACGGGTCCACTGGTCCGCTGGCCCAAAAAAATCAATAATGCCTGTTTTACCCACAAAGATTAATGAAAGAAGAGGTTTGGGCATTACAAAGGTTGGGGATTATAGCGTTTCAACTTTTTATTAATACAACTTCAACTGTTGTTGAGTGTCATTTCTATTAATACAACTTCAATTGTTGTTGAGTGTCATTCCTTACCGTTACATTTTAGAATGTTGTTTTTCTTTAAAATTAGATTAGAAAAAGGACGGTCATTTGAAAACCGCATCCTAAATTTTGTAAATACACTATTATTAGAATTAGGAAGTAGTATTTTAACCCTTCTCATGCATTTAGAGAAGGGTCCAGAAATTTGTCAAAAACTTGTCCTCGGAACATGCACTTCTGCACCCTGAGAGGAGGTTTTAATGAATGGATGGATCGAGATTTATTAATGTTTGCATTTGATGTCTGCTATTGATGTTGCACTTTTGTACTCTTAGTAGATGTTAGAACAAGTAGAGATAAATCGTTTTTGCTTGAAGCTTATGAGTAGGATTAGTCATAAATGGTACTTTTATCTCTTGGCCATTTCTGTTTATATTCTTAAAGTGATATACAGTTTTCAGTTGTTTATATGTTACTGCATGAATGTATGAGTTACCATTTGGCACTTTTGTACAGTGGAGTCATTTATTTATGTTTGATATATGAATAACTTATTATGCGATATGCTGTTCAGAACTGTTTTGCCTAACTTTTTATGCAAAGTGGTTTATCTTAATTGATTTCTATCTTATGATAGCTGAATGATCTTTATTACCAGTTATTGTTTGAAATATCTTTAGATCGCATAATAGAAGAAATACACCCCGGGTTAGCATAGATTAGATGTGTTGTTTCTCATTAGATTACAATAGCATAGAGTTAGTTTAAAAGTTTGAATTAAATTAGCTTTAAGTATTCTTAGATCAGCAACATCCAACTCTGCACACACACACATACACCCTTAGATTGGGAAACTGGTCCCATTATCCCAGTCGGACCCGCTATACCAAACGGATAAGGAGCTGACAACCAAGGTCCGGACCGGGTGGGTATCCCCCTTGTTGTCGACCCGATTTTCGGGGCTTCAACATATTTGGCGCTAGAAGGAGGGCCTGAACATAGTGTCTGTTGGAATGATTTTCAATTGTAACATTTGAATCAGGATGGCTGCTCACAAACTTCCCATTTGGAGTTGCATCCATGTTCCTACCTCTTCCAACACTCCACCTGAAGTGGTAAGACTCTTGTCTCAGGTAAAATTCAATGGTAAGAATAATTCTTCTACTTTTAATCATGCTCTTCAATTTATTCAAAGAGTTTCAAGTTCGGATGTTCAAATAATTGATGAAGGCGTTTTATGCAGAATTTTTACTCTTACATTCACGGCGGAAGCTAGAAAATGGTGCAGAACCCTCCCAGTTGCATCAATTCACATCTAGGACCAATTCGTCAAGACTTTCATTTGTGAATTTGATTGTTATGACTATGACCAGGTATATGATGAAATTGATTATCTACGGAAACAAGATGAATCTGTTGGGGATTTTAATATGCAATTTCATCTTAATTGTCTAAAGTATGATCTTGAAAGTGAACTCATGGATGAAGAATCTTCAGATTATGTTGAGTATTCCCTGCCTCCTATGTCTGATCAAGCAGAAATTAGTCCAAGCTTTGTCTCATTTTCTTCTAATGTGAATGAGAATTCCAATTTGAATATACAAATCAGCCATGATGAAGAAAGTCCCCAAAGCCTAGGAGACATGCATGCTCTAATGCAAGAAGACGAAAGCGAGAATGCTGGAGGAAAGCCTGCCTTGGAACCAGGAGATGACTTTGATACAAGGTCAGATAATATCGTTGCAAATCAACAAATGCAGATGCCAAGGTTAGAATAGCAAACTATTTCTCTTTCAAAAAGTATCAGTACACAAAGGTATGATCTAAAGCCCGATGTCTATGATGAATCTGATGAACAAAGATTTTTCCATGATGATATTTTCAAATGCATTGTTCCAGAATCGCATTTTTCTCTTTATCCTGATGTTTTTAGTGATGATGATTTTTCCCCTCTCAATATTAAAGATATCTCAAAAAGTATAGAGGATTATTCAAATGAGTCATCATTAGGTTTTCAAGATAAAAAGATAGCTATAGAACATCCTTTGATCATTTTCAAACAAGAACCACTTGACCTTCCTTGTCTAAAAATATATGACGAAAAAGAGAAATCTAGGGAAACCTGTAAAATCATTTATGATAGCTACTTTGACAACGATGATGTTGTTGATTTATCCCAAGTAACTCAACAAAGCTCAGATAATGGGAGATATTCTAATTCAGGAATCATATCAGTCAATCCTCATTTCAAAGTAAAAGATCATTTGCATGATTTTACTATCCAAGACAATACCCCTATCTATGATTCATATCATGAGGAAACCCCCATGCCTGTTCACAATCATAACTTGTCTTCTGATTCACAAGACGGAATTCGAAATTGTTCGGATCCCATAATTCTAGCCAGTTCTTGTGAAAAGCAAGATATTCCAAGTCAATCCCAGTTGTGCTGTAACATTATTTGTACAGATAATCATTTCTTTCTTTCTCACTTGCACTCATTTTGTACAAAATCGGATTGTGTTTTAAATTTTCAGACTTTTGATAGATTACTATGCTATGTTGAGCACCTTATCAAAGAACATTCGAAAGATGTGCTACCATTTTGGAAAGCTAAACTGTGTCAAGGAAGTATAGAACTTTTTCAATTCCAAGATCAATCAATATCAAACTTCCTTAAAAAACTTCTTTGGCATCCAAAACACCATCAACCAAGGAAAGTACCTTTCGAAACTTGTCGGCAATTCGCGCCAATTGATAAATATCTTTCCAGAAATTTCCATCTATTCTGAATTGATTTATTTAGTGATTTATATATGGAAACTTTCCTTTTGCAAGAAATCGCTAAAAGCTCGACTTTAATGCACAGTAGGTTACAGGCCATTAAAACTGAAAAATCATATTCGCAACCTGGCTTGTCATCTTTCCTATTACGAGATCATCAATCCATAACAGAAATTCATCCTGATTTTTATGATCCAATAGGTATCCAGTTGGAAAGAAGTTTTCATGAGAAAGAAATTTCAGACAGAATTCCAACTGAAGTTACACATTCTTATTCCACATCCAACATTAACAGTCCAAGAAAAGTTTTGTTCTTAACACTAATGTTTGAAAGTTACGCACGTGTAGGAATAAAAATGAAAAGATGGTTCCACTGGAAATATCATTTCACCTAGTTAATTTTTTGTATATAGTTAGAATAGGAGTAGGAGTAATTTAGCTAGGTTATTAGGTTTACTTTTAATAGTTGGTAGGCAAAATAAGAGAAGAGATTATCCCTATTCTGTACATAACCCTAGGGAATGTCTACCTCTCATTTCATTAAATATTTTTCTCCATAATAAAATTTGCTATGGTTAACAACATTTGACATTTACTAAAGACACCCTTTCTCTATCCAGATTTTGGACTTCTGCTTCTATAAATAGCAAATCTTTTGGAAACTTGATCTTTATTATCAATAGAACTTTAATCCAGATATGATACTAGTTTCAACTCCAAGAAATTTGAAGAAAGCAATCTTAGTGAAGAAATTGTTTTATGTCAGTACAATGAAAGGCATCAATAACAAAATAAGGATTCCCTGTAGAAACAGCCATTTCCAAAAAGCTCTATTATTGTCGTCCAGAACTTTCTTAAGGAAAAAAAATTGACTTCCTCCCTGCTAAAGAAAATCACAGCATTTAGAAAAAGACCCAAGGATACACTATATCTTGAAGAATAAGAGGTCTCATCATGAGCCGGCTTATCATTATCACAGATATTATAACTTGCTGACTTTGCCATTACTGTCCACCAAAACAGGGCAACGACTTAAGATTATTGAAATCACAAGACAAGGGGTCTCATCGCAAGCCAGCTTGTTCAGCAAAAGTGTAAATCAAGTGAATGACTGTGTCATAATTTGGCTACCAAACCAAGACATTGTTCTTTAAGAATAAAAAAAAAAGGAAAAAGTATCAATCTGGGTTCTTTCTTTAAGAGTTGTAGATCACCTTAAGCAGGATAAAGGATCACTACTGGGTAATAGGTAACCCTGTCGAGGCTATGGACGCCTGCTGACAGCAGAGGCTCTACCTGCGACAAAGGAGCATATTTAAAAAAAAGGCTGCTACACAGGGAAGACTTTATTTTATTTTTACAAGACCAAGTAATGGCTGATGTAAATGCAAGGACAAGCTGATGATACAAGTAATTAAAAAAGAAAGAGGTTGAAACAAAATATCATTGACAGTTTGAAGTATGATATGCTTTATCTTTTTATAATAAAGTTTAAGTTCTCTGAGAAATTTTTTTGTTTCGGAAGTTTTAAAACATCAATAGAAGATCAGAGATAACTGGTTCTCCCAACTGAATCGCCAATTGTTGTGGCCAGCAACACCCCCCCTGCTTGTTCATTTAAGTTTTGTCCAAAATACTAAATGAATGGGCACCCTTAGTTAAATTTTAGAAAAAGAGCAAGAGTTTCCTTTCTTCAAAATAAGGTTACCATCGTAAGCTTAGAAAGGTCCTTTGAATATTTTTAACCTAAGTCTACGATAAGGGAAATATATTCAAAGCCGCGTTGCAAAAAATATAGGAAATGCCTCCATTTCTCTATAATATCAGTATGCGCAAGACTCTCGTGTTAAGCATAATATCGCATCGCAATAAAGTAATACTCATAAGGAAAAAACTTCAAGATTTACCGATCTGCGATAACACCGATTGCAAGATCACGTATCGCAGAAATGAGCTGACAAGGTTCGGCAAACATTAAACTTCTGCGACCTGCGATGTTGCGATCGCTGCGATATTATATTTGCGTGATCTGTGATGGTGCGATTTGCGATGGCGCGATCTGCGATGTTACGTAAGCAAATCATAAATCACTTCATCACAAATCCTTCGGCCATGCCATTCAAAGAAAATCCACTTACCATAATCTGACTCAAGATCATGCGCTTTTAATGATAGTAAAGGAATTAGTTGTCAGCTATTAAATGAAATGAAGACGCGTGCTTTTGTAAAGAATTACTTCACGTAAGGTGGCATATTTAATATATCTGTTGCATTTAAAACTCTCCCATCACCTTTCTTGATCAGTCATTTCCATTTCACTCGTAATCTGCAGGAACGAAGAACTAAAGATGATTCAAAGCCAAACGCAGGAAGAAATGGGAAAGAAAAATAAAGCTCAAGGCTCTAAGGCGAAGGAAAAGATGAAGGAGATGGCGCCTTTGCATACAGACACAGCCTGTAACAGAGACGCAGGGATATCGACATGGGAAAGCATGTACAGACTGCTTGAAGAAGAGAATCCCAGAATAATGAAGGTTGCCGCTGTCGCGGGCTCACAACGCTCTTCCGAGGTGTCCTTAGAGGACCTAGCATGTTCATTTCTTCACCGGATAGCAGCAAGGCCCAAAATTCTACCATATACGGATATGATCAAGTGGATACTTGACAATGCAGAGATGAACAACAGACAATTCAAGGTTCAAGGACATGGGCTCATCGGATCATTCGCTGCACAAGATTTAAAGCTTATGTATCATCTTCCTGAACCACAGGCGACTTACAATGCACAATTCGTTAAGAAATTTGTGGCAGAGAACCCAAACCTAGCAGAGACCACCAAAGATTGGTCTAGAAAATAGGAGCCGCTCCGAAAAGACAAAAACGGTATGTACAGCACTGGTTCCCTCACCTCTCCATATTGTTTTGCTGCGGCCATGCTTTGTAGATTATTTGGGATGCCGGATACCAATAAGTTTTCGTCTGAATGGCTACCATTAATAGATGCAGCCACAAATGCCGATATTATGGATTGGGCCAAGATCTTTTCTGATAATCTATGCATGGCTATTATCAATTACCGGTTTAAAAGATCCTTGTCTCAAAGGATCTATCCTCCTTTTTATCTGTCCGCATATGTTATGGATTCTATTTGTTATGTGTCTAAATTTCCCACTATGGGTTGGAAATGGACTACCCAAGACCCATTACCTATCCATGTTTATCATAAGATGTTATGGGATTCTCAGTTCATCCCACACTTCTACCAGATTTATCATGGGCTTATCTTACCCTTCTATAGAATGATGTATGATGAAGACCCCCCGAGATGCTCACCCGAGGCACAGATAGATATCATCCCCATCGCAAGATGCTTCAGGTAAGAATGGTTCACCTATATTAGAGCGTTTGGAAGCACTGTACCTCCTCATGTCTTGCCTCTGTATATCCCCGATAAACTTTTGGCTTGAGAAATTGCATATCAAACCTCTTCAGAAGGCGGCCTGACCAAAGACCTAAAAGACAAAAAGAAGGCCATATGGCCTCAGTTTCCTATAGCTTGTGGGGCCTTTTAATTGTTCGATGTAGGACACACTTTCACCGAAGTGGAGAATGTGACGTGTCTACAATTATTTAAATTCCCAGCAAGGCCATTTGACCCAAATGATGTTACCCAAGATTTCACAACGAACGTCAAAATAAAAGTATTCATTGGAAAGAAAGATTTGTTTGATGATTTATTTCAGAGTAAAAGATCACTCCAGGAAATTTTGCGGAAAGCTCAGTCGAAGTTGTCTCCAGATGACCTCCAAAGATTCATGTTATACAGGGAAAGAGACTGTGTAAATGAGAATTTACACAGGGCCAATTTAATCAAATAGACCACCCCGGGGTACCTACCAAATAAACTACGAATGGAAGCAGAAGGCGCAGGAAAAGGGAAACGCGATCCAGGCATTAAACAGGTTAAATTGGGAGTGTTATTGGGCATACTTGGTCAAGCCGCATAGTCAATGGATGACTATGAAATGCATCATAAACGCGGCCGAAAAAGTAGTGCCAGCTCTCATAGATTCTGTTTTCGCAGCCCAGCTCAGCGCAGAATTCAGCCAGCCGACTCTCCTCAAGCCCATGATGAACACTTGCAGCTTTAAAGACCAAGTTCAGAAGTAGCCTTATTTTAGAATGTTCTTTTTTCTTTAAAATTAGATTAGAAAAAGGACGGTCATTTGAAAACCGCATCCTAAATTTTGTAAATACACTATTATTAGAATTAGGAAGTAGTATTTTAACCCTTCTCATGCATTTAGAGAAGGGTCCAGAAATTTGTCAAAAACTTGTCCTCGGAACATGCACTTCTGCACCCTGAGAGGAGGTTTTAATGAATGGATGGATAGAGATTTATTAATGTTTGCATTTGGTGTCTGCTACTGATGTTGCACTTTTGTACTCTTAGTAGATGTTAGAACAAGTAGAGATAAATCGTTTTTGCTTGAAGCTTATGAGTAGGATTAGTCATAAATGGTACTTTTATCTCTTGGCCATTTCTGCTTATATTCTTAAAGTGATATACATTTTTCAGTTGTTTATATGTTACTGCATGAATGTATGAGTTACCATTTGGAACTTTTGTACGGTGGAGTCATTTATTTATGTTCGATATATGAATAACTTATTATGCAATATGCTGTTCACAACTGTTTTGCCTAACTTTTTATGCAAAGTGGTTTATCTTAATTGATTTCTATTCTTATGATAGCTGAATGATCTTTATTACCAATTATTGTTTGAAATCTCTTTAGATCGCATAATAGAAGAAATACACCCTGGGTTAGCGTAGATTAGATGTGTTGTTTCTCATTAGATTACAATAGCATAGAGTTAGTTTAAAAGTTTGAATTAAATTAGCTTTAAGTATTCTTAGATCAGCAACATCCAACTCTGCACACACACACATACACCCTTAGATTGGGAAACTGGTCCCATTATCCCCAGTCGGACCCGCTATACCAAACGGATAAGGAGCTACCAACCAAGGTCCGGACCGGGTGGGTATCCCCCTTGTTGTCGACCTGATTTTCGGGGCTTCAACACTACCACATCCACAGAAGAAATTAGTTTTCATACTTGATTGTGCATAAAAAGATAAAAAAGAAAAAATTGTTGAAAATGGCAACAAGAAATGCTAAAAATATAAGTGCTAAAAATAGGACTACTATAAATAGCAGTTCAGGTACCAGTGCTTGACTGAGCAACAAGGAATGAAAAATGGAAGTGCTAAAAATATCATTGCTATTTTTAGCAGTTCGGGATAGATTCCTATTTTAGTTAGTCCTTGAACTAAAATAGTGAAGTAAAATTCCAATTTGGTCTTAGCAGCTATCTGTAAATTAATTAATTAATTCATCTTGAGTTAATTAGTTAAAGAAAATCAAACATGAAGTATATGTGGGGACATGCAACAGTTTCTCCATTAATTGAAGAATTTATCCATCAGTTAAAGAGATAAGGATGAGTTATAATATTGAGTTGTAATTAGTTGGCTCAGTTAACTGAGTCAAGTCCAGTTAGATTAATTCAAATAGTTTGTTGAATTAATTGTGAGTTCAGTTAGTTAATGTTTGCATGCATGTAATTGTTGCACTTCATATAACTAAATATTCTCTCATAAATAACTCATACATGTCAGTTCAGACAGAGACCCAGTTGAGATCAGAGGAGGGACAATGTACTCTCAGTTAGATGGATTTTTCCTATAAAGGAAACTCATCTATGTAGAAGGATTTATCTCCTTCAGGATTACGGAGTTAGATCAGAGGTTAGTGAGTGTGTGAAGAGGCCAATTCACACAAGTGGCTGCACTAGACCCCAAGGAAAATTACGCAAAGAAATAGGAGGCTTGGAGTGCAGAGGAAAAGGTTTGAGAGAGGCATTTGACTATCTATGAGCAGCAGAGGGATTATACTGAGAGCTGGTTGGCTTCCAAGCTAAGGCTTTGTGTAATTCTATGACTATTTTCCACTTGTATGATAATACAAAGTTGGGCTTTTAGGCTGAGTCTTTCCCCGGGTTATTTCTTCTACGTTATGTGTGATTTCTTCTCATTATCAGTTATATGTGTTCTCATTGATCGTGCTCAAATTGATTAAGCTTCCGCAAAGTGTTGTAGAAGTAGATCTTGTATTGTGTTTTAGTATATTGCATAATCTATTGATCTATAGTGGGAATTTCTACAAAAACAGATTTATTTCAGTCTCTTTACTTGCACATTAGTGATGTTTGATGCTTCTTACTTCTATAAATTATATAGTATCATTTGCTTCATGTTGATTTAGCATTTCTTCCAAGCATAGTTTCTTAGTGGTTAATTAAGAAATGGCTTGATTTAGCATTACCTGTCGACCTTCTCCATTATTGCAGTGGAGTAACCCTCTCTTAGAGTAGATTTACCTTTCTTCCATTAAAGAGTCAATCTTCTTCTGACTCCATAGAGGTATGGCTTGGAACCCCAATGGTCTCTCGCTAGCTGAACAATGACAACAGGAAGAACCATCACCTTTACTTTTCTATATAGCAATGTAACCTCTAAGTTTGTACAAACCTCGAGTTGATAAAGTAAAGCTGGCAGCCGAGGAGTTGCAACATCCTTGCTGTAATACTAGTGCTCATCACTTTTTGGCACTGTTTCTGGGGAGTTGTCTGAGTAAAATGTGATTACTGCTTTCCTTTCTTCTATTTCTTTTCTTTAATATTCCGCGATTAGTTTATTTCTGAAAAAGCAATCTAGTTGTTTCCTTTCTTCCATTTTGCATTCTCTACTTTCCTTTCCATTTTTCAAGCAATATTTCAATTCAACAAGTAGCTTTTTCATTTTGTCAGTAATTTTTCATTCAATCAGCAATTTCAATTCTGCAAAGTACTTTCCAAGTTTGAAAAAATACAAAACCAAACCAAAAATATTTCCTTTCATGCCTCATAGGAATAGGGACAACTTAGGGAAATTTTTGCCAAATACCCCCACTGCATCAAACATCCAACCTTCCCTCTTCTTCGGTGGCTATGAACTGGAGGAACCCTTAGGTGAGAAACCTGACATATTTGAAGAACCTACAGGGGAATAAGAAGAAGAAGAACCCATTCCTACTGAACCAATGGCTAAAAACAGAAATGACAGAGGGAATAGAGAGAGAGTTGAGGGTGCCTTCCCCATCAGGGAAACCAATGGGGACACTAAGATGAAAAATATAAGCCCCTCTGCCCTACCTCATTTCCATGGCCTAACCACAGAGGACCCTAACACTTTCTTATTTGAGTTTTATGTTATATGCCAAACCTATGACTATGCATATGATGAGAAAAAGTTAAAACTATTTCCATCTACCCTCAAGGATGCAACATTGTGCTAGTTGATGGGTTGACCTGGAGATAGCATCACAACTTGGGCTCATATGACCATAGGCAATGATGAATCCCTAGAGGATTATGAAGAAATATAATAGCTTAGTTACAAAAGGGCCAGGCGCACACTTGACCTTGAGTCACTAAAGCTAGTCCTGGTTAGGGGTGTAAGGGAAGATCTTCTGGATACCCTACATTTTTTAGCAGGAGGAGATATCTACCAATTACCCTATGAGGATATCAAGACTCTCTTTAGAAACCATTCTAGGGTAGCTAGGAAAAAGGGTAGGGGTAGTCAAACTATGGTCAGTACATCGTCTTCCAACTCATCCATCAAGGGTGAAATTGGAAACATGCTAGAAGATTTCAAAAGTGAGATGCTGCAAACCCTTGCCTTGAAAATGGACACCATGCACATTAAGAGGAAGCAGGAGGAGAGAGAGAGAGCCTTGGCCATTTTTTCTCCAAGATGCACCAGGAGGCATCCTAAGAATGAATGTCCATTGAACTCTATTGAAATTTGCTCAATCAGTGAAGAGAACCAATCCACAGACAAGTCCCCTTCTTTGCCTGGACTCAAGGATGTATATCAAGGAGCTAAAGGAGTGACATAGAAGCTTTGCTACATTAACCAAAGGAGACCTCATGATCCTAGACCATACTAGCAGGGCATGCAAGGGTTGTCCCATGCATATTACAACCCCAACAAAACCACAACCATACCTTCTTGGGGACCCCCTACTCATCCTTCCTAGTCTACAACCCCTCCTTGGTCCTTTGCATCTCAGTATCACTCCGAGCTAGCTAGCCAATCGTTTCAACCTTATGCTCCACCACAACCTCAGTGGAATGCACCACCCTAGGGGTAGAGGCTGTAATAAAAAAATGCTCCAGCTCTATTGCCTCCACCACCATCCAACCACAGCTGCTACATTCTGCTCCACCCAAGAAACCCTAGATGCCTGCCTAGCCAAATCCAAACTTGAACAACAGGCAGGCTCAGCAAGTATATACTGGAGAGACATCATATCCAACTTATGCTATGGAAATCTAGGAGATTAAGCTGAGATCTAGGAGAGTTCTCCCAGATAACCAACCTCCACCTCCACCTAGGGAGGTTGGGGAAGAGAGAGAGGAAAAAAATATTAAAGTGAATCCACCCTTTCCTGAGAGATTAGCCCAACCACTCGAGCCTACCCCAGAAGAGATTGAACTTCTGGGAGAATTGAAAAATCTATGTAAAGATTCCACTTCTCGAATAAATAAAAGATGTTCTTATTTACAATAAGTTGATTAAGGAGAAGTGCTTCAAGCATCCAGGGAGGCGAAGAAGCGATGTCCCTATGATTAATGTCATTCGGCAATTGTCCAACTTAATGTCGGGGCAGGTAATATGTCCAAAATATTTGGACCCTGGAAGCCCTGTAGTAGATGTGTACATCAATGGCACCATTGTCCCACACACTCTGATCGATCTTGGGGCTGCCATTAATGTGATGACCAAGGAAACCATGCTCAAGCTCAGCCTCCAAGGTTCATTGAAGAATACCACAACAGTTTTGCAGGTTGCAGACCATTCCACAGTAACCCTTGAGGGGATTTGTGGAGGATTTGATGGTCTCCATTGACTCTTGGGAGTACCCTACAGATTTCCTAGTTCTCCAGCCTAAGGCTAAGCTTACTAGTTACCCTCTCATCCTTGTGAGACCATGATTGGCCACTGTTGATGCTTACATTAGTTGCGGAGCTGGGAATATGACCATTAAGAATGTGCATATGTCCAAGCAATTAGTCCTATACCCTCATACTCAACATTCTCTAGAGCATGATTTACCTTTATGGTTGAGGAGGAGGAAGAAGATGAAGTTTATTTCACCCAACTTTATACTTTATAAACAACCATGGGAGGAGGACAATAAGATGAGGATGACTTGATTGAACACCTACTCCAAAGTCCAACTCCCAGTTCATTGCCCTTAGAAGAAGCAGTAAAGGAAATCCAGAACAATAATCCAATTGACTTATTCTTGGCTAATTCCAACCCACTCCATGTCAAAACCATATCATTTGGCCCAGAGAGAACCTTGAAAATCAATCCATCTCTTGTTTCTTTCCAAGAAGAGAAGTTATGCAACATGGTAAAGGAAAATCTAGAAGCCTTCGCTTGGAGTTACAAAGAAATGAAGGGAGTACACCCCTCAGTGTGTAATCACCACATATACATCGAATAAGGTCACAAGTGGTCCGGCAACCTCAAAGGAGGATGAATCTATCTCTTAAAGATATAGTCAAAGAAGAACTGCAAAAACTTCTAGATGTAGGATTCATTTACCCTATCTCTGACAATAAGTGGGTCTCTCTTTTGGTGTTAGTTCCAAAGAAAAATGGTAAGTGGATAATTTGTGTCAATTATAGGGAGTTGAACAAAGCCACAAAGAAGGACCATTTCCCTCTACCCTTCATTGACCAAGTGCTAGATGGCCTAGGAGGGAAAAGGTTTTTCTCTTTCCTAGATGGATTCAGTGGATACAACCAAATCCAGATTAGCCTAGAAGACCAGGATAAAACCACCTTCACTTGGCCTTGGGGTAGTTTTTCCTATAGGGTCCTTCCTTTTGGCCTATGCAATGCTCCTGCCACTTTCTAGAGAGCAGTCCTGAGTATTTTTTCTGAATTAGTCCATGACGCGGTGGAAATTTATATGGATGATTTTACACCTTATGGTTGTGATTTTCAAGAAGCTCTCTCTAACCTAGGCAAAGTACTACACAAATGCATTGAAATGAACCTGTCTCTCAGTCCCAAAAAATGTGAATTATTGATGACTGTAGAGATTGTGCTAGGTCATTGAATATCTCAGCAAGGACTATAGGTGGACCCAAACAAAATAGCTATCATCAGAAGGTCCCACCTCCTCAAAAGCTGAGAGATGTAAGAATTTTCCTAGGGTTAGTTGGATACTACCGAAGGTTCATAAAGGACTTCAACAAGTTGGCCTCTCCTTTATTTGGTTTGTTGGCCAAGGACTCTAAGTTTATATGGTCAAAAAGCTATCAAGAAGCCTTAGACCTCCTAAAGGACAAGTTAACCACTGCACCAATTCTCTGAGGCTGAAATTGGGCCCTCCCCTTTCATATTCATGTTGATGCCTCACACAAGGACATAGGAGAAACCCTAGGTCAAATAGATGAAAAACTGCCTTGTGCTATCTGTTTTATCAGTAAGAATTTGTCAAAGGCTGAACTAAATTAAACAATGACCGAAAATGAACTCCTCGCTGTTGTGCATTCATTGAAAAAAATTAGGCATTATTTTAAAAGCTATCAAAAATTTGTGCATACTGACCATGCTGCAATCAAATATTTAATAAACAAACCAGGTGTGAATGCTTGAATTATAAGATGGTTACTTTTATTATAGCAGTTTGATCTAACCATTGTTGATAAGCTTGGCAAGGAAAATGTTGTTGTAGACTTTTTTTCTAGAGTGAATTTGCCTGTAGGTGGAGAAGGAATGGTTGATGACCAGTTACCATATGAGCACTTATTTTCTATTTTAGTTCTCTCTCCAAGGTTTGATGATATAGAAAACTACTTGGTATCAGCACAGTTCCCACCAAACTTGTCCTCTAAAGAAAAGAGCAATATAGTAAGGAAGAGCGGCCCCTTCACATGGATTGGGGGAAATCTCTTCAAACTTGGCCCAGATCAAATCTTGAGAAGGTGTGTCAGGGAGGAGGAAGTCTTCGACATGCTTCTGACCTGTCATGATGGGCTTTGTGGAGGTCACTTTGCAGCAAAGAGGACAACATCCAAAGTATTACAAGCAGGCTATTAGTGGCCCACTCTTCATCAGGATGTGAAAAAATATACTAGTCAGTGTGATCGGCGCCAAAGGATGGGAAGGCCTACAACAAGAGATGAAATGCCTTTTCAACCTCAAGTGACTTTCGAGCCATTTGACAAGTGAGGCATGGACTTCATTGGGCCTATTGAACCTCCTTCCAAGCATAAACAATGCATTGTTGTGTGCACTTATTATTTGACTAAGTGGACTGAAACCAAGGTAATTAAGGCAACAACATAGGAGAAGGTGGCAGAGTTCCTAAGGGAGAATGTATTCTACAAATTTGGGTACCCTAGAGAGCTGGTCATAGACCAAGGAAGCCAGTTTACCTCCAACATGATTGAAGACTTGCTCATCTAGCACAAGATCAAGCATAGAACCTCCACTCCCTATCATCCACAAGTTAATGGGCAAGTGGGGGTGATCAATAGAGTGCTGAAGGGCATATTGACCAAAGTGGTAAGAAGCATCAGGAAGGATTTGGTAGATAGACTAGTTGAGGCCACTTGGGCTTATAATACAACATGGAAGACAACCACTGGATCCACACCCTAGCAGCTGGTGTATGGGAAAAGGGCCTTGTTTTCCATTGAATTTGATTATAAAACATTAAGGATGCAAGCCAAACTCGATCTAGATCTTAGCTATGCACAGAAAGAGAGATTGTTTGAGTTGAATGGTTTGGATGAATTCATAACGAGGCCCTCCTACATAATTCAGAGGAAGATCAGGCATTATTAAAACATCAAGGAGAAGCAATTTCAGGAAGGTGATAGGGCGTTGCTATATGATTCTAGGTATAAAGACTTCAAGGGAAAGTTAAGGACAAGATGGCTAGGACCTTATGTTGTGTAAATATGCCATGATAATGGTTCATTGCAAATCAGAACCATAGATGAAGAGGCCATTCCTTTGCTTGTTAATGAACACTGATTGAAAATTTACAAGAGACCTTTATCAAAACAAGAGTTCATTGATGATATCAATAAAACAATGATGATAGTGGAGCAAGTTCTAGCTCCTCCCTCATCAAATCACTGAGAAAAAGAAGAAAGGAAAAATAAGGACTCAGGTGAAAACCTCCATGAGGCGCCTGAGTCCCATCATTAGGTTGAAAACCTCTTGAGGCGGCCCAGTGGTGTCAAAACAAAACAAAAACAAAAACAAAAAAGAGAGAAAAGAAAGAATAAGAAAGATCCCTAGCTAAAAACCTCTCTTGAGGTGCCCAAGGCAAACAGCTAGGGTGAAAGCCTCTTAGAGGTAGCCTGGTTGTTTTTCAAAAAATAAAAAATAAAAAAAAATCATGAAATTTCCATTTGCAGGTCAGCAGGAAGGACAATCAAGGAGCAGAGGAGGATCATAAGAAGACCCCTGTCACTCACATATTTCTTTTTCCACTCCTTACCATTTATTCCTCCACCATTTATGTCATTTTCCCCACTTCATTGCCTCAATTTACAAAGGGACTGTGTTTTCTACAAGATCCCCTGTAAACCTATAGGATCTCCTGAAAACCTATACGATGATCCTGTAGGAATTACAGTGACCCAGAAATCATATAGGAGGTATTCCCAAGGAAAATGAATGACCTTCTAGGCCAATAAAATTCACCCCCTTCATCATTCAATCACCATACTTTGTCCACCATCATCACCCCTGCATTCACCATTAAAAAAAATTAGTTTCAAGAGTATTTTTTTGAGTCTTTGAAAAGAAGGGAAACATGGAGGAAAAGAGAGCATCACCTTAGTATTCCTTGTTCTCGACAATCCTATTCTTTCTCTCCATCCATGTCACCATCCTCACAACCCCAGCAAAAAGAATGATTAAGATTTCTGAGGGAGAAGCAGCTACATGACATCCTATAGGAAATCCTGTAGCAGCCTATCCCACAGAATACCAATTATAATAGCAACAAGCCTCCATCATGATGATCCAGGAGCTCCAAAGTAGTAGCAACACCACCATCTTCAACCACAAGTACCTGCACAAACATATGAGTCATTAGCAAACAGCAAGAGGAGGAAAATAATAACATGCAGCCAATACACATAGCAACACCTCTGGACTTCGACAACTGCAACAAAGAATTGGCACCACAGGTAAGTATCCCACTCACTCTCTCATATGCATCATGTAGTTAAGAAAAATGTAAGGGCTATGAGTAAGTTGGTTTATAAGAGAAAAGGTCGCCAGTTAACTTGGTCACCTTCGTTCATTCGACACATACACAGTAGGGTGTCCTCTCACACATGGAAATAGTCAACGCAAAAACAGAGAGGGAGAAGGAAAAAAGTGGTTAAAACTATAGATGCATAAGGTTGGAGCTGATTATGAGGAGTGGGGAATGATGAGGTGGTAGTGGGGACCAACGACCCAAAAATAGATACGTACCTTTGCTACTAGCACACCACCTCACCTCAAATAACCATAAGAGGAAATAATCATTGTTCCCATGCATTTAATTCCTCCAAGCTCACTCTCACAGGTTTCTCTCATACCCAGGCAACCTGCCAGAACCAAAACTCCATCATTTCGCTGCACAGGAATTCCTACAGGATTGCACAGGAATTCCTATAGGATCATGCACAGGAATTCCTACAGGATACACAGAGACTGTCTGCAGGATTGACCGAGAGGAGTTTCGTAGGGGAAAGCATGGGATTTTGCCACTGCAAACAACATTAAGAGGTAAGATTTGTAATTACATCCCTCTTTACAAAGTAGTTGAAGCAGAAATCCTCTAAGTTTGAGTGAATTTAGCAGATGTGTAAGGGAATTACTTACACAATCATTTCTGTTTCATTCTGCATTTGAAAATTTTCTCGACCCTCTCATCTCCTCAAACTTCACCAAACAAGATGACAGGAGGGCTTAATAGGAGGGAGGCCATCAACATTATGACAATCCAACAACACCCCCAAGTGCTTGAAATCTTCACAAGACATAATTGGATGGGGTTTTTCAAAAAAATTAGAGGGTATGATGATGAGGTGGCTCGAGTATTTGTTCTCTCCCTCATTCCACTCACCAGAATCCATGCCATTGTTGTTATAAGGGGCCTCTCTATAGAACTCACCCCTGAGCTCATCAGCAGAGTCACCAAACTTCCCCTAGGAATACCATGGAGGAAAGAAGACAAAGGAGATAGCTAGGTTACCAAAAGGAAATTCTTTTTAGAAGGTGAGGAACCCACTGAGGACAAAAATGGAGTAAGGAGGGAAAGTCTACCATATCCATGGAATGAGGTAAGCTACCAACTGATGAATTAAATTTCATGTGAGGGTAGGTATAGTGTGGTCTATGGCTATCATTATTCTCAAAGAATTGAGATTTGGAGCAGAAACACCCCGTCACCAAAGGATCATCATACCATACTTCCTGCTGCAATCACTAATAGACTCAATCATCAAAGTGCAGGAGGGAGATTCCCAACAATTAGCTCACCATGGGTTAATTAGGATCCTTATAGAAGATGTTGTCCAAAACCTCAAAATTCCTATAACATGGTCATTTTTTAGAAACATGCCAGTAGAGGATGACATGAAAGCTCCCACATATGATGTTAGTCCTACTGCCAGTGAACGGGGAGAGAAAAAATTGAAGCAGAGGAAGAAGAAGTAAAGTAGGAAGAGGAAGAAACAGAAGGAGTGATCCAAAATGGATTCAACATAGCCTCCAAATAAAAATTCTTCAAATACAGGTGAAATGAAAAAATGTTGAAGGGCTCATGAATATGAAGCCAATGGTGCAAACTACATGTAAATGCGAGTTCAAACAAGGAAATTAGAGCTAATCAAAGTTTCAGGTCAAACAGTTAAGGCCTATGTCAGCAAGACATGTGGAAACCCAGGAAAGAGTCGTAGGTACCTGATGATGTCGGTGTAGAAGATGATGTGTCAATTAGAGATTGGTTCAGACCTCAAGCGATGAGGAACATTGGTCAAGAGCAGAGATTGTTCGATCAAAGAAGATCAACACATATCGCGTCAAAACATGTAGGCAAGTTATCTGGGAAGAGGGACGTGACAAAACTATGAAAAAGGAGCTAAATTCTTTGAGTTCCGACAGGAGGGTGATAAATGGTTTATCGCATGCCCTTAAGGAAGGAAGTGGTTTTAGACTAGGAGCATGCAATTCCACTCAACGCTTGACATGTAGCCTCCCGAAAACCACTTTATCACGTGCCTTCAAAGAAATAGCGAATGTGCTAGTTGGAGCGTAAAACCGCGCGACAACCGTTGGATGGTAGAGGACAGATCAATGGTACAGGTTGTTCGAATTCGTTGAAGAGTGGGACACGACAACCATCAGATGGTTTTTTCTCAAGATCAATGCCGGGGAAAGGCCAGACGGTCAGGGTCCACCCGCGCCCACCGGTCCTTTCGTTTATAGCTTGTTTCTATTATAGACATATTTGTTCCATGTTTATAGAAATTTGTAACTAAAACGTCTTATATAAAAACCAAAGCACAAAAAAGTTGACAAAGGAGTGTATTGTTAACTGTTTCAGCGGGTCTGGAGGTCAGGGTTACCAATATAGTCATGTGTATGCTCATTTCGACTCGAAATTCTGAGTGGAACATAGTGGCGAGTTCCATTTTTGTGTTGAGACTCTGTTTTTGAACTCACACCTGTAACAACCATTTGAAGACATAATAAAGAGGTCAGCACTAGAAGCTAGGACCAGGAGACGTAGCCAAGAAGTCTAGTGAACTTCTTTGTCAATTTTTCTTGTGTTGATGTGCCCGATTGTGTTTTTATAATTTTTTAAGTGTCTATGTTATTCACAATCTTATCGATCCATTGCACGAAGTAATATAGACAACTCCAGACATAAGTTTGCAATACCTTTATCAATATAAGATCAAGTGGCATCATAGCTTAAGGTTTTTAAGGTTTGACAAGTTTGTGTGGAGATTTACATGCTGACTAGGTTAAGGCTCGGACGAGGTGAAGGAGAACTTGTTGAGGCAAATCTAGAGATTGGAAGGATCTATTCACGAAGAAGAATGGAAAATGAAGCTCCACTTGAATCATAATCCTAGTTCTTTGATAGCTTCATGACAATACATGCCATGGTGGAAGAAATGTATCATGAGTTTAAAAAGGGTAGAGGTGAAAGCACTTCATCACCTAGACCAGACAAAGGAGTAGAGGAACCTTTTCTCTTTGTCCCTCCAGAGAAAGAAGATAAGGAAGATAAAGGAAAAGGAGGAATTCAGCCTCCACCATCTCCTCCATCATCACCATCATCGTCATCATCATCGTCTTCCTCTCATAAAACTAGTTCTTCTAAGAAGAAGAAAAAGAAAACCTCTTTGATCAAATTAGATGTAAAATTTGATTTGCCAATTTATGATGGAGAACTTAATGCAGAAAATCTAGATAATTGGATAAGGCAAATTGATGTATATTGTAGGGTGCAGAAAGTTGATTTAGAAAGGAAGAAGATCCAATTGGCTAGCCTTCGACTTGGAGGAACTGCACTAGTGTTGTAGGAAGGCAAGACACAAGCAGATCTTCAAAAACACGGTAAAATCATTTCAACTTGGAATGAATTTGTTTATGCCATTAAAAAGCAAATTTATCCTTTGGATTATATGTAGCAAGTAATTATGAGTTGGCAAACACTATGTCAATTGAACGGTCAAAGTGTACAGTGTTATACTCAGGAATTTCGCAAAAGAGATTTAACATTAGGAATATCATTGGACTCACAAGAGACATTGTTAAAATATATAGAAGGTCTTCATAGTTATTTGAAGCATACTATACTTAAGTTTAATCCCACTAGCTTAGATGATGTATCAGTTCAAGCAACTCATCTAAATGTAAACCCAGATGTTGGGAAGTCATCCAAATCTTTTGAGAGCAGGAATAAAGGAATGAAGAAACTGAAATCTAAGGAGAGGAAAACAAACACTGTAAAGAAGGATAAACCTTCATGCACTCATTGTAAGAAGGAAGGACACGATGAGGCACACTGCTGGTCTTTGCATCCAGAACTGAAGCCTAAGAAGTTCGGGGTAAAGAGCGAAGAAATGCTACTACTGTTCAAAAGGACTTGGGATTAGACTCAGGTGATGAAATAACAGTTACAACCACAAGTATAAAAGGTAAAGATTTTGAAGCATCTACAAGTAATTCCTCACATTTTTTTGATAATGAAAGTAATGAGAGGAAAGGAAATGTGCTATTTCATATTAGAGTCATTTCAAAGAACACTAAAATTGATACTTTATTTGATAGTGGATCACAAGTAAATTTGATTTCTGAAACAATTGTAAAGAAGTTGGGTCTAGAAATAAAACCTCATAAGAAGCCATATCCATTAGGTTGGGTGTGTGATAAAACAAAGCTACAAGTTACGAGACGATGTAAAATTCGGTTTTCTATTGGGTGAACATTTGTAGATGAGGTTGAGTCAGATATAGTCCCATTGGACATACATGGCATTGTTTTAGGGAGTCCATACTTGTACGATAGAAAGGCTGTCTTCTATCGAGCTTAAAATAAGTATCAACTCACTATGGATGGAATTGAATATATTGTAAGGGCTCATAAACTCAAAGATAACTTCGCTCTCATAAATTCAGGAAATATGAAAAGAATTGTAAGTTCAAGTAAGAAAATTTTACTAATGATTATAAAAGTAAAGGATCTTGATAAATCTGAAGCATTCCAAGGCTATAATCCTAAAAAGAAAGTAGATTTAGTTAAAGTTGTTTCTGATTATGATATTCTGTTTAAAGAGCCTAAAGGGCTTCCACCCAAGCGATAGATAGCACATGATATTTATTTGCAGCAAGATGCTCCACTACCTAACATTGGAATGTATAGGTTATCAGCTTTAGAGAATGCAGAGATAAAGAAGAAGGTGTAGGAGTTGCTCAATAAAGGGTTCATAATACCAAGCACATCACCGTGTGGATCACCTATTGTGTTGGTGTGAAAGAAATATGATTTGTGGAGAATGTGCATTGATTTTAGAGAACTAAATAAAATTATGATCAAGAATTGTTATACTCTTCCTCGTATTGATGATTTATTAGATCAATTAAAAGATGCAGTTTACTTTTGTAAATTAGACTTGTGAAGTAGCTAGCATCAGATCAGAGTTGCAGAATAGGATGTATGGAAAGTTTCTTTTAAAATGAATCAAGGACTTTATGAGTGGTTGGTTATGCCTTTTGGCTTAACTAATGCTCTTGCTATGTTTATGCAAGTCATGAATGATGTATTTAGACCATTTATTGATGATTTTGTAATAGTCTATCTAGATGATATTCTTGTTTTAGTAAGACATGGGATGAACACGTAAAGCATTTAAAGTAGGTTCTAGATGTTTTAAAAGGAGAAAATCTCTATGTGAAGCTGTCAAAATTTGAATTTGGTAGGACATCTTTGAATTATTTGGGTTATATTGTAGGGGGTGGTGAATTGAAGATAGATCCCTCTAAGGTTGAAGTCATTATGAACTGGCCTAAACCCAAATCTGCTACAGAAGTTAGAAGTTTCTTAGGGGAAACACAATATTTGAGAAATTTTATTGCTAAATTTTCATTGATTACTGCTCCTTTACATGCTTTGAAAGGTGTGAAAGAAGTGCTTCAGTGGGGAGGAAAACAACAGAAAGCCTTCGGCACTTTGAAAGAAAGGATCAATACAGTGCCAGTACTAGCACTCCCAGATCTTCAGCATCCATTTGAGATCAGTATATATGCAAGTGACTATGCCATGGGATCAATGTTGATGTAGCATAGGAAGACTATATGCTTTCATTCTGAGACATTTACATCTGCAGTAGTTAACTATCCTACATATGATAAAGAATTGTATGCATTAGTACAGAGTGTTAAAAAGTGGAAACATTATATAATGGGTAAAGAAACAATCACGCACACAGATCATCAACCACTTCAATATTTACAGCCACAAACTAAATTGCAACAATCCAGACATTACAGGTGGATGTGTTTTGTACAAAAATTTCATCTTGTTATCGAATATAAGAAGGGCATACATAATAAGGTTGAAGACATGTTATCAAGACTGTAGGAATTTACAGGGTAAGTTCCTCAGAAAGAACACCAAAAGGACACCGCTCACAACCAGATCACAAATCAATACACCAGTATTTTTGACGTGGTTAAAACCCTCAAAGAGGGAAACAGTCCACAGCCTACGCCAACGTGGCTACTACAGGCAATTTATTAATCAAAGAATGAAAATTTACATAAGCTTCTCTCATGCACGGATTACCCGAACAATGACCCTCCATGCGCTTTAAATAGAACTCATGGACCAATCGGGTGTCAAGCCACAGATCAAGTGTCAGTAATACCGAGGAGAAAATGAAATGTCGGATCACTACATATCGTGACCGTCGGATTGTAAGTTACAATATGTACAATGGTAAAGAAACACACTTTACCTAACTCTATACCTAACTCTAAACTAGACCAAGTTGTACTTAACTACTTCCTATGTGTCGGAATATCCTAACATCCCCCCTTAAGAACAACTTGGGATAGGATTGAAGGATTTACAAATATGACACAATAGGAGAAGGAAGGAGGCACTAGAGCCTATCCCCCCTTAGTGACAACTTCCTGAACTCCAAGCATATATCGAAGTTTAGTGAACTTCGCCTCTGTGAGAGCCTTTGTGAAGATGTCTGCAACCTGATCATCTGTTGAACAATATTGCACTTCAAGAACATGGTCATGAATGAGCTTTCTGATGAAGTGCATGTGTAGTTCAATGTGTTTGCTGCGCTGATGCTGGAATGGATCTTTGCATAGCTGAATGGCACTTTGATTATCACACCAAAGTGTGGTTGGATGCTGCTACTCAAAGACAAACTCTGATAGGATCTGATGAAGCCACAAGGCTTCCTTACTAGCTTCCACGGCACCACGATACTCTGCTTCTACTGACGAAAGAGAAATGGCAGCCTGTTTCTTACAAGCCCATGTAATAGGTCCTGAACCAAGAGTGAAGACATAACCGGCAGTAGACTTCCGATCATCAGGGTCACCAGCCCAATCAGAATCAGTGAAACCAACTAATAGAGGAGCTGCTTTGGCACTGTAATGAATCCCAAACTGTACTTTACCTCGAACATAACGAAGTATTCTTTTAGCTGCTTTCCAATGACTTTCATGGGGGTTTTGCATAAAACGAGCAAGAAGGCCAACAGCAAAGGAAAGGTCAGGACGAGTATGGGTTAAATACAAGAGTTTTCCTACAAGTTGACGGTATAAGGTAGCATCAACTTCAGGAGAAGTACAAGAGACTGAAAGTTTGACTCCAGACTGAAAGGGAGAAGGGGCTGGCTTACAGTCTTCCATGTGAAAATGACGAAGAATATCACAAGCATACTTGGACTGGGAAAGGAAAATACCCTCCTTGGATTGCAAGACTTGAAGACCGAGAAAATAGTGTAAGTGTCCTAAGTCTGTCATTTCAAATTTCTTTTTAAGGCTGGACTTCACATGGTTTATAAGGTTGGGATCACTACCAGTAAGAATAAGATCATCAACATAAAGAACAAGGATGATAAGAGAGTTGCCCACTTTCTTGGTGTAGACAGTATTGTCAGAATAACACCTAGAAAAGCCAGATTCTAAAAGAAAGCTATCCATTTTGGCATACCAAGCCCGAGGAGCTTGCTTGAGACCATAAAGGGATTTCTTAAGTCGACAAACAAGGCTGGAGTCTGTTTGTATGAAGCCAATGGGTTGTTCCATATAGATTTCTTCCTGCAAGTCCCCATGCAAGAAGGCAGATTTAACATCCATCTGATGGACTTCCCATTTTAAAGAGGCAGCAAGGGAAAGAACAAGGCGGATAGAGTTCATTTTGGCAACAGGGGAGAAGGTTTCAGTGTAGTCAATGCCTTCAACCTGTGAAAAGCCCTTAGCAACAAGACGAGCTTTATGTTTATCAACTTTCCCATCTGGTCCATACTTGGTTCTGTAAACCCATTTACATCTAACAAGTTTGCGTCCCTTTGGTAGAGGAACAAGATCCCATGTATCATTTGCCAACAATGAATGATATTCTTCATTCATAGCTGCTTCCCAATGTGGATGGCCTGAAGCTTCTGCAAAAGTGTCAGGATCATGATTTACTGGAGCTTGAGCCAGTAAAGAAGAGGCTCTTTCAAACTGAGAACGTGTACGTCGCTGATCTGTAGGATCACCGGCAAGATCACCTGCTGCATCCCGAGTAGCACGGACCCATCTTGGAAGTTGAGGATCCTGAGAAGGTGGGGGAGGATTATCATCCTCACTTTCATCATCTGAAGAAGAAATGTTTTCAAAAGTAGAAGAGATAGGAAGAGGTGGCACATCCGCCGGACTAGGCTCGCAGGCCGATTTATTTTCATCAAATTTTACATCTCTTCTAATGATAACATTTTTGGACTTAAATGGAATAAGTCTATAACCTTTTACATCTTCAGAATATCCAACAAAAGTACATTTCTCACTCTTAGGTTCTAAAGCTTTATGCTTTTCATCTGGAATATGGGCCCATGCTTCACTTCCAAAAACACGAAAGTGACTTACATCTGGTTTAATGGAACTCCAAGCTTCTTCTGGAGTGATATTCTCTAGAACCTTAGTAGGAGTGCGATTGATTATATAATTTGCACAATTAATTGCTTCGGCCCAAAAACTAAGACTGAGTCCTTTAGATTGCAGCATACAATTAGCCATTTCCTTTAAGGTGCGATTTTTCCTTTCAGCTACACCATTTTGTTGTGGAGTGTATGGAACAGTATGTTGCATTTGAATTCCATTTTCGGTGCAAAAGTTGATGAATGTGTTTTTAACATATTCTCCACCATTATCAGTTCTTAGCTTAAGAATTTGATGTCCAGATTGTTTTTCAACAAAGGCTTTGAAGGCCAAAAATGTGTTAAATACTTCGCTCTTGAGTTTTAAGAAGTATACCCAAGTGCGTCTGGAGAAATCATCAATGAAAGTTAAGAAATACTTGCAGCCAGAGAATGAAGCAACAGGAAGAGGACCACATAAATCACTGTGCACAAGCTGTAAAGGGGCTGAGGCGTGCAAGAGGCACGTTTGTCAAAACTGTCCCGATGATGTTTTCCGAGTACACATCCGGAACAAACACCATCTCTGCAAGATACCATAGGAAGACCTGTCACCATATTTTCTTTACATAGATGCTGAAGGGAGCGATAGTTTAAGTGACCAAATCGCTCATGCCAAAGTTTGCTCACTTCATCATTATGAGCAACAAATACTGAGGGAAGATTTGATGACCCAAAGTTGTGAAACTTATACAACCTTGTGGAATCATCAGCAATACCAGTAGCTAGAATCTGTTTAGGATCTCTTAGATCCTTGATTACAACATCATGAGGTGAAAATTCAACAATTTTACCTTCACCTGAATGAGTTATCTGATATACAGATAGAAGGTTGCAGGATAAGGTTGGAACACATAATACATCATTAAACTGACCATTGTCTAGATGAACAGTTCCAGTCCCTACAACATTAAGAGATCTATCATCACCAACATATATATTTTTGGTGTTACAATCATTTAAAGAAGAAAACATGGCTTGGTTTTTGGCCATGTGATAAGAGGCTCCAGAATCAATGAGCCACTCATGAGAAGGAGAAGAAGAAGATACATTTAATGCATAACCAGACTGAGATGATTGACAATGACATGCAGAAAGTGCCATTCTGGAAGTTGAAGTTGAAGTAGGCTCCACATGGATGTTATGTTTCTTCATTGCGGCTTCCAAGGCTTCCATCTTCTTAAAGCATTTAGATTCTAAGTGGCCATCTCGATTACAAAAGTTACAATGTCTATCAGTCTTCTTCCATTTGTTTTTATTGGTCTTATCATTTTGCTGAAATGATCTTTCATTTTGAGGCTGAGTTGGTTTAGGACCATTCTTTTGAGGATATGACTTCTTAGGATTCTTTGAATTTGGTTGCTGCTGGGCGGCTAACGCTTTCGTGGAAGAGTTTCCAAGATTAAGAAGACCAAGGTGTAAGAGTTTTTCTTGTTCTCTTATTAAGGAATCACAAAAGGAGTCAAAGGAAGGGGCCTTGTAGTCTTTTCCTTGACAAATGAAAGCTTCCCTTGTAGAATGGAAAGTGGAAACAAATACAGAGTAGGCTGGTCCCAACTTAGTAAGGATGGAATAAATAAGGTTACCATCTTCTTTCTTAACCTTAACACCTTCCAAGAGATATCTAAGGGTCTTGAATTTGGACAAGAAATCTTCAATGCAAGAAAAATTATTAGGATCCAAAGTAAGCAACTCATTTTCAAGTTGATGGGCTCTAATTTCATTTTTAATCCCAAAAACTTTAGCGATTTTTTCCAATGCTTCATGAGGAGTCTCAAGTTCTGCAATATGGAATCTAAGATAAGGAGAAATAGACATCCCTATCAAACCACGTGCTTGATCTTGTCTATTTTCCCATTTTGCAGCCTTGTCTTCATCTTTTGGTTTCTTCTCTTGGTCTGTGGCTATTCTGTAGAGACCTTTACTTCTAAGTAAATCTTCCATGTAGGCTATCCATTGGAAGTAGTTAGTGCTGTCAAGAATGACTTGGCATGGACTTTCCATTTTTTTTAAAAAACTGAAGCTGAAGATGCTGAAAGTAAGTGTTCCAATGGATAGATCTCGAAAAATTAGGCTGTTTTAAAAAAAACGGCTCTGAAAAAGGCTTCCGGATGAAGAAGTTATGGCTTTTTGAAAAACAATTGTTGAAGTTTCCGGCAAAGTGCGCGAATGTGCGGGAATGAAAAAAATCCGCCCCCACAAAATGGAGACTTGAACCCAAGACCTCTACTCTCTTAAAATAGCTTTGAACCAATTGATCTATACAAAAAATTTGAGAGAGAGAGAGAGAGGGGGGGGGGGGGCCTCGATTTGCGTGCTTGCCTTGAGAAAGCTCTTTTTCCCTACAAAACACAAAACACAAAACCCAACACGAATATGCAAAGAAAAACGAACCTTGCGACTCGAAGTTAGCTTTAGCCAGAAAACTAGATATTTTAAAAAAAATAAATCTCAAAGTTAGCTTTAGCCGAAAAACTAAATATTTTTCTCAATGTTTCTGATTTTCCGAGATCACACTAAGGTGCAGAGAAAAGAGCATACACATGAGAAAAATCCTTCCTTTCTATTTTTGATTTGCCCAGATCGCACAGAGTCGTAGGGAAAAGAGCATACGCAGAAATGAAAGGTATAGATCCGGTTAAAAAAAGGGTAAATAAACCGAAACCGAAATAAGCAGAGAGAAAATAACAGTAAACTGCAAAAACATTGTATACCTCCCGATCTGAAAAATGACGCAGCTAGGGCTACCGGAAACCTTTTCGCGTGAAACGAATGGGGTTCCTCACTCGAACAGATGCTTCGAACGCAACAGAGTAGTCCTCTCAGCCCGAAAGCAGTCAAAAACAGCAGATCTAGGAAACGACAGCCGCATGCAGTTCTACCGGCTTCAGATTTGGATCACCAACGGACGCGGCCCTCAAATAGCTCTGATACCATGTAGGAATTTACAGGGTAAGTTCCTCAGAAAGAACACCAAAAGGACACTGCTCACAACCAGATCACAGATCAATACACCAGTATTTTTGACATGGTTAAAACCCTCAAAGAGGGAAACAGTCCACGGCCTGCGCCAACGTGGCTACTACAGGCAATTTATTAATCAAAGAATGAAAATTTACATAAGCTTCTCTCATGCACGGATTACCCGAACAATGACCCTCCATGTGCTTTAAATAGAACTCATGGACCAATCGGGTGTCAAGCCACGGATCAAGTGTCGGTAATACCGAGGAGAGAATGAACTGTCGGATCACTACATATCGTGACCGTCGGATTGTAAGTTACAATATGTACAACGGTAAAGAAACACACTTTACCTAACTCTATACCTAACTCTAAACTAGACCAAGTTGTACTTAACTACTTCCTATGTGTCGGAATATCCTAACAAAGACCAATCATAAATGCATCCACTATACATAAGCATAATTCAGTAATTCATGAAAGCTACATTGAAAAATATGCTCAAGATATAGACTTTAAGGATGTATATGCAACTTTAAGTCATGGCAAGCAGGTAGAAGAATTGGATTAGTACATTAAGGACAAACTCTTATATCATTTGGGAAAGTTATGCATTTCACAAACTGAAAGAGTTAATATAATTAGAGAAGCACATACTTCTCTCATATCAAGTCATTTTCGTGTAAGTAAAATAGTTGCACAATTGCAAAGGTTCTGTTATTGACCATGAATGCATGAAACAATTTCTAGATATATCAAAGGATGTACTATGTGTGCTACATGCAAGCCAAGTAATAGAAAATTAGGCTTGTATACTCCACTTCTAATTCCTTCTCGTCATTGGGAAAGCGTTTCCATGGATTTTGTTGGGGGATTGCCAAAGTCTAGAAAATATCATGATTATTTGTATGTAGTTGTGGATAGGTTCAGTAAGATGTGTATTTTGATACCTTGTAATAAAAATTTCACAACTGAACAAACTACAAAGTTGTTCTTTCAAAATGTATGGGTTCATTTTGGGTTACTCACTTCTATTGTATCTGATCGAGATTCTAGATTTGTTGGGAAATTTTGGTCAAGTATATGGGAGTTAACGGACACAAGGTTAAAGAAGAGCACAACATTTCATCCACAAACATATGGTCAAACATAAGTGGTCAACAGGACAGTGATACAATTGCTTCAAGGATATTGCAGTAAGCATCGCAAACTTTGGGATGAGCACTTGTGTTATGTGCAACATGCTTACAACCATGCAAAACATTCTTCTACTCAGAGATCTCCTTTTGAGACTTGTTTTGGTTTTATACCAAAGTCTCCCCTGGATTTTGTCTTTGGTAAAGACATAGCAATTAATGGATATAGTGATGTAGACAAAGCAACCAAGTTCATTGAAAAAATCAAGGATATCCACCAAGCAGTAGAGGAATAGCTAGAAAGAAGCCAAGAAAAATATAAGGCACAACATGACAAGCATCGAGTTGAGCATAGTTTTCAAGTGGGTGATCAAGTCTGGTTGTACATCAACAAAGAAAGACTGCAAGGGGAAGGTAAAAATTTAAAACCAATTAGATATGGTCCTTTCAAAGTACTTGATAAAATTGGTGAAATTGATTTCTGCCTAGATCTACTAGCTTATATGAAAATATATTCAATCATTAATGTTGAAAACTTGAGGTTGTATGAACCTTCATTGATTGAAGATCTCGAAGAGCAAGGTCAGCTAAATCCCATTGAGGATTTTTTGGCTAAGTATCTCAATGAGTTATAGGCGGACACAGTTCTTGATAGAAGGATAAGAACTTCACAACGAGGGGATGTTGAGTACCTACGAGTTGGACTCAAAGGTACAAATCCAAGTAAAGCATGATGGATAGAGATTGGAATAGTGAAGGAACTTTATCCTCACTTACTAGATAACTAAAACCAACATTTGGTGGACCAAAAGATTCCAGTGGGGAGGAGTCATGAAAAATGGATTCAGCATAGCCTCTAGATCAAAAGTCTTCAAATACAGGTGAAATGGAAAAATGTTGAAGGGCTCTTGAATACGAAGCCAATGGTGCAAACACATGTAAACTTGAGTTTGGATAAGGAAATTAGAGCTAATCAAAGATTCAGGTCAAAGAGTCAAAGCCTACGTCAACAGGACATGTGGCAACTCTGGGAAGAGTCGCAAGTCCCTGATGATGTCAGGACAGAAGATGATGTGGCAATCGAAGATTGGTTCAGACCTCAAGCAATGAGGAACAATAGTCAAGAGCGGATATCTTTCGATCAAAGGAGATCAATGCATATCGCGTCGAAACACGTAGGAAAGTTATCTGGGAAAATAGATGTGATAAAACTACGAAAAAGGAGCTAAGCTCTTTGAGTTCCGACAGGAGGGTGATAAATGGTTTATCATGTGCCTCAAGGAAGGAAGCGGTTTTAGATTAGGAGCACGTGATTCCACTCAGTGCTTGACACGTAGCCTCCCGAAAACCACTTTATCATGTACCTTCAGAGAAATAGTGAATGTGCTAGTTGGAGCATGAAACCGCGCATCAGTCGTCGAATGGCAAAGGATAGATCAATGGTGTAGGTTTTCTGGATCAGTTGAATAGCAGGACGTGACAGCCATCAGATGGCTTGTTCTCAAGATCACTGTTGGGGAAAGGCCGGACAGTCGGGGTCCACCTATGCCCACCGGTCCTTTCATTTATAGCCTGTTTTTATTATAAACGTATTTGTTCCATGTTTATAGAAATTCGTAACTAAAACGTGTTATATAAACACCATAACACAGAGTCGTTGATAAAGAAGTGTATTGTGAACCGTTCTAGGGGGTCTGGAGGTTAGGGTGACTAGTACAGTCGTGTGTATGCTCATTTCGACTTGAGGTTTCAAGCGGAACATAGTGGTGACTTCCATTTCTATGATGAGACTTTGTTTTTGAGCTCACACCTATAACAACCATTTGAAGACATAATAAAGAGGTCAGAACTGGAAGCTAGGACTAGGAGACGTAGCTAGGAAGTCTGGTGAACTCCTTTATCAATTTTTCATGTGTTGATGTGTCAGATTGTGTTTTTATAATTGTTTAAGTGTCTGTATTATTCACAATCTTATAGGTCCATTGCACTAAGTAATATAGACAAATCCACACATAAGTCTGTAATACCTTTATCAATATCAGATCAAGGAGATGAAGATGAGATGGATGAAGAAGGAAAGGAAACAAAAGAAAATGAAGAAGTTGAAGAAGAAGAGGGGAAAGAGGAGGATGATGAAGAAACATAAGAGGATGTTAAGGAGGAAACTGATAAGATGTTGAAGTTATAAAAGAGGAAGAAGAGAGGAAGGACATAGGTGAAGAAGGAAATGGAAAAGAAGGGATAGAAAACAAGGAGTAGTCACCTAGGGTGTCTACAAAACCCACTGAGAGAGAGGCAGCAATTGCCCTCACTGCTTTTAGCACCCCCACCAATCAAAAAGGAAAGAGACAGAGGCAGAACCCCTTATATTTTAGGACAAGGAAAAGCACAAGAATAAGATAGGGGAAACCGCAAACATAAACCAAAATTCCTATTGTAATTGAAGACTCCCCTACACAAAAGGAAAAAAATGCCTTACCCTAAGTCTCATATCACCTATGTGAGAAGGCCTAGTACTACATCAACCTCCTCCAAGGGAAAGGCAATCCTACAAGATATACAACAGAATTTACAGGAAGCAGAAGCAGTCCTACAGGATACTTTATTGAACCTACAGGAAGCACAAAAGTTAGAAAGGGAGGTAGGGGAGCAGTAAGAAACTAAAGAAGAGGACCTAGAGACAAAATAACCTAGCCCCCAACATAACCTGGACTCCTACTATAGGTTTATTGAAGGAGGCAGGGTCATACCTCAAAAATTTTCTACCCCACTGTACTTCGAGCTTGAGAAGGAGACGGACATAACTCACCGATGGATGCAGATCACCAAATTAAGGATATGGGCAAAGAGCTAAGTGTATTAAGAGACAAAGATGCCATAATGAGAAATCAAGTAGAAATTCATGGTTGAGAGGACAACTACAGTAAAGAGAGAATCAATTGGCATGTATGGCCAGTTTCTCTTTGGAAGAAATCCAATGTAGGATGCCAGCTAAATCATATGCCCTATACCTCAAATAATAGTGGCTGCAGTTCCAAATGAAGACCCTAACATAGAGAGTCACCATGCCATTTCAGGACTACAAGTAGTTCATTGATCTTTGTGGTCACAGCACACTAGAAGATAGGGCCAAGATGGTTGAGTTTTCTTTGCACAACATGGTCCTAACAGACATGAATGTATGGGACCCTAATGCCAAGATAGGAGATTTACAATTGATGGCTTTGGCATCATGGATGAACCATGAGGAGTCAAGGGCTGCAGAGATGAAAAGGATATTGGCAAGAGAGAAAATTGAACCTCTTGTGATTAGAGATGAACAATAAAATCACATGGCCCTCATCAATACCCATAATTTGATTACAAATTATCCTCAGCTGACACCTAGATATCTTGCTACCCAAGAGCAAGCAATTTCACATTCTGAGGACATGTTTAGGTTGCTAGGAGATGATAGCGTACATGCTTGCATGAGGAGATGGAACACACTTCCATACATCTTAAAGATAAGAGAGTATCACTCTCCTCAAAGGTTAAGAGAGGCACTACACATAACACCCATGTATGAGCAATCTATGCAAAGGTTGAAAGTCAATTGGATTGGCCTAAAACTTAGTCCACCACTACTCTTAGGGATGCTAGAAGGGAGAAAGGAAGAAGAAGAAAAGAGGTAGTGGGAGGAGGTAGAAAGGAAAGTAGGATTCTATGAACAAGAAGAGGAGACCACAACAGAGGCATGGGATGTCAGAGAGGCCACTAGAGCCATGAAGGATATGGATATTGATTAATTTTCTCAGAGGATGGGCAACACTTTCAGTAGGGGGATGATGATGAGCCTCATCATTGGGTAGTTATATTGGCCTTAATTCACCTCCTAGCTTAGTCAAACCAACTTTTCTTATAACTTATTACATGTTTTTTATTATATTCTGTTTATGAGGTGAGTTAGAGTTGGATATTATGCTTAGTGTACTAATATGCATTGAATGAAGGATCAAGAAATTTTGGCAAAGACTACAGTCGAAAATCGAATGGGACAAGGGAGAGGGATCGTAGGAGGGAAATCCTCCTCATTTACTACTCCTCCATTCGAATATTCCTCCATTCATCACAACAGCTCAGAGTGCAAACAACCAAATCATGAGGATTAGAAGGCAGCCGAGAAAGTGAGAGACAAAGCACCAGTTTATCTTGAGTTTGGGAGCTGAGCCTCCCTAATTTTAAGGAATTCGTTGGGGACTTTAGTTGTATAAGTAGAGAGGCCTAGGACCTTAGTCAGATTCAAATTTTTATTGTAAAACTCTAATCTATTTTCGAGCTACAATACTTGTGAAAGTTCTATTGATATAATTTTTTGTTTTGGTAATAAGAATGAGTTTTATTTTGAGCCAGCACTGAGTTAGCTTGGAGGGCTTAAGCTCTTGGGTTAGGGCCCAACCCTAGCAGCTGAGGCTCCTCTTTCTTGTACATGTATGTTTAGTGTAGTTTCATAGCTTCATTATTAATTCTCTTTTTAGATGCATTTCCATTACAAGTAGTGTAGATTAGATTGGTTGTTTATTAGTTTGCTTCCATTTGTGCCTTACTAAAAGTAGCAGGTTAGCAGGGATAAAAAGGATCACCACAAGATTTTTAGTAGGTGTCCCAGCCTCACTTCCTCCCTCTCGGATCTTGAATTGAGGAAGGGACCCTTAAGCAGCCCCAAAAACATAGATTTCTAGTTCTTTTATGAGCTTTGGAGTTTTCTTTCTTTAAATTAGCATTTGGTTAGTTTTAAAAGGTAGATTTCCATTGTCGTATTTTTCATCTTCATTTCTGTAGTAGATCTCATGCATGCTTTCATTCATTTTAGCAACTTTCCTCATGCATAGTGTAGGCAGTTAATTCATTAATTCTGCTTTTCTAGTTTATGAAAATGTTTCTTGTTTGCATAGATTTTTGGAAGACATACATGTTTTATGTAGAGCAGGTGCTTCAGGAGGAGACTAAGACTTCAAAGCTAGTATCCACCTTCCACTCCATCCACCTTAGACATCCCATGTTTTCACCATCACCTTCACTAGTTTTTCATCATTTTTCATGGAAATCTTTCCAAGAACATTAAGCGAATCCAACCATCTAGTATCTTTGATGTTGACTCCTGAGTGATCCTAGACCTTCTCCCACTCCATTCCACCCATCACACACTTTTCCTAGGCCTTCCATCACCTCCAACAACTCACATTTTTCTCTCAACTGTGTCTTGTAGGTTTACAGGGGATCGCGTAGGTTCTTGTACATCCAGTAGGTTTTCCTCAAATGGCCTATTTTAGGGCCGACTTGATGGAAAACCTCTAGGAAGTCACCAAAAGCATCCCAAGGGTCTTCCACACCATCCAACCATCTCATAACCCTTCCAGCCATCCTCAAACTTCCTTAATTCACTTGCGACATCCACAGAAGCAATTAGTTTGCATACTTGATTGTGCATAAAAAAACAAAAAACAAAAAATAGATTTAGTTCAGTGTCTTTACTTGCACATTAGTGATGTTTGATGCTTGTTAATTCTATAACTTAGGTAGTAGCATTTTTCTCATGTTGATTTAGCATTTTTTCCAAGCATAATTTCTTAGTGGTTAATTAGGAAATGGTGTGATTTAGCATTACCTATCGACCTTCTCCATTATTGCAGTAGACTAACACTCTCTTAGAGTAGATTTACCTTTCTTCCATCAAAGAATCAAGCTTCTTCTGACTCCATAAAACTTTGGCTTGGAACCCCAGGGGTCTCTTGCCAGCTGAATAGTGAAAACATGCAAAACCATCACTTTTACTTGTGTATACAACACTATCACCTCCAAGTTTGTATGAACCCCAGGTTGATAAAGTAAAGCTAGTAGCGCAAGAGTTGCAACATCCTTACGGAAATATTAGCACTAATTTTTACACAAAAATATCGTCACCATGATTATTTGTAGTCAGTATGGGTCTATCATCACTTGTACTATCCTCCTCAGCATGTCTCAGACCTTAGCTCTTCAAGTCAAGCTTTGAAAATGAGAGAAAGACGTTGAAAATCAACAAAGCTCTGGTTCCGCACTTTCTCTCACTGTTGCCTGTGATCCCACACCCCCTGTTCAAAAAAACTGTGGACCTGCCCACTCTGTCCCTAAAGGAGTGGGTGCGGACCCCTGTGAAAGTAAAAAAGGCACAAGTTTATTCTAAAAAACTCACTTTGGGTTAATTCTAGATGATTCTAGAAGGAACTTTGACGTGGATTGGTCGCTCTTAGGTGGTTCATGCATCCCAAAAGAGAAGGAGCTAATCCCTTGATGAGAGGAGCTATCCCTTTGAAGGAGGTCTTTATCCCTTTGAAGGAGGACCTAGTAACTTTCCTCCATTGCACTATAAATTAAGGCATTGGGCTGGTTGCTAGGGAGGTTAGAAGCTGAACATTTTTGAGGGTAAATGCTGGTGGAATTGAGACTTCCTAGTTAAGCTTGAGAGGAGAGATCACATACCCTTTTGGCTTCATTGGGAAGAGAGTGAAACTTGTCAAAGTAGAGGAGACTTATTGTTGGACCCTGGGAGGAGCTTGTACAACATCAAGGCACAGGTTGTAAATTTCTTCTTTGATTTGAATTAACACAATCAGATTCATTTTTCTCAACAAATGGTCTTATGTCATTTGTTTCATGAATTCCTTGATCATCATGTTAAGTATGTTTTATGATATTGGCTTTTCAGTTGCTATTTAATTTATTTGCTTGTTTTTGTTTGCAGATTCGCAACAAGGGAGTTCATTTGGATCAAAGGAGCGAGGCCTCCACAAACTTGCATTGGACCCAAGGTAGGCCTAAACACTTTATTGCCTTTGTTTATAAATGCATATTTAGAGAAAGATAGTTTTTTATTGGCTTGCTTGTCACTAGATATCGTTAGATTCTAGGAAGATCTATCTCGTCCTCAAGATCGACTCATTCCGTGTGACAAAATGGTGACTCCACTGGGGACTTGATTTTTTCCTTGTTTTTACTTTGACCTGAGAAATTGCATTTTTGTTTCTGTTTTTGGCTTGTTGTGTGTGGAATTGCGTAAATTTAGTAGATCTAGGATTACTTTTTGTTTTTCATAACTTTGGGAGAGGACCGAACCCTCGGCTTGGGACACAGTGCGAACCTATCTATACTTTTGCTTTTAGCACGGAGCGGTACCGCACCTGTGTTAACTGTGGGCCTGCAGACCCTGTAAAAATTTTGGAAAACCTAAGATTTTCTCTATTAGTCAGCTTAGTTTTTGTTTAAATGTTATTATCCCCTGCCCAGACCTGTATATAACTTGTCAGAAGCTTTCCATAGGTTAATGTCATTGGTGTTAGGATTTTAGGTGAAATTCCTAGAAGTTTTGGTTGTTGGGTTTGGTTTTCATTTTGGTCTTGTAGTAGCTCTGAGCTTAGAAGCTGTAGAAACCTCAGATCACCTTGGTTTTTACTATCCTTCTTATGAGTCTGACCATTTGCAAAATCTACCTTTGTTGAGGAATCCACCTTGTGTTTTCTGTTTACAAAACTTCGAAAAAGCTTGTGTTAAAAGTTTGGATTTCATTTTTAGAAAAGAAAACAAAAATTGGTTGTTTTTTGACTGATTTTTGATTCTGGACAAATTAGTCCTTAGTTTGCATATAACTAAGTAAAACATCCTTGAAAAAGACATCTTGTAAGCTTTGACTTCAAATAGGTTTTTATAGTTTATAGATCTCAAGATTAGTCATTTCCATAGTTTTGAGTGTTTTATAAAAAATAAAAAATCTCTTTTGGAAAAAGTTTGTTTTTGTAGTGGTTGAGTGTTTTGAAAGAAAAGGAAAGTTTTGTGAAAATAACTAGTTGTCTCGTTTTGAGTGCATTGGAAAAGAAAAAAATCTCTTCTTTTAATTTGTTTGTTAAGAAAGATTTGTGTTTACAAGTATTTGTATTCTCAAACTCTTTCCTAGCTAGAAGTTCATTGAAGGGAAAAGATTGCTTAATCATCTTACGTGCATTTTTTAGTGATTTCAAGTCGAGTCTTCACACCACGAGTCTCATCTCCGCACCTCTTGACTTAAACAAAAACCAATAAAAATCACACTTAAAGTAAAATCTACCTAGTAATATTTTTATTTCTAGGGCTCTGATACACCAACATAGCTTAGGCTAGTGTCTTGGAGTAGGGAGTAATTAACTCTCCAAGGCAGTAAAACAAACAAGTAGCTGTATCCTGCGGTAGGAGAGAAATCCAATTGTTGCATTTATGCTCCGGGAAAGATCCTCTTAAAGGAGAAGCGCGAGATCATGTCCGAACTAGTGTGGGAATCAATCCTTCCTCATTGGGAATGACACCAGATATTCACATATTAAAAACGGTAAACCTTGGATTAACCATTGTCGAGGAGCCTGGGGTCACTCGTTGGTAAACCTTGGATTATGTCAAGGAGCCTTCAAGGGGATTGAGCTTGTTACTCGGCCCTTGCGTGCGTATCGGATCGTAGACTATTCCCCCAGGTATATTTGTCTCCGTTGGTAACCTTAGTGACCATATTCTATAGGATTCTTCCTAAGGTGACAGTGGTGGGAAGATCCCACTGTACTTGGAGCAGACGTTGGCTAGTCTCACTTGGATTTTTTGGGGGGTTCTCGTCACTTGAGATGGTTTAGTGGAGAAACTTGTGCCAGTCTATTCATTAAGCAGGTTGTCGGGGTAACTGTTCCAACCGCCATTTCTGTATTGAACTCTGTGACGTTGGGATTCATCACCAACTAGTGTTTTCAGTATGGAAAGTTATTGTTTGTGTGTGTTGTGATCTCCTAGATTCTTTAGGAGTGTGATTCAAATTTGTTTGGTTCTTTAGAGGCTTTAGGTGGTTTTCACTGCGATTTTACTTTGTTTGCGTGTGAAGTAGTTAAAATTTTTTAATTGTGTCTGAATTACCGAGGAAGTCCCGTAGACTCTGGTGCCAACCTCCTGAGTTTTCACCAAGCCAGCCTGAAGGGTTAAGAGCCCTCGTAACTCCTAGAGATAGTAGAGTTAGGTCACCTGAAGAAGGAGAGTCTTCTTTGGTGGTACATCCTGATTTTCAAGCTTTAGTAGCAGATTATAATCCACAACCAGTGTATGTTTCCGAAGTTACTTGTAGCTTTTCATCTACTAGTGATATAGGTGAGGAACTTGAAATATCCGAACCTGAAAGCGAATTTGCTACTACTCCAACATCGGGGTTTACATCTCCAACTTCTAGTGGTCCCGGTTCACCCAGGGTAGAAAGAATAATTACCCAAAATCTTCCTTCTGGACTTATAGCTATCGAATAACATGTTACTCCGGAAGAATAAGTAGGCATCCGTATCCCTGAAAATCAACCTGTTATTGAACTTAGGGAGCATGAATCAATTTTTTACAGTCCACCTAGGATCAGTGCTTGGTATCTTTCATTGACTAATTTTTTGGAAAACCCAGGGTTAAGTTTTTCACCACCTCGTACTCCTTATCACCCAACACCTAGAGGTTACTATCCTCCGTTAAATATGTCAAGACAGTCGTCCATGTTTACTCAATTGCCAGAATCCTTTTTGTACGGCAGTCCTTCTATTCCCTCTGGGTATTAGTCACTTTCTAGTACTTTTGCAGGAGCATCTCCTCAACCCATTGAACAAGAGTTCTTAACTGGAAACAATGGTACTAAGCCATTGAGTGTAGAAGATATTCTCATGATGTCAGGTACTATTCCTAATCCTCAACCTCAAGGTGGCTAGTTACCGCCTGGGGGGCAGCCTCAAAATCCTTAATTATCGCCTGGGGGGGAACTTCAAGGTACCCAATTTTCACCTGGGGGGCAACCTCAAGGACAGTACATACCTACGGGATAGTACGTTCCTCAAGGTCAACCCCAGACTCAATATGTACCTAAAGGTCAACCCCAGTATCAGTACGTGCCTCAAGGGTATCAACCCCAAGGTCAGTACTCAAACCAAGGTTTCCAACCACCCTCCGGTCAACCATATGTTCAAGGAACTGGAAATTTACCTTTGAATTATCAACCCTACCCTCAACCCGGTTATGGTCCTCAATATTCTCAACCTTTTATGGGTCCATACCCTGGAATGAATTTAGTATGGGATCCATCGCAAACTCAACAGGTATTGCAACCAAATGTAGAGTTGTCATCTCAAACTGGACAACCCTTAGTTTCTAGTTCACCCCAGCAACTTGTCTAGTCTACTATTCAAACTTCTGTACCTTCGATAGTTTCTCAGCCTAGGCCTAGTATGCCTCGTACTCCACCTCAAATGGTTGCTGCAACTGCTACAACATCTGTTCAATCTACCCCACCTACTTCTGGAGTATCGACAGCTCCGGTTTCTACTGTTCCTGTATCTACTCCTCAGACATCTTTACCTCAGTCTGGATCCACAATTCAAACTTCTGTTCAGATGCTTGTAGGAAAACCTGGTTCAAGTATGGTTGTCACAAGTCAACCATAATTTACTTATCAACCGTACCAGGGACAGTACCAATTCGGTCCTGCTATGCAGTAGCCAGCCTATCATTATCAACCGTACCCTGGGTATACATATCAACAACCCGAGTAGGGTATGGTTAATCCTGGTTTTCCGGGAGGATACAATATCCAAAATGCAATTCCTATTCCTAGTTATCCTGGATATCCTCCTCCTGGGGCTGGTCTCATGACCCAGAGTTTTAGGGACCCTAATCGTCAGTTACCGTTTATCACAACTTTGGACTTGCCTGACTTGTCGCGCCTAACGAATGATCCTATTAATTATCTTTCATTTTGGCACTAATGCCGAATAAGTTGCCTAGTGATATTCCTAAGTTTGAAGGCAAATCAGGAGAGGACCCGTCGAACCATGTGATGACTTATCACCTCTGGTGTGCATCTAACTCCATTTCAGATGATTCAATCCGCCTAAGGCTTTTCCAGCGCACTCTAATTGGTCTTGTGGCCAAGTGGTACATTGAGTTACCGTGAGCCACTTTTTATAACTTTAGTCAGTTAGCTACCTCGTTTCTAACTCATTTTCAGTTTCCAGTCAAATATGACAATGGCACGGAATTACTAACTTCATTAAAGCAGTCGACGTCCACTTACATTTCAGATCACATACATGAATGGAGACATCGAAGACGTTTAGTGAATGTTTTTATTCCGAATCAGATCTTAGCTGAATGGTTTGTAGAATCTTTATTGCCAAAGATCACTGAGGATGTAGCTAAGGCTGGAGTCGTTACTGAGGAGCAAGTAATTGCTCAAGCGCAGTACCTTGACTTACTTTATACTCAGTCAGGTATGTTACATGAGAAAATCCCCGATCTTCCCAAGCAAAATCAAATCGTTGCAGCTCCTTCAGGGTCTCATGCCGTTGATGGTATGATTGGTACGGTTAACACCAAAAGTAAGAAGAAGTCTTCCAAGAATTCTTGTCCTATCATAACCTTGCCAGATTCCTCGACAGGAGATTCTTCCATGGAGATTTCCTTTGATATTCATGTTGTAGAGTCATCTACAACCAAATCAAAATCCGGTGGTAAGAAGAAAGGGAAGAAGAAAAATAAAACGGATAAAAATTCAAAAGAGAAACCAGAAAAAATGGAATCAAATGATGAGAAACGCAAACCTCGTTATCCTTGTCTCATTTGTGATGAAGAGCATTTTACAAGAGACTGCCCTCATCGTGCAGAGGATGCGAAGATTATGAAGGGTTCCCAAACGTCTGTTGTTTTGAAGGATCCTTTTCCAAGTCAAGACAGTAAGATGATAGGTTCTTCCTCGAATGCCAATGCAGACCCATACTGATGATGTCCCACGACTCGATCGCATGATTATGGTAGTAAAAGTCTTGTTGATGGTAAAGAAGCAGAATCTTCTCATTCTAACCCATCAACCTAAGCTCCCCGTTCCGATCCACTACAGATTGAGAAACCTAATCCAGACTTAGTAATCAAACCACCCGCCAAGGGTATACTTCGAAAGTCAGCTTTCAATCCACAAGCGAGAGCGGCTCAAAACTATAACATTGTTGAGGATTTAGCTGTTTCACCTTCAGCAATGTCGACTTTGGAAGTGCTGCAATCATGTCCAGCACAACGTAAATTACTTTTGTTGGCTATAGGAGCTGTTGACGTTCAGGACTCGAACCTAATAATTTTCGATCTAGAAAATAGTACACCACGCTTACCTCATGAAATGGCTTTCCAGATCCCAGTGATAGTCAAAAACAGGCCTATTCGTAGGACTGTGATTGATGAGGGAGCCTCAACGTGTATTATTTCGATACAGTGTTGGAGATCTCTTGGTTCTCCTTCACTGAATCAATCCCCGACGACTCTAAAGGCCTTTGATGGCCGTGGGTTTCATCCTTTTGGCATTCTACAGGATTTACCTATAGGGGTTGAAGGAAAAACTATTAATCTAGATGTGCAGGTGGTTGATTCCCCTCTAGATTACAACCTTCTATTCGGTCGTAGTTGGTCTTCCGCTATGACAGCTGTCGTTTCATCGGTCTTTCGGGTTATAAAGTTTCCTCATAATGGAAAGATTGTAACAATAGACTAGCTGGATTACTTTTCGTTTGACCCAGCCTCTTCTGAAAGTATTCAGCATGTCAGTAAAACGACTATCCCGTATAAGGATGTTGGAGTAGGACTAGTTAAAGATGTCGGTTTACTGGGAACTTTTCCTTTTCCTCCGATCAATGTATCACCTTCTTTTGCAACCATTCATATGATTTTGTCAGACACCATTGTTTATGATGATCCTTGGATCATACCTTCTGAATCTGAGATAAACTCATTTGGTGATGTTACACCTTTGAGACCATATGAAATTGCGTATGAGGCCGTGCAATCGTTTACCGACCCATCTTCAACCAAAATCGACTTAATGAATGTGGTCCATGAGGAATCACTTTTCACATCAAACTCGGATTCAACAACGTTTTATGAACTTGTTCACTCCAATGAGAAAATTCGTGAAATCTTATGTGTAGATGATTTGCCATGGGAAGATCTCCATCACAGATCTTCGTTCTTACCCGAGAACAATAGTTTTGAAAATGATTTTTCATCAATTTTTATGACTGAGTATGTCAAGGAACCTCAGAATCCAATGAAAAATCCTGATTCAGAGTTAAAATTGGGAAACATTTCTCGAACTATTCCTATTGACATTTCGGTTAAGCCTGGAATTCTTGAAAACATTCATATAGGTGCCTCGTGTACAGAAAATGAAACTCAAATATATAAGGCCCTATTTCAAGAATTCCACGACGTGTTTCCCTGGTCGTATGAGGAAATGCCAGGAATTGACCCCGCCATTGTTGTTCATGAAATTAAGACTTACCCAGATGCTAAACCCGTCCAACAACGTTTGCGTCAGATTCACCCAAGAAAAGCTGCTGCTATTAAAGCAGAAGTTGAAAAATTACTCAAAGCAGGTTTCATTTATCCGATTCCGTTACCGGATTGGGTATCGAATATTGTTCCGATTAACAAAAAGCAAGGGACAATAAGAATATGTATCGATTATAGGGACATTAATTGAGCCTGTCCAAAGGACAATTACCCAACTCCCTATATCGATCAAATCATTGATGATTGTGCCGGCAGCGAAATATTCTCCTTCATGGATGGTTTTTTCTGGATACAATCAAATCAATATTCTACCTGCCAATCAACAAAAAACGGCTTTCATTTGTCCATGGGGGACATTTTCTTATTGAAAATTACCTTTTGGGCTCAAGAACGTCGGGGCAACTTTTCAAAGGGCCATGTCTGATGCGTTTCATGACATCAAGCGCATTGTGCAACCCTATCTCAATGATTTGCCTGCTCATTCATTACATTGAGTTGATCATCCCATCCATTTACGAGCAATATTTACGAGGTGTAGGAATTATCGGATTAGGTTGAATCCACACAAGTGTGTTTTCTGTATAGAAACAGGTCGATTGATGGGGTTTTTTGTTTCAAAAGCCGGCATTCGTGTCGATCCCTCGAAGGTTGAAGCTATTGTCAAATTGCCTCCTCCTTCGAGTCTTCACCAACTCCAAAGTCTGCAAGGGAAAGAAAACTTTTTACGATGATTCATTCCTAACTACGCTGAGGTTACAAAGGGTTTTACCCAGTTGTTGAAACAGAATACTTCATTCTATTGGGATGAGATAGCTCAGAAATCTTTTGATGCACTAAAACACGCGTTGAACCATGCACCGTTATTGCATCCTCCCAACTACAACCAGGACTACTTTTTGTATCTCGTCGCCTCTCATTCCACCATTGGAATGGTCTTAGTTTAGGAAGATGAATTTGGTACTGAACATGTGATATATTACCTTAGTCGAACTTTAAATCCAACTGAGCTAAAATACTCACATGTAGAGAAATTGGCATTGGCACCTGTTCAAGTTGTCCAACGTTTTCGTCACTACATTTTACTACGTAAAACTACAGTGATTTCTTATTGCAACCCTATGATCTACATTTTGACAAAGAAATTGCTAGGGGGAAAGTACTCCAAATGGATTGTGATCCTGCAGGAGTTCGACTTGGAATTTGAAAAATCTAAGTCTAAGAAATCTTTAGTTTTTGCGGAGTTAATGTGTGACTTCCCGCATGCTGACACAGAAACTATGGTGGACGAGCCCATTGCGGACGAATCGTTGTTCCTAATTAGCACTTTAGATCCATGGTATGGGAATATCATCGTTTATCTCCAGACCCAATCCTTTCGGCCAGAAATTTCAAGATCAGAACGTCGAAAAATACGATTCTAGTCCCAACAATTCAGAATTATCAGAGATACTCTTTATCGCCATGGGTCAGACTCTGTTTTTCGACATTGTTTAGCTCACGAGGAAGCTGAAATGGTTCCAAATGACTGTCACTCTAGAGCGTGCGGCAGTCATATGTCTAGGTATGCCACAACCCAAAATATATTGCGCACTGGCTACTTCGGGCCGTCTTTGTTTAAAGATTGTATTGACGCGGTCCGAAAATGCCACAACTGCCAGATTTTTGATCGAAAGATGCGCTCTGCACCTACTCCTCTCCACCCTATAATTTTCGTTGGTCCTTTTGCCAAATGGGGTATCGATTTTATTACATGTAACCCTCACTCGGCCGGGGGGCATGGGTATATAATCCTTGCGGTAGATTATTTTACCAAGTGGGCCGAGGCAATGCCTACATTTGAGGCAGATGGTAAAACAACTGCAATTTTCGTGTTAAATCATATAATTTCTAGGTTTGGTGTTCCACAAGTGATTATCACTAATCACGGGCGTCATTTTCAAAACGTTATGATGACCGAACTTACAGGCCAGCTTGGCTTGCGTCACGATAGTTCAACTCCTTATTATCCACAAGCTAATGGTCTGGTTGAATCCATGAACAAAGTTTTAGTCATCATGATCTGATGAATCATTGGGATTCATCAGTGAAATTCACATAACATGCTATTTTCAGCGCTTCGGGCGTATCGAAGCTCAGTAAAAACGTCAACAGGGTTCACTCCTTTCCAACTAGTTTATGGTCTGGAAGTTGTGTTACCCATTGAATGTGAAATCCCGTCATTGCAAATGGCCATCGAGTTACTTCCAGCCACTTCCGAAGAGGAAAAATGTTTGTTATACTTGGCTCAATTAGATGAGAGTCGACGTGATGCTGCATTGGCGATCGAAACTCACACAAAACGTATTAAACCTCAGTATGATCGAAATGTGACCCCTCGAAATTTTTCAGAAGGAGATCTAGTCTTATTGTACGATCAAGCTAATGATAAATTAGGCGTTAGAAAATTCGCTCCTATGTGGAATGGTCCCTATGTTCTCAAGCGAAAGCTAGCAAAAGGGGTCTATGAATTGGTAAGCTTTGACGGGGACTCTTTAGGTAAACCCAGAAATCGTCTTTACTTGAAGAGGTATTACGCTTAAAGAATGGGTATGGACATTTTTAGTTAGGATAGTTTTCTTTCTAGCTAGTGTGTTTTAGTTTAAAAAAGTGTGCTTAGCTTAGAGAGTGTTTTTCGTCATTATTCCTGCTTATCTTGGTTTTACTCTTGATATTGCAGATGTCGATGCCTCTCCAAACATACATTGGTTTTACTGATGGTGCTTGTCGTAATACATGAAACATTTCTTCCACAGCTTGGGTTATCTATTCGCCCTCTGACGAGTTGGTATCTATGCATGGGGTAAGCCTCGGTCAAACAACGAACAACATTTCCGAGTAGAGTCTAGTGATTGAGTTATTATATGAATCTATTTCATTTGCGATTTGGAGTTTGATAGTGAGGTTAGATTCTGAACTTGTTATATTACAGCTTAATAGAGTGTATGCCATTAGAAATCCAGTGTTATTGAGATTATTTTTGAGAGTGCGTTTCTTGGAACGTGAATTTGATTATATTGAATATTAGCATATTCCAAGATCTTTAAATACATTAGCAGATGCAATTGCTTCTCGAATGTTAAGTAGACATTTGCAATAATCATACATGTAAATTTAAAAACATTCCATAACATGTTTAACAAGGTAAGCTGGTAATAGTGATATAGCATAATATAGGAGTGTGTCAAAATATACATCGTCCTCGATCATAGGTTGAAAAACACCTTATGATCCGCAAAAATGATAAGTACAAAAAGCAAAAATGTCATATGTGCCTACAATAGGTGATCATCTTATCACTGGTGATGATCTCGAAAAGAAACCACTGCACGGGCCACTTTATAAAGGAACCTCCTAAAAGGTCCTGGGACCCCAATCACATAGCGCTGAAGTCGACGAGGAATGTCATCTATGCTAGTCTCCGGAATGTCTCATGTAAAGCACTCTTGATGACTCTCAAACTTGGCCAAGGTCTCTGCTGATTCGTCTTGTGGGGTTGGCGCCGCTGCAGCTGATTGTTTCCTCTCGTAAGGCCGGAGAGTGGCTGCTCACTGTGGACCCACATATGCATTTTAAACTTTTACTATCAGTTTTGGGACGAAGTAAAAACAAAAAAAAAAAAAATTAATTAGGAAAATGTTGAAAATGATTTTACCTGAGTCATCCCATGGCTCTCCTGGTGGAAGAGCCATGTCTGGGTCACAGCAAAAATCTACCCCAGCATGACGAAAATCTTGAATAGAAAAAACCTAGTTTTCCAACCATTGGAAATACTTAGGTTTGAATCGAACAACGTCTGTCCTCTCGTCAGGATGATGGGCCATAACTGCAACCCATCACATCAGTTTGGGCTCTCGAGGAAGCCCAACTCCAATAGTAAGGTGCTGCGGGACCAACATTGGGACCCTCTCCAGACCAAAGCTCACAACCAAAGCCCCATAACCAAAGGTCTTTAGTTGTTCGTTCTTGGCTTTGGTCAGTTGGCCTTTTACATTAGCCAACACAGCATCGCACCAGTTGAAGATGGTGCCTCGAAAGCAGTCAATTGCCATCCACATCTGGGATCCGGTGGAAATATGTTGTGCGGCACTCCCGCAAAGCCTGGTAATAGTAAATGCGATCACAATGAGTTCAGGACAAGATATGGTTTTAATGTCTATCCCTTTGTCTCTAGCCTGGTTGTTGGAGAACTCTAGCCAGAGGCTATCAACAAACTGGCCACCTGGCCTAGTCCCGAATAGAGTCAAGTCTTCGCCTCTCTTAGGCAAACCAGTAAAAAAGTATGTATCTGCCAGCTCAATTTCGAGCTGGTGGCCACCAGTGAAGAAGCACTGGTGCTGTATGCTCCACCTGTCTACCAGCCACTGCCAGAAGTCCACCTGGGCCCTCATGCGAGGAATGGTCCAGAATTTGTACAAGCCACATGCCTTCAATGCATCAATCGAAGGTTGGTGATTTAATGTGGCAACATCTACATCCTCATGCTCCCGTTCTCGCCAATCAAGCATGATGTACACTCTACATCCAACAAAAAGGCAAATTAGAATGCAAGAAATTAAATTGTTTGGGTCAATTTTGAGAAGTTTTGGGTTAAAAACCCTTGCCGCAGGGACCGCATCCTCTCTATTAGAGACAGTGCATGGGTCCACAGCTTGCCTTCATGGAAGGTGCGGACCCCTGACTTTTTCCCCATTGAGAAAAAGTCGGGGTCCGCGGGCTACTAGTGTTATGCCTGAGGGCCCCCGCGTGCGGGTTTCTAGCCTAAAAACCCTCTAAAAAATGAAATAAAACCCTAAAACACAGATTGAAACGATTGAATTTGAAGAGTAGGATGATGTGGATTACCTGGAGAAGACGGCGTTCGATTCCGACGGATGTAGTTTCCGCAATATTCACAGGAAGTTTCTGAACAAAAGCACTATTTTCTCATCCAAATCTCAAACGGTAAAAATGAATTGACGAAAGCCCTTTTTATAAGTTTTTTGAGTAAATGAATTGTAAACTTGTTTATGTTTCACTTTAGAAAGGTAGCTTTTGCAACATTTTTATCCATTTCAAACAGATATGAGTAATGTTTGAGTTTTTGTGCAGGATAACGGATTTTTCAGGTGGAATCGGTCATTTTCGACAAAAAAACATTTAGAGTCACCTTTAAGCTCTTTTCTGAACACTAAAACATGAAAAGATCGTCGATTTTTCTTTTTTAAACTCGTTAAAATGGAATTAGAAAGACGGTCCACTTACAGCTCTTTTATGACTGTAAAAACATGAAAAGATTGCTAGATTTTTGTCATTTCAAGTTCGATATTGGTTATAAAACGACGTGTCGTTGATCAATTTTTTACTTTTTCAGATCAGGGGCACTAATTACGAAAAGTACTCCTTGATCGTAAAGATCAAGTGGTTCTCTCAAGTATTATTTTATACTTTTTCGGGCTTGGGAGACACAAATTTAGAAGAAAGGTCAACCCTGGAGTCTTCTTAAGTTTTTTCAGACTCTCTAAAATTGAAAAACGCTGAGTTTCTCCTATACTGGACTTGTTAAAATTTAACAGTAAAGGACCTGTTCAATTGCAAATAGGAATGAACCACTCCTTCTTAGGGTTCGAATTTAAACTAAGTTGGACTCATCCGAAGGATGAGCTTATAATCAAGCAAATGTTATCCTCCTCAGGCTTGTCAAAAATAAAGAGGTACTTGCCAGAAATGGTGGGGGAAAAGAGAGAAAAATGAGCCTGTTTGTCATACTTTGTAACCCCTCTTGAACACGACACTTTTATTCACCTGGGTTGGGAAATCCTTTCCCTAACAGTTGATCAAACCGCATTTGAAAGTCTTCAGCCGGTTTCTGGGTATTAACTTTGGGTCAATTGTCACCAAACCATCTGCTGTGTCGTTATGTGTTCAAGAGGTCACTGCCAATAAAGACATTCATCTGCAAAATCTCTATCATCCATCTTGACCATCTCTGAGTCAGTCCTTGCAACTAAATTTCTTCAACTTGATCTATGATTTCTTGTTGTGGGCTTTCCTGCGACGGATTGATTTCTATCGACTTCAGCTCATTATCTAGAAAGATGATCTATAAATCGTCAGTACCTTGGGATCTGCATGCCTCAATGGCAGGTTTCTCACCTTTGATGACAGGTTGCATCATTGACCTTCGATCAAAGGATTCCGTGACATGTTCGACATCAACACATCTATTCACATTTCATGGATTGTACTGAGTACTTTGAGAGCCATTGACATTACTAGTGGTTTCTCTCACACTTGTTAAAAGTTTACATCATTGACTGGTAATCAAGTGGTTTCTACCATGTTCGACTTCAACACATTCATTCGCATGGATAGAATCGTACTGTTTCGGGAAGTAGAAATGAAGACCCTGGATCTAGTTTCCGCAATCCAGGCTGCGAGGAATTTTGTATTCATTATATTATGGACTATTCATAAACAGATGGTTGTGTCCATATTGTGTCTACATGAGTCTATACTTGTGATGTATTACAAGATCATTCCTATATCAGAGCAGTAGTTAGTTTTCTAAGTCAGTTTTGATCTGAGAATGGGAATGCCTACCTCAGCGATGATATGATCTCATATATATATTTTTCATTGAATGTCTTTTACAGGTTCTGACCGGGCTCTCCACAAGATGATCCTTGAAATGATAAAGTACCTCACTCTTCCTAAATGATAAATGAAATCCTCATCTACTACAGACTTCTCACTTTAGGGGGCAATCTGTTACACAAAAATATCGTCACCATGATTATTTGCAGTCAGTATGGGTCTATCATCACTTGTACTGTCCTCCTAAGCAAGTCTCAGACCTCATCTCTTCAAGTCAAGCTTTGAAAATGAGAGAAAGACATTGAAAATCAACAAAGCTCTAGTTTTGCACTTTCCCTCACTGTTGCCTGTGGTCCCACACCCCCTGTTCACAAAAACTGCGGACCTGCCTGCTCTGTCCCTAAAGGAGTGGGTGCAAACCCCTGTGAAAGTCAAAAAGGCGCAAGTTTATTCTAAAAAAATCACTTTGGGTTAATTCTAGATGATTCTAGAAGGAATTTTGACGTGGATCGGTCTCTCTTAGGTGGTTCATGCATCCCAAAAGAGAAGGAGCTAATCCCTTGATGAGAGGAGCTAACCCTTTGAAGGAGAGCTTTATCCCTTTGAAGGATGACCTAGTAACTTCCCTCGATTGCACTATAAATTAAGGCATTGGGTTGGTTGCTAGGGAGGTTAGAAGCTGAACATTTTTTAGGGTAAATGCTGGTGGAATTGAGACTTCCTAGTTAAGCTTGAGAGGAGAAATCACATACCTTTTTGGCTTCATTGGGAAGAGAGTGAAACTTTTCAAAGTAGAGGAGACTTCTTGTTGGACCCTGGGAGGAGCTTGTACAGAATCAAGGCACAAGTTGTAAAGTTCTTCTTTGATTTGAATTAATACAATCAGATTCATTTTTCTCAACAAATTGTCTTATGTCATTTATTTCATGAATTCTTTGATCATCATGTTAAGTATGTTTTATGATATTGGCTTTTCAGGTGCTATTTACTTTGTTTTCTTGTTTGTGTTTGCAGATTCGCAACAAGGGAGCTCATTTGGATCAAAGGAGCGAGGCTTCCACAAACTTGCATTGGACCCAAGGTAGGCCTAAACACTTGATTGCCTATGTTTATAAATGCATATTTAGAGAAAGATAGTTTTTTATTGGCTTTCTTGTCACTAGATATCGTTATATTCTAGGAAGGTCTATCTTGTTCGCGAGATCGACTCATTCTGTGTGACACTCATCACACAATCTTCCCCTTACTTTTAGAACCAATAAAACAAAATAAAAAATCATTGTTTGGGAGATGATCTTACTGCATTACTTGGCAAATATCAAAGAGATGGAAGTAGGCGAGACTACCTATGGAATTCTATATAACTTAATTCCCAGGGTAATAATAATTGTTTAAGGCATTGACTCATACACAACATGACAATTCTACAAGTATGGTTGGCCTAATAACACATCACAATATTCAAGAGGAAAAACACCCATAATACCTCATTCATGGAGGGTTTGATGTTGTAGAGAAGGTGATATTGTTGGCGAATGCGAAGATGCCATCCTTGATGGAGCCACCCAATGGTGTATATCCATCGGTGTGGTGTGGTCAGTAGGCCTAGCTTCTTAATGAAATTTTCTAAGATGAGGTTCTTTTGGTTCCCATTGTCAATAATGAACTCTACTGGAGACCCCTTCACCCACATATGCAAGTGGAAGAGATGCTCCCCTTCGTCTAGATCTCGAAGCTCAATCTTCTGGACATTGGTGGTGGGAATGGTGGCATTGGGCTCCGTATCAATGATACTCCTTCCTTTTTCATTCCCCTTGTCAGATTCTGACTCAAATTCTGAACATGCATCTAACTTTGAAGCATTCAGTTCAGCTACTAGTGACTGCTTGGCTCGACACTCACTTATGTTGTGAGTGGGGCTCTTATGGAACTCACACCCGTTTCCTATGTCATTCTTTGTCTTTGTGGTGTTGTTCTTTTCTTGTGGCTTCCACGAGTTGTTTTGGGTCACCTTGCCTTGCCTTTTTCCTTTATTTTTTAGTTTGGGAGCGCCTTTCCCTTACTTTGAATTCGCGGATCCAAATTCTTGTTTCCTCTATTTAAATTTCTTCTTGATCTTGATAGCATATCAAGATTTGATAGGTGGCAACAATCAACGAGATATCCAAGAAATAAATCTCATCCTGGATTTATTTTTGTAGACATTCCAGGTACTTGAGTACTAGATGCCGCTCAGAGTCCTTAATACCAAACTTTGTGCAAAGGGTATAAAAAATATTTGTTAACTCTACCATGTCTTGGTGCCTTCCCTATCGCAATGTTGTGAACTTTATGTACTTATCTTCATATCTCTGGACAAGGTAATATTGTTCCTTGATGGCATCTTGGAAGTAATTCTGAGTGGGTGGAGCTAAAAGTAATGAGGGTTCCGTCTCATCTCTCAGCGCACAGTAGGTTTTGCACTAGTCCTTGACGTGGAGGGTGTCTTTAAGTAGTGAAAAATTAATATTTTCCTTATTAGAAAGATCATGAACCAAAAAATATCCTTTCAATAGAATTAACCATTTATTTATGTCATTTACATCTATCTATCCTTCGAATATGGGAATGTCAATGTTGAATTCTACCTTAAAGGAAGTGGCACCTCCAGGGTGGCTGTCAGATGAAGATGTGTTTCCTGTTGGTATCTAGTGAAGGATCTAGGAAAAAACATTATAAATCATCGCATTCATTTTTCACTTGAGGTATTCTTTGAGCAATGTTTTCAAAGAATCTCCTACTCCCTCATCTTTCTTTTCTTCCACCATGGGAGGTCATTTGGGTCACTGAGGCTAGTCTTGGAAAGGATCAATGAGTGCGAGCCGTAACTCCTTATACCTCTACCTCGTTAGGGACATACATAGAAAAAATAAGAAAGAGAAGACCTCTCTAATACCATTGATCCAAATTTATGCAGGAATGAAATGAAATGCAAATTTAAACAGAAATAAAAAGCTACAACAAAAACTAAACCTCAATTCATCAATAACAAAACATTGAAAATTGTTTACATGTAGAATGGATATAAACTGGTTAGGTGATGGTAGCATATATGTAAGAAGATATTTGGTGGCTTAATGCCTTTGAAATTTGTTACAATGAGGCTCACATGCCTTCTTATTATTTATAAACTAGGGAAATCCCCAAACATCCAAAAACATAACCCTAGGAGATGAAGCGCCAAAAGTCATTGGGCCCCATTGGGTTTGGTTGGTGCACCAACCCCCCGGAGCCATAACTTTGGCATATGATCTTTGTTTTACATATACAATACCTTGTTACAAATATCTATTGGAGGACTACAAATTTCGACTACAAAACCTTATCATAGGTTATAGGTTTGCCTATTTTCCAAAACACCGTCATTTAGGGCCTCAAAATGGCTCCTGAGGTTCAGTATCGGAAAAACTGCCAAACATAGTAAATTGTGCTGCAATTAAGGAAATGGAAAGAAATGATGTTGGTGGTCCAAGTGGGATAGGTGGCTGGGCACCAATATCCACCTAGATAAAAATAACAAATCTTGAAGGATGGTATGAGAAAAGCATGGATAATCCATTATTTGTGAAGACACCCACAAAAAGGGGGAAGGAAAACATTCAAATGACATGTTTTTTTAAGAGTAGTTGGTAAATCCATTTTTTAAATAAGACCACATAGAGAGTGATGATAAAAAATAGGAACAATAAGGGGTGCTTACATCATATAAACATTTCTATGATCAAAATTAGTTTTCAGACGAAATCCAGAAGGTAAGGACTTAAGTATGGAAACAATTGTGGCCAAGTATGCGGGAAAAGGAGAGTGAAAGAAACATGAGATGAAATAGTATGAGGAAAGTTATAAAATCTTATTTCAACATCATAATGTAGGTCAGAACAATGTTTGGAGATATAAGAAGCATCCTGCAAAAAGTGAAAATGCACATTGTGTTGAGGTGCAAAACATTCAATTGCGAAGGATCCAACAACAAGTGAATTTATATGGAGGGAAGTCATATATGTTTTCTAAGCATAAATACATTGCTATAAAAACTGAGTGGAGATACAAAGGTGTTGACAACAAAAATGGAATAGAGAAAGAAATCAATAAATAAATAAAATGTTATACTGAAATTACTTTGTGTTACGGAGATAAAAAAATTGTCTCTCAAGGAACTACCAGAGGAAAGGTTGTCAAACATCTTAAACATCTCTCAAAAGCCTAATGATAAATAATGGGAGAAGCAAGGCTATCAAAAGGAAAAAATAGCAACAAAATTTCTAACAGTGCAGTTGCAAATAAGTAGCTTTATGAAATTGGGGATGTTGGTACCTAAAATGATGTTTGATGATGAAATGAAAACTAGGTCCATAAATTGTTTAAATTCATAATTTCAATCACAATGAATAGGATTAACAGAATGTCCTAGCAAAATAATAAGTTGGACACAGAGGTTGATGAAATGTGGATGTTGATTAAAAATGTTCCCAAAGAAGGATATAATGAGGAAAGGTGACAAAAAGTAAAATAAGTGTCCATTTGTAAAGGATTGCATCAACAAAGCAATAAAGTAACAACGAACTAGGATCTTATAAATTTCAAGGAAGAAACAAGACAATAATGGAGAAGTAGACAACAACATTATAAAATTTGGGATCTTGGAGATTTCAATTGATTGAAGACAGATGAGGAAGAGGTCATGAAATATTTCTACCTAGGGAGTTTGATATAGGAGCATCAACCCCCAAGTCAAACAATTTACTCTAGACCCAAGAGGGTCAATTTTTTTTCCTTAAAGGAATGTATTGTCCTCCATTTTGATTTTTTAAAAATTAGAAATATTCAGTTTCTAATGTAAATAGAAGTGTCGTAGTTCTAGAAAGAATCTAGGTTGTTAGGACGTTTTGATGAGCTAGAATTTTGGCCATGTGGAGCATAATAAGTGGGCCAAATAATAGGGTAATATGTTAGGAATATTTTTAGGTGTTGGGAGAGATGTCCAAACAGTCATTGTTCTATTAGGAGATATTTTAGAAATATATAAGATATATGTATGTATAGCTAGAGAAAAAGGTAGTCTAGTAGATAAAAATCGAGAAGAAGCTCGAGGAAGAGCACGCGGGCATGCGCAGGGATACCATATAATTCTAAAAATATCTTGTTCTACAAAATAAATGCAAGCAATGATTTTATGATATGTTTACTTGGTACATTTTCTCTCCCTCATTCATGTTAAATGATATCCTGCATGTGTAATTTTATACAAGTTAGAAACATAATAGTTATTTTGTGACCATGTTTTAATCATGTGCTTCAATTCTACATTATACTAATGACTGCAAAAAGGTGACGGAGAAAAAAAAACAACCTTAATTAATTTGTGTTAAAAATAAATGTATGTAAATTAAGATCACTAAGAGGGGCCTCCACAAGGTCGTAAGATGGAAAAAGGAACTATGATGAAAAAAATGGTCAAGGTTGAAAGATACTTTATCTGGACATACATCAAGTGAAATGAGTTGAAACAATATCAAGCTAGTTAGAAAGCAGGTTTGAACTAAGGAGAAATTCTAGGATGACTTGGAACAAGGAGAAGAAATTTTGTTGGCATAGGTCTGCCATCATGGGAGGCCTTTGGGTAATGACCAGTACTCTAGATTCCAGTTGTAGGGTTCCAGGATGGTTGAGAGCCATTGATTTTGATCAATGAGAAGTATCAATTTTGGTACCCCACCCTTCCTTACTGATATCAAGGGTCACCTCCCACTACCCCCACACCCAATAATCATCAAGGTTCATTGATTTTATCTACGAAATATTGGTCTTTCAATTAATTGAGGGAAGCTCAAGCTGCAACTACAATTTCACCCCCTTCCCCCACCAACTACCTCTCATCTAATGTCATATGGGGAGGCCCCATGCAATTCACTCACACCATTTATTTCAAATGGATTAGAGTTGTTAGATTGTGATCTTGCATTGATGAAGACACCTAGTTTCTTGTAAGACCAAAATAATAGGGTGTGTGCACCATATGAGGATAGGAAATTTTGAAGTTTGTTCATGTGGATACTTTATGTATGTCTTGGTCAAACAGACCATGTTAAATATTTACCGCCCCACATTGAGTGGCTATGAGTGCTTATTGGCATGAAATTTTGAACCCTCCATAGCATTTTGGACCCAAAGGCGAAAGAGATTTCTACTAGAGCCAAGGATTTCTAACAATATCTGATTTTCATTGTAGACATGGAGCAATTATTTGCTAAGGATGACCTCGAATATGAAGTTTTGGGTCATATCCCATAGGTGTTTAGAGTAAGGTTGCATTAATTTATTGTCATTAATACGACTCCATGCTTCAAAACATTACTACATATACATTGGGTTGTGTTGTATTCTTTCCATGACTAGCCTATGTAGTTAACCGAGGGGTTAGAGGGGGGGCATAACCCCCCTTTCATTACGCAAATTGCGCAGCAGGGGGGGTCACTAGGGGGCCGGCAGCACCCCTTGTCTAGGGGGTTTGAGGGGGTCGAGTAGCCCCCCTCTACGGGGTCTAGGGCAGTTATTGGGATAGTCTGGTTATTGTAATAGATAGCAATGCAACTGCCTTGCAGTTTGATGAAATAGTCTCATCCTTGCTAATAGAGGAGAAGAGACAAAAAAATATGGAGAGTGAGAATGGTGATGCCTTGTTTGTATGAAGACAGTCCTAGAACAGAAACAAAAATAAGTCATCGAGTAGGAGATCTAAATCTAGACGGAGATCCAAATCTCTAGGAAAACCTGTAAAGGTGGTGTGCTGGAAATGCAGAAAGGAAGGGCACTACAAAAGGGACTGTAAATCTAAAGCTCCTAACAAAGGAAAGGGATCTAATGATGCTCCTTCTACAAAGGCAAAAACCACCTCAGATGAAGGTGGGGATGTGTACTTGGCTTCTTCAAGTACACATGTAGATCATTAGGCATCATTGATTGACTCAGGTGCATCCTTTCACTTCCCTCCCCATTGAGAGGGGTTCTACGAGTATGATAAATATCATGGTGGTGATGTCTTCTTGGGGGATGACAGGAAGGCTAGAATCATTGGTCGCAGAAAAGTAAAGTTGAAGTTGCGAGCTGGAAGGCTTAGAACACTTTTGGGTGTTCTGAATACTCCTGCATTGGCTAGAAATTGAATTTTCGTAAGCAAGCTGGATGATGCAGGTGTAAAAATAGTGTTCGAGAAGGACACCTGCAATATGGTTCGGGGAGCACTGGTATTGATGCAGGGAGTTCGGATTGGAACTCTATACAAGTTGCAAGGTAGCACTATTGTTGATGGGTGCAACAGTTCTGTGGTTCCTGAAAATGGAGCAGAAAATCTAGTGGTCTCTGGAGAGAAGACCATGATGTGGAATCAAAGGCTTGTACATATTGGAGAGAAGGGCCTTTGAATAATTCATGTTAAAGGTATGGTAGAAGGTATGAGTAATAGCTATATGGATTTTGATTTCTATGAAAATTGTGTATATGGGAAGCGTAATCGGGTGAGTTTCTGCTCTTGTGGTAAGAGGGCGAAATAGATATTAGAGATTGTGCATAGTGATGTGTTTGGACCTATGAAGGTTCGATCACTGGGTAAGTCTATGTACTATGTATCATTTATAGATGACTTCTTAAGGAATACTTGGATATATTTACTTAAGAAGAAATCTGAAGTCTTTGACAAGTTTAAAGAATTTAAGGCTCTGGTGGAAAAATAGATAGAGAAGAAGATAACGGTGATGAGGATAGATAACGGTGGAGAGTTTTGTAGTAAGAAAATTGAAGAATTCTGTAAGAAGTGTGGTATAGCGTGGCAGAAGACTACTCCATGTACACCTGAGTAAAATGGAGTTGCAGAAAGAATGAACAAGATGTTGATGGAAAGGGCAAGAAGCATGCTCAGTGTTGTTGGGTTAGGACAAGAATTATGGGCAAGGCGGTGGAGACAACATGTTATCTGGTCAACAGATCACCTTCATCAGCGTTGGAGGATAAGACTCCACAAGAGGTATGGACTAGTAAGAAACCATCTCTTTCACATGTGAGGGTATTTGGATGTGATGCATACGTACATGTTCAAAAGGAGAAAAGAACCAAGTTGGATAGTAAATCTGAAAAGCGCATCTTTATTGGGAATAAGGATGGTTTAAAGGGTTATAAGATTTGGAACCCAGTAACTAGGAAGGTTGTGTACAACCGATATGTGGTGTTCAGAGAGGTAAAAGATGTTATTAAACATGAAGTCCCATCAAAGGAACTTGAGAAGATAGAGTTTGAGCTTAAGGAGGAAGATTCAGACTCTACAGCAGAATAGGAATCAGAAGATGAAGAGCCACAAACTTTGGGTCTGAGAAGATCAGTTTGAGAAAGAAGGCAGCCAGAAAGTTATAGTCCATCTACTTTCTGTTCAAATTTTGCTTTATCTATTACTGATGATGATCCAAAAACTGTGAAGGAAGCAGTAGATTCAGAGGATGGAAAACTCTAGAAAGAGGCCATGGTTGATGAAATGGAATCTTTGCACAAAAATGACACTTGGGATCTGATGGAGTTGCTGGCTGGAAGGAAACCCATTGGTAGAAAATAGGTGTTCAAGAAGAAGAAAAATTCAGAAAGAAATATGGAGAAATACAAAGCTCGGTTGGTAGCCAAAGGTTATTCCCACGTGTCGAAAATTGATTTTGGTGATATTTTTTCTCCTGTTGCTAAGGTAGCTTCTATTATATTACTCTTATTTGTTGTTGCTGCTTTTGATTTTGAGGTAGAACAGATGGATGTGAAGACAACATTTCTTCACGGGGACCTGGAAGAGGAGATCTACATGAAGAAACTGAATGCTTTGCGGTGAAGGGTAAGAAAGAACTGGTATGAAAGTTAAAGAAGTCTCTATATGGGTTAAAACAGTCACCAAGGATGTGGTATCAGAAATTTGATACATTTATACGGGGAATTGGCTTCACCAGAAGCAAAGCAAATCACTTTGTGCATTTTAAATTAATTGGTGACCGTGTTATTTATCTAGTCTTGTATGTGGATGACATGTTGCTAGTTGGAAATGACAAAGAAATTATTCAGGATTTGAAGACCCAATTTTCCTCCAAATTTGACATGAAAGGCCTTGGTGCTACAAACTATATTTTGGACATGGAAATTAAAAGAGATTGGGCAAGGAGGAAGCTCTGGTTAAATCAAAGGAAGTATGTCGAGACAATACTACAGAGGTTTAATATGCAGGATATAAAATCGGTGAAGGTTCCTATTCTTGTTGGTGTAAAGTTATCTTCTGAACAGTGTCCCAAGACACAAGAAGAGGAAGAGGACATGTCCCATGTTCCATATGCAAGTGCAATCAGTAGATTGATGTATGTGATGGTCTATACTAGACTAGACATTGCACATGCAGTGGGAGTATTGATGAGGTTTATGCAAAAACCAGGAAAGGATCATTGGACAACAATGAAGCGGGTTTTCAGGTATTTGTGTGGCACTAGTGATTATGGTTTGTGCTACCAAGGAAGACCAAGATTGGAGAGAGATTTGGATACCCTTAAATTTGTTGATGTAGACTAGGGTGGAGATATGGATCAGATAAGATCTACAAGAAGGTATGTATTTAACCTATTTGGAGGGGGAGACAGTTGGATTAGTAAGAAACAATCTGTAGTGGCATTATCAACTACAGAGGTAGAATACATGGAAGCCACTCATGCAAGCCAGGAAGCAATTTGGTTGTAAAGATTGTGTTCAAGTATTGGGTTACTACAGGGAGCTATAAGGATAAACTGTGACAACCAAAGTGCAATTTTCTTGGCAAAGAACCCTGCTTATCATTCAAAGACAAAGCACATTGATGCTCAATATAACTTTGTGAGGGATATTATAGAAGACAAAAGGGTGTTGCTGGTAAAGGTTGACACTTTGAAGAATACTACAGATGCATTGACAAAATCTATGAGCTCTGATAAGTTATCTTGGTGCAGAGAAACAATGGGCATTGCAGGGTTGGATAAATGACTAATCTCTCCTATATCCCCTTGTGGAAAGAAAACAAGTGGGAGAATGTTGGGTTGTGTTATATTATTTCCATGACTAGCTTACATAGTTAACCAGGGAGTTAGAGGGGGGGAGGAGCCCCCCCTTCGTTGTGCCAATTGTGCAGTGGGGGGGTCATATGGGGTTTGAGGGAGGCTAGTAGCCCCCCTCTACGAGGTCCAAGGCAACGCCTTGGGGAAATTGTTTTTTGGACCCTATATTAGGTTGGGTGGACCTACCTATGGTTTTGTGCATGGTTTTTGCACATGGTTTTGGACTCGATGGTTTTCGATCCATGGTTTTGGATGCAATGGTTTTCGATCCATGGTCTTGGACGTGATGGTTTTCGGTCCATGGTATTGGATGCTTCGACATGTATAAATATGTATTGTAACATTGAAAGGAACATAATGAAAAATCAAGCTGGTAGTCCGGATTTTGGGATCCAGGGGAAAATATCTGCGTATATGTTCTTTATGTGTTATGCTCTCACATTGTTTTTTCTGTGTTTTAGAATTCGTATGCAGGTAATTTCTATATGGGGTTAAAACCTAAAATATAGTGATAAATTTAAACGAAAAAGCATGACATTACGCCTAAATATTGTCATACCCTAAAAACTATAAAAATTAATATCATTTTTTTTTTTTTTTTTTTTAAATCAGCTTGTATTCATTGGTATTCTCACAACGTGTCTTGAACCCATCATAAGTTTTACGATATTCTCCATACCATTGTAAGGTCAATGGTAGTTGACAATCATCACAATAGCAATGACATTGATTTTTTCTCTTGCACCAAACGTGATTGTAATGGTATTCTCCATACCATCGTAAGGTAGAAATTAATTGATACTCATCGTAATATTGATGACATGCCTTTTCCTCTATCTGTTTCCCCATTAATGGATCATTGGGTCACTTTTTGACTAGTCAACTTTGACTTGGTCAACTACCGTTGGAATTAAAATGGTAAGTAAATTTCTTTTAAGAGACATGGTGACATTTTCTCTATAACTAAAATGGTTCTAAAAGGTTATAAGCTATTCTTTTTGAGTGAAATATATATATATATATATATATATATATATATATTGCATTACAAAATATAATATATCTAGTATGCTACTAAATTTTATAACATAATCATCACATAATGTTATTGTGGGGAATAATGGCCAAAAACATTAGTAGGGGAAAAATCGAGGGGATGACGCCGAATGTTATTTCCGTTGCATTGAATGCAATGAATTACATCATGTAAGAGTTTTAGGATAAATATCTAAAACATAATGTAGGATAAATGGGCATATTGAAGGGGGATCAAAGGAATATCGTACCTTGGTAAGTTATATATTCAGTATATATTATCTTTGTATTAATCATATTTATAAAATCTTGTATTGTTATAATATTTGTTATGTAGACAATTTTTGCATGATTGTTTGTAGTTATAAAATCAAGTTGGCTCTTTAACTTGTGTCTAATTCCCAAAGAAGTAGTAGAAATTATGTTGTACAAGCTGAGGAACATGGAGAAAATATTGAAGATCAAGTTAGTGATCCAATGGAAGAAGATGACACTTATAAGATAGTTCAAGATGATGAGACAAATTAATTGATCCAAGACTTGTTTGCTCAGCCAATCAATGATGAGGATGAGGACAATGATGATTATATTCTTGATGGAACTTTGCTAGAAAAGGAAGCGACGCCACTTTATGAAGTCTGAAGAGCAAATCTTCTCTCCACTATATTGTTGTTGGTGAACTCAAAGGTTTTGAATGGTTTGTCAAATAGTTGTATGAAATAGATCCTAAGGTATGTAATATGTTTCATCACATATTATACATAAATGTTGATTTATTTTCCTTTTATTTTGTTAATTTATGTGTTAAATAAGACTAGAATATTTATGATTAATACTCTTTACACTAACTAGTGGTTTCTTAGGTTGTAGATTGTTAGGTGAAATTTTGTTACCATTTCAAATATTTTACCTCACACATACCAAGATTTATATGCGTTTATGAAAGATGTTAGAACCTAAAAAATGATCACCTAGCTATTTCTAACTAGGTGGATCGAAATACACCATTTAGGTACCATAGTAAAATCACTTTCACCATAGGAAATAATTTAGTAAACCATTTTATTAAATTATTTATGTTTAAAAAAAAACCATGAGAATAATTGAATAAATAATTATTTATTTAATTTTCTATAGAAATAATTATTAAATAATTATTTTATAATTATTTCTTAACACATTTGACTAAAGATCAATGGAATAATTAAATAAATCACTATTTATTTATTATTCCTTAATCTTATTTTTGGAATAATTGTTAAATCATTATTTAAAATTCACACTTTTCTTAATCCTTGAAAAGTGATTAATAAATAATTTTATTGGTTAAATACTTCAAACATTTTCTAAATAGAGATCATTGGCCATTTTGAATATATTTTCCCGCTCCAAAAAATAAAGTAAAGTATTCCTAATGGTTAGATCTTGATTTGGTCAATAATATTTTATTATTTTAGAATTTCTAATATAGCCCAATAATTTGTTAAAAATAAGAGGGTTTTCCATTCATTCTTCGACACAATCATTATCATTGTCACTACTATTGTCGTCTCACAATTAAGCACCCACTCTAGTTCTCTTTTGTTTTGGGTTTTATGCATATTGAGAGAGAGAAACAGATCACGAAACCACAAGGACATCAAAGGACCCATCTCACGGAGGGGGTTTTCGAAAACCATGTTGTAAATATTCTTCATAGGGTGTTATTAATAAAAATATTATTCATTTAAAGTCTTCTTCTATTGGGTTATTGCATCAATTCTTTCTTCTCGTTCTATGTTTTGGATTGCATATGATCTCTTTGACACATGGTTTTCTTCTTTTGTCATTGCAGATATGAAGCGTAAAAAAAACACATCTTGTTGTTAGGGTCACTTGTCACTAGTGACTTAAGTGAAGTATTTTTGATACACTTGCTAATAATTTTCATACTAACAAAATAAATTGGAATGAAGTATCAAGCTATAGATACATGTCCTAATTATCATGTTATATATTATAGAAAACATCCATTAAAAACCAATTCCCACAAATTGAAAGTAGTTGATATCAAACCAATCAAATAACGAAAAAGGTGACTCAAGAGGCTCTTTATCATATCCCCAAAAATTCCACGTTTGCAATGATTGTTCAAGTGTGAAAGCATAACACAATTTATTGATTACCATGCATAGAAGAGAAGGGGAGATGATGGTCATGAAATGCCTATAAATGGTTATGCATTCACGGAAATTGAGGAAAAATGGCTGCATTTTAAATATGACCCTCATAATTTTAGCCTTCCATTGGAAGTTGACAGTGTTAATTCATTTTGAGATCTCAAGTTTGTTTACTTAGTGTCGAAATTTTTTTTTATTAACAATAACCTTCCTCCTTGTATGTCAATAACGTTGGAGCACATAATGTTGACAATGATTATTATAGGTATTTGTTTACATTAATATTTCAAATATAACATTTTCATTTGTCTATGTTTGTTTAATTACATATATACATACATATCATGGTAGTAATTATGTGTAATTTAAAACAATTATTACGTAAGTACCAAGTTAAAGATATGGGTCGGAATGACTATGTATGACATTTGTAAACCAATAAGGCAGAGGCAATTTAAATTCCATCGAATACTTATATGGATAATTCATGATGCCCCGGGCTAACACATTTTTGTGGTATGTAACATTACGATATTGCAATTTAATAGTATATAATTTTTTTATTTCTATAAAGGAACAAGTATTTTTTCTATTAAGTCAATGTGGTTTGTAAGCCATAACCTTTTACATCATTGACGATACATTCATCCACTGATCTCCTACTTCTGCCTCCCCAACTTTAATTGTATATAATTATTTGAGATATCATGCATGATTTCTAAATAATCCCTTCATATAATTGACATTAATCCATCTCTTAATGCATGTCCTCAAATAAAGGGTAAATTTTCATGTCCAATTTGTCGTCCTAATATGAAATATCATCATTCAAAAAGTTTAGGAAATGAGTTGTTCGATAAGTATAGGAACTTCCTATCTAAGAACCATAGGTATCCCGCTACTGAAAAACCCATTTTCAATGGGAAAGAAGAGACTCGATTAAAACCAAGAATAATGACACCTCACATAGAAGTTGGAATATAACAAAAGCTTTCAAGGTATGAAATTCATTAATGTATCATAAGTGTAATGTTTTGAATTTTTATTTTTATATAATTTATTTTATCGTAGTTGATAATTATTGTTGTTATTTTTTCTATGCTTTGTCTTAATTGTCCTGAAGGTATAAATAATGGGATTCTGTGAGGAAAGAAAATTTATCCCACTGAATTGATGATATTTCCCTACTATGAGGACCCGATAATAGTTTATTTGTTTGATACATATCAGGAAGAATGTGATGGAAACATTATAGAGAATCATAGATGGTAAGAGGGATAAAGAAATAATCATCAAAATTTGTAGTAACAATCAGGAAGCCAATCATGCAATACAAAGTGTGATCCGATCAGATAGTGATGGAGACCGAAATATCTTTCCATGGTTATCAACATAGAAGAAAAGGAATGGTGTAAAAAAGGTCATTCGAAGAATTAAATTTCCCATAGGTTTTTCTTCAAACATAAAAAATGTGTCAAAAAAGAAAGCTGAATTTGGTGGGATAAAAACAAATCATTGACATACCTTCATAAAGGTAAATGTTTTGTTATATATATTTCATTTTTGGTATAAATATTCACAATTTGTTTTGCCTAAATTGGATTAAACAAATAATGATTCATTTTTATTGTTACAGTATGTTCTACCTCTATCTCTTCCAAACAACTTTCACAAGAATGTTAAACAAATTATATATGATTTTGGGAAATACATGAGGTAAGTAGCAATTTATATGAAAAGTGTTTTTCCAATTTTACTGTTAAATTTGATGACATGTGTTTTACTTGTAATGTAATTTATTATGTTTTGTCAAAACATGTTATTTGCTTGTATCATCTGTAGATGGTTGTCATTGAAATAATTCCATAAAGAAGATATAAAGCATTGGAAGAGAGAAATTCCTTAGCTAATGTGTGAAATGTAAAAGTTTCTAGCTCCAAAATTGTCCAGTTCATAAAAAATATATCTCATACAACTAGTTGAGGAGACTGAATTATGTGGAACTATACACACAAGATCATTCTAGGTGGTGGAGAAGCACTTGAAATCATTGAAGGATTTGGATAGAAAATGAGCATGTCTAGAGGGTTCTATGGTGGAGTGATGTATGTTATATCAATCCATGGTGTATATTAGTAACTATCTTCCTAAAATAGTAGCAAATGGGCATGTGGCACATAATTGGGATTTGAACTCCATAAAAAAAATTGAAACGGAGCACATATTGGGGAAAAGTAGAATAAAGAAAGTGAGAGGTAATTAAATATTTAATGCAAAGATTATTTATAATATATAAAACTTTTCATTTTTGTTTATATCATTCTTATTTATTTTTTATTCTTTAATCAATTATTAATTTTTACCATGGTAACTAACATTAATTTCTCAATTTTCATTTTTTCTAATAAAGTTGGTTGAGAATGGGATGTACTACATATGTACATTGCAAAAAATCTTGGCTAGATGGAGATATGGATTGAAAGACGTATACAACATACTAGTGGTACGTTATCATGGGAACAAGTGTATACATTAGTTATATAAGTTCATCATAATGGAGATAACAATGCTATGGAGAGGGAAATTGATTTAGTAAATGGTTTGTGTAAGGTCCCACCTTACCAACCATAAATATTAGAGAAAAGCAAAGGTCCCAATGAACACTAAGACTCAAAATACAATATTTTTTTTTTCAATTACTTGGAACCCCTACTTTAAACCCTTACCCTTAAGATACTTTATGTCCAGTAATTCATTGGACATATGAAATAACATTTCTGAATGGTAAGACAAACTTCCAATTTATTATCAAACAATCTACAACATTTCTGAATTGAACTCTTAAAACATTTGCCCCTGCTTCACTCCTAAAAATTCATTATAAATCTTATAAAAATTTAAATATATAATTAATCCATCATGTTTAATGATATTTTGAAACATGATCTCACATTCTTAATCATGTCTTCAATGATTATAAACATGTATATTATTATATAACCACATTTTTAATTATATCATAATAATTCCCATCATTCTTGAATTGAACTTCACACACAAGTAAAAATACAAGCCATCTTCATTGATGCATTCATACAAATACTTCAGGAACATGAATAACTACATACATTGGGGAAATTTTACAGTTAGCTTGCATTAATGTAAGCTACACCCAATGGGGAATTTTGACAAATAATTAGCGGACATGAAATAAATTGCCATAAAGACTTTTAAACTCTTAGAGTATCAACCATTAAGACATTAAAAATCCAATTCACAAAAATATCGGGAATCATTCAATACCATCAATATAAATCAACTAGTAAATCCAAGAAGGAAAATTTTTTGGAAAGATAAAGAATAGGAAATCCATACAGAGAAACAACAAATTTGCAAAATCGACCAGAAACACCTTGGTTACAAATCCTAATTTCACTTAAGCATTTTTACAAAGAATTCATAAATACAATTAGCTACAACCATTGAGGCATTATGACAAATAGTTCGCAATCATGCAATCTACATCCATAAAGGAATTTTAAAAAATAGATTGCAAGCATGCAATCTACAACCTTTGAGCAATTTTTTCAAACACTTGGAAGATATAACCCCTTAAGAATTTCACAAAATTGAGCTAGCATGAATCTAATATTTCTCCTTTTAAGATTTATACATAGAAACATCAAATATTGGCATATTGAAATAGGGAATAAATTTTCTTAATATTTTCCTTAAAACATGATCGTAGACCGCAGTACATGGTATTAGAAATCTGCAAAATCATCCAGATTTATGAATTAGGTTCGGAAAAGTAGTTTTTTGGAATCAAAGTGGGGGTTACATGGTCTAAGGGTACAAATACCCCGGATGTTGAGCTAAACCGGATCTAAAATTCCCAGGGAGGAAATTACTTGAAACAACAAAAATTTAGACCCCTAATATCTCATTTACCATTTTTGTCAAACACATGGAATACAAACTTTCATCTACAACTCTACATGAAGAAAACTTAGAATTATGCTACTATGAATTTATCATTGAATTTGTGAATTTCTAAATCCACTATATGAGTTCTTGGTACATGCATTTTATTAAACCTTTTACAACTTGCAAAGTCACTTCCCTTGACATAATTTCACAAGCTCATTACAAGCATTGTTATAATTTGAAAAAAACATGACAACCCTGAATGCTACAACCATTAAGGATTTCTATTAAATAGTTTGTAGTCATGTAAGCTAATATAATTAAACCAAAAATTAGAATTACAAAAACACTGAATTATTAATAAGAATATGAAACATATCCTACGAAATGATTTGAATTTATATTAAACTTACCTCAAGCCTTTGATCTTCCAAACCATATTTTGGCTTCTGTTATTTTTTCATTTTCTGTTAAGGGTTGATCTTGTAATTCCACTAGGTATATTTTGGGTACATGTCCAATTTATTACTTCTCTCGTAGGCTACAAATTAACACTTGTATATATATATATGGATATAGATATATATATATATATATATATATATATATATATATATATATATATATATATATATATATATATATATATATATATGGATATAGATATATATCATTACCCATTTAGCGGTTTTTCCAAACACTTTACAAACATACCCTAAAACCCTTTCTAAAATGCATCTAATTACCTATTTCAATTAAAACAACACAAAACCATAAGTCGTGAAGCTATTTATCAACCTATTTCACAATTCTTTACTGTAATTACTTTTAGCAGTATTTGGATTTTCTTCCTAAATTCATTACAATACCAAGGCTCGTATAATAACTACAGCAATAATAGTTCCAACTTGACATATAAACATCCATACATATAGACTAATCTTAGTATTCATTCTCAAATTAGCCAATAAGATTCCAAATAACATAATATTAAACCAAACTTACATGCTTACAAAATTAAAATTTCTACAGTTCTTTATGCTAGTACTATATACTAAAATTTCAAGGCAATAAAATTTATACTTGATGCGATATTCAACTTCAATAGTTGAGTACATGCTCCATCTCTGATTCCTTAACCAACTTATTTGAACCATCAATTTTACCTCCCAACCTTATCCAGGAAGAACTTCTCCTCTTCGAACCCATGAGTTGTATAAGCTCACTTGCAATACCAAAATATAACAGTAAAGAGATAAAGTTGAGGAAAATCAATTTCACTTCCTCTCAATACCACTCATGTTCAACTCCACTAGGTAGAGAAACTTAGTCATTTAGTTATGAATTTTACATTCATTTCTACAAAATTTGGCTGCTCTCCAAGTCCCTCCCTCATATAATCTTCAATTCTCTCCAATTCTCTCTCTCTCAAGCTCCAAATCTTCTTTCACAATGCACCTCCCCTCTCATTGGTGAGAAGACATGAGACACATATATAGAAGGATAAATGCATTATTTTCATAAAGGAAGAGAAATACACAGGCCTTGAGGAAAAGTAACATATTCCATTTAGAGGAGCGTAACACATGCCATTAAGGAGGGAAACACATGACTTAGTAATGTATGCCATTAAGGAGAGGTATGCATGCCCTAGTTAAGGAGAGTGTAACATATGCATTAATGAGAGCATATGAGGAATAGTTTATGACATCCCTTTAATGAGTTTATGAGGAATATTCCATGTCTTTAATGATTGCATAAGAGAGAGTGTAATGTATCATTAAGAGAGAAAGTTTCATATATCCATGAGATTCATCAACGAGAGAGTTGCAACGTGATTGACGTGATGAAGGTGATCTGAAATTACTTTTAAAAATAATATCATAGTATCATAAATAATAGTAATAATAATAATAATGATGATGATTAAGGTGATATTGAATTATTAGGATTTATCAATGATAAGTTAAGTGATTTTCCTTCAACTATACCTGATTACCAATTGATGCAAGTTGATTTCATATTTTTGGAAAGTCGTACTTAAGATGCTAGACATGACTTTTTATTTTTAGAAAGTCACTCTAGAATTGTCAGAAATGAGATTTTATTTAAGGAAAATCATCCCTGAGGTGCCAATTTTCAAAACTCATGAATGATATTTTTGTTCCGGAGAATAGGGATTGCACACCCCTATTTCATGCATATTCATGCATTAGTAGAATGACAAATTTATGCCCTAATCTACTCCACGGATCTAAGATTCAACACCTTGATATTTTTAAATATTCAAGATCGTAGTATTATTATTATACATTCCTAGACTCCACTTCTTTATGTTTCATGGATTTTGGACTTTGTTCCCCAATTTCTCTGTCTTTAGATCTACTCTACTTTGAAACTTTGTGCTTCACGTTAAGGTTGTTAGATCCCTATAATACTAGTGTACCCCTCTTATTGTTATCGTCAATGTAGCCCCTATTTTTATTTTTTTTCTCATGTAGCCCCCATATTGTTAGTGTTGTGCCCTATAAAAGCCCACTATTGTTATTATTTTTATGTAATCTCTAATTATATTGTGACCCATTTGACTGCTATATATACCAAGGAGGTCTTGTCATTTATATCATAAAATAATTGTTCATTTATGTAATTTAAAGGAGCTTTCCCCCACGAAGAGGATAATTTTTAAGTTGTTGATCTATTTTTTCTTTTATTTTGTGAGCTAGTTGCATAACATTTGGTATCAAAGTTTTAGATTCTAAGGTTTCAGTTCTTCAGATAGGTCATCTTGTAATTTTCACAATAACTTTTCCTATGAGGCTTCTGAACTTGAAATTGCGACCACATGGATCCTAAATATTGGTGAATGTCATGTATGAATTTTAGATCTTGGTTCACTATATTTTCAGAGATATGTTCCGAGGAAGTTAGAGCTTTTGTAGGCCCCAGAATTCAATTTCAAACAAGTGACATAGGGAAAATATTCATAAATTTCTCTTTGCGCATCAGATTTGAATTTTGTGAAACGTGATTGAAATTGCACAAACTTTAGTTTGCTTTGTATCATTTTCAGAGCTAAAGGTTGAAACAGTGACATGTGGCATTCCATACAAGGTCACTCTATTGAATTAGTCTGTAATCAAGTCATCATGGGATATTGGGAATACATATTCCTTGAAGACTCCAATCTCAGTCTGACTTGTAGGGTTGTAAAGAGGAATTAGAGGGCTTGGAGATCTGACATTATAGAGCTTCAATAGACTCTATATCGAGCTCCTATAAACCAAGACAAATGTGTGTATTGTTTAAAAATTTGCATAAGTTTTGCTTTAAAAATCGGTTTGAAGTCATTCAAGGGGCATAGTGAAGCATAGATATCCTTGTTTGATTCCAAAATGGATCATAGAAAGAAAATGGAAACACCTAGTAGGAAACCAAAAAACTCTACTATGATGCATGAAGATGTGGAAGAAATGCAACATGATATATCAAAATTACGAGATCAAGCGCAACAAATTTCGCTCTCGAAAAGAGTAACCAAAAGTGAAATGGAAGCTAAGATTGATGGTTAGAAAAATGGTTTAAAATTATGCATGGAATGTTTGAAGGATGGATTAAATGAAGACATGGAAGGTTTTAAAGATGGATTAAAAGTGGACATGGAAACTAAGATGGAAGGTTTGAAAAAGTTGCTACAAGAAAAGCTTCCTAATGGTGAAAAGGTACTAGATGAAACTAATGATGAGAACAAAAGGAATGTTAATCATGATTTTAGAGACTCTAAATTTTTATTTAATAACCACCATATTACAAATATCTATATGAGGAAGTTTGATGGCAAGGGTTTGGTAACATCGATACTACCGATGGAGCAATCTTTTGATCTCCATAATGTGCAACACACACAAAAGGCACACATTACATATTTATATTTAGAAACCAATAACTTTGTATGGTATCAATGGCTTTATTCCCTTAAACCACTTGCCACTTGGTCAATTTTTATGGAAGAAATGATGGCGCATTATGAGGATACAAAGAACAACGCCTTCTTTAGCCAACTGATAAATCTCAAAAAAAAGGGTTGAATGGCGGAGCACATTGAGGACTTCTAACATGAGGTTTGCCTTTAGGAACCTAATTCATTGGAGAAGACATTTAGAGTGGTAAGAAATTTTGGAGGAAAAACCATGGAAACAAGGAATTCTACCACTCATAACTATAAATATGGAAGTGTTGTTGCTCCTATCCTTCCACAACCTACAAAGTTGACACCACAAAAATTGGAAGAAAAAAAGAGAAAAATGGATTTGTTACAGTTGTGATATCAAATACACTAAAGGTCATAAGTGTGCTGAGAAGAAATTATTTTACATAGATTGTGAAGAGGAGGAATAAAATCAATAAGAAACATCAAAAGAAGAGGATATACACCAGGAACCAACCACAAAGAAAGAAGAAATGAATCCGATCATAGCTTGTAATTCATTTTCATAAATTACCACTCCTCAAACTCTGAAGATATAAGGAAATATCAAGAAGAAAAAGGTATTAGTGTTGATTTATTCAGGTAGTACCCATAACTTTATTCATTGTAAGATAGCCAAGGAATTCAATTGCTTCCTATATCTAGCACCAGAGTGTCAAGTGATGGTTGCAAATGGAGGAAATATAGATTTCTCTCGATAGTGCCATAATATCAAGATAATCACGGGGGAATATGTATTGAATAGTCCAATGCTTTCCATTCCAATGGGTGGTGTTGATGTTGTACTAGGAGTCCAATGGTTACAATCTTTGGGGACTATAGCTTTTAATTTTCAAGAAATTTTCATGAAATCTTTTTGGGAAGGAAATGAAGTTGAATTAAGTGGTATTTTAGGTAAACAAAGAAATATAATCAACCATTATGGCATGTCAAAGATTCTAAATAAATCACAACAGAGCATAATTGCACAATTATGCTCACTAGAAGTTCAGACATCGAAATCATCTATTTCTCTAGATCTCCAAAAAGCCTTGGATAATCATTCCAAGGTATTTGAGACTCCCAAATGCATCCCACCTATTTGTGATCATGATCATGCTATTCATTTTATTCCAGGAAGTGTTCCTCCAAACATCAAGTCTTACAAATATCCCTATGCCCAAAAGAATGAAATTGAATATATTGTTGCATAAATGCTAGAGGTTGGTATAACTCAACCTAGTCAAAGTTCTTTCTTTGCTCTTGTAATATTGGTGCATAAGAAGGATGGATAATGATTTATGTGTCTAGATTATAGGGAGATAAAAAAGGTCAGTATTAAAGATAAATTTCCCATTCCTGTCATTGATGAATTTTTGTCCGAATTAAATGGAGCCATTTACGTCACCATGATGGATCTTCGTTCGGGATATCATCAAATTAGAATGAACACTGAAGACATTAACAAAAAAACATTTAAGGCTCATGAAAGTCATTATGAATTTTTGGTCATGCCCTTTGGCCTTACTAATGTACCTTCCACATTTCAAGGTTTGATGAATTCCACTTTCAAACCCTTCCTTAGAAAATTTGTTTTTATCACAAAAAATTGATCATCTAGCCATAGTTTACTACATGGGTCAAAGTACACCTTGTAGGGCTAATTTTTCCAGAGTAAAATTCTTTTATTGTGAGAAATTACTTAATAAACCACACTTGTTAAGCAATTTATAATTAAACCCATTAAGAATAATTAAGTAAATCAATATTTATCTAATTATCTTCTATGAATAATTAATTAAACCATTGTTTAATTAATATTCCTTGTCACATTTGATCCAATTATGAAAAATAAATAGATAAATCATTATTTATATTATTTTTTCTCTATGAATAATTAATTAATCACTAATTAATTATTATTCCTTATCAAGTTTGACTAAATCTGTCAGGAATAATTAAATAAATCATTATCTGTTGAGATGATAAATAAATCATTTATTTATTTATTATTTCTAAATAAAAGTTTTAATACTTTTTCCCTCTAACCAAATATAATAAAATATTCCAAATGGTTATTTCTAGAATGGGGTTAATAATATTCTATTAGTGCTCATTATTCGAGGATAACCTAATATTTTTTTTATAAATAGAAGGGTTTTTCATTCATTATTCACTTTCGATTATTTTCATTGTTGCACTCATTGTTGTAACTCTGATCATTTTCACTATTGCACACCATTTATCTTTTCCATTTGAGTTCTCATTGAGCTCAAACAATTTTATTTGTTGGGTTTACACATTATAGAGGAGAGAGACTCTACACAAGCTAAAGACATTTGAGGATAGCCAAGAACCCATCCCATAGAGGGGGACTAGTAATATTATTTGTTCCCTTGATAGGTGTTGTTTAGTAAAATATATTCTTTATATATCTCGTTTCCATTCGATTATTGGAGCTACTTGTTCTTATTTTACTCTTCCATTTTGTTGTTTAACTATGATTCTGCAATATATGAGGGATTTGGAAGGTTTTGCTTCTATCATTTGTTGTATATCTACAACGTTTAGTAGCCATTTTCATTGTTTGAGTTGTTTCTCATCCACAGCCTAAAGTGGTTTCTTTTCCTACACATTCAAGAAGAAAACACAATAACAATTTGACTACTCCAATGCGTTTTTAATTCTGATCCAAAAACCTGGGTGACCTTTAGTTTTCACCTTAGATTTTTGCTTTTTCAATCTCTTAATGTTTTTTACTAGCTTTCTAACACTAGATGAGTCAAATTTCTAACTTCCACAAGTTTTTGGTCTTTTCCACAGGTCATAGGAACCAGTTGTGACAGAGATGGAAAATTTTTCCGAACTTGCTGACCGAGAATTAAGGAGCATAAATTGCACTTTTCTTCCCCAAAAGTATGATCTAGAGATATAGAGTGCACTTTCTGGCCCAAAAAGTGCGATATCCCAGGAATCAGGTCAATACCTGCGATTTTAAGTTTTCTCAGATTTTTCTGATCTGTTTTGGGGATTTCCCAAGAGCTTCTTACTAGGTTGGTTGACCACTATCCCACCCCAATTAGGCCTTGATCTACTGTGTTTTTCTTGTCGAAGTGGAATTTAGCCTTGTTTGGGCTTTTAGTACTCTTCCACCTTTATAGGAGGAGTTTAGCTTAGTAAGAAGTTTGAGTTTTTGCAGAGCTTTTAGTCATATTTTCCAGATCTGTACCTTCCTATTTCAGATTCTCAAAGATAGGTTGTTTCCATCCAAAGTTTCATCTTAAACCTTGTTTGGTCATTAGCCTTAGGGTCCCATCGGTCGACCTAGGTTTCACACCCATCTCCCTATCTTTTGGCAGTGATTCCCCCCTGTTTTTTGTTGTTACTGCACCACTTTCCAGCAACATAGTGAAATTTGATCCCAGTGACATCGATGCTTAGGAATATTTGCCATTTTTGTTTGTTTTTAGTTGATTTCGCCACCACCTAGCACAATGTTGGCAAACCTAGTTTGGGTGAGGTTTAGCAAGTTGATTTGGTATTCATTTTCTGTTTTTAATTTCATTTTATTTGAACAATCATTTTCTTTTTTCAAACACGATCTTGACTTAATTAATAAGCACACTTACACACACAACCACACCTTAAGCGAAGAGCACTTGGTTCACGCTGATAAGCCAAGACTTAAATTAATTAATTTATCTCCCTACAGAGAGAAAAAAACATCTTGTTGATCTCCCTTCACCATTTCCGTGTCACTTGTGTCTTATAACCATTTCGCCACTAAGGAATTTGTCATGGAGACACTTAGGCCTTCATCCCCAGTTTCCTCCTGGGCATATTACTCCTTTGCACAGGGTTCAATTTCATAGTCCCCCAAGTTCCCATACCAACTCTTCTTCTGCTTCATCTGATTCCTCATCTAATTCTGAGCCTCCTTCACCTCATACCGTCGTCATGTCAGGACCCACTGTGATCCAAGCCTGGGTATGATGAAGGAGCCTTCCAAGACCTTTTATTCTCGTGATGTGTTAAATTACATTTTTAAAAGAACATAAATGAATACATATGCATGTTATAAAGAAGAGGAACATGATAATCATCAACACATGAAGACATAAGTCATTGATAACAGAGTTCGTCCAGGAGGGACAATGTCTCTAGGCCTCAGTGTCAATATGGTGTAGGCCGCTACATTAAGTGTTATCAATAGTCATGATGTACATAGAGGTCATGTCGTTATCATACAAGGAAAATTCCCTCATGCAAGAGTGGCTCTAAAAGATGTTCTACTACAGGAACTCTCAATCAAAAAGATTCCTATCAGTATGACACAAACTCATGCATGATGATCATCCCGCCAACATGGCACAAAAGGGATCTCAATGCAAACATGCATGACGACAACATGAGTATCCCATCAACATACAACAAAGGGATCTCAAAACACAACATGATGAATCATGAAAACAAGTACATCACACAGATGATTATGTATCACATCAATCAAGAATCATGAAAACGAGTAAGAAACAAGATCCCGCATCAAGCATCAAACAGGGATCTATGCAACACAAGGCATAGCAAAAGAAGTACATGAACACATAACATATACCTCATATCCAGGGGCCATCTGAAGAAGAGGATGTGAAACTATTGAAGCTATTTGGATCATCTTTCTCATGGCATCGAATTACATGGAAATGATTGCTCACACATGAACGCCGGCACCTGCATTCCACTTAGAAAAGCGGCTAGAAAATAAAATGAGCAATTGAAGAATCTGAATGCACCATCAGGTTTGTGGCATCGAATAGTGCAAAATTGACTGTCAAATTTCTGAATAATGAGAAATTGAGAATCTGGGGCTCAAGGAATCTTTTAGATTCCCCCTAAATTCCTCAAAATTATACTCCATGGGTGAACTAGAAATATGCAACTAAAAAGGTGAATCTGACCTCGCCATTGTGATCCCTATGGAAAACTGTGAAAAATGACTATAAACTTGAATATATTCCGACATGGAGAAAAATTACCTCCTCGGGAAAATTTCAAGGATCATGATTCCACTCCCTATTTCTACAGCAGTCATGTTTCCACCTACATTGGTTTTCGTGCACACTCATGGCCTCCTCCATCTCCCCGTATTGTTCAAATGAAAGTTCATTTAAGGTTTGGAGGGCAGATTACCCAATGAAATGGTTGGGCGCAACGGTTAATTTAAGTGGTTTGTTGAGGAGGGGTCAAGTGGTCAAATCGCGCCCCTCCTTTTTTATACATTATTTTTTTTTAAAACAACAAATGTTATTGTTGGGGGTCGGGTCCGCATTGGGCGGCCCGCCCCCATAACCTTTTTATCCAAAAACCTGGCATGCATTAAATGGTATGAGGCACCGCATTAAGTGGAGGTTGTTTGGTAAGTCCGTATCATGGGTCAACGTGGTTCATGGTGTGAAGTTTTTTGGTGAGGGTGCCCGGGAGGTGGGCTAGCCACACCAACCGGGTAGGTTCAAGCCTCGCCACCCTCGGTCTATGTGGGTGTTATGGTTTTGGGTGTGGTCCAGGTCCACTGGAGTTAGGCTGCGCCCACCCCATATATATTATGTAAACTATGGGGTGTGGTTGGATTGGAGGGGTCATGGTCATTGGTCCTTTTAATTAAAGTTGTTTTTTTTCTTATATGGTTGTTAGGGGTGGTAGGGGTGGTGGCTTGCCACCACATTCATATTATATATATTTTTTTAATTTTTATATAAAAAAATAGGGCCCTTTTAAAATTTGTCTAACATAAGGGTTATTAGACAAATTAAAGAGGCAACAATTTCGTCCGCTTCAGGAGCTAGATTCCATTCTCAGGACTCGGTCAATTCGTAGGATACTTAAACCTAGCCCACTGCCCAACTTTGACTAGAACTTTGACTGGCTTATTCTCCCTCATACGAGCTCGGATTGATGAATGATTCCTACCGCCACAATCAGGATGACGAGATCTATGCTTTGTTCCTGGTTCAAAAACATTCTGATCACTTTGATTTTCAAGTTTTCATAAGCCCTCTTTGTCCTGTGTGTGTCTCTGGAGCCACCTAGTTTAGTCCTCCCCACTGAGGAGGTTTTGGTCCTCCAAAAGGATGAAAAACAATCTGCAACTTTTCTGTACCTTGTCTGCATCACAAACGTCTTGAAAGGCCTCACTTCCATCTCCTTCATCTTTGTTCTTCGGAGCCTTAAGCGATGAGCCGCCACCTGCAACCATTGCAACCTATAGTACATTGTTTTTCAAATTACATGCTTGACTTTCATGACCAACTAATGACCCAAGCATCCCACACTTGCCACAAGTTTATAACACATACTCAATGGTCAAGTTTACATCAGGATGGACACAATACTCCAGCTTAAAAACCAAGGCCAACATATCATTATTGCTTCAACAAGTGATGGAAAGAACATCATCACTGCAACACACGATTTACGGCCAAACACTATTTTTGCTTTTGACAAGTGATGGAAGCACAACATCACTTTTACAGTTTATCATGCAAGTCAAAATAAGACCAGACATCATTGTTGTTGAACAAGTGATGGAGAACACATCATCACTTTTACATTTTGAAATGTAACAAATGATTTACAAAAGCACGACGATGAAATGCTAACATATCTAGAAACCATTTTTCACTTATAAGTGTGAATGGGTCGCCAACTTGTGGTAGTTTTTCCTGTCGAACAATTGCTTCATCTGGTTCATGCACTGACACTTTGTCTTTAACGTGTTGTTCTGGATGGAGCCTCCAACAAGTGGCTCTTGAATGGCCACTTCTATCACAATGACTGAAATACATCTTCTTCCTCGAGATCTTCTTAACATGTTTTTTTACCTGTTGTTGAGAGGGTCTTTCATGCCTCATTCTTTTGTGTGCTACCATTATTTTCCAACACTTAGAAAATGTATGGTTATGTAATCCACAAAAGGTACATGTTTTTCGATGCCATGTTTTACATTCATCTTTAAAAACATAATTATCATCGAAATGAACATTCAAATATTGAAACTGATTATACCTTTCCTTGCCATCTTTGGTGCAAGTATGGCGATGAGAGCTTACCTTACCTCTTTCCCTGCAATGGAAACTTCCATGGGATGATGGGGATGTTTTCACATCATTCCCTTTCCTCAACAATTTCGATGATGTCTCAAAAGAATTTGACACCTTCGATCATTCTCTCTCGGTGTATCTCAAGCCTGCAAATTGAGGTATTTGCACAACCTCCAATGGTTGAGTTATGCCTTGATTATTAACACCAAGTTTTTCTTTCTCATCATGCCCCGTCCATGTAAGGAGCCTCAATTTTGTCCTTGTAATTGGGATCTCCACATCTCCAACAGAAATCATACTTTGTGAAGATGAAACCGAAAGGAAATCAACATCTTTTACCTCCTCTGTCGATTTGGAAATAACTGATGAGGGATTCTCATAATCTGTTGTTGGTGGTTCACTAACTGTCATGGCGCATTCCCAACTTCCTTTCTGACATATCCAAGTCCTATCTAATGGGGTAATTCTTCTACCTTGATGGGGTTGATAATGCCTTGGCCATTAACGCCCAAGCCTTTTCCTTCGTACCCCATTTTCTTCAACAGTTTGGAGCCAATTCCTTTGGTATGATTTTCAAAAACAGTGAAATCATCATCACAAAATATACATGAAGACGGAGAACTACTTTTTACCTCACATGGCTCACACTGCAACTTTTCCAAAGCCTATTCCTTTTCTTGCAGTTGTCGTAGCAAACTTTGTTTTTCCTCTTTCTCTTCATGTAAATGCATCTTCAATTCGACAGTCTCTGTTTGAATGTTTTGGTTATTGTGCTTCAGTTCTTCCAGGGCCTCTTCCATGGCTTGCAACTGAAGCTACAATCACTCCTTTTCCTCTGTCTCTTTCTATAGAGTTTCATACATCATTTCCACCATTTTTGAAATTTTGAGCATGGTCTCGTACATCGCTTTTTCATCCTCTGTCTCTGCACATTCCATTGTTCACGCTTGCAATTCATGTCAACATAAAGACTGCTCTGATACCACTTAATCCAGGTCCAGGTGTGATGAAGGGCCCTTCCAAAACCTTTTACATTCATGATGTGTTAAATTTCATTTTTAAAAGAATGTAAAGTAATACATCTGCATGCTGTAAAGAAGAGGAACATGACAATGATCAACACATGAAAACATAAGCTGTTGATAACGGAGTTCGTTCGGGAGAGACTACATCTCCAGGCCCTGGTGTCAAGATGGTGTAGGCTGCTGAATTAAGTGTTGTCAATAGTGATGATGTACATAGATGTGATGTCATTATCATACAAGGAAAATGCCCTCACACAGGAGTGGCTCTAAGAGATGTTCTGCTATAGGAACTCTTAGTCAAAAAGATTCCTATCAATATGACACAAACTCATGCATGATGAGCATCCCGCTAACATGATATAAAATGGATCTCAATGCAAACATGCATGACGACAACATGAGTATCCCATCAACATACAACAAAGGGATCTCTAAACAGAACATGACGAATCATGACAACAAGTACATCAGACAGATGATTGTGTATCACATCAAGTACGAATCATGAAAACGAGTAAGAAACAAGATCCCACATGAAGCATTAAATAGGGATTTGTGTAGCACAATGCATAGCAAAAGAAGTACATGAACACACTACTTATACCTCACATCCAGGGGCCATCTGAAGAAGAGGATGTCAAACTATTGAAGGTGTTCGGACAATCGATCTCACGGCAATGAATCACATGGAAATCATTGCTCGCACATGAATGTTGGAACCTACACTCCACCTAGAAAAGTGGCTAGAAAATAAAATGAGAAATTGAAATTTCTGAATGCACCATTAGATTTGTGGCGCCGAATAGTGCAGAATCAACTGTCAAATTTATGAATTTTGAGTAATTGAGAATCTGGGGCTCAAGGAATCTTTTAGATTCACCCTAGATTCCTCAAGATTTTGCTCCATGGGTGAACTGGAAATCTGCAACTCAAAATGTGAATCCGACCTCACCATTGCAATCCCTATGGAAAACCATGAAAAATGACTATAAACTTGACTTTATTCCGACATGGAGAAAAATGACCTCCTCAGGAAACTTTCAAGGATCATGGTTCTGCTCCCTATTTCTACAGCAGTCATGGTTCCACCTGCATAAATTTGTGTGCGTGCTCCTGGCCTCCTCCATCTCCCTGCACTGTCTAAATGAAAGTTCATTTAAGGTTTGGAGGGCAGATTACCCAATAAAATGGTTGGGTGCAATGGTTAAGTTAAGTGGTTTGTTGAGGAGGGGTTGGGTGGTCAAACCCCGCCCCTCCTTTTTTATACATTATTGTCTTTTTTTAAAAGAAAAAAAGTTATTGTTGGTGGTCGAGTCTGCATTGGGTGGCTCCCCCCCATAAGATCTGTATCCAAAAACCTGGCGTGCACAAAATGGTATGAGGCACGACATTAAGTGGAGGCTATTTGGTAAGTCTGTATCATGGGTCAACGTGGTTCATGGTGTGAGGTTTGTTAGTGAGGATGCCCAGCAGGTAGGCCTACTACACCAGCCGGGTGGGTTCGAGCCCCGCCACCCTCGGTCTATGTGGGTGTTATGGTTTTGGGTGTGGGCCGGGTCCATCGAAGGTGGCCCGCGCCCACCCCATATATATTATGTAAACTATGCGGTGCGGTTGGACCAGCGGGGTCATGGTCGTCAATCTTTTTAATAAAAATTGTTTTTTTTATATGGTTGTTGGGGGTGGCATGGGTGGTGGCCCGCCACCACATTCATATTATATATATATTTTCTTTAAATTTTTATATAAAAAAATAGGGCCTTTTTAAAAAATTTCTAACATAAGGGTTATAAGACAAATTAAAGAGGAAACAATTTCACCCGCTTCGGGAGCCAGATTCCACGCTCGGGATTCAATCAATTTGTAGGATACTTAAACTTGGTCCACAGCCCAACTTTGACCAGAACTTTGACTGGCTCGTTCTCCCTCATACGAGCTCGGATTGATGAACCGTTCACACCGTCGCGATCCAGACGACAAGATATACACTCTAGTGCTGGTTAAAAAACATTCTGATCACTTTGATTATCAAGTTTTCATAAGCCCTCTTTGTCCTATGTGTGTCTCTGGAGCCACCTGGATCACAGTGTAGGTGTAGGAACCCAACATAGTGTTGGCTCTGGTTCTACCCCAGTGGTCGCATCTAGCGAAAGCATCTCAGGAACCATTCTGGCAGCTCCCATGATACCTTTCATGGCTGGGTTAAGCCTCCTAGATTTTAGCTAGTTGATTAATGACCCTATACACCACGATGTTGGTTGCCCATCTATGTCGACTAAGCTTCCCTCCAACATTCCCAAGTTTGAGGGTGATCCTAAAGAGGACCCCACTAGTCACATCTTCTCTTTCCATATGTGGTGTTCATCCAATTCCATCACCAACGATTCCATTCTTCTTCAAATGCTCCAATGCACACTGACTAGAGATGTTGCAAAGTAGTATGTAAACCAGCCCGCCACCTCTCATTCCATTTTTGTGATGCTTGCTAAAGCATTCCTATCATATTTTCAGTTACCTCTCTGATACGACATTGGTACAGAGCTCTCGACCGGATTCTATTATTCCTCTACCACTTGTCTTTCCGATCATGTCCAGGAATGGCATAGAACGAGGCGAATGTGTCGTGCTCCACCCTTCGAATACCGTGTCTACATCGATTGGTTCCTTAGGAATCTTTTATCACCTATTTCCAAAGATTTTGCATCTCATTTACCTCACACAGAGGAAGAGGCTCTCCAGAATTCTCTGAGATATGATTTGATTTATGTTCAATGTGATTATGTCTATATCATTATACCAGACCTTCCCCATCGTAATGGTGCCAATGCACTGGGAGCATCTCACACCACCGACGGTATCATTGGATCTATTTCACATCATTTTCTATATACTCAACAGAGTTATGGCTATCCACAAGGGGCACCAGTTCCTCTAACGCTTATCCCCCTCCTTCTAGCAATGTGTATTAAGAACAAAGCACATATTATGCATTTAACCAACCACATTAATAGATTTCAGGGCCAGCTAGTGCCCAACTTGTCTACTAGACCAATTTCCCTTCACCATATTATACCAATGAATCGACAACCGCTCCATCCCATCAAGAATTACCATTGTAGCCTCCCATGCATCCTCAGCCCTAGTAGCCACCACCCCCCTCAGAGTCAAGTGCTTGTACAGTAGAGCGTGACCAATCCCCCAAATTTGGACAAAAGAATAAGGGGAAAGGTAATAAGGGTAGCGAGGGTAACCAAGGTAATCAACCTAATGAACCCTAGGGGAACTAGCCTAACACCAACAACCAACAATAGGGCGACCAGCCCAAGAAAAACAAGGTTATTTGTATGAAAAAGCCTAGTGCATGTTGTGGTGTACATGGCCATTATGCTCATGGGTGTCCCCTTTTACCCAAAATGTGCCAAATGTGGGAAGCCCAAGTAGCTTCTGGAGGTAAACTACGCATACAACAACCGCCTCAGAATCCTGCACTATCTCAACTGGTCATGCTCACAAATCCTTTTCCTCAGCAAGGATTTGTTGCTTCTCAACCTCAGCAAGGTCAAGAACCCACCTTCCCTAACCTTGTAGTATTGGGGACTACCAGACCCTCATGATGAATTCTAAAGAGATTAATACCTATGATATAAACTTGCAAACTCGGTCGCATCAATACGACAAGCCATCGACTTCGTTCACCACTGAGTCCAAAACCAAAGCATCTACTAAGCCTCTTATGACACCAAATAGTCTGCTTTAGATCCGTCAACCTAAAGTTGAGTCAATTCCTAAGATCCCCAAGGGACCATTACGCTGTAACGCGGCTTCTAGCTGAGTTGCCCATATGTACAGTATAGTAGACAAATTGAAACAATCACCTACTGCCATCTCGATGCTGGAATACCTCTAGTAATGCTGATCTCAAAAGAAATCTCTACTAACTACTTTGGGTGCAGAAGATCCTTCGGATGATCATTTGATTGTCTTTCTTATTGATAGGTTAGAACATCCTCCATTACCTCCATATGTTTCGTTCCATATACTAGTCTGAATTTGTAATTCCATCATCTCCCAATGCATTATTGGAAAGGGCACATCCACCTACATGATGGCCGCTACTATTTGGAAGCAACTCAAGTCATCTGAGCTGTCCCCATCTACCATCACTTTGTGTGCTTGGGATGGTCATTCCTCCCAGGCTCTCGGCATGTATCACAATTGTCCAGTGACTCTTGCGGGTAAGACTGTTCATATCGACATTGAGGTTATTGATGACCCTATCGATTACAATATTATTTTGCAGGCGTCATATCTGCGGCTTTCTACAAGATGTGCTTCCCCCACGAAGGGAAGATCATCACCATCGATCAGTTCAAATACTACGGGCCATCATCCTTGACCTTCCCTGAGTCCATTATCTTTTCGATGTCTGAAAAATAGTCCTCTACCCTTCTCACTAGTGTCTCACCCAGAGTCTACAAAGATTCCTCATTATTAGTTGCCTTCCTTGGTCCTCCCCCTCCTATCTCCGAGCCTATCTCTTTGAGTTTTTTCATGTTACAAGTGTCATAGGCTGCTCAAAAGCAGTCTAGTACATATGATGCCCAACCAACTCATTAGCACACCATGGTTACCATCTCGAACGAGCCATCTGGATCCACCCCCTCGAACCTCCTCATTCTGTGGGTGCCTCCTCTTTGTTCCCAGTAAGACCTGTTCCTGTAGGTCTCAACCATCCAGGAGCTATTTCGCTAGGACATTACCCTGCAGGCTAGATACCTTTCATGTTTCCTCCTCTGGGAATCTTTTATTTCCCTTTCATGGCTTCGTTGGTCCTCCCTAACATGACTTTGGGGATTCGAGTGTGGTACTTTGACCCCCTTGCAAACACTCAACCTGGTCAGCTAAGACCATATCATGATTTGACCCTAGTTTAACCAGTCCCTACAACTCCTATCATAGCTCAGTTGCACCGCCACCTCAAGAGGAACCTACTCCTATTGCAAAAGCATCTGGAAAGGGGTGAAAAATCCAAGAAGAAGGAACCTGAGGACAAGGCTCCACAAGCATCTCCAACCCCTAAAGCTCCCAAGCCGACACCTTCATGCGCTTTGTGTGACATTGTTGGGCATGCCACCAATAACTATCCATAACTTCCCAGTCTCAAACCTTTGCTTCATGAAGTGTTCCCTGAGTCAACTATCCCTAAGGTCCAAATTACCTTACTGATACCAACAAAGAAACTCAAAACGTTGCCACAAATCACCCTTCTGGCTTGTGCAATAATTATGGTCACTATTCCCATTTCTTCCCTTGTTTAGACAAATTTTGTGATTGCCTTCATGCACTTTGTGAATACGATGCCACTCACAGTGGATCATCTACTCCTCTACCTATGGATTTTGGTACCACTAGTGTACCTGAATAGGGGGACTCTATTCCTACCATCCTAATCCCTCCCCCTGATGTCGAGATGATGGACTCCACAGTCCATATCCTTTACCTGTCATTGTCCTTTAGTTCCTCACAGACAAACCTTTCTAGTTTCTACGTGCGCCTCTATCGAACCTCCTTCGTCAGAAACCTAGGTCTCAACATCGGTAGATTTTCCATTTACTAGCTCGTCGTCTACGATTCTAGATGATGTGTCCTCTGAGGTCCAACTCACAGATTTCAGCCAGAAACATGTGAGCTCATAGGTTTATGACCATTTCCTATGAGCCAGATCACACTTCAATCCCAAAAAAGTGTGATCTGATCGTGAGGAGCAGTAGGGCTCTCCTAGGGAGCTGTGGGGCATTAAAATCAGGAAATAAACCATTGAAACTAAAGGTATAAGTAAGGCCACCTACTTGAAAGTTGTTGATCTTGATTTCAATGGTCGATTTGTTCACTACAATCTCCATAAGTTTTAGGGCTTTTTCCTCCTCTCGAAATTCACCATAGCTCACTTAGAAAATGAAATCAAATTGGTCGGAAAACGTATTTTAAAGAAAAACCCATAGTTTTTCTGTCACCCATTGCGATCAAACCGTAGCTTAGTTTGATGAACTATCAATACCATTGGAAAGATATCATTGAGTACTATAATGGGGCTTTCTTAGTTTTTGTTTATTTGACACTTCACCAAGAAGCCATTTTTCAAACAAGGGTCACTTTGTCACCTATCAAAATCGAATTTATTCATAAGCGACACTTGTACTTTGGGATCCATCTTCCCTTGGAACTTGTCATCTCAAGTGTTGATTTTCATCATGAGAAACCATTATTTGATCATTTTTTCATGGTCCCCACTAGGCCTATTACGTTCAGTAGCATCATCGAGTCACCCTTGTTCAAACCATCTGCGATGAGTCACCCTTGCATCCATGGAGTCTGTTTTGTATCCCATTATATCATGTCATAGTATTTCATCCATATTTGCATAGCGTTCATCCTGTGTTTCCATTTTTTTCCTCGAGTCATACTATGCCTCATTCCCTTTAGAGTCGAGTAAGTCACTACTAGGTCAACCATGCATTTTATGCTCTGATAAGGGAAGTCGTATGTTTGTCCCTCAATGCCATATTTTCCATTGCCCTTCATGTCATTCCATTAGTCACATTACTAGTTTCCCTCATGCCTTAGTTGAGGATACTCATTTCCTCACCTATGGCAGACCCTATTTTGTCGACATCAACACATCTATTATAGAAGAATGACCCAGAGGGTGGTGTATCTTGGTTCTATATTCCACACTCGTTCGGTGCCTTGGATCAAGCAAAGGGAATCATCATTTCCCTTTGACTTGGTTGTTTCATGCTCATGATTCATACACTATATGGTCCAGTGATGCAAAAAATTGTACTAGTGATTCTCGGGTGTGTGTGAGATGCTTCAGACCTCATGAGGGGGTGGCCCTTCAGGTAGTACCCCACATGCCTAGATGACTACGTATTATGCTGCAACCTCATATGTAGTTTCCCAAATTTTATGGGTTTGGTTCCTGCTGCTTGCAGCATTCACAGCATGCATGTCTCCTTCAGATGATCCATTCAGTTTTGTAGATCCATTCCATGTCCAGCAGGGATTCTTCTATTGTTCTACCCTCCCTCCCACCCATTTTCCAAGGGAAGGGCCATTATATCTCATGTACTTAGATGTTATTATATTCAGTCCTCGCTCATGTTTTTTCTAGGTGCATTATGTATATGGGACACATTGTATTATTTTCTGGCTGAGTTATGCCAGCATGTCATGTACCATTCAGCATGTATTTTATTGCTTAGTTTCATTTTTTTGGCACATCATTATTTTTGTACTAAGTTATCTCAGTGGGTATAGGTATGACTCCCCTGTCTCACTGAGATTTGGTACCACAACATAAAAGGAGACTTGCATTGGTCTTGCCCCCTATGTCCCTATCCTCTTTTGCTTTAGCTCTAATGGTCTCTCTTTCTCTCTCTCTCTCTTTGACTCCACTTCGTTGTTTAGTGACTGTGTCCTTACAATGTACATCAGTCATACATTTTTCTCCTAACACTGGTACGTTAGGGGGCAATCGATTATCACAAAAAAATGATCATCTAGCCATAATTTACTAGATGGGTCGAAGTACACCATGTAGGCCCAATTTTACTAGAGTAAAATTTCTTTCACTGTGAGAAATTACTTAGTAAACCACATTTGCTAAGAAATTTATAATTAAACCCATGAAGAATAATTAAGTAAATCACAATTTTTTTAACTATCTTCTGGAATAATTAATTAAACCATTGTTTAATTAATATTCCTTGTCACATTTGACCTAGTTATGAGAAATAAATAGATAAATCATTAATTATCTTATTTTTTCTCTACGAATAATTAATTAATCACTAAGTACTTATTATCCCTTGTCAAGTTTGACTCAATCCCTCAAGAATAATTAAATAAATCATTATTTTTTTATTATTCCTTAACCATATTTCTTGAGATGATAAATAAATCATTTATTTATTTATTATTTCGAAATAAAAGTTTAAATACTTTTTCCCTCTAACCAAATATAATAAAATATTCTAAATGGCTATTTCTAGAATGGGGTTAATAATATTTTATTATTTCTCATTATTCGAGGATAACCTAATATTTTTTTATAAATAGAATGGTTTTCCATTCATTATTCACTTTCGATTATTTTCACTGTTGCACTCACTATTGTAACTCTGATCATTATCATTGTCGCACACCATTTTTCTTTTCCATTTGAGTTCTCATTGAGCTCAAAAAATAATATTTGTTGGGTTTACACATTATAGAGGAGAGAGACTCTACACAAGCTAAAGACATTTTAGGATAGACAAGAACCCATCCCATAGAGGGGGGCTGGTAATATTATTTGTTCCCTTCATAGGTGTTGTTTAATAAAATATATTCTTTTATATATCTAGTTTCCATTGGATTATTGGAGCTACTTGCGCTTATCTTACTAATCCTTTTTGTTTTTTAACTATGTTGGAATATATCAGGGATTTGGAAGGTTTTGTTTCTATCATTTGTTGTAGATCTATAATGTTTAGGAACCATTGTCATTGTTTGGGTTGTTTTTCATCCACAACCTAAAGTGGTTTATTTTTGTACACATTCGGTAAGAAAACACAATAACATTTGTGTTAGTATTTTTTGATGATATACTAATCTACAAGTCTTCAAACGATCCTATTCAACATGTTGACAAGGTGCTCAAACTATTGGAGGAGAAACAATTATATTCAAAATATCCAAATGTTTCTTTGGACTACAAGATGTGGAATATTTGGGTCATATTGTGTCTCATGAGGGTGTCAATGTAAATCCTAACAGAATTAAAGCCATTAAGGGAGGGAAAATCCCCACAACCCTAAAGAAACTTCGAGGATTTCTTGAGTTGATAGGGTATTATCACAACTTTGTTATGAATTACAGAAGAATAGCAATACCTCTAACAACATTATGAAAGAAATGTTCATTTTCATGGACTCCAAAAGAAACTAAGGCCTTTGACCATCTTAAAGAGGAAATGTGCCAAGCATTAGTCTTAGCTACACAAGACTTCACAAATACCTTTATTATGGAATGTGATGCCTCAGGAAATGGAATTGGTGTTATTATAATTCAAGAAGGAAGATACATTTCATTTGAAAGTCATCCAATCAAGGGAAATTATTCACACAAACCTATTTATGAGAAGGAAATGTTGGCAATACTACATGCACTAAAGAAATTTTGACCTTACCTAATGGGAAGATACTTTAAGGTAAACATAGATCACTATAATCATAAATACTTTTTGGAACAAATATTATCTTTAGAAGAGTAGCATAAGTGGGTCACAAAGATGTTGGGTTATGACTTTGAAATCATCTACAAAAAAGGGAAGAAAAATGTTGTTATAGATGCAATCTCGAGAAAGGATGATGATGTGGAAGAATTTCTCTGTGCCATTTCTATTATCCAACCTGATTGGATAAATGAACCAAGGGATGAATGGAAGAATGACAAAGAGGTGTGGATACTTATTCAAAAGTTTCATAAATATCCCGATTCCCAGTATGTCTGGTACATTTATTTGGAAAAATGATTCATTATGGTAGAATAATTCTTATATCTCTTTAAGAATTCAAAACTCAAACAAAAGATTCTTTTGGAATTTCACACCTCCCCATTAGGAAGGCATTCGGTACTTTAAAAAACTTACCACAGGGTCAAGAAGATTTTTTTTTAGGATGGCCTTAATCTGACATTCATAAGTTTGTGACAGAATGTTTGGTTTTCCAAAAAAATAAAGTTGAGACAATTAAGACCCTAGGTCTATAACAACCTTTATCCATTCCAAGTCAACGTTGGGAGGAGGTCCCAATGGATTTTATCACAAGTTTACCCAAGTTTGAAGAAAAGAATGTCATAATGATGGTAGTCGATAGAATTACCAGGTATGCACGCTTTTTTTCATTATTTCATCCTTTTAAAGACAATACATTTGTTATTACATTTATGGAAATAATTCAAAAGCTACTTGGAGACCCAAAGATTATTGTAAGTGACAAAGATCCCAATTTCATTGGAAACTTTTGGATGGAATTATTTTCTTGTCTTGGTACTCAATTAGCTCATAGTTCATCTTATTATCCTCAATCTAACTAACAAACTAAGATAGTGAACAAATGTTTGGAAGGATATTTCTGTTTCTTTGTATATGATAAACAAACACAATGGGTCAAGTGGTTACCTTTGGTTGAATGGTGGTATAACACTTCCTTCCACACTGCAGAAAAAAAAATGACCCCATTTATGGCACTTTATGGATATCATCCACCATCCATCACATCATATTTAAGAGAAAATTAGAAGGTTAAAGAAGTGGAAGATCACATCGAGCATCAACAATAAGTTCTACAACTCGATAAACTCACTCTAGTGCATAATTGAATGAAACAATAGGAATACTTGTATCACAACGAAAGAAGTTTTGATGTAGGTGACTGGGTATTTTTAAGGTTACAACCATATGTACAAATTTCCCTCAAGAAAGATAATAAGGATAATAAATTATCACCTACGTACAATTTTCAAAAGGTTGGTACTATGGCATATAAATTGGAGCTACCTTCATCTTCCGAGTACACCCATTTTTCCATGTTTCATGCTTAAAGAAGGTGATCATTGACAAGCTTCAAGTTTAAATAGTATTGGAAAAACTTGATGAAGAAGGAAAAATCATATTGGAGCTAGAATAAGTCACGGAAAGAAAAACCCCTACAACTACAAAATTGATCAATTTCCGAGTATCTCATTAAGTGGAAGAACTTACCAGTTGAAGATTCCACATGGGAGGATGAGAATTTTATACAAAAGCGTCATGAACTAGTCAACTATTGAGGACAACAATTTTTTGAAGGAGAGGGGCATGTTAGTGTAAAGCTATAAAAAGGGTCTCTTTCACCTCTAATTACCTCACATTAGTATGTCAATCCGGGAACGTTTTGTTATTTCAAAGAGTGTTTCAGTCTGAGGCTATCATTTGCCAGAGTAATGTTTGTAGTATAGTGTTTAGAAATAAAAGAGTAAATGGATGTTTGTCTACAACTTAACTACTTTAAAATATTAAATCACACATTCAAAATACTAAGCAACTTATCAGTCAAGGGTTCGGTAGCATTAACCCATCCCTTTGGAAACTGATTGAAAAGGAACTCAGAGAACAGATCGTGGATCTGGGAGCTAGACTGTAAATGCCAATGCTAACTATAGCTTGAGATCGTTCTTCACACCAACATCAATAAATGGAATGGCAGATGAGAAATGGAACAGCAATTAAGAAATCAAACATCAAGTCTGCAATGGAACAACAAATCCGAAATGGAACAACAATTCTGAAATGGGACAACAGTTAAGAAATAGAACAACAACTAAGTCTCATTAGCAGTAACAATCTTAATCTATCAGATCAAATGCATTAATCGTAATCAAACGGAAACCTTTCACTCTTAAGGGCGAATCGAACAACACACACCAATGGAACAACACTGATTACTGATAAATTATGGAACAACGCTTGAAAACCATATACACACACAGCACACTTAAATAGTAATCTGATCCAAGTATCAATCTCAGTTAGAAACAATACGACTACGTTTCAAGATAGAACAACATTGTTCATAAATCCAACAATCGTAAAGAACATAACTCCCAAGATGAATTCTGTAATGTTAATGAACAGGTGCACAACACAAAAGATCTGTAATGGAATATTAACAGTATTCTGTCAAGACTAGCAATATTAGATCAACTCTTAAAAGAGCAATAATATGATGTAGACTCAATACAATTATTCTATCTGTAGAAGCCTTAATGAATTAAACATAACAGAGCATGTGATGTAAACTTATAAAACCCATTAGATTACCAAATAACATCGATAAGAAAACAACACATAAACCAAACATAATAATACAGGACCAAGTGTCCTCCGGGGCCGGGCCATTAGCCTCCAGGGGTACACCACTTGAAGTTATTCTAGACTGAGAGATGAATTAATAACCAAGTTTGTATTAATGCATAGAGCAGAATTACAATAAACTACTTCTTGACGAGACTCGATGATCAAAGTTTTGATCTTAAAAGAAATTACATAAAAGCATAACCGTATCTAACTGTCTCCCAAGCTAATAGTGCTTCGCCTTCTATAAGGGTGACGGCGGAGATATCTAAGTGCAAAAATAGATAAAAAAAGTGATCCCTGAGGATCAAGGATCCTGAGGGATTTGCCGAACCGTTAGTCCTCAGTCATTTCTTTTCTCTCCTGCGCCGAGATGATATCTCCACCTCCTTTTCCAGGCTGATTCGCTTTGATTTGCTTTACCTTGTTTGCATTTGGTCTCTCGTCAAAGGGACAACGGTTAACCCATCCTTGTCCTTTCCTTTGGAACGAAAACTTCTCATTTTTCCTCCTTCCTGCACAAGGAAATGTCAATTGTCAGCGTTTTCGTCTTGCATATTAATCTCACATATTTTATTATGATTCTTTATCATTTTCCTAGTTCATGATGCAAAAGGTTTGTAAGTTCTAATGAAAAGATACTGAAATAATCATCAAAAACAAACCTTCTTTAGTACTCCACATACCTCCCTGCTTACCCTATCTCATGCCCTCATGAAAACATTGTAGTTGACATGCAAGGTAGTGAGAGAATAGGCTGGAGATCGAATCTCATGTGGAGGCCTACAGCCATGATGAGTAACTAGGTAGTCAAAGAAATGGCCTGTCTGACCCTTGGGCATCTCATACAGGGCTTGGTATCCGGGTGCAGGTTGCCAAATAATTGGACTCCAGAACCTATATCCTAACCAGGATGGCCCTGACCTCAAAACAATTTTGCCATAGAGGTGCAAGCGGTTGGCAACTAATTTAAAATTTTCATACTTAAATGGTTCCCTAAGTTGGATATTCGAATTAGAGATTTAATACCAAAATTTAACTACATCAATGGCAAGGTATTTGATAGAGAAAAAGTATTCTAATCCCTACCGAATGAGTGCCTCATGCATGGGTCCTAATGCTTGAATTACACCTAGAGTCTTCATGAGGTTTCTATGTGCTCTCCACAACTATACTGGGTCCCTAGGCTCAGCCCTTACCCACAAATCTAAGTCGTTTTCTTGCCTTTGGAAAGTATTATAGGCTTTAAGCCATTTAATTTGATTAACCCCAAATGCGATGAACGCCTGCAATTGGACATCCCCAAAAAAAGGGCCAGGGTTCATCTCGGTCTCCTGGTCCAATACAAGGTTATGTAAATAGAACTCACATAGTAGTCTATGGAGTTTTACCCCGTAGTGCTTACAACAGTCTATAAAATCATTGACAGTGTTAATTTGTATAGGAGCACCTACTTTAACAGCCTTTATTTTTAGTTGCAAATATTGTTCCAGTAGAAACAAGGCATAATTCTTTGCAGGGGCTCTACATGCTAAGACGTCATTGTATAAAGAACACAAGGTATCCATCTGCTTGATAACGATATCTAACCTACGAGTTACCTTTGCGACTTTCTCTTGTTCCCTTCACCACCCTTCAAAAGCCTGGATTTCAGATAGATTGACCTTCCTAAGCTGCTGTTGTAGCTCTTCATACTTTTAGAGAGGGACCGTTTGCTCCCTAAGATTTTCTGCTTCTTGCTGAGCTTGCTCCAAACTCTTTTGTAGGGTTACTGTTTTTGGATCTTTTCTCCATGTGGCAGTGGAGGCTAGTAGTTTTAACTGAACTTTCCTATTGCGTTGCTTTGAGTTCCTAACTCTTATTACTCCCGAAAGTTGTGCCTCCATCTGAATTTCCTTATCACGGGTCATCATCTCATCCATTTCTATCTTAACCTGGATATCAGTCCATTGCCGTTCCTTTTATTTTGGAACAACAGTCTATTTCTCAGCATCAGTTGGAACAGTAGCCTAGTTTTTGACAGGGTTTTGAATAGTAGGATGGGTTCTGGTCCTCCGCCCCTTTGCCTTGAGGGGTTTTGCTGGAGTGGTCACATTTTTCATTCCCGAAGTTCTTTTTACCCTTTGCCTTGCTTTTAGAATCCTAATCTACTGGTGGAGTTGGACTATTATATTCAATAATCTCTACTGTTCCTTTCGTAGTTCTTTAATTTCCAAAATTTCCTTAGAAGGAACAACAGGCTATTCACTCGACCTGGACTATGACTAATTCCTAGGTTTTCCTTCTGGGGTGTTTCTTCACTATCCTGCTCTGGCTATTCCGGGGCAAGAACCCTAACTGGTTCTGTTATTTCTTGAGTGACCTCTCTTTCTGCCCCTGTTTCCTCCAGAATTTCTTCTGGTGTCTTCTAGTTAAGAACAGATTGTTCCTGTTCAATATCTCTTATCATCTTTTCATCATGAATAGGCAGATTCTCTTCTCCTGCCTCCTTTGCATGTGGTTCTTCAGGTTCATTTTCCTCCTGGGGTTTCATTTCGGCATGGGGGTCTGATGGACTGGAAGGTTGGCCATATTCGCCCATATTGGCCAAGACTTTGGCCAATTCGTCTTCTCCCACTGGGTCCCGCAATGGGCTACCTTCCTGCTGTTCCATTTCCTCCTCTTGCTTGGATTACTCAACTTCTTCTTCTTCGGTTTCAGTTTCATTTTCCCCTTCTTCTTTCGATTGTTCGGCCTCTTTTTCGTTTTCTTCTTCTTCTTCAGATTGCTCGATCTCTTCTTATTTTTCTTATTTCTCATCATCCTCTCCTTCTGGCCGTGAGGGTTGCTCATCTTTAATTTCTACCGGCTGGATAGTGCTTTCTTGGGGCTTCTCCAGCCTCCCTCGTAGCCGTGCTAGCCGGACTGATTTCCTGCGTTTTTCTGGTCGTTCGGGTGTACCAGTGGTATGTTTACACTTTGCCAATTCCCTGTGTTTTTCTGGATGCTCGGGTGTATTGGTGACATGTTTCCATTTTGCTAATTCCCTGCATTTTTCTAGACGCTCGAGTGTACTGTTGACATGTTTACGTTTTGGGAATGGTGCGGTCAATCCCCCATTTATCATAGCAATTAGCTCTTCCCAACTGCTCTGCTGCTAGGTGAAGCTATTGGTTGAAGGGAAAGTACCCCTAGAGTCCTTTGGGCTGAGACTCTACCAGACTGAAAATTGCTTATACAAAGAAACACACACACACAGCCATCTTTTTTACTTTTAAGCAAATTCTAATGTTTAGGGTACATACCTAAGGTCCTACGTCCGAGAAGACCGTTAGGGTGCAAACCCTTCTTGGAGTTCCCTTCTTCTTTCTCTGACCTGCAAGACAAACAAATCAAAGAACACAACAGTACATGTATAGAAGTTTATGTATAAATCATCTTTATGCTATAAAGTTAGTTATAAATAATCTTTAAGTAACTACTTTCATAAGAATTCACCACAAGAATCTCATAAGCATAAAGAAAGATTATTCGGGAACAAAGACGTGTTTCTTTATATATAAAGGCAAATAAAGTACATATATCGGAAAGATATCACCTGAACACCTTCAGCAGGCTCCAAGCAAGCTTCCTCCCGGATTCGTTCCGGCCTCCAGCCTTCAACAAGAGCTCCTTCCAAGTCTTACTCAATGATGATGTCAAGAATGAATGATCACCAATACACATGGAAACAAGGGTTTCCTATGCAAAATGGGGGAAGTGCAGGATGCACCAAGGACTTCAGACCTGGTCTAAGGGAAAAATCTCAGCATAATAATCTTGCTCTCCTTTCTCTCTCCCCTTGGCCTTCCCTTTGATGTCTTTTTATACCCTCTCCAAAGTAGTTTTTTAGTTAGGAGTTGGTTGGGAACAGTTGGGCCATGGGCACTAACAGGTGATCCAGCAGGTAAACCCGCGATCACCGCCCGAAAAAGAGGAAATTATATTTTTTTAAGTGTTTTAATAGATACACGCGGGTTGGGTATGACAGACCCGCGTGTACACGCGTTTAACACAGGGCAAAGTCGCGTACAGGGAATAAAACACTGTTTTTTAAATTTTTGGACCAGGTCTGGAAGGAGGGGTTGCCCTAGGCCATAAGTGCAGCATCACAAACCATAAGAGTGAGATTTGGAGCTATAACAGATGCCCCCTAATGTATGAGGTCAGAAGGGGAACATGATGGCCGAAATACATTAAGTAAGTACAAGGAAAGGAACTCTGCCGAAAAACCGAGGAGGACTTCACCAGAATTCAGCCTGCCAAGCCACCGAAAGGAGATCAGAAAGAAACACTGTCTGAGGCGGGCATACCCATGCTCAGGAAAAGTAAAGCATGTCCGCATATCAAGTACAAGCGGATCCACTAAGTATACAAGTATAAATGACTGTAAAAATACATAATGGATCGTCTGATCATAATGAGTAAGTACATGTCTGAATATCACATATAAAACTGTCAATGATGCTGAAAGATGCAACGGATCACTGAAATCAAAGACTGATCCCATAAGGTACCAACTGAACATGATGGAATAGGATGGTACTACACTGCAAACTCAGGTGCCAGCATATAGAATGTCGCCATGACTGACTGCAACATATAAGGTGGAATGGTATCAACTAGCAGTAACAGGAGCAACTGTCAAGTGAACCAATGAATGCTGATACAACCTGAGGTCTTCACCGACCGCCGTGGTACATTTCTACACCATGGGAATAAATGATCTGAAGTCGACCATGTGAGAAATCGTTTGATTACCGGTCATTGATGTATACCGGTAACAAACGCGAGACTACTCACCGATAATGATAATGAGCGTCAAGGTACCCAGTACAATCTAACAAGTGTGAATAGATGAGCTGAAGTCGAACACCTGTAAGAATCTATCAATCAGGAGACAATGATGGTTTCCCACTGTCGATAGCGAGGAATCTACCACTAATGACTGCAAACCCCAAGGTACTGCCAAATGGACTCTAGATCTTTGCCCCAGAGCAATGAGTCGGAGTCGATAGGGAAAGATCCGCTAGAAGGAAGGCATTAAGGCATCCTCCATCAATCTAGCGCGAGTGTAACCCGTAGGCCAATAATGTGGAAGGAATCGGACGAAAAAGATGTAGTAACCCAACCGAAAGTACGTTTCCGGCGTACACAAGATGTGGCTAGCGCACGGCAGAAACCCTCTGAACCAACCAATAATGAAAGCTGACACAGAGGCGAGGTATCCACCAATAGGATCAAATGGAAACCAAGGTACTGCACGAATCCCAATGTGTGATAATGTATGCTGATGTCGAACACAAGGGAAACCACTCAGTCAAAGACCCATGATACTGATCGATGCTGAGCACAAGGTGACCTATCAATAATGAAAATAGGGCCAGGGTGCGGTCTCTAGGTCTGCCCTCAGAGCAATGTGTCGTCGTCGATAAGGACAAGACCCGCCAGCAAGAAGTCAATGGGGACCTTCTCAAACCGGCACGAGTGAAGGACCAATATAACTGATGTGATGATAGACATGACACTGACAACCAGGGATGGCCGACTGAAAAATGAGTCAAGAGACACCGCAGAAAGGCCGACTCAGGCTAACTTCCCTTGAACAAAAGCACGACTCAATGTGACTATGTGGCAGCATATAATGAATCTGTATAAGTTCGTCATGCAGGAGGCACGAACGAACCCTCCATATGATTGGAAGAGATAACCAATCGGGGGAGAACTGACTCGATAACAAGGTTATGGCTTACCTAAGTCAAACTAAATCCCACCCATGCGGAGGAGACTTTGTTTTGAGTGCTTTGTTCAAGGGCGACACGACTGACTCTAGCTGCCAACAATAAATGGAAATAATGTCCCTGTTCCCGCTCTTTTTGGAATATTTAATTTTTTTGTCTTTTTCTGATAAGCCGGAAAAAGAATAAAAGAATGCTATGGTACAGTGGAAAGAACGAGTGTCGGTGAAACAGATTCTCTAGTTCCTGGGAAAGGAACGTTCCTATGCTCAATGCAGGGAGGTGAAAAACTGGTCAGTGACACTCAGAGGTATGTTCCTTCCACGGATCTGGGTATGTCAAGCTGCAGAGGTCAAGGGGATGCAAGGTTGATTTTTGCAGAGGCCATGGTCAAAAGTGGGCTTAAACACGAGTCCAAGTGAAGCCGGCTATAGGCCAAAAGGTGCAAATGGTCAACATGCAATGCAGAAGTACAACTCAACACACATAGGAGCCTCTAGGGTATAAGGCCAGAACAAAGCGAAGAAGCAAAGAAGAATGAGTCTTCAACGCATAAGTCATGGCGGGACTACAGAGGACTCCCGAGCCTACTCAAAACGAAGCAGCATGGGCAACAAATGTCAGTGAGGTGCTAACTAGGATGCCCATGTAAAAGGATGGCTCTACCATCATGTCATGATTTAAAGAATCGGCGAGTGAAAATGGCTTGCGAACCATAACATGATGGGGTCGACCCTACGGCAGATGTATCGGTCAAATGGAGGCTAGTATGCATAATGCAACGGAAAAATGGTGTCCCTAACCTATATGCCAGTGAGAACACGATACCTGCCATGACGGGTCAGCAGTCATGGAACCGCCTCGAACCGTCGAAAAATGTCCAAAATGTCCTGAAAAACAACTCAATCTCGACATTCCAAGCTCCCAAGTTAAAAGTGACATGAAACCAAACAAAATAAAATTTTGAAAAAATTTTGCATTTTCAAAACTTATAAAAAGAAATTTTGGACTTACCATTTTCACCGTTTGACTTGGAGAGCAAATTGTGGAGCAAAAGGAGCAAACTTTCCCCGTGACTTATTCAACCGTTCAAACTTGCCGAAAACTTCCAGGTAAGCACTAAACTTGTCTTGCAATCAATTGTGATAGTTTTTAGGAAGTTTAATTAATGTTTCACCGTTAGATTTTTGCAAAAAATTGCTCTGCGGCGTACACGCGGGTTGGATGTATATAAATCGCGTATACGACGGCCCTACACGCGACTGTGTATAGGGTAAACCGCGTGTGCGCAGCGAAAAATTTTTATACGAAAAACTAATGGATGAAATTGATTTTTTCTTCCAGGATGACTCTCACATGGCGTGAAAGAGAGCACTCAGCTGTAGATAATGAAGTTATGGAGAATGATGAGGCATTAGATGCCTTACGGGGATGCGGATTGTTAAAATTCTTTAAGTTGCCGAATATGAAAGCAAATGTGCGTCTGCTCGAGAGACTTATTGATTACTGGGATGTCGAGGAAGAAGCTTTTATGATTGATCAAATGCCACTCAGGATAGAAGTGGAAGATATATATTTCATCACGGGCCTTTCCCGAAGGGGAGAGGTAGTCCACTCCCGGGGCAGGACCCGGAATAGTCTCAGCGTAGACGACTATGTACAACTTTACTGCCCAGGTCATCGGAAGGTCGGGAGTCAGATCTCGATCCCACACGTGGCGAGTTTGTCACTGCGGATAATCCTGTTCACCATAGCTCGAGTGAACGGGTCATCTTCGCTACATCAGGCATCACGAGTAAACATGAGCGTAGCAGTGGACTGTCTCACCACGGTGTTTGACTGGTGTACTCCTCTACTTGCCAACATGAAGGAGCAGCTTGCTTCTATCAGGAAGGGACAGACCAAGAACTTTGGGTACGGAACCATTTTATGCACATTTTTCTTCGAGAAGGTTCCTGCACTCCGCCCCAGGGTAGCAGTTCCCATCAGTAGTCCACGTGATCCACGTATGGGCCGGTGGGCTGACTTGATGAAACGTCTGGGGGGTGGGGAAGTGCCCAGGAATGCATTCGACGACGACTTTTTTGCTTGGTGGGAGCAACAGATCATCGCCATAGACGACTACCCCTATGCTGGACTGGATTTCCGAGGAGATCCTGACCTAGTGCTGCCACCAGATGCAGCATGGGGCGAGATCGGTAAGATTTTTTTTGATTTTTATGATTTTATGATTTTTAGGATTTTTCAAGCATAATGATGAACTTTGAAAAATATATTTTTTTGATGAGATTCAAATGACTGATATGATGATCATGTTTCAGACATTGGGCCTGTGCGACCAGATGGATTCCCACGGCACGGACGGCGTGGCCGAGGAGCCGAAGAGGCGGCTGCGGATGCGGAAAGGACCCTCGCCAACGTCCAGCGACACTTGGCGAGATTGAGCTATCAAGTACCGATGGCCGAGATAGAGGACCTTCCTCCAGATATGCAGCGTCATGTGGTTGGGATGCCACGTGACTGGGTTCGCGTTTTTCGGCGCGTGGCCAATGCTATAGTTAGTTATTTAGCTGCTCATCCAGAGCCGAGGCATTAGATATGCCTGACATGATTATGGGCATTTGAGTCCCAATTTTGTATATTTTTGGACACACATATGTACACTCGAGACGCTTTGTGATATATATATATATATACAGTTTGACTTTTTGATGCATGATTTTATGATGATGAATGATTGATATGCCAGTCTAATGCTTGATTAGCGATAGAATCAGCTAACCAATTTTGAGATCTTGGAATGTGCAAATAATTAATGTAAATAAATGATCTTTGCAACAACCTCACCCTTAAATATTGGCGATATAATGATGGATCTCTAACCCGATAAATGTTATTTAACTGAGACACTATCAATTGAGAATCAAGATACACTACCAACGAGTCGATCCCGTAAGAGATTGCCTCGGATAATAAATTGATAACAGCTGTATACTCGGCCATATTGTTTGAAGCAGGACCGATACACACGCCTCTCGATGTCATCAACTGACCAGATGGGTAATAAAGTACCCAAGCTGCGGAAGCAAGATTCCGAGTGTGCCGACTAGCACCATCGGCGAATCCAAAATAAACCAAATCATCCATCAACACCTGCCAAAGCAGACCAAAAGTGCTGATATCAGAAAAACGCTCGATAAGATATGTACAAATATACATAAAATACAAAGAAGCCATTGCCTGGTAAAACTAAGCAAAATACTTCTTTAAATAGAGCCCATTTCGGGGCTCCGCCAGCTTGTTTCCTTCGAAATCAATTAACTCATACGATCCTTTTTCTAAGACTCGTTTGATAATGAAAGGACCGTACCACATAGGCTTGAATTTGCCTGCCCCCAAGGCGTCCTTATCTTGGTCATAGACCAAGACAAGGTCACCTTCAGAAAAAACACGAGGTCTGACAGACTTATCATACTGAGTTTTGACCCTTTTCTTATGGGCCTCATTCGTCGTGGCAGCATCTCGACGCTGCTCATCGAGATGTTCCAGATGAACTAGGCGCTCCTCGAGACTCGAAGTCTCAGGAAGAAGCTCGACAGCCAATTTCAGAGATGGAATTTCACATTCGACCGGAAAGATAGATTCCACCCCGTAAACTAACTGAAAAGGAGTAAAACCAGTAGCCGTTTTAACGGAGGTTCGGTATGCCCAAAGAGCCGGATACAACATAATGTGCCAATTGGACCGATTTTTATCGATTGTCCGTTGGAGTATCGTCTTAAGAGTTTTATTGACCGCCTCGACCTGTCCATTGGCCTGAGGATAGTAAGGAGACGAATGCTCTTGACGGAAACCTAATTTAAAAGCCAATTCGGACATTAGCTGATTTTGGAAATGACTGCCATGGTCAGTGACAATCTCTCTTGGGATACCGAATCTTGAGATAACTTGATTGAAAAGAAACAAAGCTGCCGTGTCACTGTCGTTCTTATAAGTAGGCATGGCTTCAGCCCACTTCGTGAAGTAGTCTACAGCCACGATAATGTACTTGTGATTTGCCGCTGAAGGCGGATTACAAGTCGTAAAATCAATACCCCACTTAGTAAAGGGACCGACGGTGACAACGGGAAAAAGGGGAGCTGGATGCGCGCGCATCTTGCGAGTAAAAATTTGACACGGGTGACAGCGTTTTACCGCTTCCACACAGTCCTTAAAGAGTGAAGGCCAAAAGTAGCCGGCACGTAAGATGCGCTGGGCTGTAGCAAGCCCGGATAGATGACCACCACAAGCTCCACTGTGGCAATCATTAAGAACAGACTCTGCTTCCTCTAAGGTTAAACAACGTCGAAGAATTGAATCAACCCCTCGACGGTATAAAGTGTCACCAATGATAACATAGTTTTTAGCCAGGTGACGTAACTTGCGACGTTCATCCTTGGAGGAAGTAGAGGGAAACTTCGAAGTCTGGAGATAAACAATGATATCTCCATACCAAGGGTCTTGTGAAGAGATGAGGAATATATGTTCGTCGGGTAAACTTTCCTCATAAACAACATCCTCTCCACAAGGAAGCTCAGAAATTAGCTCCGCGAAGACCATAGATTTCTTAGACTTGGCGGACAAGAACTCGAGGTCGAATTCTTGTAAAATGACTATCCATCTATTATATTTGCCCCCAATCACTCGCCTACTGAGGACAAATTGGAATGGATTGACCGCCGCTAAGACAAAAGTTTTGCGTAGCAAAATGTAATGACGGAGCCTCTGGACAGCATGGACTGCTGCCAAGGCCAACTTCTCAACAGGAGAATAGCGGAGTTCAGGGCCTATCAAGCCTCGGCTCAAATAATAAATCACGTGCTCGACAAGAGCATCGTCTTCCTGAACTAGAACCATACCAATGGTAGATTCTGCTGCAGCGAGATATAAAAGGAAGTCTCTACCGTAATCCGGTGGACTCAAAAGCGGGGCAGAGACTAATGCCTTTTTCAAAGCATCAAACGACCGCTGCGCAAAGTCGTCCCACAGGAATGGAACTCCTTTCCGTAGCAAACGCATGAACCCTTTAGTGATCTCGGCATAGTTTGCTATAAACCTTCTTAAGAAATTGGCCTTCCCTTGAAGACTTTGAAGTTGACGAATTGAAGACGGGGGAGGCAACTGAACTATTGCCTCAACCTTGAAGGGATCAACCCGTATCCCTTCATTGGAAACTATAAACCCTAACAACCGACCTGATGTAACCGCGAAAACGCACTTATTAGGATTCAACCGGATTTTGTAAAAACGACATCGCTCAAAGACTAATCGAAGATGACTAGGATGATCAGTTCTCTTTCGAGAACGAGCAGCGAGATCATCTAAGTATGCCTCGATGATATGTTTGATGTCGTGGAAAGCGTAAGACATGGCCCGCTGGAAGGTGGCTCCAGCATTTTTAAGACCGAAGGGCATCTTTCGATATGCAAAGGTACCCCAGGGACATATGAAGGCAGTCTTATGCTGATCCTCAGGACGAATAGAGATTTGATTATAACCTGAGAAACCATCCATAAAGGAGAAAATCGCATTACCCGCACACTCGTCAATAATTTGATCAATAAATGGCGTGGGGTAATTGTCTTTTGGACAAGCCTTGTTTAAGTCCCTAAAATCGATGCATACGCGGATTGTTCCTTGCTTTTTGTCCACAGGGACTGGATTCGAAACCCAATCCGTAAGAGGAACAGGGTATATAAAACTTGCCCTTAGCAGCTTCTCAACCTCAGCTTTGATAGCCGCTGCTTTCCTAGGGTTAACCGGCCGAAGCCTTTGACGAATCGGTTTTGCGTTTTCGTACGTCTTGATCTCATGTTGGACTATAGAAGGATCAATGCCGGGCATTTCCTCATAAGACCAAGCAAATACATCACGATATTCCTTGAATAGGTCGGTGTAAATTTGAATTTCTTCAGGGGAACACTCACTTCCGATGAAGATATTCTCGATGATGTTAGGATTTTTAGAGATGTTTATAGGTATCGTTTTTGAGATTACCGACATATTACCTTCAGCACGTGTGTGTGTTGGAGCCAAAGGGTTCGATACCGTACAAACATCACTACCAACGAGCTCGGAGAATCTAGATTCTACTTCCTGCAATGGAGGAAGAAAATATGAGCGATGGTGTAAGTCTTCCCAAGGTCGATCTATACCCATCATAATTTCGAGGATTGCTTCTTCAGAAGGTAGAACCGAATCTAAGCAGTCCAAGGCAGAGTTAGAATCAAAGCTCCAAGCGGGGGCCACATGACCATCTAGCTCCTCTTCGGAAAAGGGAGTAGAATGGTTATCTGCAGAGTCTACGATAGCCTGATATCTAAGCTCAGCTGCAGATATAGGAAACGCCATTCCATTAACTTGCCCTTCAACTAATGTGGTCGTAGGTGAAGGCAAGGTCCAAGGGTCGGAAAAATGATGAGTTCGGAAGAACCCCTCTCGAGAAGATTCCTTGGATGATGAAATAGCATTGATTCTTGCAAAAGGAGAGGGAAGATCAAACGTACCCATCAATGAGGAATACATCCCTACTCCTAAATTCTCAGTCGGCGGGCGAGGGTTATCCACCAAAGGAACAGTAGAGTCGGAGGTTGCTTGAGGATCGATTGGAGCATAGTCCAATTGATCAACCTTAACGATTTTCCCCTCATGAGGAAAGCAAATGACACGAAACAAAGTCGAAACAACGGCTTCCATCTCGTACACCCAGTTCCTTCCTAATAGGAGATTATAGTCTAGGTTAGCATCTACGACTTCAACTTCGATATTAACGACCTTCCCTCCAACACATATAGGAAAGGCCGGGATAATCCCATGCGGCTTGTGAGAATGGCCATCAAATGCAGTTAAGACGGTTGGTGAAGGAACAGCCGAAGGTGAACCGATAGCCTTCCAACAAGACATGGACATGACGCATGTGGAAGCTCCTTCATCTATAACGGTGCGAAAAATATTGATTTTCCGGTATGTTGACTTTACTTGAAAAGCCATATGATGAGGGAGTCTCTTTTTGACATTTGACATGTCAAAAGAGAGCACTAGAGAGTTAGCTGAATCGACTGCTCCAATGGCGGAGAGTAAAGCACTTCTCTGAGACGGACACGACTGGAGAACTTCCAAAGCGGACATAGCACATGGGCTTTGAGCCAAATCCTCCACAATGGAGTAATTTTGAGCAGCTCTAGCATTGGGGTTAATTGTCGCGCGTTTGGCGGAACCTTTCGGTATCCTAGGTACAGTCTCAACAGGAGGTCGCTCAATATGAAGGTCATTACTTCCGGGAACCGTTTTATCCTTAGATGTTTCGGCTTCACCATAATCACGTGACCGAGTAGTCACGTTAACGTTTGAACCCATCATAAAAACATTTGATGCTTTTTCCCCTTCCTGGTTGCCCCCTGAGGAGGTCCCAGGATTCGAATTCGCGCCAGCAAGAAGTTGCTGCCCTTGGGGAAACGGGTTAGTCAACACAGCTTGCGAACTAGAAGTCCCTTGCTGTGCTAACAAGCGCTGAGCGTCTTCGATTTTAGGGCAAAGATGAGTTAGATGGTCTCCACTGCATAACTTGCAAGGAAACTTGACTTTCTTTCTCGACTCACCCTTACCTCCACCAGCGTTGTTGCCGGATTTATTTGCATCGGGCTTCCCATCCGAGTTCTTCTTTTTACCACGTCCTTTCTTTTTCCCATCGGAATTTTGATTTCCTTTGGGGTTATTGGATTGGACGGCGTTAATGGAAGAATTTTGGGAAGCAGGAGGATTAGACATTGTGACTTGGTTGTTAGGAGCAGTTTGTAATGACAATTGCTGCAATTGATTCAGCAAGTTCACTATAGTTGAGTCTACAGACCCCACGATACCATCCGCATGCGGACCTGGCTTTGGCTTAGCTAAATCAACCTTAGATCCAGGAGCATCTGGCAAGTACTTTTGGAGGATCCCAGACTGAGAGTAGATCAGTTCTAACTGCTGGGCCCTGAAAATGGCTTGCTCCTCAGAATAGACCCCAGACATGGAGACATCCTTGGAGATCTCAGGTTGCAAAGACTTCAAAAACCACTCTAGACGGTACTCCGGAGGGATTTCGGCTTTAATGAGCCTTTTTCTCCGTCTCCATTCCTGTATGTGATCAGAAATGTGGGTTGCCTTATCCTGACGAAAGGTAGCCAGAAGTTCAGTTCCGGCATCATAGCGGACAGGCAACTGAAAGTGATTCAAGAAGATATTAGCTAAGTCTGCGAACGATGTAAAGCTGCCCCCTGGCAACTCTATGTACCATTTAGCCGCATTACCAGTCAAGGTGCGCTGAAAAAGTCTCAACCTAACCGAATCTTCGATGAGGGAGTTAGATGAGCACCACAAATGGAATGTGGTTACATGATCGCCCGGATCTTCACCACTCTTCCCTTCGAATTTTGGGATGTCCGAAGGGAGTTTGGTTGGGACCGGAGGCCAGGCTGGATTGTATCTGATAGGGTCGTTCGTTAGCTTAGTGAGATCTGGCAAGTTTAACGTTGCCAGAAATGGAAGCCTAGGAGGACCTAGGGGATTCCACCCAGACTGGGCAGAACTCCCCAAGTTCTGAAAAGATTGTCCTGGGATTTGAGAGGCACCAGGCTGCCCCAAGTGACCAGTAGAACCAGCTGAACCAAAGGGCAAGCCTTGTGGTCCAGCAAAATTCGGAGTTTGACCAACTCCTGCCGTATAAGCTCCATAGCTTGCAAAGTTTCCTCCTATAGAATTGTAAGGAGTCGATAACCCCTGATATGGGTTCCAAGCCGAAGCGAGGGGAGGAATACTTTGAAACATGCTAACCGTGGAATACGGCCTACTTCCTTGTTGGCCAATGAATGGATTCGCAGTTCCTGCGTTACTAGCCCCAGGGTTATTCCAACCTTGGAAAGGATTGCTGCTTTGTCCTATTGAAGAAAAAGGCATGGATCCTACCGTTGGGTTGGAATGTGGAATATGACCACTTCCAAAAGGAAAACCCTGAAATGAAGCCGATCCGCCCATCATGGACGTAGCGGCATTGAACGGAACTGACAGAATACCCTGTGGTTGGGTGCCAAAAAGGAAGGAACCAGTACTAAAAGCATTGGTTTGGGCATTTCCACTCGTGGACGGAATGGAGGTAGACCCAACCAAAGATGTGCTAGCAAACGATCCGAACAAGGAAGCGGAGGGGATGGAAATGGTTCCTCCCCCTTGCACCGATGTTGGGGTTTGCATAGTCGCAGCACTTGTGGAAGCCATGCTTCCAGTAGTGATCATAAATGGTAAGCGCGTAGCGTAACCTGGACTCGCTGGTCTATATAATGGAGGCCCAACGTATTGCAATACGTCTGGGTAACTAGATGGTAGTGGAGAATTTGGAATCACTAATGATTCTGAAAGTTCTTCTACCTCTACGTTATCCTCCGCTTGAAAGCGAACTTGAGAAAAGACTGGAGCGTCCCTCTCTTGTTCAAAAGTACCAGGCCTTGCTTGGCCGCTAATATCCCCGAGAGGAGGATCAATCCCCGATGCGTCAGCCGGCGTGGGACGGACCCCACCGGTAGTATTCCCTCTGCGCCTTCTAGGAGAAGGCTCTAAACTAGGTGGCGAGAGACCACGAAGTCTTCGAGACCGTCTTGGAGACCGGTCAGCCACTTTGAATTTTTTGTTATGATCTTATCTAAAGACTCAAAAAATTAAAAGCTAGGCCAACTAGGAGCACAGAGCACACACTAAAAGTTCCTAAAGATACAGCCAGTCAAACAACTTTCAAGTATTTCCGCTCCGGGTGATTGAGACCGGACACCAAAATACGAGAAAGTGAATCAAAGGGCCTTCCGAGGATAGTCTGGGATGATGAGGGCCCAGTCCTATCAGCGAAGGTATCAGAGGAAGTTACGCTGACCTCCTAACAACAGTCTGCGCCGGTGCAAGCCCCCAAGCTTCGCAAGGGTGCCCTCCGGAAGTACTGTCGAGAGTGATACAACATCGACCTCAGGTGCCACGGGATTCCCCTCCGCAGCCACCTATGCAGATCCCTAAGAGAGGCAACTATGGGTACCAACTCGTCGCAGAAGCCAGGCGGAACAGTCGTGAGGTAAGTTCGGACAAGTAGGAGAGGGGGTATCTCTCTTCCCTGTCTTCACAGACCCTCGTGCTTAACTCCCAGATCCGGAGTCTTCCTGGTCTCCCTAACGCTATTGGATTTACTCTCTTTAATCAGACTCTTATGTTTGACGTTTTGTGTGGCCTTGGAGAGTTAACTCTCCACTCGCCTAATCCAAGGCCCTAAAATCCTAAACTTGTTGGTGTAATAACTAAAACAAAAAGTTCTAGTGGATTTTAATTAAGCACTTGATTTTATTAGGCTGTTCTTTAAGTCAAAGGTAATGGAGGTGAAACTTGTGGTGTTTTATGGACGCAAAAGAAATTAATAAAACCTAGCTACATGCACATGCACTTTTGTTTTCGATGAATAGCAATTTCTATGAGGTTCAGAAGGCACTTGTAATATAAACAAAAAATTTTCCTTTTTCTTTTCAGACTCCACACTCACAAAAACTAACAAAACTAAATATGCCTAAAAAGAGATGCAAATCTTTCCCTAATGCAAGAACTAAATGTGGATGCACAATTCAAAGACTACTCTAAAAACAAAGAAGGAAAGTTGCTGCTTTACCAAATTTTGTCTTGCCACTGAAATGCTTAGATAGAAGATGATTTGTTACTAATCATTTCGTCCAAACAATAAAAACAAGTTTTAAGATAAAAAACAAAGCACTTTCACTTCGCAAAAAAGGAAATCAGATGAGAAGCAAGTTTAAGAAAGCGAAACTCAAAAACTTTCAAAAGATTTTCTTTCAATCAAACCAAAAAGTCTTTTTCAAAGGAAAAACTCTCAAAAATACTGACACCAATGATTGATAAACAAGCAACCAAACACTTTTGTGAATTGACACCAATGAAATGATGAGAACTCAACAAAAATAAAATGTGTTCGAAGTCGCTTTTGACAATCAAAAGCAGCAATGAAAGTCCAAGAAATCAAAAGACAAGTTTCAAGGAAATGGTAACAAACAACTTTCCCGAAACGAAGGAGCAAATGGTCATAAAAATGATTTCGTTAAGCAAACACAAATGTCATGAAAACAAAATGGACACAAAGATTTTAAGACAATCTTCCCACTCTGCCGAAACAGAGCAATCAAGATTCTTAAACAGAAACCTTGTGTGTCAAAAATCAATGACGCTTGCAATCAACGAAAAACAAGACTAGCACTCCTAGAGAGAGTTCGAAACAAGATGCCCCCTGTTAAACAGAGAACTGTCACTGGGAATTGACTGCTTTAAACTGACCCAAACCACCAGACAGACATTCAGCCAAAAGAAAAATTATAAATCTTGAAAATTATGTGATATACGCGCCTGCAATTATTTGCAGAATGCGTGTACACGCGACTGTAACTAAGGAAACCTGCGTATACGCGGGTTTACTTAGTGCAACTTGCGTATATACGCTTCTGTAATCCAGAAAAAGTGCGTATATGAAGTGTTTCAAGAAAAATAAAAAACACAAACTGAAAAACTGGAAAAGCTTGGAGTTCAAGAAAATATGAAACAGTCAGAACCAACAAACAGAGGGACTGAGCCTTGATTGGCTTGAGGACTACCCAAACTAGGAACAACAAGAATGTTGTCCCCAGCGGAGTCGCCAATTCTGGTTGAAGGGAAAGTACCCCTAGAGTCCTTTGGGCTGAGACTCTACCAGACTGAAAATTGCTTATACAAAGAAACACACACACACAGCCATCTTTTTTACTTTTAAGCAAATTCTAATGTTTAGGGTACATACCTAAGGTCCTACGTCCGAGAAGACCGTTAGGGTGCAAACCCTTCTTGGAGTTCCCTTCTTCTTTCTCTGACCTGCAAGACAAACAAATCAAAGAACACAACAGTACATGTATAGAAGTTTATGTATAAATCATCTTTATGCTATAAAGTTAGTTATAAATAATCTTTAAGTAACTACTTTCATAAGAATTCACCACAAGAATCTCATAAGCATAAAGAAAGATTATTCGGGAACAAAGACGTGTTTCTTTATATATAAAGGCAAATAAAGTACATATATCGGAAAGATATCACCTGAACACCTTCAGCAGGCTCCAAGCAAGCTTCCTCCCGGATTCGTTCCGGCCTCCAGCCTTCAACAAGAGCTCCTTCCAAGTCTTACTCAATGATGATGTCAAGAATGAATGATCACCAATACACATGGAAACAAGGGTTTCCTATGCAAAATGGGGGAAGTGCAGGATGCACCAAGGACTTCAGACCTGGTCTAAGGGAAAAATCTCAGCATAATAATCTTGCTCTCCTTTCTCTCTCCCCTTGGCCTTCCCTTTGATGTCTTTTTATACCCTCTCCAAAGTAGTTTTTTAGTTAGGAGTTGGTTGGGAACAGTTGGGCCACGGGCACTAACAGGTGATCCAGCAGGTAAACCCGCGATCACCGCCCGAAAAAGAGGAAATTATATTTTTTAAGTGTTTTAATAGATACACGCGGGTTGGGTATGACAGACCCGCGTGTACACGCGTTTAACACAGGGCAAAGTCGCGTACAGGGAATAAAACACTGTTTTTTAAATTTTTGGACCAGGTCTGGAAGGAGGGGTTGCCCTAGGCCATAAGTGCAGCATCACAAACCATAAGAGTGAGATTTGGAGCTATAACAGCTATGGCTGACAATTAATCGAATCAACCCATGATGACTAACAACTAACTCTATATGTTATGCCTTTTTTATGCTCTGTGCAACGTCACGAAGTAACGAATTCAAAAATGCAGGTAAATTTACAGAGCATTTTTGCTTAAGTACAACTAAGAGTTTAAGATATCGTGGTCTTACCACGTTTTTTCTGCCTTCACAGGTGCTGTAGCTTTGAATGGTCTTTGCCAATTCTGCCCATGGCTCTCCTAGTGCTGCTGGCAGAACTCCCTTTCCTCTAATTGCCAGAATCTGGCCTTCATCCCGGAAGATTTCTATAATCTTCTGCAATCTCTCCTTTTTTAACGTCCATATCGGTCCAGTGGCTGGTAGTCCCAAGACTTCTGCGATAATGTCGTCGGTGACTGTTATGTGTCTCCCCCTCACTTTGGAGTAATCCTCTTACATGTTCTGCAAGAATTCAATTGCCACCGTCTCGTTAGACTCCTGCAAACGGTTGAGATAAGTCAGCCACCCTGCTCTTGCCAGGATTTCCCGGGCAGCAGCAGAGACTGTTAACACCTGCGGTTCTCTCCGAATCGATCTTCCTCCCATGGTTTCACTGTAAACTCTTAATGGAACGATATTTGTTCATTCTGTTGAAACACAGAGAAGTTGATAGACGCAAGACTTGTTCAAAATCTAATGCTGCAGAGTATACAATAGAAATGGCTTATGAACAGCAAGTCATGAAGAAAAAATAAAAAATAGTATGCCGTTGAGTCGTGTTATACCCTAATACATAGCTTCCCGAATGGTGGGCTGACACGTAACACAGGGAATGATGAGGTTAACCTCCCCCCTCACAATGTGATAGGTTGTCCCAACCGTCAAATAAAGGAGCAGCGCCCGCTCTGAAGTAGAGTCATAAAGGAACAACGCATGGCAATATGCCATGTTTACAAAACCAACAAATTATCGAAATCAAGGGATAGAGTTGGATCACTTAATACGTAAGAGACTGCTGTGATATGATGCAAGGCTGGGAGGATAGGACATCTGCCATACATTCCAAGTCTCATGTGGTCATTTTCAACTACTCTACCACGATTAGTGATAATAAATTTACATGCATTATATGATTCGAGAAATAATATATGATTATTACTAAGGTATAAGAAACAAAAGGGTGCTAGTAACTTACCTATTGGTGTAAATAATGTGACTTCGATACCATTAACAGTTCTCTGCTACCAATAGGTGTCCATAACCTTCGCAGAGTTGTTTATTTCACCCATGGAACCATGATCCTTTGTGTATACTTAGGAAATGTTGTGTGATGTCAAAATGTAGGCCATTATTCTGGCTTGGTGACTAGTTAACCATAATTCCATTCACGAGGAAGAAGTGAAAAGTAGGTAGGCCGGCTCATGATGAGACCTCCTGTTCTAAGGGTTGTTTATTTGATATACCTTTTGGACCATATCCCTGGTGTTATGGCCATAGTGGGAATGCCACTTTACTTTCATCCTCATGATCATGGTTGGTTGGCTCTTGATGAGACCCCCTATCCTGCATTTGAGAACTTATAAGTCATGTTTGCTCTTTTTTTCTTTGTTTCTCATAAAGTACTTTCCCTTATTTATACACAAAGGGTGGTTCAATCACTCCTTAAGAGTAGGAATGGTCAAAGAAGTCTTAACATCTCAATAGGAAGATATAAACACTTTGCTCTTATTCCTAAATAGTAATCAAAGAGGATTAAAAGTGATCATCATGATAAAGATAACCAATCATAGCAGAATTAGTAGAATAATGACAACAAAAGATGATAAATAAGTGTGTCCTTCCTTCTTTCCTCTTACTAATGCAGAGCAATTTCTTATAAAGATAGCGATTTATGATTGACTGATTTCAATATGTTGTGATTTTGTATCCATTGCATAAGTGCATGGTTGTATTCTAAAAGACTTGAAAGAACAGGAACAATAAGCATCCGCAATTTAAAACAACAAAAAGATCAAGCTGTCTCACAAGGAGAGTAAAAGCATGCAAGAGGTGTTCCTTTTGGAAAAAGGGACAACCGAAGATCACGAACAGCAGAAAATACAAATGTCGTTCCTTTGGAAAAGGAATAGTAGAACACACAGATGTTGTTCCTTTGGAAAAGGAACAACATAACATACCAATTCCGTTCCTTTGAAAAAAGAACAGCAGAAATCAAAAATGTTCTTACTTTGAAAAAGGAACAGCAAACACTCAGAAATGTCGTTCCTTTCGAAAAGGAATAGCAGAAATCAAAATGTTGTTCCTTTGGAAAGGGAACAACAAACACTCAGAAATGTTGTTCCTTTGGAAAGGGAACAACAGAAATAAAAAATGATGTTCCTTTGGAAAAGGAACAACAAACACTTAGAAATGTCCTTCCTTTGGAAAAGGAACAACAGAAATAAAAAATGTTGTTCCTTTGGAAAAGGAACAATAGAAATAAAAAATGTACAAGCAAATTTCGTTCCTTTGGAAAAGGAACAACAGAACAGAAAAAATAAGAAAAAGAACCAAATTACAACAAAATCACGACTGATCCAAAGGGGGTTATTATTTTGAAAAAGGAACAAGGAACAACAAAAATGATAACAACAAAACATTGTTTGAAAAATATATACAAAAATGATTCAAGAAAAGAAATTATGTACAAACTGTAAAAAGAAATAAATTTCTTAATGAATTACAGGTGAGGAAGGCTTCTCTTCCTCCCCCAAAATCTCCATATTGGAGTCTCGTCATAGTTGCTAGCAGAAGGACTCCCAAGTGAGTGGTTTGTGATAAAGACGAACTCGGTTGCCATTTGCCTTGAAGGCATATCCAGAACCATCAATAGTGATTAGAGTAAGCATCCCATTGTCATGTACCTTCTGGATTTCGTATGGTCCCAACCAACGAGTCTGGAGTTTCCCGAGAAAGTCCTGAAACCTGGAGTCGTACAAAAGAGCCCAGTCTCCTTCGTGGAAGACATTATTTTTAATGAGAGCATCATGTCATTTAGCTTGTTGCTGTTGGATCAGGGCAGTGTTTTGAAGTACAGAGAGCCTAATTTCGTCCAACTCATTGATCTGCTGCAATCAATTAATATATGCCTCGGTTAAATCTAAGCCAACTTCCTATGTTGTTCGTAATGTTTGGATTTCAAATTCTATGGGGAAAATGGGTTGTTTTCCAAACATTAATTGATAAGGTGAGTAACCAGTGGTGCTTCTCCATGTTGTTCTATAAGCCCACAGTGCTTCAGGTAGTCTGGAAGCCCAATCACGTCTGTGTGATGCAATGGTTTTCATTAGGATTGCTTCTATTATTTTATTGCTACTTTCTTCCTACCCATTTGCCTGTGGGTGGTATGGAGTAGTGATTTTATACTGGACATGATAGATGTTGAGTGTTGCAGCTATTCTGTTCCCAGCAAACTGTGGTCCACCATCTATAATTATTTCTCTTGGAAGGCCATAATGTACAAATAGATGGAATAGGAACTGTATGACAGAGTCCTCTGTAGCTCTTGGAAATGCCTCTGCTTCCACCCACTTGGTGACATATTTTGTTGCCACCAGAATATATGTTTTCTAGTTTGATGATGGGTTAATTGGTTCAATGAAATTAAGAGCCCATTGCTCGAATGGTTTGATGACTAGCTGTGGTTTCAGAGGCATCTCATCAGACTAACCAGGGCATCCTGCTCTCTGGCAACTGTCAAAGACTTGGACAAATTTCTTTGCATCTTTGAAAATCGTGGGCCAATAATACCCTGTCTGCAACACTTTATGTCCAGTTCTGCGATCGGCAAAATGTCCACCACATGGTCTGTCATGGCAGGCTTTTAAAATGTCAAAGATTTTATCTTCTTGAATGCATCTCCTGATATGCATGTCTGCCCCTGTATGGAACAAATAGCCCCCAATCCAAGAAAATTGAGCACTCCGCTGAACAATCTGTTTCTACTGATCAGGGGTTAGATGCTTCGGTGATCTACCTACTGCTAGGTAATTGGCGACATCAGCATACCAGGGTGTTTGAACAGCCACCGCAAATAGATGCTCGTCCGAAAATTGGACTTCAACTGTTTCTGCATCAATTGGCTTTGGTATTCTTGAGAGAGAATCGACTACCTGGTTTTCTTTTCCAGGTCGATCCTTGATTGTAATATCAAATTCCTGCAATAAAATCAGCCATCTAGTTATTTTTCCATCTGTGATAGGCTTGTTGTTAAATATTTTATGGCAGAATGATCTGTGTACAAGATAACAGGATATCCAGTAATGTAATGTCTAAACTTATTGACAACATGTATTACAGCTAGGAATTCTTTTTCAGTAACAGTGTAGTTTAATTCAGCAAGGGATATTTTTTTGCTGATGTAATAAATTACATATGGTTTTCTATCCTCTTCCTGCCCAAGGACTGCTCCAATGGCTATATCTGAGGCATTAGATGATATCTGAAATGGCAAAGCCCAATTTGGTCCTCGAAGGACTAGGGCTGTGGACACAAGCTGCTTCAGATCCTTGAAAGCACGTTCACATTTTTCTGTCAAAAGAAAATCAACGTTACCAGTTAGTGCATACAGAGATGCAGTAATGTGTGAATAATGTTCTATAAATCTCCTATAATAGCCAGAAAATCCAAGAAAACTGCGTACCTCTGTTTGAGTGGTAGGAGTGGGAATAAGCAAAAGTATTTGGATTTTGGCTGGGTCTACCTGAATGCCAGCTACTGAAATATAGTGTCCTAGGATAAGTCCTTCAGTCATCATCATATAACATTTTTCATGGCTTAGACAAAGCCTGGTAGCAATGCAATGTTGTAGGACTTTCTCCAGTGTATGCAGTGCTGGATAAAAATCATCTCCGTATGGTGTAAAGTCATCCATATATACTTCAAGTCCCTCATTTATTAAGTCTGCAAAAATGCTAAGGATAGCCCTTTGGAATGTGGCAGGAGCATTGCATAAGCCAAAAGGTAGAACTCAGTAGGCAAATGTTCCCCAAGGGCAAGTAAAAGTAGTTTTGTCTTGGTCTTCAAGGGCAATCTGAATCTGATTGTATCCACTAAAGCCATCCAAGAAAGAGAAGGATTTCTTTCCTACTAAAGTGTCTAATACTTGGTCGATGAATGGGAGAGGGAAGTGGTCTTTTTATGTTGCTTTATTTAGCTCTCTGTAGTCCACATAGATTCTCCATTTCCCATTCTTTTTTGGTACCACCACAAGCAGAGAGACCCATTTACTATCAGAGATAGGATAGATGAAATTGACATCTAAAAGTTTTTGAAGTTCAGCTTTTACCACATCTTCTAGATGAGGATTAAGTCTCCTTTGAGGTTGACGAACAAGTCTCGCATCTTTTTCTATATAAATGTGGTGTGTACATAATTGGGGGTCAATTCCTTTCATATCAGGGTAGTCTCATGCAAATTCTTCTTTATATTTCCTTAACAAATGGATGAGCTTCATTTCTTGTTCGGGTGTGAGGTTAGCATTAATGTTTAAGGTCTTAACCGGTTTAGTTTCCATAATTTTACTATTTGCAACAGAGGTAACAAGTATTGTTTGATCATGTGTATCTTTCAGAGGATCATCTTCTAATTCATTATCAAATGCTGCTTCTATCATATGACATTGTGTGTAGGATCTAGATTCAGTTTGAATAATGAAATTATTAATGGAATTGTCTTCTGTTTGGTCCTTGAAATCAAGTGCCTCTTGTATAGTTAATGGAGATCTAATGTTATCAGTAAGGTATGATACAGGGTTCTTATTAGTTTTGATTATTGTGACACTTGGTTGCGCTGGAGGATATAGAACTAAGTTCTTGATATTTGGTCCTCTTGTTATGGTCATATTTCCTTACCAGCAGCTGATATAATCATCAGAAGCGGCAAGCCAAGGTCTACCTAAAATCAGTGGATGTCCATCAAGTCGGGTTTTGGGATTTATTATCAAAAAATCGGTTGGATATTCCCAGGAATCAACAGATACCATGACATCATGTAGTGTACCCTTCGGCCTAACCACAGATCGGTCAGCCAATTCTAGCAAAGTAGAGGTGGGTTCTACAGATGTAATGCCTAGATTTTGGCAAGTAGTGGTTGTTAAGATATTAATTGCAGCTCCTAGATCAACTAAGGCATTGGACAGGGTCTGACCATAAATTTGGACAGTTACAATTGGATTTCCTGGGTCTTCGTATTTAATGGGTGTTTATTTTCCTGATAGTAAGTCAGATAGAGTGTCGACTAGTTGGACTCTTGGATTATTTGTTATATTCCTCGTTGGTTTCTTTATGCACAATTCTTTGATAGTTTTTGCGTATATCGGGATGTCTTGAATGGCTTGGAGGAATGGAATTTTTATGTACAGATTTTGTAATTCTCCCAGAATGTTAAAATCAGGATATTGTATAGGTCGTGGTATGACAATCGTTCTGGGAATGGAGGAGAGGATGTGCTTGCTTGATTATGAGTTTGTTGTTTATTCACATCCTCTTGTTGTGACAGATGTCCTCTGGGTAACTGATCTTCAACCTGAAATGTCTTATCTCCCTCGGTTTCAATAATACGCCTAGATCTTAACTGAAGATCATTACACTACCTCAGATCGGCTCCTATCTCTGGTGTTTCTATGATTTGGACAGATTGAACCGGTCTGTTATTTGGATTGGGGTTGGGTTGGGCTGGGAGTTGCGGTCTCAGATTAGACTGGGGATTTTGTTGTAAGGTTGGCAGTGTAGGTTGAGGTAGCGGAATGGTTCCTACTGGCTGATGCATCGGTCTCTGCCAGTTTGTCTGCAGGCTGAACTTTTTGAGGTATGGGGAGTCAATTGTGGGGGGTATGAGTTAACTTGCTAATATGGTGGGGTATAAGGAAGATTCAGCCAACCAGATTGGCTTGCCTGATTCAGCCACAGGTTTGAAGAAGGAAACGATTGTGGTGACCAGTTTGGAAACGAGGATTGGGATTGACTCTGACACATATTATATTGTTGAGCATTATACTGTGGAGGCTAAAAATAAGAAGTTGGGTCTGGAAACATACTAGGTTGTCTCAGCTGCCACTGACGGTGCTGGTTGAGAAAATACACCGATTCTGGTTCTTCTTATGCCTCTTTATATACTACTTTTAATCTGGGCAGTGCGGGACAACTTTCTATAAGGTGATCTTTTTTGCAGATGGCGCATGTTTGGACTGCATCCAGTGGACGCTCCTTATGGCTATGCTTTTTCTTGCATCGCAGACAGAAGATTACCAAATTCTGTTTTTCCTCCATTTGCTTCTGTTTGGCCTGCATAATATCAAGTTGTGTAGTTAGTGTCCCTAGTATATCAATTTTAAAACTTTCCAATAAATTTCCAATTTCTACACGTGTTACTCCTTCTGTTGGAATTTTATTATCTCTTACAAACTGAACATATTCTGCCGGTTTTACTCTTGTGCTGCCTCTCGAGCTCCTGATACATAAAATCAATAATGTCATCAATTTTTTCTTGATAAATATCTCCTTTCCCCATAATGTTTAATGTTTCAATCCATTGTTCCTTCATACCGCTTATTAATGTTGCTTTTAACACTTTATCAGGTAAAGATAGTGATGCATAAGGAGATCTTTGAAGATTATACTGAAAGCATTCCACATACTCCTCTAATGTTTCATTTGGTCTAGCTGTCATCTGGAATATTTCGTCCTTCAGTTCTCTAGACCTGCAATAGTCCTGATATTTTTTCAGAAAAGATTCTTTCAATTGATCCCAGTTATTTATAACCTCGCCACCTAATCCCATAAACCATCTTAAAGCATCCCCTTTTAATGTAGAGGGAAATAGTTTCAGTTTCTGGGGGTCGGTGGTCTAATCATATCCCCTGCACAGTACATGAAATTCAAATAAAAATGCATCTGAATCTTCTAATGTAAGACCCTGGAATGTAGGGATATGTTGAAGAGGGATTTCTTTCATAGGCACATTTTCTACAAAATCCACCATATGGTATTGTAATGTAGAGGTTTAGGTGTTTCGCTGGTTTTGATCCATTGGGTCGAATATATGCCAATAACCTTCTGGGATATCTAGGAGGGTATTCCTAGGTTGAGAGGGAATGGATTTAACAGGAATAGTTTTAATAGAACTTCCTCTATCTGGGATAATGAAAATGCCTGATGTCTGAGGAGATTGAGTTTCTTCAACAATGATTTTTGCAACACTTCCCTTGTCTGGGCTATTTAATGGCTGAGTTGTTCCAATAGGAGACCTTGGTTCCTAAGTTTCCCCTGTTTCTCCTTCTCCTTCACAAAGATTGTTGATATTCCCTTCCTGCAATAGTTCTGGAGTAGAATTTTCAATTTCTTGAAAGTCCTGCTCTTCAGTTTGACTATGCACCTTAGCAAAGGCTACAGATGGTGATCCTGTGGCCTGAAGGGAACTAGTAGGTTGTTTAGAAATGACTTTCCTGGGTCCTACTGAGGGCTAATATTATGCTTTCTTATAGATTTCGTCTATGAAGGTTGGTCGGCCAAGGGTCACCAGACCCTTAGCTTTTTCTGGCTTGGGTACGGGTTTGGAAATTTTTTCTGGCTTTTTCTGCTTAGTCATGAACTCAAATTAACTACTAAATTCTATTCAAACAAAACAGCAGCAGATCTTTAGGAAAGTGGGCAGAGGAGCAGGGCTTTTACATGCTCCACACGTAGGTTCTTACCTTCTGTTTTTAAAATCCAATTCTTTCCTAGCAGGTTCGTACACTACTATGAAAAAAAGAACAAATGGCTACACTCTTTCCCCGGAAACGACACCAAAATGTAGAGCTATAAAAAGGGTCTCTTTCACCTCTAATTACCTCACTTTAATATGTCAATCCAGGAATGTTTTGTTATTTCAAAGAGTGTCTCAGTCTAAGGTTGTCGTTTGCCAGAGTAATGCTAGTAGTACAGTGTTCAGAAATACAAGAGTAAATGGATGTTTGTCTACAACATAACTACTTTAAAAGATTAAATCACACATTCAAAAGATTAAGCAAATTATTAGTCAAGGGTTCGGTAGCAATTACCCATCCCTTTGGAAGCTGATGGAAAAGGAAATCAGAGAACAGAGTGTAGATCTGGTAGTCGGACAGTAAATGCCAATGCTCACTACAGCTTGAGACCGTTCTTCACACCAACACCAATAAATGGAACGATAGATGAGAAATGGAACAACAATTAAGAAATCGAACAGCAAGTCTGCAATGGAACAAAAAATCCAAAATGGAACAACAATTCTGAAATGGGACAACAACTAAGAAATAGAATAGCAACTAAGTCTCATAAGTAGTAACAATTTTAATCTATCAGATCAAATGCATTAATCGTAATCAAATGACAATCTTTCACTTTTAACGGCGAATCGAACAGCACACACCAATGTAACAACACTGATTACTGATAAATTATGGAACAACGCTTGAAAACCATATACGAACACAAAACACTTAAATAGTAATATGATCCAAGTATCAATCTCAGTTAGAAAGAATACGACTGCGTTTCAAGATAGAACAACATTTCTCATAAATCCAACAATCGTAAAGAACATAACTCCCAAGATGAATTCCGTAACGTTAATGAAGAGGTGCACATCACAAAAGCTCTGTAATGGAACAACAACAATATTCTGTCAAGACTAGCAATATTAGATCAACTCTTAAAAGAGCAGTAATATGATGTAGAGTCAATACAATTGTTCTGTCTATACAAGCCTTAATGAATTAAACATAATAGAGCATGTGATGTAAACTTATAAAACACATCAGATTACCAAATAATGTCGATAAGCAAACCACGCATAAACCAAACGTAATAATACAGGAGGAAGTGTCCTCCAGGGCCGAGCTCTTATCCTCCAGGGGTAGACCACATGAAGTTATTCCAGACTCAGAGATGAAGTAATAACCAATTTTGTATTAATGCATAGAGCAGAATTACAATAAACCAGTTCTTAACGAGACTCAGTGATCAAAGTTTTGATCTTAAAAGAAATTACATAAAAGCATAACCGTATCTAACTCTCTCTCGAGCTAACAGTGCTGCCCCTTTTATAAGGGTGATGATGGAGATATCTAAGTGCAGAAATAGATAAAACAACGATCCCTCAAGATCAAGGATCCTGAGGGATTCTCCAAACCATTAGTCCTCCGTCATTTCTTTTCTCTCCTGCGCCGAACTGATATCTCCACCTACTTTTCCGGGCTGATTCGCTTGGATTTGCTTTGCCTTGTTTGCGTTTGGTCTCCCGTCAAAGGGACAATGGTTAACTCGTCCTTGTCCTTTCCTTTGGAACGGAAACTTCTCGTTTTTCCTCCTTCCTGCACAAGGAAATGACAATTGTCAGCATTTTCGTCTTGCATATTAATCTCACATGTTTTATTATGATTCTTTATCATTTTCCTAGTTCATGATGCAAAAGGTTTGTAAGTTCTAATGAAAAAATACTGAAATAATCATCAAAAACATACCTTCTTTAGTACTCCACAGTTAGGTCCCTATAATACTAGTGTAGCCCCCTTATTTCTATTGTTAGTGTAGCCACCTATTGTTATATTTGTGCCCATGTAGCCTGCATATTCTTATGGTTGTTCCCCATAGAAGCCCACTATTGTTATTATTGTTATATATGCCCTAATTATATTGTGACCCCTTAGACTCCTATATATACCATGGAGGTCTTGTCATTTATATCATCTAAGAATTGTTCATTTATGTTATGTAAAGGAGGTTTCCTCCTCAAAGAGGATAATTTTTAATTCGTTGATCTATCTTTTCTTCTATTTTTTGACTTGGTTTCATAACAATGGTATTGATTGTGAGATCATACCCATGTGATGGTTTGTTGGTAAGGTCTTTCTCCAAGATTAAGAATTGTGCATGACTTCCAAATTCATTTTGGTTTTTAATAAATGGCTTCCACTTTCATTTATAATTTGAGCATCCTTATTGGAAAATGACCAGGTAGTTTGCCACATCCTGCTTAGTACAATATTAAGCATATATAATCATACAAATAATGTATCATCCATAAATCATAATTAATCATATGTTCCATATAACCATGATCATCCATTAGTCTATGTGTCTCAATCCTAGGTCACCATCCATGTCATACAGCTATGTCAAAACTAAGATACCTGTTACAGGGAAAAGTGTCTATGCAGAATTGCTAATCCCACTAAGGTGTGGTTGCTACCTTAGAAACAAACAAAGTAAAACTACTTTCGTTTTCCTTTATGAAAGATAGATGAGAGAAGAATAAAGGAGACCAACCTCTGTCTTGCGCTTGGTTCCTTGCTTGATTCCTCTCTCTTCTGATAGTCCTTTGCTACTTGCTTCATTGTATACCCAGCTTTACAGAGTACCTGTAGAATCAAAGTAGTATAACACTATACGAGAACATGGATCTATTATCATAAACAATCTAGGATAAGATGTAAATTGACCATACAAATGCACAAAACATAGATTACACAAGAGTATGGAGGAAAACTTGAATAGCTTTATTGATAATCAAGAAAGAGCCAAGATAGTCACAACCAGTTGTTCTGACCCAGCATCATCCTCTCAGCAAGTAAGCCCTTATTCACCTCATACAAAGCTTAGATCACCCAACACTATGATGTTTCCTCAAGAAACCAATGGCAATTCCTTACAAGATGCAAAATTCCATCCTCTAGATCTCTGGGATGAGGGATCCATATATAGATATCTGTAAGGGAGATGAGTTAGCTTGTGATTTGATTAGTGTCTTCCCTCTAATAGTTCTTTCTTCCACTTGGAGATTGATGATCTCTTACTCATCCTTGGTCGAATTCAGAGAGGCAAGTGTAACAGGAGAAGTTTCTGGAAGATTCCATGCTTCTCCACCTCGTGGATTGACACTGCCATTTGTCCCTTCTCACCCATCGCACCCCATAGAAGTGATTTTTGAAATGCAACGTACCCACTGAGTGTACTTAGGTGAGATGCAATGCACTTTGCCCATGGAGCAGGTGAAATGATCCTGTTTTGACCATTTCTGAGTAGTTTTTCATGGAGAACGTCTGGGACATGCTGTAATCAGTTGACCTTGTTCCTTTAGGGGTTGGAACAACACTTTTAGGGACTTAGGAGCCCTTGGTTTATGGAAATTTTATGCTTGGGGTTGCAGTGCCCAAAAATGTCTATAACAGTTGCCCCCTAAAGCATGAGGTTGTTAATCTTTTTTGATGTCGGGTGAAATGCTTTATCATGAGGATCCAAAGTTCTTTCAAGCTGGGAGGAGACCTGTAATAATATACAATACAATACATTATCTTCATAATATTTTCATGATCTAGCTGAGGTGGGAATTCCCATGCTCAGCTTTATAAATTCATTTTCATGTACATAGGACAGACAATCGTCCGAGTGTAGACTGATGATTCTGGTAGAGCCATCATCCCTTTGTTTGGATGATTATCTGTGCAACAATGATGTATATTTGATGTCTTTATTTTCCTGAATATATATCGCAGCCCAGATGGATGAAACTAGATCCAGGGTCTTCAATCCCGTTTGATCTTCACTCAAAGTACAATTTGATCCATGTGAGAGATGTTCTGGAGTCGAACATGGAAAGACATCACCTGATTACCAGCCAATGATGTAAGCTGTTAACAGGCGCGAGAGGAATCACTGATAATGATAATGACCCTCAAGGTACTACAGTACAATTCATGTGGTGCAAATAAAGGACTTGGCGTCAAACACCACTCAAAATCTTTCGGTCGAAGGCCATTGATGTAAACCTATCGCGGGAAGTGAGAAACTTGCCATTGAGGCATGCAAGCTTGAAAGTACTGAAAGGGGTGTTCCTAGATCGACTTCTTGGATAATGAGCTGATGTCAACAAGAAGCGATCCGTCATAGGAGGGCCTTAATGAATCCCACATCAATGACACGGAACGAAGCAAATGATTTTAATGGAGGTGAAAACAGCCTGGTGATATAAGGTTCAGGGTGGCGATCATGAAAGAATGGAGCGTAAATGTATTGTAGTGGGTGAGACACATGTGAATTCTCTGAGTGACTTCTCTTGAACATATCAGCGACACTGACATGATGGATTGGTAGCATTAACCCCAAATGTGGATCGTGTGATGGGACCATGGTGATGTGACCGGTGAATGAAACAACCCAACCCAACTTGGATGCGGATTGAAAGTGTCATGTTCAAGAGCGACTTGCTACCAACAAAGTTTCTTCAAGTTTTCTTCCCAATTTTTCCCCAGTCATTGCTAACCAGTACCTCTTTATTTTTGTCAAGCTTGAGGAGGATAACATATGCTTGTTCTATAATTTTCCCTTCAGGCAAACCCATCGCTATGTTTTAACGAGCCTAGCAATAGTGAAACTCGTTTTTGTCTGCTATCGACAAGTTTGTCGCTATTAGGTTTTAACGAGTTTAACGACAAAGATAACTCAGTCCTTTTCAATTTTAGAGAGTCTAAAAAAGGACGTAAAGGAAACTCCAAAAATCCCTTTTTGTCATCTAATCCCTTATGTCTGAAAAAGAATAATACAGAAGAGATGAATTTTCGATACTTTTAACAGGCCGAACAAAACAAGCGCTCGATCTTTTTGTGTAATAATCCCTCAGGTCCAAAAAGATTAAAATCTAAAGGAGGGATAGCACTTCCGGTCCCTTTAACGAGCTGGAGAGGCCAATGGCTCGACAATCTTTTCATATTTTATGAGTTAGTTGAAAAGAGCTTAAAGGAAACTCGTCTTTGAGGAACGAGTGATAAAATTGGGTAGCAGCTGATTCCAAGTAAGGTTTGGAATTTTCCAATCATGACAGTGTTACAAGGATGGCTAGCGGGATCACTCTTCGCAGCTGTTCCTCAAAAGGGGTAAACAATCAAATGGAGGTGAATGATCGGCCAATACAGAGCGGAGGTGATGATGGGAACACGACCAAGGCTTTAAAAGTTGAAGTACTACATTCACGATGATTATTTACCAGGAATTGGTTCATTTTTTATTGAGCTTAAATGCTGGGAGAAACATTTGCTCATTGCTTACGAGCATGAAGTTCACGTTAAAACTACTCGAAGTAACAATATTTTCTTGACTTTACCATAAATAGCTTTGTTCCTTCAAAGATTGTAATGCATGCTCAATTGCTTCATCAAACTAGTTAGAAATGAACGATATATGTTTGAAAAATGAGTTAGGACAGTAATATTTTACTCGAATTACGTAAAAGTAATTTAAAAGTGATTTTACCTCTCATTTTACCATTTCATTTGAATTTTGTCTTGTTGGAGCTTTGGAGGTGCTTTCCCCCCTTGATTTTCATCAGCTGATTTCGGGAGATTCTGTGGACGATTTTCGGCGCCGTCTAGACCAGGTAGAAGCTAAACCCGAGCTCTTTCATTTCATCCTTTCCATTTTGTATTCTGAGCCCGATTTCTGGTTTTTCTGAGCCTCTACGGTTTGAAAAACTCGCCCTGGCTCTATCGCACCCTTTATGTATCGAAAGGTGCATTGGATGTTAGCCTATCTATGGGACAATTGACATGAAACACACCTAGAACACTACTGTAGGTGCGATGAGTGCAAGGAAGAAAATTTATGCACAATTTTTTATGGAAATTTTGTCTATTTCTCACCAAATCAGGATCTAACTCTTCTCTTGTTTGTTTTTCAGAGATCTTTTGGAGCAAGATGACTATTACATGGCAAGAACGTGAGCATGAAGAAGAGGACATGCTTGCTTTACATGATCCGGTTACAGTAAATGCACTACGGAACTGTGGCCTCTTGAAGTTTTTCTGCATCTCTAGCATGAGACAACAAATCAACTTGTTGCAGTATTTGCTCGATGCTTGGGATCCTACTAGCCAGGTGTTCCATATTAGGGGCAAATCCATCCCCTTGACTCTAGTGGACATCTATTTTTTGACCGGCTTATCGAGGCGGGGTGCCCCCATCTCTTTATCAGGTTCGGCCCGTGGAGGTGAATCTGTGAGAGATTATGTTCGCAGGTATTGCAGAGAGGGATCTCAGCTAAGTAAAGACGGCAAGATCATCATCCGTCATGTCACTGACAGGTCTTTGAGGACCATTCTGTTCACTTTTGGTAGGATCGCTGGAAGTGTGGCTCTTCATGTGGCCAACCGATCTTATATGCAGTACGCCTTAGAATGTCTCGAACCGAAGGTGTTCAACTGGTGTGACGTAGTACTCCTTGTGATGAAAGAATAGTTCACCAAGGTGAAGAGAGGGAGACTGAAGAACTTTGGATATGGTTCTATCTTGACCGCCTTTGCCTTGGAAAAGATACCACTGATGCAGCCGCAGTATATTGCACTCGGTTTACCTCCACTGACTAAACCACGTATGCAGAGATGGGTTGACCATATGTCTAGGCATGCTGGTCAGTCTCAGATTTCCTTTTCTGATACCTTCTTCGGGTGGTTTGATCATCAAGAGATGGTTTATTCCGAGTATCCATATGCTGGTATGGACTTCCGGGGTGACCCAGATTTGGTACTGCCGGCTGGCGAACAGTGGGGTGCCATTGGTAAATTCTTTGACCATATTCCTATTTATCGTTTTTCTTTTATAATGTCCTTGTGCTTTACTCTGTCAAGACTAATCAAAACTCATGTGCTCATGCAGATGTCAGTCCCGTCCGGCCAGTAGTATGCCTGAGAGTGCCAGCTGTCGTTCCTGCAGGAGAGGCTGTGGGAAGGGCTATCCTTCGTGACCTTGATGTGGCCGAGACTCTTTCAACATTCCAATATCAGGTCAAGGGCCTCACTCTCGGTATTCCAGATGTGAGGACTGACGAGCTGCCTTTGAGGTTGCAGCAACATACTACTAGCGTGCCAAGTCGATGGACTAGGATTTTACGCATGATTTGCACAGGCGATGACTTGTTATCACCTGCATCATTAGACTAGGGTGCCACCTAGCGTTTTGAGTTTTGGGTCATTTGACCAATTTTGTCTTGGTTATAGAACATTATGTGTAAACCATAAACAATTATATATATATTTTTGATATTCGGAGTTTTATTGGTTAAGTTACATGATCCTGATGCAAATATTGATGAGATGCTCCCTTTTATAAATGTTGCAAATCTCTATCTAACACATAATTTGCCAATGAGTCAGTTAATGTGTTTAAAGTTCTGGAAATCTGCTGATATTGAATAAAACCAAATTTCCTTTCCAAAATCTTGACCCTTAGGAACACGCGATAGATAGCTGGATTTCGGACGGAGTAGATACCAGTGAGTTGTAGTATGATGAGCTGTGAGTCTAGCCTGACAACCAGTCGGCATATGCCATGTGCGATGGCATCAGAGAGAAATTCTATCAACGCGCTATATTCAGTGATGTTATTCGTTGATCAACCAATACATACCTCTCTGAAACTTACTAACTCGCTGCTTGGGTCAAAAATCGCCTAGGCCGCAGAAGATAGGTTTCGCGAACTACGACTTGCTCCGTCGGCATATCCAACAAAATATTTCAATAGGTTCGACATCTATGAAAAATGTAAAAAGCAGATTTACTTGACCAAAACAAATACTTTAGTGAAAACAAAAATGTAACAAAAGCATATAGGTTACCACATTGAATTGCGCATAGTAACGCTTAAGGTACAACCCATTACGATGTTGTGCCAGTGGAATCCCGTCATAATCCATTAACTCGTAGGCTCCTTTTCCTAACACTCGCTTAACAATATAGGGGCCCATCCATAAAGACTTGAATTTACCTGCTCCCAATTTATTGGATTCTTGGTCATAAAGCAAGACCAAGTCACCTTCCGAGAAGACACGGGGTTTGACATTCTTATCGAACTGCGCCTTGACTCATTTCTTATGGGCTTCGTTGGCCAAAGCAACATCACGATGGGTTTCATCCAATTGGATTAGTTCGAAGAAACGAGCCTCCTCTTCTGAAGTCCCAAGGAGAAGGTCGATTGCGAGTTTGAGGGACGATATTTCGCACTGAACAGGTAAAATTGCTTCTAGGCCATACACCAGTTGGAAAGGTGTAAACCCGGTTGCATTTCTTACCAATGTTCGGTATGCCCACAAGGCTGAGTACAAGATCAGGTGCCAACTCCTTTTGTGAACTCCGATCATCCTTTGCAGCATGCGCTTCAGGACCTTGTTTATTGCTTCAACTTGTTCGTTGGCTTGCGGGTAGTATGGAGTAGAGCTGTTGTGAGACAACCCTAATTTGGCAGCTAATTCGACCATCATGTGATTGCGAAAATGCGATCCATGATCTGTGACTATAGCCTATGGGACGCCGAATCTGGTGACTACATGATTGAGAAAGAAAAGGGCAACTGTTTCACCTATGTTATCTAATGTAGGCATCGCCTTGGCCCATTTGGTAAAATAGTCAACTGTGACTATGATATACCCATGCCGCCCGGTCGAGGTGGGGTTACACGTCATGAAATTGATGCCCCATTTGGCGAATGGCCCAACAGCAACTATTGGCTACAGAGGTGCGGTTGGTCTTCTGGTTTTGCTATCGAAAATTTGACAGGCATGGCAACTTCTGACTGCAGTTATGCAATCTTTGAACATTGTTGGCCATAAGTACACTGCTCATAAAAATTTTTGCGCCGTAGCGTAACCGGATTGATGCCCTCCACACGTGCCTGAATGGCAATCATTCAGGACTTTTTCGGCCTCCTCATCGGTGAGGCACCTCCGTAGAACTGTATCGACACCACGACGGTATAGTGTATCACTGACGATCATGTAGTCTTTTGATTGGTATCGAATATGTTTTTGTTCAGAGCGGGAGGTATTAGGCATATATTTTTGGGTTTGGAGATAAATGATTATATCCCCATACCATGGATTGCTTGAAGATATCAGAAACAAAGTTTCACCCACGATCATTTCTTCGGATGTTTCATCGTTGGACAACGATGGGAGATCACATAATAATTCTGCGAAAACCAGGGCTTTCTTTGACCTGGATTTTACAAATTCTGGATCAAACTTTTGTAGAATCGCTATCCATTTTGAATATTTTCCCCCCAGCAACTGTCCCGACAATATATAAGTCATGGGGTTGCAATCTGAAAGAATGGTAGTTTTTCGAAAGAGGACATAGTGTCGAGATCTCTGTATCGCTTGAACAGCTGCGAGTGTTATCTTTTCAACATAAGAATATTTTCTTTCTGTATCATTTAAGTTATTACTCAAATAATATATAGGATGTTCAATTCCATTGTCTTCTTGAACTAAAACCATTGCGATGGTTGTATTTGCTGCAGCCAGATACAGGTTAAAGTCTTTTTGATAATCGAGAGCGTACATTAATGATTCTTTCATTAGGGATTATTTTAAAGCATCAAAGGAAGCTTGTGCAACCTAATCCAAGACGAAGAGCACTTCCTTTTTCAATAGACGAGTATAACCTTTAGTAAGTTCGTCGTAATTTGGAATGAACCTCCTTAGAAAGTTTGCTTTCCCTTGGAGCTTCTGAATCTGAAGCAAATTCGAAGGTGGAGGAAAATTTATGATTGCCTGAAGCTTACATGGGTCGAGATGAATCCCGTATTTTGAGATTACAAAGCCAAGTAAACGACCAGAACTGGCGCAGAACACACATTTGTGTGGATTGAGTCGTATCTTGTAGTGTCGGTAACGTAGAAATATCGCTCTTAAATGCTGCAGATGATCAGTCTGCTTTCGCGAATGAGCTGGAAGGTTGTGAAGATATGGTTGAACGATGTTTTTGAAGTCATGGAAGGCATAATTCATTGCCCTCTGAAAGGTTGCCCCTATGTTCTTCAAACCAAAGGGTAATTTTCGATATGCGAATGTACCCCATGGACAAATAAATGCAGTCTTTGACTGGTCCTGTGGGCGGATATTTATTTGATTATACCTGGAGAATCCATCCATAAATGAAAATATTTTACATCTGGCGCATTCATCAATTATCTAGTCAATGAAGGGTGTAGGGTAGTTGTCTTTTGGACAAGCTTGATTTACATCCCTATAATCAAGGCATACTCTAATCGTTCCTTGCTTTTTCATAACAGGAAAAATGTTCGATACCCAATCGGTTAGAGGAACCGGGTAAATGAAACTAGCATGGAGAAGCTTTTCAACTTCTACCGTGATGGAAGCGGCTTTCTTGGGGTGCACCTGCCATAGCTGTTGTCATACTGGTTTGACATCTGGATACATCTTGATTTTGTGTTCAATGATACTCGAGTCAATGCCTAGAATTTCATTATATGACCAAGCAAAGACATCTCTGAATTAACGAAAAAGAGCGTTATATATTTCCAGTCTTGAGGGAGAACAACATTTGCCAACATAAATATTCTCTAAAACATCTGTTTTGGTCGAGATATTTATGGCGATAGTCTCTTCAATGTTGGACAAGTTTCACTCGGAATCCACCGTGTTTACAGTATTTGATAGGAAAACTGAAGGGTGATGAAGGTTGTCAGGGATATCTTCTTCACAATCCGGAAGATGGGAACGATGGTGGTAATCTTCCCATGGTGCCCCTTCAATTACCATTGATTGAAAAATTCCTTCGTCGGTGTAATGCACTCGCGACCAAGGATCTGAAGGGGTGCCATATTCCTTAGACCTATCTATCCAAATGCTTGATGAGCATTGATTTGGGTTTGCCTCCCATGCTAGGAACATTGATTGCTATAATATTTCCATTGGGCTTGGAGGCAATACCTGCGTATGATCCATGTTTATATCGTCTTCTGAGATCTTTTCAATCGAAGATATCATATTGCAGGTTCCTACCGATGCAACTTCCGCCAGATTTATTGGAGGTGGAAGGGCAAAAGTTCCCTTTAATATAGGGTCTTTTATTAGGCCTACTCCCATATTTTGAAGTGAATGGGGGCTTCCATGGATCATTGGAATGCTTCCCGTAACCTGAGAACCATTGGGGACGAAGTTTGTTGATCGACGATTGTAATCCCTCCTTGAAAGGGGAATGCAATCTTCCTAAAATAGGTCGACACAATAGTTTCCATAGCATATATCCATGGTCTTCCCAGTAGGATGTTGTAATCGAGGTTTCCGTTGATTACTTCAACATCTATTTCTACTGTTTTTCCTCCTACTTCAACTTACAAGTTACTTAGAATACCATATGGGGTATATGTTCCTCCGTCGAATGCTTTTAATGTCATCGAAGATTGCGACAAGGTTGGAGATCCTAAAGTTTTCCAGCAACTCATCAACATAATACATGTAGATGCCCCCTCATCAATAATCGTTTGATGAACGGTTTTGTTGAGGGCTTTCACTTGAACGAGGAAAGCAAGTTGAGCTGGCAACTGAGGATCGTATCCTTTATGATTAAAGGATACAAGATTGGAATCCTTTGGGTCTATCCCACCAATAGCTGATAATAAAGCCTGCTTTTGGGATGGGAAATTTTGCAGTACCTCGAGTGTCGACATAGCAGATGGCGATTGGGCCAGATCTTCCACTATATTATAATGTTGTGCTGCTCTAGCATGAGGATTAGATGTTGACTTGTGTACTACTCCCTTCGACGGTTTTATTGTCAACTCAGGAATGATGGGCAGCGCAACTTCTGTCGAAGATGTTGTCCAACTACTAGGTTGATCTTTATCCTTGTTGTTCGACAGTTGTGGATTCCCATAATCTTTGTTCCTTGTCGATATCAAAGCATCACTTTGCTGTTTGGAAACTGACAACATCAACACTTGAGACGGGAAAGCATTTCCACCGTCAACCAGATTTGTTCCTGGATTTGGAAACGGATCAGTTAATATGCCGAGGTTTTTGAATTCTTGAAGAATTTTTTAAGCTCAGCTCTGTGTGGAAAATCTGCTATCCAATGATCCTCATCGCATATAAAACATGGACGATTTGGTTTCCTATTTCCAGAAGGGTTTGTAGAAGATTTTTTAGGTGATGATTCCTCTTGTTTCTTCTTCTTCCCTTTGGTTTTCTTCTTGCCTCCTGGTTGCTTGGTTTCTTTGCCTTTATCTGTCGAGACAACATTTACTTCCGAGGCAAGAAGTTCTTCTTTTGCATTTTGATTGGAAATATTACGGGCTTTTTTAGATGTAGCCTTTGTCAATTTCGTGTCTGTTGCGCCAATCATGCCATCACTTACATGAGAGTCATTGTTTGATTTAGGAGGAGGAAGGACCGAGAATTCTGGTCTGGGAGCGTCAAGTATTTTATCGTAGAGCGTGCCAGACTGAGTGTAAATCAAGTCTAAATATTGCATACGAGCAATAACTTTCTCTTCGGTGACGACTCCCCCTTTTGCAACATCTTCTGTAATGGAAGGTAACAAAGACTTAATAAACCATTCAGTTAAAATCTAATCAGGAACATACATTTTTACCATTCTACGACGACGTCACCACTCATGAATATGATCAGATATGTGAGTGGTCGTTGTTTGCTTGAAATTGGTAAGAAGTTCCGTTCCCGTTTCGTACCTTATCGATAACTAAAAAGGTTGTGGCTAGGGTACTAAATTTGTCAAACAAAGCTCTGGGCAATTCGATATACCATTTTGCTGCCGGACCAGTTAACATCCTCTGAAAAAGGAGAAGTCTAATCGAATCATCGTTTAGGGTGTTTGATGAACACCACAGATGAAATGTCATCACATGATTCGATGGATCTTCACCCGGATTTCCATTAAATTTAGGAATATCTGATGGAAGTTTATGTGGAATCGTTGGCCACCAAGGGGCGTAAGCGATTGGATCATTTGTTAACCGATTTAAATCAGGTAACTCTAACATTGCCACGAAGGGTAACTATTGATTCAGGTGAGGTGAAGCATACCCAGGATAAGATGGAATCGCCTGAGCAGTTGGTCTTTACATACCAGCATAATGCATTTGATGTTGCTAACCTCGGTAAGGTTGGTGGGCATAACCATTGTAGAATGGTTGATTTTGACCGTTTTGAATATACGGCTATCCACTATTTGCAAATATTTGTTGCTCAGATCATTGGTATACTTGTTGGAATTGTGGTTGTTCGTATTTCACCAGCCATGGTTGTGAAGCCATGTGCTGTTGCCCGATACTAACTATTTGACCAAGATGAGGGGTAATTGTACCTGTTTCGACCTGTGTCATTCCACCAGTTGGTGATTGTGGTTGAGTCGTAGGGTCAAGAGGTTGTTGCATTACAACCTGAGAAACCTGAGGTTGGCATACAACAGGAATCGCTTGTACTTGCGACACCGTCACAATAGCTGGCGTAGTTGGTATATTTGACATAGGTAAACATTGTTGCATCGAATATACAACTCTTGGTTGTTGAGGTAGTATCGATACCCAACCGCTAGATGTAATTCCAGCATAACCTGAATTTTGTTGTGAACTCCCGTATGGCTATCCTCCCAAAGGGGACAATGAAAGGGTATACTGCCCCCCATACGGCGGTAATCTGGTACTTAAAGGAATGGTTTGCCCTTGAGGACCGGACTGCCCAAATTGACATCCCAAAGGATCAATTTGTTGAGACTCAACATAAGAGTTTCTGGATACTATTTCGGATGAACAAATAGGAACGGACCATACTTTCGAAATAGCCCCTGAGTGGGCTCCTTCTAGTGATTGAGAGCTAGTTGGGACAGATGGTATACCTACGAACATTGTTGGAGTGATAGCAAGAAGTTCTACCGTCGCTGTGTCAGACGACACAGTCCTAGATGTTAGCGGTTGTTCAGACATTTCTAGTCTATCCAAAAGATTACCTAGCGATTCTACAGGAGCTTCCGCTGGTGGTAGACTAATTTCTGATGAAGAAGGATACAGAGTGATCCCGACTCCAAATTGTGATGGAGTACTAGATGGAGGATCCTCCACAATCTCTTCTATAGCAATCAGACCAGGTGGAAGAGGTAGACCATCAAGTTCGTAAAATATTTCTGGTGCCGAAGAAGGTATGGAATCTGCAGCGATAGATGTTTGGGGAACAACACTCTCCGAACTGGTTGCAGATGAAACTGGTTCAGTAACACAAGTGTTTACCCTCATACTAGGATCAATACTACTGTCCTTCGGTGGCTGCTGAACTTCTTCTATAAAGGTAGGGATACCAGAAATGTTTGGAGTAACTGGAGTCTCTGATGTTGTTGGAACACTTGTTCTAACTTTACCAGGAGATTTGGAACCGGTTAAACGAGTTCACTTTGTCCGTAATAGTTTCGATTCCGGAGACAAAGACGGTTGACTCATAAGCCTCCGCGAACGACGGGGTTTCAATTGACTTTCTTCCACGATTGCGGAGTACTCGATCAACTAAAAATCAAGGGGAGGTATGTTTATGAATTAGATGAATTTTAGATGCTTTGACACAACTTGTTTTTTCAATTTCAAAGAGTCGAGAAAAAGCAAAAGATGACTGTAGTCGCCTTCGATTTCTAATGAGCCTGAAGTGACAAGTGCTCAGATGGACCTTTTCCGTTAAGGAGTCTAAAAAGGAATGAAAGGGACTGCTCTGGAAATCTAGGCAGAGGGATTACCAAACCAATCGTAAAACTGCAAAATACTTTTTACGGTACGACAGTCAATCTTCCCGAATGTTGTGTTCAGTGCATTGTGATCGATAGGGCGACAGACATGGCTTCCTATGGATAAAGGATTAAGCCTATTGTGGTCTCCCAAAATATACTCGACGGTACGTGGGATAACAAGTCCATACTGGCACTTATCATCTCAAAGTGGAGGAATCACCCAACCAAACAGTGAGAACAACAGTTACCAAGCTTTATGACGCTGGAATACGTCTCTAGCCTAGACTTCTAGATGTTGTGCGTTAGGTTCCAAAGCGTTGTTAGATTCATTAAATTTATTTTATAGTTGATCTTGCTTAAGAAATTTGCCTTTCAGGTTCACCGCGTGATGTAGACGTACAATTCGTAATATGCAATCTAAGATGATAAACAGTCTTTTATCTTCTTTGTGTAATGAAAATCCTAGCTACTAAGGAGAGAAAGACAGAATTCTTTCAACAAAGAGCAAAGAGCACACACTATATGCACTGTCCTAAATCAAACCAATCAAACAGTCTAAATGCAAATGCACATGCATGTATTTGTTTTCAGCCTTCTTAATATGTGAATGATAAAAAGAAAGCTAATGCGCAAATCTGAATTACTTTTCAAGCGACAATTACTAACAAGTTTCTTTTCAAAATCAAAATGAAGACAATGACAACACTTTGCGATCTGGAAATGAAGACTTTCTTTCGACACTAGAAAAACCACAAATTCAGATCAAATACAACAGTAACAGGGTAATCGACTACCAAGAGCAATCAGACTCTCTTTTATGACTGAAAAAGACACTTGCGACACTTTCAAATCAAGAAACGACAGTATAATTATGTTACTTTTTTGCAAAGGAGAACTCAAAATGACTCAACAAATACACAAAAACATTTACAATGCTTTGCACAATGGAGGCGAAATATCAGCAAGGAAAGGGGTTTCAAACAGAGGTGTACTGACTATAGGCAACAAAATTCTTGAATAGATTTGAAAAGAGTGAACAGAAACCAAAATTCAGGAACAATGCCTAGTCTGATCAGCACACCTATAACACAGTGAATTTGAAATGCAGCGCACCTACTACACTCGGGAAGTGCACTGAATTTCAGATTCACAAAATAGAGAGTGTGCTAGGCTAAGGACGAGACTTTGCTTGGGTTTTGGGTCATAGTTTGCAGTTTAGTTCAGGGATTTTGGCCGAGCAAGTGGTAATCAGTAAATCAACAACAGGGGTATATCTAAGGAGGTTACTAGAGCCACCACAAGGGCAATTAGAGAGTTTGTAAATTAGTTTTTTAATTCATAAACAAAACCCGGAGATTCACTGAAGCGACATTTATCTACTTTGAATTTGCATAGCAAATGCAGTTCGAAAGCTACCTGGCTCAACTTTAGGCTCCGTCTGTAAGTTTATAAAGTAAACAAATGTAGATAAACAAATAACCTAGTCGCTCCCCAGTGGAGTCACCATTTTGTTAAAGGGAAAAGTGTCTATGCAGAGCTACTAATCCCACTAAGGTGTGGTAGCTACCTTAGAAACAAACAAAGTAAAACTACTTTCATTTTCCTTTATGAAAGATAGATGAGAGAAGAATAAAGGAGACCAACCTCTATCTTGCACTTGGTTCCTTGCTCGATTCTTCTCTCTTCTGATAGTTCTTTGCTACTTGCTTCCTTGTATACCCATCTTTACAGAGTACCTGTAGAATCAAAGAAGTATAACACTATATGAGAACATGGATCTATTATCATAAACAATCTAGGATCAGATGTAAATTGACCATACAAATGCGCAAAACATAGATTACACAAGAGTATGGAGGAAAACTTGAATAGCTTTATTGATAATCAAGAAAGAGCCAAGAGAGTTACAACCAGTTGTTTTGACCTAGCATCATCCTCTTAGCAAGTAAGCCCTTCTTCACCTCATACAAAGCTTAGATCACCCAACACTATGATGTTGCCTCAAGAAACCAACAACAATTCCTTACAAGATGCAAAATTCCAACCTCTGGATCTCTGGGATGAGGGATCCATATATAGATATCTGTAAGGGAGATGAGTCAGCTTGTGATTTGATTACTGTCTTCCCTCTGATAGTTCTTGCTTCCACTTGGAGATTGATGATCTCTTACTCATCCTTGGTCGAATTCAGAGAGGCAAGTGTCCTAGGAGAAGTTTCTGGAAGGCTCCATGCTTCTCCACCTCGCGGATTGACACTTCCATTTGTCCCTTCTCGCCCATCGCACCCCATAGAAGGGATTTTTGAAATGCAACGCACCCATTGAGTGTACTTGGGTGAGATGCAATACACTTTGCCTATGGAGCAGGTGAAATGATCCTGTTTTGACCAGTTCTGAGTAGTTTTTCATGGAGAACTTTTGGGAGAAGCTGTAATAAGTTGACCTTGTTCCTTTAGGTGTTGGAACAACACTTTTAGGGACTTAGGAACCCTTAGTTTATGGACAATTTTTGCTTGGGGTTGCAGTTCCCAAAAATGTCTATAACAATACCAAAAGAGAAAGGATCGATAATATGAACTTAACCAAAATTATCCTTATGCACACAACCATAGATATTATGATAAGAATGCAAAAACCATGTCACCCAAACCAGTTCTATAGCATAGAAGCATATACATAAGTCTAACATGCATAGTCTTTATATCACTACATCAAAACCACCCTCTCCAACTATCCCAAAGCTAACTAACCATGAAGGGACACTACAATTTGAAAGATAAGTAGGAAAGCATGCATTTTCACCCTGCAATATTTCATTAATTTATCTTATAAATTAATAATCTAAATACAAGTGTCTTTTTTTCCAGATACTTTTCAGTTTATATAAATATGTTTATTAATTAACAATGTCTTTTGTTATGTGTTTGGCATATTGCTATTGAAACACAAGGCTATGTGGTATAATGGTTGTAAATTTCACATCAAAAAATTGGATAAAAAGAGGAAAACTATTTATTGTCAGATAACTGTAATCTTCCAGGTCACTAATGCCTCCTCTAGAAGCGACACACATCCACAATTTTCTAACAATCAATACTATGGGTATTTGGATGATATGCTTGAGTGTGACTTAATTCCTTAAAATTGGTTTTGTTCAACATCAAATGGTACAAGTTAATTCATTGATCTATCTTTTCTTCTATTTTTTGACTTGGTTTCATAACAATGGTATTGATTGTGAGATTATACCCATGTGATGGTTTGTTAGTAAGGTCTTTCTCCAAGAATAAGAATTGTGCATGACTTCCAAATTCATTTTGGTTTTGAATAAATGACTTCCACTGTCATTTATAATTTGAGCATCCTTATTGGAAAATGACCAGGTAGTTTGCCACATCCTGCTTAGTACAATATTAAGCATATATAATCATACAAATAATGCATCATCCATAAATCATAATTAATCATATGTTCCATATAACCATGATCATCCATTAGTCTATGTGTCTCAATCCTAGGTCACCATCCATGTCATACACGTATGTCAAAACTAAGATACCAAAAGAGAAAAGATCGATAATATGAACTTAATCAAAATTATTCTTATGCACACAACCGTAGATATTATGATAAGAACGCAAAAACCATGTGACCCAAACCAGTTCTATAGCATAGAAGCATATACATAAGTCTAACATGCATAGTCTTTATATCACTACATCAAAACCACCCTCTCCAACTGTCCCAAAGCTAACTAACCATGAAGGGACACTACAATTTGAAAGATAAGTAGGAAAGCATGCATTTTCACCCTACAATATTTTATTAATTTATCTTATAAATTAATAATCTGAATACAGCTGTCTTTTTTTTTCCAGATACTTTTCAATTTATATAAATATGTTTATTAATTAACAATGCCTTTCATTATGTGTTTGACATATTGCAGTTGAAACACAAGGCTATGTGGTATAATGGCTATAAATTTCACATCAAAAGGTTGGATGAAAAGAGGAGAACTCTTTATTGTTAGATAACTGCAGTCTTCCAGGTCACTAATGCCTCCTCTAGAAGTGACACACATCCACAATTTTCTAACAATAAATACTATGGGTATTTGGATGATATGCTTGAGTGTGACTTTAATTCCTTAAAACTGGTTTTGTTCAACATCAAATGGTATAAGTTACGAATGAACGAAAGTGATCCTTATCAAATTCTTATTCAACATGATAACACATTTACCTTGGTTAATACAATGTCATTTGAGCTAGGACCATATCACTATGTTCTTCCAAGCCAATCCAAACAAGTCTTTTACTTAGATGTTCTATATAGAGTGGCTTGGTCATATGTTGTTAGGCATGATTCAAGAGGAAGGCTAGTAGAGTATAAAGTAGTAGAAGAATATGATATTGAAAAATAAGATGATGTAGAGGAGAAGTTAGTTCATTTTTCAGAGGAAAACATCCTATAATTTCAAGAAGATGTTAATCAAGACAATGTTATAGATGGAGATGATATCAAAAACATATGGTCAGATGAAGGAAGAACTTGAAGAAGTAGAACTAAAAGTAGGAGACAATGTCCCTGATGATGATAACGACAATGATATGATTGGAAATGATGACAGTGATGATGATGTTGATATGGAAAACCCTTTTGACAATAATTCCAAATTGGATTATACAGATGTTAACTTGGACAAAGAATAAGATTAATGATACCAAAATGTTGAAATATACGAGGTATGTGTTTATATGTTTTTAGTTTATTTGTCCTCTTTCATTTCCCTTAAATATTTGTTTTTCTATTAATTTATACTTATACTTTATTCTTACTATGTTGCTTCCAAATATTTTATAATAGATAAATTGGGCATTATGGAATTGATAGTGATGTGGGGGGATATGAGCTTCCACCTCCAAGTGCTTGGCCTTGTTTAGTAGAGTATTATTCTTGAAATGAAGAGAAGCTCATTGAGGTATGTATTTAGCCTCAACAAGGGTTGGGCACATGATTGGTCGATATCCCATGTTCTAAGCACCTTAATTTACTATTGAGAGGCTAGGGGTTCATTTCTCTTGATCCTCTCAGGCTTAGGTAAATTTTTAATTCACGTAAAATTTAGGAATAAGTGTAAATTATGCTTTAATTAATTGACCCCACACAGAGCCGTAGGTTTTGAATGGAGCCAACATTGAATTTTTTTAGTTTGTGCTTGTATTCATTGAAATTTCACATGGTTCTAGTATAATATACATGGGAGAAAAATATGGGACGGTTCAAAATATCAAATACGACTGACACAAAGAATTCAAAAAAATTATAACATAAATGTCAAGGAGAATAAATTATTGATTTTTTTTATTGTCCTTATCATCCTATGTATTTACTATCCCCATCGACAGTTAGGCACTTGATTGGTTGAGTACTCATTGTCAAAGCACCTTAATTTGCAATTACGAGGTCACATGATCAGTTATCTTGATGCTCTGGAGGTCAAGTAAATGTTCATCTCAATTAATATTTAGGAATTGGTGAAAATTATGCTTTAATTAATTGACCCTGTACAGAGCCAAGGGTTGTGAATGGGGCCAACTTTGAATGTTTAAAGTTTAATATTTAATGTTTATTATATATTGTATTTATAATGTTTATATGATTTAAATGTAATATATATATATATATATATATATATATATATATATATATATATATATATATATATATATATATATAGATAGATAGATAGATAGATAACAATCAATATAATAACATAACATAACACCTCGCCATATATTATATATTCAAACTATTTCAAAGGCACTGACTCATATACTATTCATTTGACCCATATATTCTTCATGGGTTGTGCCATAAACCATGATCAATACCTCATTTTGTTTTCCATAGGTCTCACCTATGTGTTCTCCACGGGCCATACCATAAACCTTCATCAAGACATGACTATATTATCCATATGTCTCACCTATGTATTTTCCATGAGCTACATAATAAACCCTAATCAACACACAATTGTGTTCTTCATAGATCTCATTTATTTATTCTCTATGGGTCATGCATTAACCCTAATAAACACCCAATTGTATTCTTCATAGGTTCACATACTCGAGGATAAGAAATTTGCATTCCATGAGAACCAGGAGGTCACGATGAGAGCACAACTAGGACGAGAGATGGAGGAAATTTTATTGCATTATCCATTGGATCATATTATAGTTGATGCAAAATTAAAAAAAAATATCAAAAGTTATATGATGGCAATGAATATCTTTGGTAGGATCTCATGCCAATTGCAACTCACACTACTAATTAATCAAGCCTTATATTTCTTGGTTCAAATTGTGTCGCTCCTAATCTTAAACAACTGGAAATCTTATTATAAATCTAATTAATGTGATAAATTATACCCATAGTTAAATAATACTTAGTTATAGCTCCTTTAATAATTACAATCATATTTTTTTCTAAATCATGCTAAAATAATTGTACTTTGCGAAATAATTCCTGCAAGGAACTAATTATCGAAACTAAAATACCTCTGAAAGAAACTCCTTGTAATATATGTTAGAACTTATAAACGTATAGCATAGAAAACAAGGAACAAAACTCAATAGTTGTTCACCAAAAGTCATCATTAATTTTCACTAGTTTTGAACATGAAAATATTATATAGGAAAACACTAAACTACTAATTAATGAGCATGAAAAATCTATATCAAATATATATTTTTCCTTTCTTTTATAGTATTTAATACAGGCATAATAAGGTGTTCAAAACTATGTCTAATCTTAGATCTATGGAAGCAAGATTTAGTGTTGTGCCCTATGGTATTGTTAATGTTTCATCCTCATCTACATATAAGGTATATTGTTGTTGTAATAAAAGGTTCCCATATTTTCTATGTGCTCCAACCTATATAATACTATCCTATGTACATACTCTAACACTACCTCTTACACAAGAAAGTGTTTTCCACAACATCGAGTTGATCTTTAAACATCCTAAGATTCACCTTTTCAAGGGGCTAAATTAAGACATCAACAAGTTATTGACATGTTGGAATATACACATTTAAATATAAACCAACGAAGGACTTTGAATTTTTTAGCATAGGAGTATCGATTGGCTTGTGGTTCATCATCTGAAATCTTTTTGGAAATTTGACTATGTAATTACGTTGTCCAAAGAAAAATTTACTTGGAATTTTCCACATTTCAAACCTAAAAAGTAGTGCATCAAGCCAATATCCTTTGTCAAATTCTCTCACCAACTTTCTTTTTCAGTACTCTAAGAGTCTCCTTGAACTTGCTATAAGTGTGAGATCATTTACATACAATATTAAACTAACCATATTATAATGATAAACCAAATTATAAATATTTGAATTTGCACTAGTGTTAGTGGAACCTAAACTTGAAATAAATCATTGATCATGTAGTACAATGTACATGTTGTTTGTTTGAAAGCGAGTCCCAAATAATCCTACACAACCTAGTACTTTACTTCACAAAGTTTCTTGTCCACAATGGAATATACCAACAATATTATCAGAAAGCACCAGTTGTATCCATATAAATCATAACTACTCTATTGCATATGCATAATTCCATTTCAATCCATACTCCATAGTAAAATAAATAATAAACAAGAAGACAAACGATGAACACCATCAAACTATGCCACCAAAAGAATTAATGGTTGAGAAGAAAGAAGAAGATCAGAGAAGGTAGAAGGGTGCATGTTCTAAGATAACACCCTCATTTTCCTCCACAAAATTCATCATTCTAGCCTCCAATAAACACCAAATTTAGTGAAGAATCAACCTTGGATTTATGTTCACGAAAAATGGGTAAAAAATGTTAAGTGTGTGTTATATTCTTTTCATGGATAGTCACACATATGGGGGGGTCACACAAGGGGCGCAAACCCCCCCTGTTCGTTGCATTGGGTGCATAGGGGGGTCATAGAGGGGGTGTAGCCCCCCTATTGGGAAGTTTCATGGGAATGGTAGCACCCCTATATAGGGTCTAAGGTAAAACCTCGGGAAAAAAAAATTGAGACCCTCTATTAGGCGCGCGGACCTACCTATGTTTTTTTTCATGGTTTTTACACATGGTTTTGGGCATGGTGATTCTCTTCCCATTGTATTTTGTAGATTCGGTCCAGGGAACTATGGTTTTTTCTAATCCAGGGTTAATGAATTAGGGTTTATGAATGCCTCAGCATGTATATATATGTATTGTGACATTGAAAGGAACATAATGAAAAAACGATCTAATAGTCCTCGTTTTGGGATCTAGGGGAAAATCTCTATGTATTTATTGTATATTCCCTTCATTGTTTATTTTCTATTTCAGAATTCATCTGTAGGTAATTTTTTTACAAAATTAAAACCTACACAAAATAGACTACATTAAATATTCTTCTTATAGTTGATGATAGATGATTCATCATTGCTTGAAAACCTAAATTCTGCATTATGATTTTTCCATTGAGGGAATATACTACATTTTTTCAGTTCCCATAGACCTAGACATTTCTTACATTCTTATAAATGGCTTATCCAAGAAGGGCTACTAGAGCTGATAGCTTGGACCAATTACTAGTCCCTTTTCTAAGATCCTATGAAAAAGAGATGTTATGAGATGAACTAAAATAAAAACAATCACATGCATTGTATTTACTTGAATTTTCTAGGGAAGCACCATCAAAGAAGCTACATGGGTGAGAAGCATCACTCGCAAAAGGGTTAATTTGATGTTTTCTCCTATAGGTAATTGATTCTCTCATTCGATGGATTGTAGGTACAACCAAACATGTATCTTCTAGATCTCTCTTCCTCAAGTGATGGAAGTTCAAGTAGAGGGGATGAAGGTCATAGATATATTACATCTAAGAGACAAAGATCAACTAGAGGTGAGAATATCAAAAGAAAATTTAGTAAATGCATGGATTTTTTTTCTTGCTAAAGGGATGTAATGTTCTTATGATGCTGAGATAATAGACAACATTGAGGTTCCCTTGAGGTACAAACATCTAGTGAAATGATGGGTACCCAACGACCCTCCTGAAGTAAACATCAATTTTTGTCTCAATGAGAGAATATATCATACTGCTCCATCATAGTTAGATGGTTTGGGGCTATTTTCTATGGATGACATAATGGATTGTTATGATAGATTAATATAATTCACAGAGTATGTCAGACCCTATTACAATTACAATTACTGGATCTGGTTGGTCTAATGTACTTGAGGTCAATGAAGATATAAAGTGGTTGAAAATTATATATAATTTAATAGGTAAAGATAAAAATAAAGGAGTGCTTGTTTCTATTGACAGAAGGCTAAAATAATCAAGGAATATTGTAGGGTTTATAAATAGTAAACAACTCGGGACAACAAATAAGCAAGTGAATGACATATTCGAGGGATGTGAAGGAAATTTTGTATTTGTTTGTACAATAAAACCAATAGTTGTATGAGAAGACTTATTCATCAATTAAAACTCGAATCAAATAGATACAATTGATATCGATATTATGGGGGTGGTATGTATCAAAATTTCATGGCCAATGAACATCATATGACCGACATATCAAAAAGTTATATCCATTGTCATTTTGTATTTTTGAGGGGTAAATAAATCAATATATGTCTAACCTTTTTATAAGAATGTGAATACATGATCTAGCTAACCAGAGTCCAAATATTGTCTTCATCTAGTTTATTATGTATTTATCAAGCCAAAATTTATATTATAATGTGGGAGGATGATAATGGAAAAGCCCCAATAGAGTCTAAATAGGTAAAGATTAAAAATTTCAATTTACATCGAATGTGAAATCAATTATTTTTCTAGATTATAATTTTTTTTTTTGAAATATGTAGTCCAGGGGACTTGAACATGGTCATCATTACTGGTTTGATGAGGACAAGTTCTTCGATTCTCCAAACTCAATGGAAAAAATAAAAAGCTTATGGTTAAAATTCACAAAGAAATTGTTCATTTGATTCACATTAGAGATAAAAATCTTGAGATGAAACATAGATGGAGATCTTGAACAAATATCTTCAAAGATATCAGGTAATAACATGTTGATGATATTGGATATTGCCTACACATAGGGTATCTCCCTGATATGAAGTCCCAATTATACCTCACATTTTTTGGTATAGGAGTCCCATCCAGAATATGGATCGGTTGTCTTTAACTTAAATATATGGCTTAGCTTAAGTTGTTAGCAGGAGAGAGAAGTCCACATGAGATTTTGAATGAGCAAGAAAGTGTGCCTTGTGAATGTTTGATTGTATATGTATCAAGGTTCTTTTACTACAGTGGGGTGAAATAAAGTGAGCATATAAGAGAGAAGTAATAGTAATACCCTAATGGAGACACACATGAATGAGAAAGTTTTGTCTAACACCAAGTGAAGTAGTTCACATAGATGGAATGATCATTATAAACATTACAACACATTTCAAATAAGTTAAGCATCGAAGTCACCAAAATCATTCAATTACTCCAGTACACGTGAAAGAAAACATGAATAATAAACATTAAAGAATAGTCTTAGAAACATCCACAATCCATGTGTGAAAATGTGGTGGCCTGAAAGGCTTCGATGTTAAGAAAAAGTTCCAAGATACATAGATATATTGAATATCACTAGCTCCAATAGTGGATCATTAGAGCCACTACTTTCTCCCCAAAAGTACTAAGTCCATCTCTCTCTTTCCTTGTGGGAGAAAATGTTGTTAAAAGTCCTTTACATGATTAATGAGGATTATTTTATAACTTGAGGCGTGACCTTTCACATCCACATGACTCTTGACTTTACAAGTCCTAATGAACTTTGGATTTCTATAAACTTTGGACTTGCAAATGACTTTTTGAATTACATACAACTCTTGATATTACATGTATTTTGGACTTCCATGACTCTTTTTTTCATACATGACTCTTGGACTTCCACTTATTTATCTTTACAATGATTAAATTATTACATCACTACTTCCACGTCATGATGTGATGAAGACGTGACAAGTCACTATGATCAATGGCTGGGACATATAGTAACTGATGACATGGAATTTATTCAATCATGAGATGGTTTCCACTTATGTCTTCAATCTTCATGCAACTTCTAGTTATTGGTGTCTTCACCCTCTAATGGGTATTTGATCTTATGCAACTTTGAGGGGTGCCACGATCATCAAGATTTCAATGTGTTATTTGTTATTAAATGCTTTCTTTCTTTCCTTCTTTGCCTAATATTCTTCATGTGTGTTTGACATGATTTTTGTCGAATACCTGTATCTTAAATTACTCATGACAAGAAACCATTAACCTAGAAATATCATAGTGTAACATGTTTTATACATATTTTATGTTCATTGTTCTTGAAAGGAACATGAATATATTTCGGGTGTAAGGGTTCACTTTGAAAGGCTTACAGGATGAAGGACAGAGGCTCCAAGGCTTCAGTATGCACTCATGTAGTCAAGAGAAAGAGGAAATCAAGGCATGGTGCATGGTGCAAGTCATAAGGATGGAGGAGAAGGATTCAAGATTTCAACATCCATTATGCACTCAAGGTAGAGAAGGAGGGCATAGGGTACACTCCTAAAGGTTGAAGGATGTAGCTTTGTTCCTTCGGGGTATGCTCATGTGCTCAAGAGGCCCAGGAGGGTGCATGGAGCAAGTCTGAAGGCTGAAGGATGAATCTTCGAGCCTTAAGAGTGCATTCATGTTCTGAAAGGGCATGAAGCATTGTGGATGGAGGGTGGACATTAAGGCCTTTGGAGTGAGCTCATGCACTCAAGGAGAGTGCATCCCTTCGGGTTGAAGGAGCGCACTCAAAGGAAGACTTGGTCTCTCAAGAGAATAGCTTGAAACAAGGAAGGGGAAATGCCTTAAGGAGTGTGATTTAAACCATTGGAGGGTGCAGGGTGGACTTTTGAGCAATGAAGGATTTCTCATCAAGGCTTAAGAGTGTGTTTATGTGCTTCTTGCCTCATTGGGTTTAGTTTGTAACCAAAATTTGTCTACGTCTAGGAGATAGGGAAATAGGAGAACAAGAGGAGTTTAGACATAAAAACATGTGCAATAGATACCAAATCATTGAGAAAACTTAGAAAATATTCAAAAATAATAAGTATGTGTTACATACATTCCCCAAGTACAATAGATGAAGTGTGTGCAACTACAACCCCAAACTGTTGTTTTACCACAAAAAAGATGTTACAACCATGAAATTCACTAAATATGTTCTAATTAGTGTGACGACACTTGAGAACGGTAAAGAAGACTTGAAACATATATACTCACAAGAAATACCATGTGACGACCAATGAAAAACTAGATACGATGGTAAGGTAGGCTCCAAAATTTGAATGTAGTGAAATGTTTAGAGGCTATTCTAGTAACAATAACACTTGGTGACACACTGGGCAAGTTTTAAATTCTCTGTCTAGGAATAGATTTTCATTTAAATGTTCTGACCTTCCAAAGCTATTGATCGACCAATTAGATTTCCTTGACTTCCCATTTCAGCCCATTTATATGCATAGTACCTCACTTTATTCTACTTTATTAAACCCAGAAATATACATCATATCACAGTTGTTTCAATCTAGGAAAGGGTAAAGTGTGTAATGAGTTTATGGTATTTAGAGTATGAGTTTTCATCTCTAGTCATGCTTTTCTACCAACAGGCCTAAACAATACCCCAATGGTGTCACTTTAGGAACACAAATTTTGTGTTTTTCCAAGTAGGCTTGGACAGTACCTGATGAAGTCACTTGCTTCACCACCCTGCATAGGAAGCCTTTCTCTTCTTTCACCCTTTATTTATTTATTTAATAAGACTATGCATTGGAACATATTATTTTCAATGGGCAAAAGACAGATCCTACTTATTGAGAGAATAGGAGGTTTCCCCTTCAGAGAAGTATTTTTAATACCTCTGATATAGTTTTCCTCACTTTATATTTTCCCCTTATCCTTTCTCTACTATATTGGAAAAGCATTGACATACAAGTAGATTTACACCAAGTTGAGTAGTCATGACACTAGCATAGGCATGGATATAATAGGTTCCCTCAAGGTTCTCTTTTTGGATGTATTGTATTTTCCATCTAGACTTAGCTCAACATATGGCATTTTCCCAACCAAAGAAGGAGAACAAATAGAAATCCAAGCACTGTGGTTGTCACACTTCTCTTTAATTCCACCACAAAGTCCTTTTGAGCTATGCCCTTTTACACAAGGTCTTATTTATGTACAAATACTAACAAACATGATAAGGCAATACATGACTAACATAACACACATATGACCAACACATATGAAAAGGAAAAGACAAAGACACACTATATATGAAGCACAACTTGCAGTTGCTATTGAAAATAATGTTTCAAATCTCGCCCATTTATGCAGAGGAGGTCAATCCTCCCATCTAAGGATCTCATCTTGAATGTATTATGACCGATATTTTCTTTAATGATGAATGGGCTAATCCACAAAGGTTGAAGCTCTGTGTTTTCCTCTCACTTCATGGGGTTTATCCCACTTCAGTACTAGTTCACCCACATCGAAACTCTTTGCCCCTACAAATTTCTTATCAAACTGGTTCTTAACACAGTTTTGGTGTGTCACGCGGAAAGAGTTGTTAGTGGGGACACAACCGACCTTCCTAGAAAGCCTAAGACTCTCTAATGACAAACAAGACAAATAAGAGCAATCCTTCTCTAAATATGCTTTTACAATATGAGAAATCAAGTGTTTAGATCCTACCTGTAACCCAACGCTGTTGTAGTAGTCCAACTTTGTTGATCCGGATGAGATCCTCCTTCACTTCGAAACCTGCATTCACCAACAATCAAACGATTAAAAAGAACCTGAATATCACATAAAATAAAACATATTTAACATGTAGACCAAGGAGTACATGAAACAACTCATTAATAACAAATTGTTGAGAAGAATGGACTAATTTGTATTAAAAGGTAACAAAAGGAACCATTACAACCTGAGCCTTGGTGTTGTGCAAGCTCCTCCCACGGTCCACAAGAGTTCTCCCTTACTCTGATTAGCTCACCCACCTCCCAATGGAAACAAGTAAAGATGGTAATCTCTCCTCACAAGCTTCTACAAGGAAGTCCTAATTCCAGCAGCATCTACCCTTAGGAATGTTCAGCTTTCAACCTCCCCTCCTTTTGGCCCAATGCCTGTATTTATAGTGCTCTAGAGGAAGTTATTCAGGTCCACCATCAATGGGATAAACCCCTCTTTGGATGGGATAGCTCCCCTATTGATGGGATAAGTTCCTCTTTGGTAGGGATACATGAACCATCTGGAGGCGCTTCATACACGTCAAACATACTTCTAGAAGCCTCTAGAAATGACCACAAGTAACTTTTTTGGAGTGAAACTTGCGCCTTTTGACCTTTACAGGAGTACGCACCCATCCCTTTACATACAGAGCGTACAAGTACGCAGGTTTTGTGAACTTGGGTTGCGTACCCGCAGGTAAGGCTGAGAGAAACTGCGTACCAGAGATAACTTGACTTTAAATCACTTTTCTCTCTTTCTTGAAGTTTGACATGGAAAGCAGAGGCATGAGACTTGCCAAGGAGGATAGTATGACAGTGGATGGAGCCATACTAACTGCAAATAGTCATGGTGACATTTTTTAGTGTAACAGATTGCCGCCTAAAGTGCGAAGCCAGTAGTAGATTAGGGGTTTTATGATCTAGGAAGGGTGAAGTACTTTATCATTTCAGGGAGTATCTTGCGGAGGACCCAGTCAGAACCTGCAAATATTCAACAAAAAATACATATATAAGATGATATCATCGCTGAGGTAGGCATTCCCATACTCATATTGAAAACTTTAACTAACAATCTAACTACTGCTCTGATACAAGAATGATTTTGCAGTACATCACAATCATAGACTTTTGTAGACACAGTATGGACGAAACCATCTGTTTATGATTAGTCTACTGTATAATGAATACAAAACTCCTCGCAGCCTGGATGGTGGAAACTAGATCCAGGGTCTTTATTTCTACTTCCCGAATTGGTACGATTCTATCCATGTGAATAAATGAGTTGATGTCGAGCATGGTAGAAACCACTTGATTACCAGTCAATGATGTAAACTGTTAACAAGTGTGAGAGAGACCACCAGTGATGTCAATGGTTCTCAAAGTACCCAGTACAATCCATGAAATGTGAATGAATGATTTGATGTCGAACACGTCACGGAATCCTTCGATCGAAAGTCAATGATGTAAACTGTCGTCAAAGGCGAGAAACCTGCCATTGATGCATGCAGACTTCAAGGTACTGACAATTTCTAAGTCATCTTTCTAGATAATGTGCTGATGTCGATAGAAAGCAACTTGTTGCAGGCAAGACCACAACACGAAATCATTGTTCAAGTTGAAGAAATGTTGCTGTAAGGACTGACTCAGGGATGGTAAAATGGATGACAAGTATTTTTCATATGAATGGTTTATTTGCAGAGACCTCTTGAACACATAACGACACGACAGATGGTTTGGTGACGATTGACCCAAAGTTAATACCCGGAAACGGTTGAATACTTTCAAAGTGGTTTGATCAACTTTTAAGGCAAAGGATTTCCCAACCCAGGTGAATGAAAAGTGTCGTGTTCAAGAGCGGTGATAAGGTTCTTCTGTAACAAAGGATGACAAATCGGTTCATTCTTCTCTCTTTTCCCCCACCATTTCTGGCAAGTACCTCTTTATTTTTTACAAGCTTGAGGAGGATAAGATATGCTTGATTATAAGCTCATCCTTCGGATGAGTCCAACTTAGTTTAGATTCGGACCCTAAGAAGGAGTGGTCCGTTCCTGTTTGTAATCGAACAGGTCCTTTACTGTGAAATTTTAACGAGTCCAATATAGGAGAAACTCGGCGTTTTTCATTTTTAGAGAGTCTGAAAAAAACTAAAGAAGACTCCAAAGAGAACTTTTTCGTAAATTTGTGTCTCCCAATCCCGAAAAAGTATAAAATAATACCTGAGAGAACCGCTTGATCTTGTGACCAAGGAGTACTTTCATGTTTAGTTCCGTTGACCTGAAAAGTAAAAAGCGATCAAGGACACGTCGTTTTATTTCCAATATCGAGTTTGAAACGACAAAAACCCGGCAATCTTTTCGTGTTTTTACGGTCAGAAAAGGGCTATAAGAGGATCGTCTTTTAGTTCCGTTTTAACGAGTGTAAAAGAAACAGTCGGCAATCTTTTCATGTTTTAGGAGTCAGAAAAGAGCTTAAAAGATGACTCTGATGTTTTGGTTCGTGAAAAATGATGATTTTACTCTAAAGTCCTTTTGTCCTGCACAAAAACGACACATTACTCATACCTGTTTAAGATGGGCAAAAATAAATTGAAAAATATCCTTTCATGGTGAAAAATAAACAAACTTAGCATTCATTCATCCAAAAAACCTATAAAAATACTTTTACCATGTCATTTTTACCATTTTACTGCTGAGGTTGAGAAAAGGGCTTTTGACAAGAAAACTTCCCGTGGACTTTGCGGAGAATCCGACCGTCAGAATCGAACGCCGTCTCTTTCAGGTATTCTACAACATCCTTCTCTTGCTTTCCATCCGTTTAAAATTCATTTTTAGGTTTTTATTTGATTTTTTGGAGGTCTTGGGATTTCAAGATGCGCCCTTCGGGGTACGCAGGTTATGCACTGGTGACCTGCGTACCCCGATATTTTCTCAATGGGGAAAATACCGGGCGTACGCACCCGGCCTTAAGGGAAGCTGCGTCTAGATGCTCTGTTCCTAAAAGCCGGGGTGCGTACCCCGCAAAACGCATTTTGAAACCCTCATTTCTCCAAAATGGACCAAAATTTTAAAATTTTATGGACTCTAACAGATGTTTTATGATGTGCAGGGTGCACACCATGCTTGATTGGCGAGAAAGAGAACACGAGGACGTTGATTTGGCCGCAATAGGTCATCAACCTTCTATTGATGCGTTAAAGGCATGCGGACTCTACAAGTACTGGGCCATACCTGGCATGAGGGCCCAGGTGCCATTCCTTGAGTGGCTGGTTGAAAGGTGGAACATTCAGGAACAATGTTTCTACATCGGAGAGCACTAGCTCGAGATAGATCCCTCCGACATATATTTTCTAACTGGCTTGCCTAACAGGGGCGAGCAACTCTCTCTATTCAGGACTAGGCCGGGTGGCCAATCCCTTACTAGTCTCCGGCTAGAGTGGTGCAACAATCAAAACCAGGAGAAGGGGATAGAAATCAAATACATATCCCGACCTGAACTTATGGTGATAGCCTTTACTGTTACCAGACTTTGCGGCGCGGCCGCTTTGCACCATGCCACCGGGTCCCAAATGCGGATGGCTATAGATTGCTTCCAAGGCACCATTTTCAACTGGTGCGATGCTGTGTTGGCCAATATGAAGGGCCAACTAACCAGGGCAAAGAGAGGACAACTGAAGACCTTTGGATATGGGCCTTTATTTGTGAGCTTTGCCCTAGAGAGAGTTCCAATGCTGATCCCCCAGCATGTTACAGTTCCAGTTGGGCCTCCTTGGGAGCCGAAGTTGACGAGATGGGTTGCGGTAATGGCCCGGCATCCTGACAAGGGAGCAGCAGTTGTTCGATTTCCTGATGGTTACTTTCACTGGTTGGAGGGCCAGGTCTTTGCGATTCAGGACTTTCCGTATGTCGGAATGTATTTTCGCAATGATCCGGACATGGTTCTTCCACAGGGAGAACAATGGGACGACAGAGGTATTTCATTTTTCACAAGTTTTTAAATTATGCACTTTTTTTTTTTATATATATATCGCCTAAAAACTGACAGCACAAATTTTCAAAATGCAGATGTAGGTCCACGGCGTCCGGCCAACCTCCGGGCTTTTGAGAGAAGATTACCAGCTGTACCAGCACCAGCCCCACAAGATGCGGCCGCAGAGACCTTAGCCGAGCTGGAACAGGATCTAGAGCGTCTGACAGCGGATATACCAGAGACCACTATAGATGACATTCCTATCTGACTTCAGCGCTACGTGGTCGCAGTCCCAGGACCTTTCAGGAGGTTCCTGTGTAGGGTAGCGCGGGCAGTGGTCTCATATAGAGAGCACCACCAGTGATTGGCTAGTCACTTTTGTAGACACATATGACATTTTTGGTTTTTTGTACTTATCATTTTTGCCGATCATAAGGTGTTTTTCAACCTATGATCGAAGACGATGTATATTTTTGACACACTCCTATCTATATATATCATTATTACCGGCTTATTTTGTTAAAAATGTGTGATGAAATGTTTATAAATTTACATTTATGATTGTTACAAATGTCTATTTAACATTCGAGACGCCATTGCATCTACTAATGTATTTAAAGACCTTGGAATATGCTAATATTCAATGTAATCAAATTCACATTCCAAGAGACGCACTCTCAAAAACAATCTTAATAACACTGGATTTCTAATGGCATAGACTTTACTAAGCTGTAATACAACGAGTTCAGAATCTAACCTCACTATCAAACTCCGAATCCCAAATGAAATAGATTCAGATAATAATTCAATCACTGCATTATATTCTGCAATGTTGTTTGTTGTTTGACCGAGGCTCACCCGATGCATAGAAACTAACTCGTCAGAGGGCGAATAAATAACCCAAGTTGCGGAAGAGATATTCCGTGTACTACGACAAGCACCATCAGCAAATCCAATGTATGTTTCGAGAGGCCTCGACATCTGCAATATCAAGAGTAAAAACCAAGATAAGCCAGAATAACGACAAAAAACGCACTCTTTAAACTAAGCACACAGCCTAAACTAAGCAAACATACCAGTTAAAAAGAAAAATAACCTAACTAGGACTACCTAAATCTCCATACCCACCATTTAAGCATAATACCTCTCTAGGTAAAGTCCATTTCTGGGCTTACCCAAAGAGTCCCCATCAAAATCTACCAGCTCATAGGCCCCTTTTGCCAGCTTTCGCTTGACAATGTAGGGCCCATGCCACATGGGAACGAATTTTCCAGCACCTAATTTATCGTTAGCTTGATCATATAATAGCACTAGGTCTCCTTCCGAAAAATTACGAAGAGTCACGTTACGGTCATACTGAGCTTTCATCCTTTTTGCGTGAGTCTCGATTGCCAAAGCAGCATCACGTCGAGTCTCATCTAATTTAGCTAAGTATAACAGACGCTTCTCCTCTTCAGAAGTAGCTGGGAGTAATTCGATAGCCATTTGAAGTGATGGGATTTTGCATTCAATGGGTAACACTGCTTCCAAACCATAAACTAGTTGGAAAGGAGTGAACCCTGTTGATGTTTTTACTGAGGTTCGATACGCCCAAAGCGCTGAGAATAACATGTTGTGCCAATTCGACCGATGAATACCAATGATTCGTTGGATCATGATAACTAGAACTTTGTTGATAGATTCAACCAAACCGTTTGCTTGGGGATAATAAGGAGTAGAACTATCATGGCGTAAACCAAGCTGGCTTGTAAGTTCTGTCATCATAATGTTTCGAAAATGGCACCCATGGTCAGTGATGATCACTTGTGGGACACCAAACCTAGCAATAATATGATAGAATACGAAAATCGCTATTGTTTTGCCGCTTGCCTCGAATGTAGGCATCGCCTCGGCCCATTTAGTAAAATAATCAACCGCAAGGATGATATACGCATGCCCCCCGGCCGAGTGAGAGTTACAAGTAATAAAATCGATACCCCATTTAGCAAAAGGACCAACGACAATTATAGGGTGGAGAGGAGCAGGTGGTGCGTGCATCTTGCGATCAAACACTTGACAGTTGTGGCATTTTTGGACCGCAATGATACAATCTTTAAACATGGGCGGCCAGAAATAGCCAGCACACAACACCTTCTGAGCTGTGGCATACCCAGACATATGACCGCCACATGCTCCAGAATGATAGTCATTCAAAACCCTTTCTGCCTCTTCATGAGTTAAGCAACGACGAAAAACCGAGTCTGCCCCACGACGATAAAGAGTATCTCCAATAATTCTGTATTGTTGGGACTGGAATCGAATTTTCTGGCGTTCCGACTTTGAAGCTTCGGACCGAAAGGATTGGGTTTGGAGATAGATGATTATATCCCCATACCACGGATCTAAAGTGCTGATAAGAAACAGAGATTCGTCCGCAATGGGTTCCTCTGCCACAGTCTCTGTGTCAGCATGCGGGAAGTCACACATCAATTCCGCAAAAACTAAGGATTTCTTAGACTTGGACTTCTCAAACTCCAAATCGAACTCCTGCAGGATAACAATCCATTTGGAGTACTTGCCCCCTAGCAATTGTTTTTTCAAAATATAGATCATAGGGTTGTAATCCGAAATCACTGTAGTTTTACGCAGAAGAATGTAATGACAAAAACACTGGACAGCCTGAACAGCTGCCGGGGCCAATTTCTCCACATGCGAATATTTTAGCTCAGTGGGATTTAACGTCCTACTAAGATAATATATCACATGTTCCGTTCCGAATTCATATTCCTGAACTAAGACCATTCCAATGGTGGAGTGGGAGGCGGCGAGATACAAAAAGTAGTCCTGGTTGTAGTTGGGAGGACGCAGCAACGGTGCATGGGTCAACGCGTGCTTAAGTGCATCAAAAGATTTCTGAGCTATCTCATCCCAAGAAAATTGAGCGTTTTGTTTCAACAACTGGGTGAAACCCTTTGTAACCTCAGTGTAGTTAGGAATGAATCGACGTAAAAAGTTTGCTTTCCCTTGCAAACTTTGGAGTTGGCGCAAACTCAAAGGACGAGGCAATTTGATGATGGCTTCGACCTTCGAGGGATCGACGTGGATACCGGCTTTTGAAACGACAAATCCTAGCAATCCTCGCACTTCTATGCAGAAGACACATTTGTGTGGGTTCAACCGAATTCGATAATGTCGACACCTCATAAAAATAGCGCGTAAATGGACAAGGTGATCAGCTCGATGTAAAGAATGAGCAGGAAAATCGTCGAGATAGGGTTGCACAATGTGCTTGATGTCATGAAACGCGTAAGACATTGCCCATTGGAAAGTGGCTCCGGCATTCTTAAGTCCGAAAGGTAATTTGCAATAAGCAAACGTCCCCCAAGGACAAATGAAAGCCATTTTTGGTTGATCGGCAGGTAGAATATTGATTTGGTTGTAACCGGAAAAACCATCCATAAAGGAAAATATTTCACTACCGGCACAATCATCAATTATTTGATCGATATAGGGTGTAGGATAGTTGTCTTTTGGACAAGCACGATTTATATCCCTATAGTCGATACATATTCTTATTGTTCCTTGTTTCTTGTTAACCGGAACAATATTCGATATCCAATCCGTTAACGGGATTGGATAAATGAAACCTGCTTTCAATATCTTCTCAACTTCTGCTTTAATCGCAGCCACTTTCCTAGGGTGTATTTGACGTAGACGTTGCCGAACAGGTTTAGCGTCCGGGTAGGTCTTGATTTCATGAAAAACAATGGAGTGATCAATTCCTGGCATTTCCTCATAGGACCAGGCAAACACGTCGCGGAATTCTTGAAATATGACCTTGTATGTTTGAATTTCGTTATCTGTACACGAGGCACCTATATGAATGTTTTCAATAACTTCTGTTTTGACTGAAATGTCGATGGCAATAGTTTGGGAAATGTTTCCCAAATTCAACTCTGAATCAAGATGTTTCATTGGATTATGAGCGTCCTTGACATATTCAGCTGTAAAAATTGATGAAAAATCATTTCCAAAGTCATCAGCCTCAGGTAAAAACGAAGATCTATGATGAAGATCTTCCCATGGTAGATCGTCTACACTTAGGATTTTGCGAAGTTGTTCGTCAGATGACACGACTTCAGGAAACGTTATCCGTTCTGAGGTTGACGTGAAAAGTGATTCCTCACGGACCACATTCATTTGGTCGAATTGGGTTGAACTGGAGTCGGAAAAAGACTGCACGGCCTCATAAGCAATTTCATATGGACTCAAAGGCATTGCATTACCAAAAGAGTCTATTTCAGATTCAGATGGGACAATCCAAGGATCATCGTAAATAATAGTGTCTGAAGTAATCATATGAATGGATGCGAATGAAGGGTCTGCATTGATCAAAGGAAAGGGAAAAGTTCCCAGTAAACCGGAATCTTTAACCAATCCTACACCAACATCCCTGTAAGGGATAGTCGTTTTACCGACATGCTGGATACTCTCTGAAGAGGCTGGGTCGGATGAAAAGTAAACCAGCTGGTCTATCTTCACGATCTTACCATTATGTGGAAACTTTATAACTCTGAAGACCGATGACATGACTGTTGTCATAGCGTAAGACCAACTGCAACCCAAAAGAAGGTTGTAGTCTAGAGGGGCATCAACCATTTCCACATCCAGACTAACGGTTTTTCCTTCAACCCCTATAGGCAAATCCTGTAGAATGCCAAACAGATGGAACCCACGGCCATCAAAGGCCTTAAGAATCGTCGGGGATTGGTTCAGTGAAGGGGAACCAAGCAATCTCCAACACTGAATCGACATAATACACGTAGAAGCTCCTTCATCAATTACAGTCTGATGAATAGGCCTGTTTTTGACTATCACTGGAATCTGGAAAGCCATTTGATGAGGGAGACGCGGTGTACTATTTTCTAGATCAAAGATTATCAGGTTCGGGTCCTGAATATCAACAGCTCCTATAGCCGACAAGAGTAATTTTCGTTGTGCTGGGCATGATTGCAGCACTTCCAAAGCCAACATTGCTGAGGGTGAAACAGCTAAATCCTCAGCAATGTTATAATTCTGAGCTGCTCTGGCATGTGGATTGAAAGCAGACTTTTGAAGTATACCCTTGGCGGGCGGTTTAATTATCAAGTCCGGGTTAGGTTTCTCGATCTGTAGTGGATCGGAACCGTAAGCTGAGGTTGATGGATTAGAATGAGAAGATTCTGCTTCTTTACCATCAACAGGATTCTTACTACCATAATCTTGCGATCGAGTCGCAATCCGTACATGAGACATCATCAATATGGGCTCTTCACTGGCACTCGAGGAAGAACCTATCATTTTACTCTCCTGCTTTGGAAATGGATCTTTCAAAACAGCAGGAGTTGGGGAACCTTTAACGATTTTCACAACCTCTGTCCGATGAGGGCAATCTCTTGTGAAATGATCTTCTTCACAAATTAAACAAGGATAGCGAGGTTTGCGCTTTTCGTCGTTAGATTCCAACTTCTCTTTTTTCTCCTTTGGAGCCTTGTCTGCTTTATCCTTCTTCTTGCCTTTCTTCTTACCACCGTTTTTTGATTTAGCCGTAGATGACTCTACAGCATGAATATCGACAGTAATTTCAGGAGAAGATTCTCCTGTCGGGGAATCCAGTAAGGTTATTATTGGAGAAGAATTCTTTGAGGATTTCTTCTTACTTTTAGTGTTCACTGTACCAATCATGCCATCAGCAGCATGAGATCCTGAAGGAGCAGCAACAATTTGATTCGACTTAGGAAGATCTGGGATCTTCTCGTGCAACGTACCCGACTGAGTGTAAACTAAGTCAAGGTACTGGGCTTGAGCAATGACTTGCTCCTCAGTAACTACTCCGGCCTTAGATACATCTTCAGTAATCTTCGGTAATAATGATTTTACAAACCATTCAGCTAAGATTTGGTCCGGGATAAAAACTTTCACTAAACATCTTCGACGTCTCCATTCATGAATATGATCGGAAATGTAAGTGGAGGTCGATTGTTTTAATGAAGTTAATAGCTTCGTGCCGTTATCGTATCTGACCGGCAACTGAAAATGAGTTAGGAACAAGGTAGCTAACTGGCTAAAATTGTAAAAAGAGGCCCGTGGTAACTCAATGTACCACTTGGCCGCGAGACCAATGAGTGTACGCTGGAAAAGACGTAAGCGGATCGAATCATCCGAGATAGAATTGGAAGCACACCAGAGGTGGTAAGTCATCACGTGATTAGACGGATCCTCTCCAGACTTACCTTCGAACTTGGGTATATCACTGGGCAACTTATTTGGCATTGGCGGCCAGAACGAAAGATATTGAATTGGATCGTTCGTTAGGCGCGTCAAGTCTGGTAAATCCAAAGTTGCGATAAACGGTAACTGTCGGTTAGGATCTCTAAAACTCTGGGTCACAAGACCAGTCCCAGGAGGAGGATATCCAGGATAACTAGGAACAGGAATCGCATTAGGGATATTATATCCTCCTGGAAAACCAGGATTAACCGGACCGTACTGGGGTTGTTGAGGTTGTTGATAAGTGTACCCAGGATACGGTTGATACTGGTAAACCGGTTGTTGGACAGCGGGACCGAATTGGTACTGTCCCTGGTACTGTTGCTGGACAAATTGAGGTTGAGTTGTTACAACAGTACTTAAACCAGGCTACCCTACAGGCATCTGGACCGTGGTTTGAATCGTAGATCCGGACAATGGTAAAGATGTCTGAGGAGTGGTTGCAGAGACAGTAGAAACCGGAGCTGTCGATACTCCAGAAGTAAGTGCGGTAGATGTTGCGGTAGTTGCAGCAGCCGTTTGAGATGGAGTACTAGGTGCAATTGGCGGCTGAGTAACTACCGAAGTTACAGAAGTTTGAACATTTGACTGGACAGGTTGCGGTTGCTGGGGTGGACCAGAAACTACGGGTTGTCCAGTTTGAGGTACCAACTGTATACTTGGCTGCAACACCTGTTGACCCTGTGATGGATCCCACACTATCATTCCGGGGTATTGACCCGTAACAGATTGAGGATACTGAGATCCATAACCGGATTGAGGATAGGATTGATAACTAAAAGGCATAGTTCCCATACCTTGAACATATGACTGACCTTGAAACGGTTGATAACTTTGACTCGAGTATTGACCTTGAGGTTGATAACCTTGGGGTAAATACTGATACTGGGGTTGACCTTGACCTTGAGGTTGATATCCTTGAGGTTGATACCCTTGGGGTTGATACCCTTGAGGTAAATATTGATACTGAGGTTGACCTTGGGGTACATATTGAGGCTGGGGTTGACCTTGAGGCATGTATTGTACCATGGGTACATACTGACCTTGAAGCTGCCCCCCAGACACAATTTGTGTACCTTGAGGTTGCCCCCCAGGCGTTAATCGAGATTGCCCCCCAGGCGGTAATTGACCACCTTGAGGTTGAGAAACGGGAACCGAACCTGACATCATATAAATGTCCCCTACACCCAACGATTTATTACCATTGCTTCCAGCTAATAACCCATGATCAATGGGTTGAGGAGATGCCCCCGCAAAGGTACCAGAAAGTGACTGATACCCGGTGGGAACAAAAGGACTGTCGTGTAAGAAAGATTCAGGAGATTGAGTGAACACAGACGACTGACCAGACATATTTACAGGAGTATAAATACCTCCAGGTGGAAAAGGAGTACGAGGTGGAGAAAAACCTACCCCTGAGTTGTCTAAATAATTGGTTAACGAAAGGTACCAAGTAGTACTTCTAGGAGGACTGTAAAAGATAGATTCACACTCCCTGAGATCAATAGTAGGTTGATCTTCAAGGGTAGATATGCCTAATTCTTCCTCTGGAGCAAGTTCTTCAATAGCTATCAAACTAGTAGGAAGATTTTCGGTGATGACTCTTTCTACCCTAGGTGAATCTGGTACACTAGAAGTTGGAGTAACAGGTTCAGATATTTCAGGTTCTTCGCCTATATCACTAGTAGATGAAAAACTACCAGCAAGCTCAGAAACTTCAACTGCTTCAGGATTATAACCTGTTTCTAGACTTTGGTAATCTTGATGGACTACCAACGAAGACTCTCCTTCTTCTGGTGAACCTACTCTACTGCCGCTAGGAGGAGTTACAAGGACCTTTAAACCTTCGTAATGACTTGGGAGCTCTTGAGGAGATTCACCCCAAAGTCTACGAGATCTTCTCAACAATTCGGCCACAGAAACAACCTCAGGAGACTTGCCCCGAAGTCTACGGGACTGTCTCGGTAATTCCGCCACAGTTAAAAACTTTTAACTACTGCACACGCAAACAAAGTAAAATCTCAAAACAAACCACCTAAAGTCTCTAAAGAACCAAACAAATTTGAATCATACGCCTAAAGAATCTAGGGCGTCAAACCAAGCACAAATTGTAGCCTTCCAGACCAAAAACGCTAGTTGGAGATGAAACCCAACATCGCTGGATTCAGTACAGAAGTGGCGGGTGGAACAGTTACCCCGGCAACCTGCTTAATGAATAGACCGGCACAAGTTCCTCCACTTTAACCATCTCGAGTGAAGTGAACCCCCCGGAAAATCCAAGTGAGTCTAGCCGACGTCTGCTCCAGGTACAGTGGGATCTTTCATCCACCATCACCTCGGTAGAATCCTAAAGATAATGGTCACTAAGGTTACCAACCACAACAAATGCACCTGGGGGAACAGTCTACACTCCGACAGCACGCAAGGGCAGAGTATCAAGCTCAATCCCCTTGCCGGTTCCTTGACAATAATCCAAGGTTTACCAACAAGTGACCCCTGGCTCCTCGACAATGGTTAATCCGAGGTTTACCGTTTGTAATACGTGCGTGTCTGGCGTCGTTCCCAACGAGGGAGGATTGATCCCCTCACTAGTTCGGACATGAGCTCGTGCTTCTCCTTTAAGAGGAGCTTTCCCAGAGTACAAATGAGACAATTGGATTTATTCTATCACAAGATAAGCTACTTGTTTGGTTTTGTTGTCTTGGAGAGTTAATTACTCTCCTACTCCAAGACACTAGCCTGATCTAAATTGGTGTTTCAGAGCCCTAGTAAATAAAAGTTACTACGTTGATTTTACTTTAAGCGTTAATTTTATGGTTTTTATTAAAGACAAAAGGTGATGGAGATGAAACTGGTGGTGTGTAGACTCGACTCGCAACCACTACAAAGATGCACCTAAGATTATTTACACTACTTTTCTTTTTCAATGAATCTCCTAACTAAGAGAGTTGGAAAATGAAAATTTTATAGAAAACAACTTTCTTAGTAAAGACAATCAAAGAAACAATTCTCTTTATCTTTTCAAAACACACAACTCATGACCACTAATTACTCTACGAAATTTCCTTTTTCTTCCAAAATCTACAAATGCTACCAAAGCAAACTTTTTCCAAAAGAATTTTGTGTTTTTTTCTATGTTAATAAAGCATATAAAACTATTTTATCAAATCGAATTTAACAAATCTAATACAATCAAATCAAATTCATTCAAAGGCCAATCAAAAGCAAATTTACCCAAAAATAAAAATAAGGAGGACAAAAACCTACAAGGATGATTCCCGGATGTTTTACTTAGTCAAAATGCGACTAAGGATCAGTTCATGCAGAATCATAAACTAACCAAAAAACAAAATCAAAATCTTTTTGTTCTTTTTCTCAAGAATGGAATTCAAGGCTTTAACAAACAAACTTTTCGAGATTCGCAAAGAGAAGACACAAAGGTAGGTCTCTCACTAGGGTGACTTCTATGACAGGCCCGACTCCTAAGAGGACTAATCAAAACCAGGGAGATCCAAAGTTTGACAACCCCTAACGCCAAAGTCACTACAGGACCAGTTAAAAAATCAAACCCTAAGGCAAAATCCCTATGAATTCCACCAAAACCCTCGACACTAACAGGACAAGTTCAGGTGAAGATCTTTGACAGTAAACTGATGGATCTGGGCAGTAAAAACAAAGTAAAAGAAAAATCTAAAGAGCAAAAAGAAAAAATTGAAATTTTCTCAAAATTGACAGGGGTACGCAGGTCATCTGTTCACACAGGCGCGGGTACGCACTGTGCGCAAAGATGTAGTGCGTACAAGTACGCACTGTGTTAAACCTAGAGACTGCGTACTACTGGCAAAGCTAAGAAAAATAAAAAACTAAATTGACTCTAAGCTAACCCACCCAAATACACAGCTAGACAACCAAAAATCAGAAAACAAGCAATTTTTCTCAGATCAAAATATCAAATCAAAAAGAACTCAAACACATTAATGGAGTCCCCAGTATGGTCGCCATTTTGTCACGCGGAAAGAGTCGTTAGTGCGGACACAACCGACCTTCCTAGAAAGCCTAAGACTCTCTAATGACAAACAAGACAAATAAGAGCAATCCTTCTCTAAATATGCTTTTACAATATGAGAAATCAAGTGTTTAGATCCTACCTGTAACCCAACGTTGTTGTAGTAGTCCAGCTTCGTTGATCCGGATGAGCTCCTCCTTCACTTCGAAACCTGCATTCACCAACAATCAAACGATTAAAAAGCACCTGAATATCACATAAAATAAAACATATTTAACATGTAGACCAAGGAGTACATGAAACAACTCATTAATAACAAATTGTTGAGAAGAATGGACTAATTTGTATTAAACGGTAACAAAAGGAACCATTACAACCTGAGCCTTGGTGTTGTGCAAGCTCCTCCTAGGGTCCACAAGAGTTCTCCCTTACTCTGATCAGCTCACCCACCTCCCAATGGAAACAAGTAAAGATGGTAATCTCTCCTTACAAGCTTCTACAAGGAAGTCCTAATTCCAGCAGCATCTACCCTTAGGAATGTTCAGCTTTCAACCTCCCCTCCTTTTGGCCCAATTCCTATATTTATAGTGCTCTAGAGGAAGTTATTTAGGTCCACCATCAATGGGATAAGCCCCTCTTTGGATGGGATAGCTCCCCTATTGATGGGATAAGTTCCTCTTTGGTAGGGATACATGAACCATCTGGAGGCGCTTCATACACGTCAAGCATACTTCTAGAAGCCTCTAGAAATGACCACAAGTAAGTTTTTTGGAGTGAAACTTGCGCCTTTTGACCTTTACAGGAGTACGCACCCATCCCTTTACATACAGAGCGTACGAGTACGCAGGTTTTGTGAACTTGGGTTGCGTACCCGCAGGTAAGGCTGAGAGAAACTGCGTACCAGAGATAACTTGACTTTAAATGACTTTTCTCTCTTTCTTGAAGTTTGACATGGAAAGCAGAGGCATGAGACTTGCCAAGGAGGATAGTATGACAGTGGATGGAGCCATACTAACTGAAAATAGTCATGGTGACATTGTTTTAGTGTAACATGGTGAACAAAAAATATCTATTTCGATTTGAGCCTTTCTTGCTAGAGTTTGAGTAAAGTGTCTATCATGTTTTGAACCAGAAGGCAAGGTCTACCTTGGGACTCTTGAGAGAGTTGCAATGTTGGGGGATATAGGTTGGGGGGCAAGATAACTCCTTTACCGTAAACTGGAATGTATGACAAGGTCTTAAGGGAATTCTTAGGAGTTACACGATCATGCCATAATGCATTGGTAAAAGCATTGTACCAGTTCCTTTGATCAGAGGAAATGGTTTTCTTAATTATGAGGATAATATTTTTATTTGTTGATTCATCCACACGATTTCCCTATGGGTAATTATTAGATGCATGCTTTAATACAATTCCATTTTCTGTTGAAAATTCATAAAGTTTCAATGATGAAAAATAAGTCTCATTTTCAAACATAAGTGATGATGGGACACCAAATTTGGTTATAATATTTTGTCTCAAGGGAATTGCTTCTAACCACTGAGTAAAATAATATGTTGTTGTCAAAATATGTTGGTTCTACTTTGATGAGTGGGGAAACATTTCCCCAATAACATATATGCCCCACTGTTGGAAAGGTTCCTCAACTACTACTGGTAGTAGTGGGACAGATGACCTCTGATCCTGACCTTTACATCTCTAACAAGATCAGAAGTTGCGGTTATAAGCATGAGAATATTTGAATAGAGTGGGGTAATAATAACATACCGTCGTGCCTTTATTCATTATTTTTTCATGCACATAGTTTCCACCTGCTGGTCCATCGTTCAAGTCTCTAAGTACCTTCTTTGTATCTCGTGGCTCAAGGCATCTTAACCGGACACAGTTGTGGTGCTTTCTAAAAATCACTCCATGAACTCACTAGTAGGATAGAGATTTTAAACAAATTTCCTTCTTTTATTTATTCAATAAATGCGTGGGAAAGGTGTCATGCTATAGAAATTTTTGTATATCGCAATACCATGGCATTGTAGACATGGACTGAGGAACATGTTCAATATTGTGCTTTCCTATCCCTTAGTCCCAACCTGAAAGATCTTTCTTGGGAGCATATTTTTCTTCAGCTGCTAGCTTAGAAAGGCCATGGTATGAACTAGTTTAAATTCCAGATCATATTCTTGTAAGAAAGTCATCCAATGTTCCCTCTTCTAACCTAGCTCCTACTGCACGAAGAGTGTTCTTCCCGCTGGATCAGAGACAACTATGATTCTGTGATATTTTAAGAGATAGTGTTTGAAATATTTAACTACCTTGTATATATCATATCCTTATTTTTCGATCGAAGGATAATTTAATTCTCACCCTTCTAGGCCGGTACTCATAAAATAAATAGGTCGCTCATTTCCTTTAGTACTATTTTGAGTCAATACAATGACAATAGACGAATTTGAATTGAAGGTATAAACAAGGAAATATTTATCATAGTCATGAGGACTGAATAATATGGGTGAATTAATAATAGTCTGCTTGATTTGAGCGAATGTATCCTTTTCCCATTTGTCCCATTTGTATGTTGCATCTTTCCTAATAATCCATTTTAGAGGTTTAACAATCTGAACATAATCAAAGATGAATTTTGTGACTAAATTGATCTTTCCCAAGAAAGACTTCATATTCTTCATATTCATTGGGAATGGGATTTGTGTAATGGATTTTACCATCTCGGGGTAATATTTAAGTTGGATCTTTGCAATTATTTTCCCAAAGAGAGTCCCTTCCAACACACCAAATATGCTTTTCCTGGGATTGATAGAAATCCCATACTTATGACGTTGCTCAAATATTTGTTTTAGATTACGTAAATGATCTGATCTTCTTGTAGAAAACATAGTCACAACATCCAAATAAAAAATTATGCTCTGACTAATAAGGCCATGGAAAATGTTTTCCATCACTCTTTGAAATGTGCCACTGATGTTGATAAGTTTAAATGGAATTAACTTCAAAGTGAATGTTCCTCGTTTGGTCCTGGAGGTAGTTTTCAATCGATTTGGTTCCACTACTAGAACTTGATTGTAACTTCAGAAACCATCTAGTAACGAGAACATCTCAGACCCATATATTGTCTAGGGGATCTATTCCCTGGATGACACAGGGTAATTATATTTATCAGATGCCTAATTAAGATTGAAAAAATATACAGACAACCTTATTTCACCAGACTTATTTTTTAGTGGGATTAAATTTGAAACCCAAGTGGAATATGTGACTTTAAAAGTAATCTGACCATTCAACAACTTTCTCAATTCCTTTTGGATGAGAGGCTCTAGCATTGAATGAACTTTCATTAGTTTCTACCAGAAACGTTTTACCCCTTCTTTTATTGGAATGACATGCTAGATAATATGAGTATCATATGTATTCAAATCATTGTATATCCATGGAAATGCATCACAATATTGTTTGAATAAGTGTATGAATGTTTGTTGTTCCTGTGGAGAATAACATGTACCAAGGTTCGCATACTTCGGATCTTATTGAGTTTCTAGATTGACATGTTCATATGATAACTTCAAGCTCCGAGTCTTTGTATGATTGGTCCTCTAGGTCATATTAATTCTCTAGGGGAACAACACCCTTAGGAATATTGTTATCTTTCATTGCATTAGATGTTACTCTAAATCCTTATCGTGTTGGTCTTCTTATTTGGTAGCATCATTGAATATGTCTTCATTAGCCATAAAATGTAGTATATGTTGGTCATCATTGAAACCAAAAAATTAGTGATGTTATCAGGCATAGATGGTTTATATATAATATCAATAAAAAACATTTCTCAATGGTAACATCCTAGTGGCTACATTTTCTAATGCATCTGCTACAAAATTCCTAAGCGTACGAACAAAAATGATATTAAAATATTTAAAACAATTAATTAATTGCCATACTTCCTACTAGTATTTTTTAAGATTTGGTGAACCGCAGTGGATATTATCACGCACCTGGCGAGTGACCACCTATGAGTCACCAATTACCTTGAGAAATTCTACCTTCAGGTCAATGTATTTGTTTAGTGCAAGTATGAGTGCTTCATATTCAACAGTATTATTGGTACACTGGGACTCCAGACAACAGGAAAGGATATGTTTTTTGTTACATGGGTCGATAAGTACGCAACTAGCTCTAGAGTCATCATGCATCTTCAAACCATCAAAAAATAAATTCAAAATATTATTAGCCACTAATTTGCCTCCTATATTATTATTAGTATTACTATGTACATCTATATTACAGGATTCCTTTGCACTAGCCAGAAAATAGGGAAGGAGCTCCAACTATGTATCTGGTGGAATGGGTGACAATTGCGCTTGATAACACTCATGATTTATTTCTAGGAAACAGTTTCCAAATATAAAATCATAAACGGAAACAAGCTCATTATGGCCCTCAAGTGGTGTCATAGTGTGTTTCATGTATGGATTACTTTCCACTCGAAATGGAAGCCATAAATGTGACCAATCTGTAGAAAAATACCCTTATACTTGAGTAGACCATTCTCTACTCAAGAGTATGCCATAAACTTCAGGAATGTCCACAATTACAATATTTATACAATGATAAACTTAATGATTAGATGATAACTAGATGAGAACATTCTTGAGTTCACCAATAGGTTGGACAAGAGATATATCCACATGAATGATTTGTGCATCAATTTGTCCCATTTAGCATTTATTTTCTTGGCAATAAATAATGGAATCACATTCGCAAATGCACAAGAATTGACTGAATAATTATGGACATTATAATTGAAAATTTAAAAAGTTAATAGAAATGGAGGGAAAAGAGTGTTAGAATATAATGTTATAACATTAACTACTAATTCAAGGGAACCAGAAGACTCACCACAAACATTTTGAGAGGTAGAACCTTTATCACTTAGCGAAGGTTGTGAAAAGGCTTGGACTAGCAATTCACGTTGGCTTGTTATATTTGTGAGCTCAAAGATGGAAATATCGGTTTGATCTCTATTAAAATATTCAAATATTTTATACTCAATTGTATCACCTTTAGCAGATAGTATTGAAGGGTCTATAGGAGTGGATTTGTTTGACACATCTAGGGTGATTGTCTTGCTTTTGCTTCTAGAGGAAGTGTTCTTGGAAGTTGTTTCATTTCCATACTTAATATGTGCATTCTGAGTAGGATTAGTTGGTGGTAAGATCCTTCTTAACAATTGTTCCTTTTCTTTTTTGTCTCATCACCTCCCGCTAAAAAAAGGGCCCTTTTCTCCTCAAATTGTATCAACCATTTTTCTTTTGAGGGGGCTGCTCATTTGGAGGTGGCGCTTCAAAATTCTTATTTTCATCGTTAAGAATACAATCAAAATCATTAATTTCATGTCCAACACCGATACTTTCTTCAGCCACTACAATTTCTTTTGTTTCTTCATTTTGTTCCGACTCCTCATCAACTAGTAAGGAATCCATAATGTGTGCAGCTAGAGTTCATGTTGTGGTTCCACTGTGGGAATGTCTTTTTGGATTATATTCCTAATGGAAAGAGTAATATTTATCCATGCCCATACTTCTATATTCAACACAACATTTGAAATCTAGCTAGACTTTGTTAAAAAAAGAAAAAAGAAATATTAAACATAACATCAAGAAAAATCCTAATTTAATTTTCCCTTGAATTAAATTAGGAATTAAATTGTAGTTCTAATTCTCATAGCAACATGTAATAGTTATCTAAGTTAATTTGGAATAGTTGGCTTAGTTAATTTGAGTCGAGGATCTAACTTGAGTCATGTCAAGTGTCTCGTACTTTATAGGAGCCCTGGTTGAGTTTATATTGAGTTGTAATTAATTAATTTAGTTTAATTGAGTTAAAGTCAGTTTAACTAGTTCCAAATAAGGGAGGAACTAGTAGGAGGTCTAGTAGTGGGGTGTTTCTTCATCAGTTCAACAATTTAATTGATAATTCAGTCATAAATCATTCATGCATGCAGATCTGAGAGTTACCCAGTTAATATTGGAGTGAAAGGGAAGTGTACTATCAATTGTATAATTATCTTAATTGTATAGATGGTGCATGCAGTCCAAGGAGGAGCCTAAAGGAACTGCGCAATCCAATGGAGGAAAATTCCTACTAAATAGCGGCCTAATTTCTCATTGAACAACACAAGGAATTAGGAGTTTGGAATGCTATTAAATTGGATAAGTGTTGGCTAGATTCAGCCTAAGAAGTAGTGAGACAGATAGAGATAATGCATAGGTTTCTCAAGCTTAAGAAAAGCATTGTAATCTTCTCGTATTTTCTGACTAATGCAATACACAAATAGTAGGGGTGTTTAGCTATGGATTTCCCCATGAAATAATCGTGTAATGTGTTGATTCAATTATTTCTCTTGTATGCTTTGTGATTTCGCGATCATTTAATTGTTTCCCCTCATGAGTAGAGTAGATTCAATTCTATTGCTTTATCATATTACAATCTACAGTTTGAATCTACAAGCAATTTCTACATGGTATCAAAGCTAGATTTGTAGAAATATCTACAATGTATTGAAGCTAGATTTGTAGAAATTTCTACATGGTATTGGAGCTGAAATAACAATAGAGGAGAAGAATTCAAAGTTTTCCGTGCAGATTGATGGAGCTCTAATTGAGGGAAGATTTAGAAGACCCTATCTGCAGAGTTCTTAATGGAGCAGGAAAGTCGCTAGTGGGTAGATAAATGACATATTGTTTAGTGACACAAAAAGGAGTTTTGATCATTGATATTGGTAGATTGAGGAGAAACGATATTTCCCACAAGGATATCAAGACTCAGATGGAGCATCCCTATGGAAGCGATTACATCAGGATTTGGGGAGATTAGACTTATTATTGCAGTAGTTGCAGGAACAATGCAGAAGCCAAAACAGAGTAGTAGTAACAACAATATGAGTAGATCAAATTTAGCTCATGCATGCAAATCCTTGAGGATAAAGGAAAAGGTTAGAGACTTGGTTGCTGAGAGGGAGCATGAATTACCTCTCAACATGTAGTCTTAGAAGCAGACTCAACAAGTTGGGGAGCAACCACAATTGGAGAAGAAAAGAGGAGGCTAAGTGGAGACATCCACTCAAGAAGATACCTCCAGTAGGGGGAAATTTTGAGCCAAGTGGGAAGAGGGATCGCGTGCAACTATACCTCCAAGAGTGAGGTGGAGCGATTTTGATCCTTAGTCTAAGAGTTGCATAAATTGGGTAGGATTCATTGAGTTTCTTTTTGTCTCATGGATCATTACCTTGCTATGGGGGGCCATACTATTCAATAGTAGGAGGATCAATGTCAATTAGATACTAAGGAGTGCACACCAGGAGACTAAGTAGCATAGTCAGAAACAACATTTTTTTCATCGTAGACAATTGCAGACACAATTGATTTAGTTTATTTAGTTTATTTTTGGATTCCTTTTAGTTGTATATGTTGCAGTAGCAATGTTATGCAACCATCTCATAAAATAGAAGAAGAGATAGATCAATGCCTTCAGAGTTAGCCTCTTCGAGGGGGCAACCTGCTTTACATTACATTAATGAACAATTCTTGGATGATTCAAATGAAAAAACCTCCTTTCTATATATAGGATTCTAAGGGGTCACAATATAATCAGATCTAACATAAAAATAATAATGTGAGGGCACAAAAATAGTCGACATAACAATAATAATGTAAGGGCACAACAATAACAATAGTAGGTTTCTATGGGTCACAATAATAACAATATGGGGACAACATGTGCACAAAAATAACAATAAGGGCTACAATGAAAATAATAATGGGGAATACACTAATATTATATGGACCTAACATGCCCCTCTCCTTCAAAAAATTGTTTTCCTCCATCTATAGTATCCATGTTATGGGATCCTTACCATCAAACTTCATATTGATCTTTGGAACATGGTAGGTCTTCGATCCGTTGTTAGAGTCTATGTTAGGTCCCTATTCTACTAGTGTAACCCCTTATTGTTATTAGTACAACCCCCTTATTATATTGTTGTGCCCATGTAGTCCCCATATTGTTATTATTGTGCCCCATAGAAGCCCACTATTCTTATTATTGTGCCCTTACATTATCATTGTTATGTCGGCTCTGATTATATTATGACCCCTTAGACTCCTATATATAGAAAGGAGGTCTTGTCATTTGTATCATCCAAGAATTTTTCATTTGTGTAATGTAAAGGAGGTTCCCCCTCGAATAGGCTTATTTCTAAGGCGTTTATCTCTCTTTTCTATCTTTTTGTGTGCTAGTTTCATAACAGTCTATGAAATCATGATTAACATTTCTTTTGTTCTCATCATGAGTTTTATCTAATACCTTTTCACCATTAGAAATAATTTATTGTAGCAACCTCGTCAAACCTTCCTTGAAACCTTTCATGTTTTCTTTTAAACCATTCTTAAAATATTCCATATTATCTTTCATGTCATCCATATTAGCTTTCATGCCATTCTTCAATAATTCCATGTCTACTTTTAAGCTATTATTCAAACTATCCATCTTAACTTCCATTTCATTATTGGTTACTCATTGTGAGAGCAAAAATTGTTGCACCTGGTCTCGTAATTTTGACATATGATGTTGCATTTCTTCTTCTTCTTCATGCATCACACTAGAAATTTCGGGTTTCTTACTGGGTGTTTCCATTTTATTTCTTTGGCGAATTAATTAATGATTATTATGCTTCACTATGCCCTTTCAATCACTTCAAATTATTTTTTCAACAAACTTATGTAAATTTTAAAAAAATATACACTTTTGTTTCTCTTTCTAGGAACTCGATATTGAATATGTTATATCTATGTAATTATGGATCTCCAAGGTTTGTAATTTCAATATGTGGTATCCCTATGAGTCATATTTCTAACCCCACAAGTCTATTCAAGATTCAATTCTTAAAGAAATAGTTATGCCCAATCTCCCACAATGACTTGATTATAGATTAGTTTCATAAAGCGAACTTGTACGAAGTTCCATGTGTCACGGTTTTCACCTTCAGACCTAAAAATGATGCCCAACCAACTAAAGCCTATCCTCTTTCTATCACTTCTTACAAAATTCAAATTCGATGATTAGAGATAAATTTATGATGCGTTTCCCAAGGGCACCTATTTGAGATGGAATTTGGTAGCCTGTAGAAACCCTAACTTCCTTGGATCATATCTCCGATAATATAGTGACACGAGATATGAAATTTGGGAACGATGTTCATCAATATTTTGTCTCAAATGGGTTTTGTTTTCATCTTCTGAAGCTTCGAAGAAACAAAGTTATCGCAAAAATTCCACGATGACCTCCTTGAAGTAGTGAAACCCTAGAATCCAAAGCTCTGATACCAAATGTTATGCAACCGACTCACAAAATAGAAGAAGTGATATATCCAAGACTTCAAAATTTGCCTCTTTGAGGGGGAGACCTCCTTTATATTACATAAATGAACAATTCTTGGATGATATAAATGACAAAAACCTCCTTTCTATATATAGGAGTCTAAGGGGTCACAATATAATCAAAGCCGACATAACAATAATAATGTAAGGGCACAAAAATAAAAATAGCGAGCTTCTATGGGGCACAATAATAAAAACATGGGGACAACATGGGCACGAAAATAAAAATAAGGGCTACAATGACAATAATAATGTGGGAATGCTAGTATTATAGGGACCTAACAAGCAACAATAATAGTGACAAGAGTTATATGCAATACATTCCAAAGGTGTTGGATCAGGATAGATGTGAATCCCATTCTTGTTGAGAGGGGGTGTTGAAAATAGAAACAAGAAAATTTAAAAATAACATCAAGAAAAATCCTAATTTAGTTTTCCCTTGAATTAAATTGGGAATTAAATTGTAATTCTAATTCTCATAGTAACTTGTAATAGCTAACTAAGTTAAATTAACATAGTTGGCTCTATTAATTCGACTTAAGGGTATAACTTGAGTCATATAGAGTGTGTCCTCCTTTATAGGAGCCTTGGTTGAGTTTATTTTGAGTTGTAATTAATTAATTCAGTGTAACTGAGTTAATGTGAGTTAAACTAGTTCCAACTGATGGAAGAAATAGTAAGAGGTCTAACACTAGTGTGTTGCTTCATGTGTTCAACCAGTTAACTAATAATTCAATCATAAATAACTCATGCATGTCATATCTGAGAGTTACCTAGTTGAGATTAGTGTTCAAGGGAATTGTACTATCAATAGTATAATTATCTGAATTATACATATGGTACATGGAGTTATAGGAAGAACCGAAAGGAACTGCGCAATCCAATGGAGGAAAAATCCTATTAAATAGGGGCCTAATTCCTCATTGAGCAACATAAGGAAATAGGAGCTTAGAAGGCTAGGAAATTGGCTAAGTGTTAGCTAGAGTTAGCCTAGGAAGCAGTGATACAGATAAAAATAGTGCAGAGGTTTCTCAGGCTTGAGAAAAGCATTGTAATCTTCTCATATTTTATGACTAATGCAGTACACAGATAGTTGGGGTTTTCATCTATGGATTTTCCTAGGAAATAATTATGTAATGAGTTGATTGCATTCTTTCTCTTGTATGCTTCATTATTTTACGATCGTTTAATTATTTCCACTGATGAGTAGAGTAGACTTAAGTCTACTATTCTTCCATACTACAAACTGCATTTTGAATCTATAAGAAATTTCTACATGGTATCAGAGCTAGATTTGTAGATGTATCTAAAACATATTAGAGCTATATTTGTAGAAATATCTACATGGTATCGAAGCTAAAATCACAATAGAAGAGAATAATTCAAAGTTTTCCTTGCAAATTGACGGAGCTATAGTTCAAGGAAGATCCAAAAGACCTTATATGTGGATTTGCTAATGGAGTAAGAAGGTTTCTAGTGGGTAGATCAATCAGCCAATGTTTAGTGACAAAGAAAGGTTTTTTGATAATTGATATTGGTATATTGATGAGCAACGATATTTCCCACAAAGATATCGAGACTCGGAGGGGGTATAGTTTCAAAGGGAGCATCCCTATGGAAGCTAGTACTTCAGGATTTGTAGAGATTAGACATATTATTGCAGTAGTTGAAGGAATAGTGCAGAAGAAAGAACAGAGTAGTAGCAGGAGCATTATGAGTAGATCATATTTAGCTCATGCATGCAAGTCCTTGAGGAGAAAGGCAAAGTTTAGAGACTTGGTGGTTGAGAGGGAGCTTGAATTCCCTCTCAACATGCATTCTCAAAAGCAGTCTCAGAAAGTTGTAGAGAAACCACAATTGGAGAAGAAGAGAGGAGGTTGAGTGGAGACATTCACTCAAGAAGAGAACTCCAGTAGAGGGGAAGTTTAAGCCAACTAAGAAGATGGATCACATGAAATTATACCTTTAGGAGTGAGGTGGAGCAATGTTGATCCTTAGTCTAAGAGTTGCATAAATTTGGGCAGGATACATTGAGTTGTTTTTTGTCTCATGGATCATACCTTGTTACGGGAGCCCACAATATTTAGTAGTAGGAGGATTAGTGTCATTCATATATTGAGGAGTGCAGAGAAGGAGGCTCAGTAGCAAAGTCAACAACAACACAATTTTTCTAGTAGACAGTTGCAGACACAGTTGATTCAATTTATGTTTGGATGCTTTTTAGTTGTATATGTTGCAGTAGTTACAACAATAGTGACAAGAGTTGCATGTAGTACATTCCAAAGGTGTTGGATTTGGGTAGATGTGAATCCCTTTCTTGTTGAGAGGGAGTGTTGAAAATAGCAACAAGAGAAGTTAAAAATAACATCAAGAAAAATCCTAATTTAATTTTCCCTTGTATTAAATTGGGAATTAAATTGTAATTCTAATTCTCAGAGCAACTTGTAATAGTTAACTAAGTTAATTTGACTTAGTTGGCTGAGTTAATTCGATTTGAGGGTCTAGCTTGAGTCATGTAGACTGTCTCCTACTTTATGGAAGCCCTTATTGAACTTATATTGAGTTGTGATTAATTAATTCAGTTTAATTGAGTTAGTGTCAGTTAAACTAGTTCCAAATGATGGAGGAACTAGTAAGAGATCTAATAGTGGGATGTTTCTTCATGTGTTTAACTAGTTAAACGATAATTGAATCATAAATAACTGATGCATGTCAAATCTGAGAGTTACCCAATTGATATTGGAGTTTAAGGGAAGTGTACTATCAGTTATATCATTATCTGAGTTATACATATGATGCATGCATTCACAGGAAGAGCCGAAAGGAAATGCACAATCCAACGGAGAAAAATTACTATTAAATACGGGCCTAATTCCTCATTTAAGAATTCAAGGAAGTAGTAGCTTGGAACGCTAGGAATTTGGCTATGTCTTGGCCAGACTTAGCCTAGGAAGCAGTGAGACAAATAGAGATAGTGCAGATGCTTCTCCAGTTTGATAAAGGCATTGTAATCTTATCATATTTTATTACTATTGAAATACATAGATAGAAGGGGTTTTTAGCTATGGATTTCCATAGGAAATCATTGTGTAATGTGTTGATTCAATTCTTTCTCTTGTACGCTTCATGTTTTCGCGATCGTTTAATTGTTTCTGTTGATGAGTATAGTAGATTCAAGTATATTTTTTGAGTAAATTACAATTTACAGTTTCAATATACAAGAAACTTTTACAAACATGGAAGGATGATTATTATTTTTACTATTATTATTCCTTTGGAATGGGAAAGACTTGGGAGGCTTACTACTAGTAGAAGTCTTGCTTGACCTTCTCTTTAATTTTAAAATCTCATTGGTAAGTTCTTTTACTGTCTTGGTCTATATTTCAATATCCAACAAATCATTATCTTTAGTATTACTTGAATAATGATGATACTTCCTGCCAATATCCTTGGTGTCTTTTGATTCATCGTTGTCATTAATAACTCCAATTGTGCACAACTCTTTCTCAATAGTGGTTTCTTCTGCAAAGTTTAATGTCAATGTTTCCTTTGCAACTTATTTAACGAATTAGAAAATGTTGGTGGGAAAGGTAGCCATGTAATAATCAATAGTAATCGAATCATGTGGCTTCGTGCTCAGGGAAAAATTTTCAATGTGCAATTAAAAATTTGATTAAAATATTTCACTTTTTCCTTTTCCCACATCTTACTGTTTCTGAGCTCTTTTAATAACATGGCGACAATTTTTTCATCAACAAATTTCTTCAAATATAATTTCTTAAAGTACCTCCACCTATCGATGGAAATGATAGCCAGACTATTGTGCCATGCTACTACTCTACCTTCTAATGTAAACGAAAAAATCTTGTAGGAAACATCATCATACCTTACCTCCAACATCCATAGATGCATGTAGAAATCGTCGATGTGATATTCTCCCTTTGTCTTCTTATCTGTATCAAACTTTTATAACAACTTTTCCAGATGTCTTGGAATCTTATGAAGATTATCCAAAAGAGAGAGAGGCCCTTCGGCCATCCAATCTAGGCCCTGGTTGGCCATGTCTTTGTCTCTTACTTTCTCCTCCTTTTCAGAATCTTAGGAGCCTTCTCCTTCACCATCTAAACCATAAAAAAATTCGTCAAAAATAACAGTGTCTTTTCCATACCCTTAGTTAATGGATGGAAGTGGATCTTGTTACACTCTGTCTTATGAGGACTTCTCTAACTCTTCCAGAGTGGAAAAAAACCAAATATTTCACTGTTGAAACTAATACACCACTACTATTTTTTTTATTTTTATTTGAGTGATGTGGGAGACTATGTACAAGAAAAAGTAAACCAATAGCCTTTGCAAACTGACAGGTTGTAGGTAAAAATAGCTAGAGTTGTTCCTAGGTAGCCTCATATGTCAACTTAAGACTAGGTTAAGAAGACCCTCCTACTTTGGGAATAGGAGTTGGAATGGTGCTCAGAATATTTCTACCTTGTCTAGAAGATGAATGGTTAGGGCATGTGGAGTTATCAGCCATAAAAATTTATTTCCCTCTTTCTAGTGCCAGAATGTTCATAGTGCTGGATACCACCAACATATAGTTGATCTCCTTGATATGAGGTTCAAATAAGACCTCACACCATTTGGTATAGGTGTCCCATCTAGAATACAGTTTGACTATCATTAACTTAAAAACATTCCTTGGCTTTAGCTTTTAGCAGGAGAGAGAAGTGCACATGTGCTTTTGAATGAGAAAGTGAGTGTGCCTTGTGAATGTTCAATTGCATATGTATCAAGGTTCTTTTTATAGGGTGGGGGGGAATAAAGTGAGCCTATAAGTGAGAATTAATAGTACTACACTAATGGATACACACATGAATGAGAAAATCCCATATAACATCAAGAGAAATAGTTCACATAGATGCAACGATTGTTATAAACATCACAACACATTTCCAATAAGTTAACCACCAAAGTCACCGAAATATTTCAATTACTCCGGTCCATGTGAAATAACAAATGAATCATAAACATTCAAAGAATAGTTTTAGAAACATCCATAATCCACATGTTAAAGTGCATTGTCCTGAAAGGCTTAAATACTAAGCAAAAGTTCCAAGATACATAAATATAATGAACATCACTAGCTCCAATAGTGAAGTGTTAGAGCCACTACTTGCTCCCCAAAAGTACTAAATCCGTCTATCTCTTGCCTTATGGGAGAATCCATGGGTAATGAGGATCCTTTTATAACTTGAGGCATGACCTTTCACATCCTCATGACTCTTGACTTTCCAACTCCTAATGACCTTTGTATTTCTAAAATATTTTGACTTCCAAATGACTTTTGGAATTACATATCACTCTTAGTATTAAATTTCATTTATACTTCCATGAATCCTTTGTTCATACATGACTATTCAACTTCCACTTATCTGCCTTTATAATGATTACGTTATTACATCACTACTTCCACATCATCGTGTTATGAAGACATGAAAAATCATTATGATTGATGACTGGGACTCATATTCACTAATGACATGGACTTTCTTTAATGGTGAGTGGTTGTCTCTAATGTCTTCATTCTTCATGCAACTTCCAGTTATTGATATCTTCACCCTCCAAAGGGGCTTTGATCTTATGGATATTTCAGGGGTCCCTTGATCATCAATATTTAAATGTGTTCTTTGTTCTTCAATGTTTCCTTTGTTTGAATTATTTTCATTATTCCCTTCATGAATTCTTTCCGTGTTGTTCCTAGAATACTTGTATCCACAATTACTCATGAAAAGTAGCTGTCAACCTAGAAATCTCCTATTCTAACATGTTTTATGCATATTTTATGTTCATTCCTTATTAGTGCACCTGAAAGGAACATGAAGGGATTTCTGGTGCAAGGGCACCCTTCAAAAGGATGAAGGGTTGAAGGGCAGAGGCTCCAAGGCTTTGGCATGTGATCATGTTCTCAAGAGAAAGAGGCATTAAGGCAGATTTCATGGCACAAATCCGAAGGATGAAGGACAAGTCATAGGGCTTCCCAAGTGCGTTATGCACTCAAGGGAGAGATGGAGGGTGCAGGACACATTCCTGAAGGCTGAAGGATGGAGATTCTTATCTTCGAGATGTGCTCATGCACTCAAGAGGCCCAAGAAGGTGCATGTTGCAACTCTTAAAGTTGAAGTATGAATATTCATGCCTTTGGAGTGTGCCCTTGCATTCAAAGGGTTAAGAGGTCACATGAAGCATTTTGTAATGTTTAAGGTGGAGATTAAGGCCTGCGGGGTGTGCCCATGCACTCAAGAAGGGCACATTCCTCTGGGTCGAATGATTGTGCTCAAAGGAATAGTCGATCTCTCAAGAGTGCAGTTTGAAACAAGGAAGGGGAAAGGGATTAGGGAGTGTGATTTTTTCCCTTTAAGGCTGCAGGGTGCACTTCCAAAAAATGAAGGATTTTTTATCAAGTCTTAGGAGTATGCTCATGTGCTTCTTACCTCAATGGGTTTATTTTGTAACCAAAATTTGTCCAAGTCTGGGAGATATTGAAGCAGGCAGACAGGACGAGTTTGGAAATAAAATATTGTGTGACACATACCAAATCATCAAGAAAACTTAGAAACCCTTGAAACAGAGTAAGTATACATCAAAATTATACTTTACATACATTCCCCAAGTACAAGAGATGAAGTGTGTGCAACTGCGACCCCAAAAGTATCATTTTACCACAAGAAATATTTTACGACCATGAAATGCACTAAAGATGTTCTAATCAATGCGATGACACTTAAGAACAGTAAATAACACTTGAAACATATAGAATGACAAGAAATAACACTTGACGACCAAGGTGGCACTAGATACAATGGTAAAGTAGGCTCCAAAATTTGACTGTAGTGAAATTTTTGGAGGGTGCTGTAGTAGCGACAACATAACCATATTTTAAAGTGATTTTTTTTATATCATAAGTTTATGAAAGTTTAATTTTTTTTAGCTTTTAAATTATTTAATAGAAAAATAATTTTATTTCTTCTATAGGATAATTGGCATACAAACAACAATGTCTTACGGCCACCATGTCCTACCATATACCTATGAGGCTATTTGCTTCTTCGCCTTCAAGTGGTCATAGTCCTAGTAGTAAAAGTAGGTCCACACCTTTGGCCGTTAACCCTGAGTACATGTCCCTAGAGGCAAATGCACAACCAACTTCTGGAGGTGGTGATGGAGGTAACCCTATTGATGAGACAATGGGTTCATTTCCTATATTGTCACATGTTACCAACGTGGTGACAATTTCATACACATTTTTGGGTAATGAGGAAGGAATTTCAACAAAAAAAAACTAAAAAACTTGGGTAATTTTTAATTTTTTAATGGTTTCATGTTGTTTATCTCAAACATAAATCATCTAAACTATTAATTTCGAACTAATGATCAAATATTTTTGCATGTAGGAAACAACTTGGTTTATAAACACATAAATGACTAATTATTGTTAATTTTTGGGCCCACCATATGCACATGGTAGAAATCCCAAAATGCCAACCTCAAGAAAAAGCTTATGCATTACCTTGAAGGTATCTTGGGGGTAGATACCTTCAATAACAGTGCAGTCACCTTTACAGTCAGAAACCTTTTAAAATATATATAAGACATGTATAGGGGTTACTTGGATAAGAATGCTATGTATGAGCATCTGCCACGATTCCTATGAGGGAATGGAAGGCCTTCATTCCTGACACGGAGGAGAAGAAAAATATAAAAGAAGGAAAACCACCACTTGGTTCACCAAGGTAAATTCAGGTATATAACATACTTGAAAGATTTCATAGGCTCTCCAACACATTGAAAGACACCAAGGTAAGGCTTGAGAAACATGAGAAACACAAACTAATCTAGGGAATCTATTTGAACTTTTGTGAATGAGTTGTAAGTACCCAAAAATATTAACTGTATTATTTGTTAGAATTCCTTCCAATTGTGTAGGAAGTCACTTAGCCAATAACAAAAATCAATACTATGATGCATTGGAGGGTGAGGATTTCATAGCTGAAGCCACAAAGGGATACTTATGGATTTGTTTCAAGTCCAGTTATTAAGATATTAATGATCACCAAATAAAAATGGAACAAAATCCAAGATCCAATTTGAAGGACATGGTAAATAAAAATAAATCCACATTAACCTTTCATTACCTACAAAATAAAGTCATATTTTATATTGTCCATAAATTTAATGTGTTGCTTTTTTTTAAGTAGGGGATCAACAATATCAATGAGCATCCCATTGACAGTGGATTGCAACTAGAACATGGTTCTCCCATGCAACCCCATGGTAGTGGGGCGTAGCCGCATTATATTGATTCAGATGATGCCCACGAAGCTAATTTTATGGTTGTGCTTATGAATTTTATATGATAATTTACGATTGTATACTTATATATTTTTTTCTTTGAATGGCGGAGCTTATCTTACATGAAAATATTCTACCAAAAGAGAAGCACAACATAGCAATTCCAATGGTTTTGGCTAGTGCATGAGGTAAATAACTACATTGCAAAGGTATTTTTTAGTATTACTGAACTAGTTTAATGATATTTCCTTTGAAGTACTTCTTTGAATCGTTGGGTAGCCTCACCTTTTCTTCATTTAGAAAGAGGATTACAATTAAAAATATTTAATTTCAAATGGTGTATTAATTAAAACCTTTCCTTTTCTAGTTACAGATTAGGTAGAGGATGAGGCTAAGTAAGAAACTATTCCAGCTACCTCCTCTACTCAAGTAGGTAAAGAACACTCTAATGCTCTTTTTATTAGTGAAATAATAGTTCATCATTCACCCCTGTTTCAATAGCCTTCACTCCATCAGTACATGACCAAGTTGTCAAGAAGAGTTCCATAGACCATAACAACTAAACGAGAAGAATAAATTGATTTCATCCTTTCTAAATTCATGTCAAGACAAAATACACTGAAAAACAAATATTTGAAATAGTTATATAATGAGAAACATCATATACCATATTATGAAAACGTATTTTTTTATTATAGAATATATTGAGATGAAATATTTTATGTCGATTATTAATGAGTGAATGAATGGATGTTATATGTTAATGGATGATTGCTATATGTTTCTTTATGATTTTTTTTGTTTTCTAGTGTTTATGCATGAACCTTAATGTGTTTCTTTCAACTATTTTCTAGTAGATAGATTGGGTATTGGGGAATTGAGAGTGATGTGAACAGGGTAGAGGGGCCATAAGATATTATGCCTTGATGTGGTTGGCATTGTTCATGAGATAATAAATTAGGATTCATATAATCTTTGAGAAAACCTCCCTAGATCCAATAGAGAAACAACAAAGTCAATGTTGACTTCATTATTTGTTCATCAAATCGAGGGAGGCTTGGTCCAACATTAGACTACTCCAATAAATTATTCTTGAAACCAAGAGGAGATCATTCAGGTATTCATGCACTCAAGTATTTTTAATTGTTATGTACTCATAAATTATTTTGTTAATTTATTTTATCATTTTGTTCATCTCCTAAGTGTTGGTTGAATCTTCTGCATCAACATTTATATATTAGAGCATTCATCTTTCTGTGAAGGCCAAAGATGAGTTGGACTAAGAAGCTAGGATACCTTCAATTTGGATTCAAGGTAAAAAAAACTTAGTTGATGTAATGCGTCACTTGTTATGGATATAGATCTGTATGATTTTCCCCTTCATTATCTTGTGTATTCTATTTTTTATGGAAAACAAAAATGGTAAATCTAATATTCTTTGAGTATATTAGGTTAGATGTAATAGTAGTCAACATTCCCATTGCTTGAAAGGGTTTTATATTGGTGTTAATGATCTCTTATGTGTAGGAAGAAAGTGCTATGAGTGAGAGCAAGATCTTTGAGGCTATATCAGTGATGATTATGAAAGGAAAACTATTAAATAAAGGGTATGGACTATATTATCCATTATATTAAAATGTATTAGGATTTTTTGCATTCTATATAGCGGAAAATTTTATTTTAGTCTAATATCCCACATTTTGTCTTGGAAGAATGTGGAAATTTGCATGTAACAATTTGAGTTTCATGGATCTAGTATGTGTTCATTACTCTGTTATGTGCATGACCACTATTTCATATGTATATTTTCATGAAATCTACAACAATATTAGTCCCGTAAGCATAGTGTAGGGACTCTGTTCTATTCATTGGTTTAACAAAACATTAGTTCATCTGAATCCCTGAGTTAAATCCATGGAGATAACATTAAACAAAAACCATCATCTTCCTTGATCCAATTCATGGATTAGCCCTTCCTTTCTTGAAATTTATATTAAAGGTTTGGGCCTTAGAGTACACCAAGAATGCTTCAACTTAGTCTTAATACAGGGCCAAATTTGATTTATATTTTCTCAGACAGAGGTTGAGTCCTATATAGATCCAATATTCCTTGTTCAATCTTTATAGGTGTAAGACTTATGCTTGAGATGAATAAAATTTTTGGAATGAAGAACATACTTTACTCTTTCCTTCAATCAACACTTAATGCCTCAAGATGTGGCCTACACAGAGCTACTATGGCCCAAACACAAGTTCAAATTTGACTTATGAGAAACATCAAATAAGGTCTATTTTTTGTCTTAAATGTCAACATTGTTTCTTTCTCTTCTTACAATGATCCATAGAAGTTTCATCCTTGACTTAATATTCATCAAATTTTACTTCCTTCTCTTCACATAATAGAGGTATTTAGCCTCTTGTTGTCATACAATATCATTCAGAACACAAGACCTATGTGATCCTCAATTATTCTTTAATAATTTTATCACAATTGGCTTCAAAAGGCACTAGACACTAAGTGGTATGCTTCAAATGTTAGCATCTACTAGGCACCAAAGGGTCTCCAATTGTGACCTCAAGGCAGCCCTAACCAGGGCGGAATTATTTTTGGAAACTTGTCTTAGGGATGGCCGAATTAGGCCCCATGGTTTTGTTATAGTACCACGTTAGGACTTCATGATCATTATTAAATGGTGATATTATTTTGGTTCATGCCATTTTCTTGGATGTTAATCCACTTAGGTGTCCTCATGTAAGACATATTTGTCATAGTGGCATATCGAATCTTAGATTTTGCTTCTACTATAACTTCAACACTCACTGAGTTCCCAAGCCCAACCTTTAAAACCTATTTTAACTTAGAAGAAAGGAATTAGTTTTGGAAGCCTCCTTAGAAACCATTTTTAGCCAAGACTTTCTATCTTACATTCATGTTGTGATAAAATTGATGTATCAGGATTGTATCAGAGTAGCTTGCACTTCAATCCATATGTTTGTGAAAACCCTCTTAATAAAATCATGAAGTTCAGGAGAATTCAAGCTAAAATAGCAATGAATACTTGACAAGTTGTAATACATAACTCACACAACATTTAAACCTGTTCCTTATGCTAGGGGTTAATGGGGAAATTTACAATCATATTTTTTTATTCAATTAGGTTAAGTCTAGGTTGGGGCCAACCCCAATGTTGATGGAAGAATGATCTACCCACCTATGGGATGTTGTCACAAGGATTATGCAAGGCTCAATTGAGCCTAGCACCCCATGGGACAATTTTTATCCCCACAGATGCCTCTCACCCTCAACTCCTCCCATGAGATTTGAACCAGTAACCTAATGGAGACTAAACTACATAGAAACCAACTAATCTATACTTCATGGATCTTAGGATCATCCTTATGTGCTAATATTTTTGGACATAATTTGTCAATCATTGGAGATAAAGTAAAATTTGATCCGAGCTTGAAGTTAACATCCACCTAATTTCTTATTCTTCACTTAATTTGTAGGTGGTTTTTAATTTCTTATTCAAAGTTTGGGGTTTTTTGTTCTTACTATTTATAGATGGAAGTCAAGTAAGTTGCAGGTTGGTTAAATTTCCTATGATTGGTACTTAACAAATTGTTGTAGAATATTAGCATTGAGCACATAGTCCAAGGTGTCACTAGATTCCAATGGGATGGCACAAGCAGAGTAGGCACAAAACTAGGATTGCAAGTAGTCAATGTTTACTTTCTTTAGATAGTTTCTAATATCCTCTATTTTGTTGGAACATTAGTTCCTTGGTGTCCTTCTATATGTGTTCATGAAATAATTGTGTGACATCAAATTAACCCAGGACATACTGTCTACAGAAATTCATTAAGTTGAGAATTCTTCACAATAAAATGGTGTTTTTTAGGGTATGTTAGTCTCTCATAACCTCTACCTTCAACATATTTATGTTCACATTGATATTGTCTATTATGAAACAAATTTACATCATATACCTAACAATGAATGTACATTTAAATAAGCTAGGATAAAAAATTGGTTATAGGACATCCTATAACCAATGCAATGTGATAGAAGTGTTCATTCGATGTCCTACTAAAATTATATCACTATCAACATAAACCAAAACTTATGTATGGTTGTAAACATCATGCATATGACATTGATGCTGAAAATTGATGATACTTTGGTAAGGAAAAAATGCTTTTCCAACAACTCATACAACCCATCCTAAACATTGAATGATGTCTTCCACACATATTGTGGATCAACGTGTATCTAGTGATAAATGGACTTCAAGTATATTTTGTTGATTAGTTTCAAGCCCTCTAATGTTTCTAGGATATCATCAATTGAGGGATTGGATAGATTCTATTATTTCTAGTCCTTGTAGACATTTTTTGCCTAGAAATTGTGCCAAGGAAACAAATTGTGGGGATTTTGTTTTATAAAGGGGCTAGTGGCCTTTGGATTTAATAAAATTTTCTAATAAAATTTCGAACCCATTTCTAAAGCTTAATCAAAGGCCAAGGCTTTGATTATGGAAGATCTCTTAGCTTAACAGAAATGGAAGAAGGTAATAAGATTGTATTTAATAATTACTTTACTCAACTTGAATAAACTTTGTTAACATGGTACATGTAGAAAACAATATTGGAATACTCCCAAAAGGTTTAACAAAAGAGAGTTATGAATAACCATAATTGTAGATAATAATTCATTGATTTTGAGGAATGAAATTAATAAATAGTAAACATCAAATACTCACAAACATCATAACCTTGCCAGGGAAATAAGGGAGATCGATCTTCGAACTTGCCTCTCCAATAATTCTAGTCAATCCTACTTTGGATTGAAGAAAAAAAAAGAATGAAGGAAAACTACTCACAGAGAAAAGCACATTTCCATGAACCAAATTTTGAATCCTTTGATTAAATATCAAAATTGAAGCTTATAGAAAATATATACAAACTTTATTTGGAAATTTTTAGCTACATTTAATGTACTCAATGAAGGATTACAAGTATTTTGTCCCAATTTTCACCAATTGGATAACTAGAAGTTGTCATATTCGTATAAGATACATCGAATTCTAAACATTTCTTATAAGTAATAGAAACTAGAAACAAGTGAATCATCTGGTAGTGGATGTAGAAATCGTTCATTAATTTTCTGATGAGTGTTTTACCATTTAGTGCCGCTTTTAAATTTGCAAATTTAATGTCATCCCCTTTGCATTAAATTAAGGTTTTCATGTAGGCCTCCTAGAACATCAATTTATTCAATGTTGCCCAACATGTAGGTAGTCCTAATTCTCTCATGATGTTAAACTTGGTTTGAAAATGATCCAAATCAATTTGAACTTGTTTGCATTTTTCTTGTACATGCTAAACATTTTTTTTTTTTTTGTGGACTTTCTTAGCCTCTATAATCAAACTAGCTCCATCAGTGATACCTATTGCCCTTAACTACTCCTTCCCTTTGGAATTTAAAATTTTTGCAATTCTATTTGCTAAAGTTGTCTGGCATCCTAATTCCTCCCAGATTTGTTGAAAAACTTTGTTAACTAACTAAAATAAATCTTCCTCTTGACAAATTACCTAAAAAAAATTCTAGATTTCTAAGATATAAGCAATAATGTCATCCCACAAACCTTTTCTTTCTTCAACTAGAGATTGAGTACCTACTAATTTCTTTTTAAACCATTCAATGTGACTTAAAATGATGTTCTTCTCTTTAGCTTCACTTTTAAGAGGAATTTCTTTATATTTTAATTCTTTCTTCATATTCTCAATTTCTTTTTCCCTTAGGTTGAGTGAAGACATTACATCAATCAACTTTTTAGTTTTTGAATGTTTTGTTTCAATAGGAGTATTAGAGATAGTTTGACTATCTCTTTCTTTGAGCAATTTTTCTACTTATTTCTCCAGTTGATACAATTATTTATTTTTCTCAATCATCAATGATAAGAGTATATTTTTTTCCTTATTAACTACCTATAACTCTAGTGTTTGAACATGTTCAATAGCAAGCAAGTTCAAATTTCTCCTAAGGACTTTTATATGAGTATCCCTTATCTTCATGATTTTTTGGATGGTATTGATATTATTTGGGTCATCTCCCAATTTAATAATCATGTTTTTCAACATCCTTATTCTATTTTCCTTAGCACTAATATAGGCCTTCTCCTATCTCAACCGATTAGTGATTTTCTTGAAAGATTTCTCCAATTTCGCCATTGTAGCCACTGAATTGGTATAATAGTGACACAAAATTTCACCTATTTTCCTATGAAGGTCCATCTCGTCAATTGGATGTATCTGCTCCAAGTTGATAGTGAGCTTATTTTCTTTATAGTCATAAGGGCTTTTAACATTTTTTATGTTCAACTCTAAAACTACAGTTGTAGTTTCTTCTTACCAAAATATAATGTTGTCAATAATATAGTTCTTGATGAAGGACCTTATTTCCATAACTCATTGAAAGAAATCATTTTGATTTCTGCATTCCTACTTTTGATCCCCGTGAATTGGGAAAATAAAACATTATTTTGAGCTATATTTTTAGAGGATGAAGGGACCTCATTGATGGTCATGGGAAAAAACTCTAGGTTGAAAGAAATCTCACTTGTTGTAGTTGTTTCACTCAGTGTTTCAATTTCACTAGAAGTTGCTTCAACAATTGGTGATTCCTGATATTGTTCTTTGTCTTCCACCCAGGGCCTATTCAACATTCAAAACTGTATTTCAATAGATTCTGAAGTTAACTACTGACTAGCTTGGATAGTCCTTTTTAGCTGCTTGTATTTAGGTGGTGGAGTATCCAAGATTTTAGGTCCAAATGATTTGAAATCCCTTGCGTCTCCTATATTATTCATTAATGTGTTATCTTCCCATATCTGCTTGTTAGCCTACATTTCAATTGATGTCTTTGCTACATGTTGATATGCAGATGGAGCTTGTTCAATCCTAAGACTGGAAATCTTTCCATGAGGGTCATATTTGTAAACTTCTCCTTCAGAAAATTTTGTTTCCTGTAACTGCTTTTCAACTACCTCTATTGTCACTCTATTGGTTACTTGAAAAAGACTCACTTAAGCTTTCAATTTAAATAGAACTAGGTGTTTTCTAGGTAAAAAATGAATCTGATCAATTTTCAACATCTATGTAATAAGGTCTAGTACAAATATCCTAATATGAAGGAAAGATGGGAGCCTGTAAGGAGCCAACTCACGCCCATATAGTCTAATTTCAATGAAATCCTTGAACAAATACTAGTCTTCCATACTTACATTATCATCGAATTAAAATCCATTTTTTGACTTCTAAAAGTATTCTAGGAGGTGGATTCAGATCATGAATTAGTCCATATACAATAGACAAGAATTGATTAACATAATATGCAAACATAAATTATCTAGAATGCTTTTTGGGAAGAGAGGTCTAGAAAATTACTGAAAATATTCCTCCATTTGACTCTTGTTTAGTGACATTAATATTGTGGAATATTTCCTCCTTAATGTAGATGAGAAAGTGAATGAACACTAGCCAGTAGTTGAAATATCTAGAGATATTGGAAGTTTCCAATTTGTCATTTATAGCATTTGAACGATACTCTTTAAATTGGAATATGTCGAAATATCTTTTGATGAGAGAAATATAAGAGGAGAACCATATCGTACCTTCATCAACTTCCTGGTCATGGTCACAACCTAACATTGAGCATATCATAGACATAATATCTTTAGATAGCTCTAGAAAAAGACTTGGTGAATATGGGAGCCCATTATCACAGCTTTCGACTCTCGGGGGTAAAAATAATTATAAAACTGACTCTCTTTCATCATGAGAGATATTTTGAAATGTGGAATTTAGGATTTCATTAATAACAAGTTGATATTATTTAGGCATCACCAGGACTAGAATTTGTAATATATATTTGGGGGTAATTCACAACAGTAGGTTTCTAGCTTTAGAAATGATATCATTTTGTCTTGGTAGGTAATTATTAGATCACCATGTAATTAATTCAGGGAAATGGTAGGTTTGAGGGAAAAAAAATTGAGCTAGATAAAATTCTCAGACCAAGCACAAATGTTGGAACACCCAATTCATGAATTCATAGAATTCAAACTCAGATTTGGTGCAAAATATGTTAGTGTCTTGATCAACCAGTGGAGATTCATTAGGATTTACTAGTTACTAACGGTTTTTAGAATGGCCAAGGCTCACAGTTTGATGAACATGATTTATTCCCTTTGGCCCTTTCATTTTAAAATTTTAGGAAAGAATAACTAGAAACCACAAAAAACAATATGAAATATTGTTTGGATGTCCATGTACCAATTACCTTTGGTTGTTAGTGAAGAACAGGTGGAGATATTTTCCATGGACACAAAAAAAACTAATGAGTCTAAATCTATTATCAAAAGACATTAAAGGGTTACGACAATGAAAAGCAGTTATATGAACTCACTGCAACATACTCACTAACAAACCCTCTCTCAGTAGACAACAATGTTGTAGCATCATACATCCTCACTTTTTTCTCCATATAAGACTCTAGTTAACAATACACACACATAGCCTTTGTTCAATAATTGCAACACTGAAATTCTCAACTCGAGAATATTGGGAAAATAGGTTGTACTGGAAAGTAGCACTTTGAATCCTAAAACCGTTGATGGTATAGTAGGCACAAGTAGGTTGTATTGGAAACTAACACATTACACGTGCTCTATTAATATTAGCATGCCACATATGTAAAATGGTTTTGCACCAAGTGACAAATAGCAGATGAAAGCATTAAATTATGATTCAAGCGTGATGGTCATGTGCTATTAAATGGTTTTGTACTAGGTGACAAATAGCATATGTGAGTACTGAATTATGGTTTGAGCATGTTTGTCATGTGCTATTAAATTTTGGCCATTTGATAGGTATCTTGACAATCTTTTCTATCAAATACGCACACTTTTTGAATAATGGTGATTTGACACCATGTTATAATAAACCAGATCAACTATGTTTAAGGGAGATGACATTCTGTGCACTATGAGAAAAATGGTGTTAGAGAACTTGGGTTCAAAATTCATATTTTCTCCCCTTAATCATGCACCATTTCACTAATTTGTGCGAAAAGTGATTTACATTTTTAACACTCATCATCAAATTAGAAGGTCATATTTCACCTTTGAAACCATTTACTATTCTAATTGTGTTTGAAAATATAGTTTGGAACTTGTATTTATGTTTTAAGGTGATTTTGATATAGTGGCTAAACATAAGGTTTAGAAAATTGTATGTTCAACATCTTTGTATTTTTCAAAATGCTAATTTGTTACTCATTTTTGGTTTTCTTACAAGGTTTTTTATTTATAAAATGATAAAAGTATCTTATTAATTTTCACATAAACCAACTTGGCTGGTTGGAAATTTATTAAGCCCCTTTGATGACCGAGGGAAGCTGACTTGATGAAAAAGGGAAATGTTGACCGCTGAAAAAAATAGAAACTTTTTTGTGAAGCACAACTCTGCAATGTTTAAAAAAAAAAAATTACCATCGATTTTATGACAATTACTAACTTTTAGTCACTGCTTTTATGCTAACATTGGCGATATAGAATACACATCCCAAAATAGCGTTTGACGTTGGTCTTACGACCATAACTATTTATCGCTATTACGACAACCGCTAGTATAAACGAATATCACTTGGCATGGATCGTACAATGGTTGCCCTCATCCCTATTACAATTGATGCAATGATACAATGCATTCATCACCAAAAAGAGCATGGTGTTGGTCTACAGATGCAAACTTTTTCGTCACTCTTTCGAAACCTATTCCCGGAAGACTCAGTAGAGGGATCCAAAATGCCACATATTCTTTCATCCAAGTAAGTTGTCTTTCATCCCTAGACCAACCATGTTGATTGTATTATGCCAGAATAGTCCTCCTTTCATTGGTATTCTGATGAAAATTTGTTTCATCCATTCGTCGGTGTATTGACATCTATTTTCCAACGGAATTATGATGATTTTGCAAAATTTCAACAATGTGACTTTACCACATTCCACATATAACAAAATACCCTTTCATTTTGTTATACCCTTTCATCATAATAGCAATGAATTTTCATTGCAATAGCTACAAATTTCCATTAAAAAAGTGACTCAAATTTTATTAGTGAAAGGTTTTTTCTCTCTAACACATTTGTAAGGAGATCTATTTTGTATTCACAAAACACAACGAGTTTCATGCAACATGCAACTAACCATCTCTTTCAAGGATCTGTTCCTCCTCTTAGTTACCTTGTTTTTCTATAGAGTGTAAGGAATTATTTGTTGTAGTTGTATTTGTATTTGTACATAATCATAAAAAAGTTGGACATCCGTATTCACATATACCGCCATTATCTATATGTAGTATCTTGATCATCTTTCCAAAATAATTTTTTTCATGTACTTCGAAATTATTCAGATGCTCAAACACTTTAGATTTGGGTTCGAGAAAGTATACCCATGTGTATCTAGTGCAATCATCTATGAATGTAAGTACATATTTAGATTTTCCTATATAAGGATATGAAAATGGCCCCATAAAAGCACTTTGAACAACCTCGAAAGGGGAAGAGGCCGTCCATGTATTCCCCTCCCTGAAATTTTCTTGTGGATGCTTTCCATGAGCACATTCTTCACAAAATCCATCAAATTTTTTTCTGGAAAGTAGGCATTTCACCATACCTTATTTTATAAGTTGTTGCATGTACATGAAATTTACTTGTCATAGCCTTCCATTCTAAATTATACTTTGATCATTTGCATGTGTTAATATTAAAATGAAGTCTAATTAAGTAAAAAATTCAAAAAAAGTGTACTAACCAGTATTATTATTTAACTTAACAGCTAAAATTTTCGATATATCTTGTATGTCATATATGTTCACCACATATGCGGTTGAATTAAACTCTCCTTTTGGGGTTGGTATGTGTCATTTGATGCATAGAGATAAGGTGTAATGAAAGCTTCAGAATATAGTGAACATTCCCAAAACTTCCATCTCCAAGATCTACCCTCCCTTGTTTAATTGTCTCTACTAGAGAATCATCTACCATGGGAATACGAGGACCAAAATATGGTTTTAAAGATGAGAGAGTCTCTTTTGTGGATTCCATGTGATTTGAATACCTAGAATATATAATCCATGTACTAGAGAAGAATGAGTATACATTATTACATGTGAATTCCCTCTTGTTTCAGGTGCTCTTTCACCTTTTTTACTCTTGGCACTCTTTGGAATATGGTCACCATTATTGTTTTTGTAATTATTTTGTGCTATGAGATCAATTTTCTTATTCATGTATGATGATTCAATATTGTAATCACAACCACAATAGATGCATTTTGATTGACCTCTGTTTTCCTTTTTTCTTTGAACTACTAGATTCATCTAGAGCTTTGGGATTGCCTCCCTTTCTTGGATCTCATTCTTTTTCATTTCCATTTCCTTTGGATATCTCATTGGATTCCAAGTTGGCCTTAGGGCTTTGGAATTTTTCAATGTGCCCATCTTTATGAGTTTATCTTTTTTTTTTTCTGAGTAAAGACTATTCTATTATGTATAAATAAAAGAAGAAAAATATTTACAGAGAGGTTGGAACCTCTGAGGGGGCTATAGCCAGCCCTCTGTCAAAAAAACTGCTGCATTCAGCTCTTAACCGTCTGTTTACATAGATGAAAACTGAGAGCCCAAAACTCAGTAGAACTAGAAAGGATCTATACTTTGTTTCCCGCCACCCTATTACAAGATACATTACTATGCGGCTGTTACCAAAAACCAAAAAGACAGACTTATAAACTAGAAGACGATAAAGGATTATACTGAAAAATACCATATAGCATACCCACTGAGAAATGTATTCCAACAAAAAACCACAGTCCTGAGATGTCTTGCTGAGACGGTGAGAGTTATGCCTGAGGTGGTAATTCTGCATCTTCATCGTTGGCTTTGCAAGGAGAGCTGATCCATTCAACCATCACATTGTCTTCTACATCCATATTATTGCAACCAGGAGGCATCACCGGATACAGAACAGTGCCTGAGAAATGCGCCGGTGCACAAGGAATGATCTCCTCGTGTGAAGAAGTTTGCTGAAGACGCGCGTCCTCTTCATGACCTTCGGCCTGCTGCACCTCTGGAAGATTGAGGATATCCCCTGCCATGCTTCCTTGAGAATCCTTAGAATTCTGTGAGAGAGTCTTGTCTATGGATTGCTCATCAGAGCCAGAGAGATCCTCTTCTTCCTCTGAGCAGAGATAGTAGGCTTGTTTAGCTTGCTTTTAAATGTGAAACAGGAAGAGTGGAAAGAACTGTTGAGGGACGGACCAGAGTGGTCAGATGATGGTGAGGCCGGAGAGACTGAAGCTAGCAGGGAAATGCGTCATGGAACATGACCTCCCCTTCCTCTAACACCCCCACGAGTTCCTGAACTACTACCCCTCCGGGAAATTCCTCGACGTCGGGCCATAGCAGCAATGATTAATAAACTGAGAGGACAAAAGGGTTGAAGGAGGAAGAAATACGACCCGCCCCAATTTGAAATAAACAGGGGATAACAGTACTCAGAGTAGAAGGCGCCCAGGGAAAGCTCCACACAGATAGAAATCAGAACCCCTAAATAAATTCCAGAACTGACGGAATGAGTTCCACACCCTGCCCAAACAGCTTCAACAGACACCGTAACACGACCTATTACAATTATATACCAAAGGAAAAAACATTGACCATACCAGATGCGAGCCAGAAGAACCGAAATCAAATGCTTGAGGCTGGCAAGATGCGGGCTTCTATGGAGCCATGATGGCTTCCAAATGCTCAGCTCTGCACCTAAATTCTATGAACCAATCCGACCAGGAATGTCTCTGCTTGAATGAGCCAAAGAGATTGTCGAGCTCTGGGAAATTGAAATGAATCGTGTGCTCACCATTCTGAAGAACTTACTCCGCATGCTGTACACCCAACTCCTCATTAATGGGATTTAATGCGCTGCCAGAAATCGCCTACTTTCTCCACGATGATGCCAGATGCCGGCATCACTCGTATGGGCATTAACGTCTCATAAAATCACCCGCATCCAGGTATCTTTATGAGTTTATCTTACACATGTATGAGTGAATCAATAAAATCACTATGTGGTAATCTTCCAAGTTTCTCATGTCACAATCTCAATTGTGTGAAAGGTGGAGACAAATATAACATGCTCTAGACCCAATTTTGACAATATGAATATAACTAATTGCCTTTATTTCTTAGATTTATAGATTTTTCATTCCATTAGCTAGAGTAATAAGGATTTCAATCTATTGAATAAATCTTGAATGTTTTCAAAACTACTTGGATCTAATGAGATGAGCTCATTTTCAAGAATGTGATCGTGCATCTCATCATTCTTCCCAAAAAGTGTCTCCAAAGTGGTCCAAACTTGATTTGAAGTGGTGCATATTTCCACTTGAAACAATAATTCTAGAGAAATTTATAAGCATTGGAAACCAAAGCTTGTGGTTGAAATATTTGGACTATTCAACTAGATAATTTGGTTCAACCATTGTTGCCAGGACAATTCAATAAAAGCCTCTACTTTTGAGTTGAAGTAAAATATTTGGCTTCGATTTCAAATAGTCATATGGAATGAGAATTGTTGAAGGTGGCAAATCCATTGGACCTTCTAATAGCTCCAATATTAAGTATCTACAAATAGATTGTTTATGCTTCATCCTAACACTTGTTGGACTTGATACCATGTAAAAGTGTAGCTGAAATTGAAATGGTTGGATCTAGCTAGAAAAAATGAACAGACTTTGTAGGGAAAGAATAAAGAAAATTAATAGAGAGAATAATTAATGAAATCTCTTCATGCACGAAAAAAATATAGAATTATGAGATATTACAATTAAATGCAATACATTCTACATGCCTAGACTAATATAGTATTCAATCTATTATTGAATTTAGAGAGATGTGAACATGCACTAAATAAAATTGAAACCTAGTCGTAGTTAACATGTCATTCATTCATCAATTAACTATCTCATGAAAGTGGAGATAGTCGTACTTAATTGACCACACAATCATCACTTAATTGTCTCATGCAAGTGGATATTAGTAGAATTCTTGCATGAACTTGTGGAGTTCCCTCTTAGTGATAATAAAGAGGTTTCCATGCATATATCCATTCATTACTCTAACTAAAGTGTATTTATGTGTATGTTATATCCAATATCTACATTGAACACACCTACTAAAATGTACTATTCTCTTAGGTTCCTATGAAAATTTACTACTAATCATCCTCTAATCTCTTTTTTAGGCTTGTTCAAATATAAATAAAAAAAAGACCTTGTAGTGAGCATAGTAAAGCCTCTTAATTGAGCTCATTAAATCATGAAGATGACACTCTATTGAATATCCTTTTACCTCTTTTTTAAGTTAGTTAAAAATAAACAAAAAAGACATTATTGAACTTACTTGTCTTCTCTTTTGTGTTAGTTAAACTATGAAGGGGATACCAAAATAAAAGAAATAGGGCAGGGAAAACATTTTGATCCTTTATAATTCACAATGGCAGTGTCAGTCATGTTTCCCTTGAAGATGGGACTTGTTTGTATCATTATCTCATGAATGACTTTATATTGCCTAGGATTTACACTATGCATATGAGTCCTTTTACTCCTTTGGATAGTTACCCATCTAGTCATTATGAAGAATTCTTCAATGCCTTTAGTTTTTTTCATGATATCACATTTTACTCATTAATTAGTGCTTTCTAAGTCACGTTTGTGTTGTGTCGCTCCATGTTCAAGTGGAGTCTAAACCTTAGTTGGTCATTTCTATTCCTTTTTAACCTTTTGTGTTATCTATCCCCATGTTATTTATACTTGGTGAATTCGTCCAATCACATCATATATTGGTCTTTTCTATGTCCATTGATGGTGGATAAATCAAGGAACTCCTTTAATGGATCTTATCCTACCAAACTTATCTCATTCTCCAGGAGATAGCTCTAAGAAATTATAGTACCTTTGAGCTTGCAGTCATCAACTCAAGTTTTCCTCATGATCAATACTTGGTTTACCTTACTGATACCTATTTAGTGGATTCCATGAGTGTTTAATGCCAATTCATTCATTTATGCTCATTAGATTTTGCTATCTACCTTTGGGTCCATTTCCATCATTGGTGACTCCCCTCAAACACACACACACACACACACACATATATATAGTATACCTCAACAACCAATAAACAAGAAATTTCTACTATTCTCGACATTAACACATCTACTAAAATGATGTAGATTTGTACCATAAATATTCAAAAAAACACCTTGGGTTTGGTTACATTTCTCTCTTATATGACACCAAGCCTCTTGTAGGTTGAGATGGAGTATCTACCATATTATATAATTTGATGAACACTCTAAGTTAATGTTATTCTATATTTTCAATGTCTTAAAAATGTATTCTATGACGTAAATCCACAATGTATTTGTTGATGGTTATGATCTTTTTTATTTTTTACCACATGGATAAATTCTTCATTAGTGGCCATGTATTTAGTATTTCGTGTCATCAATCCATAATGTATAGTTTGGGTGGCCATGTCATTTATTTCTTATCTTGAGCATGGGTATGCATACCTTTCAAATAATATATAAATGATTAAGACTTGGTTGCTTGGATAGGTCCTAACTAGTTCCTTCCTTCTTGAGTTCTTTCTTGCATTTTTTCTAATCCACCATAACATAATGGAATTCCACCATCAATATCTATGAACACCTCATATATTAGGGTTCATATATTATGAACATATTTTTGTCCCTTTGGGTTGGAAAATAACCTAAATTTGACTCACACTAATTGAGAGTTGGGATGCCACTCCCATATCCTTGAAAAGTTTATCTTTGAAGCCTCATAACACGATGCCCTGAAAAAGCTAGTATTGTATTTCTATCTGCTAGTTACAATGGAGCAATAAAACCCTTTCCATAACAAGTTAACTTTAGGAAATGGGTGATGAAGAATCAAATATTCAAGAATTGGTTTTCCCAGTATGATCAAATCAAGCTAGAATAAGATGACCAAGAATTGGGTCAATAATTGAAGCCTATATCCTATTTTTTTTACCCCAAGTGTCCATATTCATCCTTTCTAGATCCAATATGTATCAGAAACACTTTTCCTAAATAGTAAACCATTCACCATGTAATTATTAATGTGATACAATGACTAATAGGTCAAATAAATGTATTGGTGTAGATGCAAAATGTACATTATACCACTGACACTAATGCATTATTTGTAAATGTTTACAACCAAGCATGTAGAATAGTATTTAAGTGTATGCCTTATTCAACACTATTTACTAACAAAATCACATTAATTTTTCAATCAGTCATCATCACACTTAATTTATTAGAAGTGAATTGAAGTAATGTAAGACACAATCAAACAACTAATTCTCAAGCAAAATTGTCAATTGACTCTAAGTCATTCCGTTCTCCCTAACTTATTTCCATCTTCCTTCTCATATCCTTCTCACTATTGCTTGTATATGTTAAGGTGTCAACTATATTGAATTAAGTCTACATAAAATATTCACGCTACAACATAGACGATATCAACCCAAATTCTCTAAAACATGATTGATAGCTTGCATCACATGTGTGGCCTACTGTAACTTAAAGCAGCCTTCTTGCAACTCCATGTTTTGTGGAATAAATGATATCCAAGAACTCCACCCCTTATAGAACTAGAATCAACACCATTCCATTATGCATAGCATACAATTGTTGGTGTTTTTAGAATTATACCAATATTATATATATTATATAGTACTTAGATGTCCATAACACTAATATTATATTATTTTCACATTTATTTTACTATTGCTTAATTTATTAATATCTAAATTCATTTACCAGAATACACCATCAAATATAATTAAATATATGTATTTGCTCTTATATGAAACCAATTATCTACTACCCACTATCTAGATCCCAGAAAGCTAATTGGATTTGAAATACCGGAGAATTTTTCATGTTTACTATAAATCATTTAATACAAAATGATGATGAATTACTTTGAGAATATTCATGATATATATAAAGAAAAAGAGTAATTATACACCAGGCAAGTCAGGTAAGCATTTTCAAATTTCTAGGAGACTTCGAGTTAAAAATACATTAAATATTTTAAGATAAATTGATAACTTCGATCAATACAATGATTATATATTATATATATTTTGGAATGTTCACGGGATAATTTGATAAAAATATTATATATAAAAAATTTCAATAAAATTTATGTGAACATGATTATTAGTCCCTGCCTGGGACTAATAGCGATCGATCCATCGTTGACCATACATTAACCGGTCTTTTGACCAAAAAAATTTATCCACTATCAAAGTTTAACCAAAGTTTATTTCTGCAAATATTGGTGTAAGAAATACATTAACCGGTCTTTTGACCAAAAAAATTTATCCACTATCAAAGTTTAACCAAAGTTTATTTCTGCAAATATTGGTGTAAGAAATTTATAACCAAAGTTGTGAATTGGAGGTCTTATTGCACGCTTCACGTGCCCCGATGCAAATGAACTATGAACTTTAAAATCTTTCCCTATCTTAATTATTTGATCTATTTGATATTTTCAGTTTACATAACTGTTTACTTTAAAATCTTTCGTATCTCAATTATTTGATCTGGCTGTATGACTAAGGACACCGTAAAAAATGCAATTGCATAAAATAATTTTTATATTATTATATTAATTGAAAATAAATATTATTGGGCGTTAGATAAAATTTACAAGTGTATGAGTTACGAATGTAAGGTGAAATAACGAAGTTATATTAATAATAATAAAATTTGAATAAGAGGCTTTGTCATCTATGAAGCTTCCCACAACTGCTAAAACAACAATTTGTGGCTCCTCTCTTAGCTTTTGGGGTTGGGTCTCCCCACAACAATTCTTCGCTCCTCTCATCGCTTTTGGATGGGGATGAATAGAGTTGGGTCTAGTACTCGATCAAGTGCACTTTTTTCTTTGTGATGTAGATAACCCCAATTAATTAGTCATAGTAGCTTCCAGAAGACAATTTCTGTAATTTCCATTGGTTTTGAACATCAAATAACCTTGTTCTTCGGTGTGGTTTGTACGCTCTTTCCAGTGCAGATGCAGATAGAGTAACAGTTTTAGAAGCACTACCAGCAATTGCATTTACTCGAGGAGAAGTGAGGATGTAGATAGAGTAACAGTTTTAGCAGCACTACCAATAGTTTCATTTTCTCGAGGGGAAGCACCGAGAAGTAAAGTAGCAGAGGTCAAAGCATTCCATAACCCATTTACCAAGTTGAACCAGTATCCAAGGTTGAATAGAACAAACTCATAATAGAACACTCTCCAGAAAGGGCGGAATAAGAGTTGGTTTGTCTGTTCTTGAACTTCCAATATTTTCTTTTGAATTTTCATGAATATTGATGCATTATAAATTAATACTGAAGTCTGTTTATGTTTGATTTAAAATTTACTTATGTTTTCTCTTGAATTTTTAGTGTTTAATTTCAGAGTTTTGTCTAAGTTTAGTCTAAAATTTATTCATATTTGCTTTACTGTCTAAAATTGATTGATATTTGCTTTACGGTCTATCTTTGGTCTAAAATTCATTCACGTTTTCTTTTGAATTTTGGAATTTTGGAATTTTCAAGAATATGGGAGGATTCTTTGCTTTACTGTCTATGTTTGGTCTAAAATTTATTCACGTTTTCTTTTGAATTTTGGAATTTTCAAGAATATGGGAGGATTCAAATTTCCAAGAATATTGGAGTATTAAATTATGTCTATGTTTCTCTAAAATTAACTCATGTTTGGCTTCAGAATTTTATTAAATAATTTGTTGAAATACAAACATTTTTCATTCAATTCAAATTTACTTATGTTTGGCTTCAGAATTTTATTAAATAATTTGTTGAAATACAAACATTTTTCATTTAATTCTTTGCTTAATTATAAGATTCTTCTTATAATTCCAGGATTAGGCTTAAAACAATTGATATACATGTAAACTCAAAAGCCACAACTTCAAAATCTTTAATAAAAAGTATTATACAAAACTCGACTCAAGCATATTCACAACGCTGCATGCACTGTGATTTAAATGAAAAGAATTTTAACTTCAATATCCTTAATAAAACGTGTTAGCCAAAACGCAACTCAATCAATCATATTCACAAGGTTGAATTCACTCTGATTTAAATGAAAATAAATTTAATTTGGCCCCATAAAACAACAATTGTAACTCAAAAATTAACACTCTTGAAAAACTAGTTCCAATTTACAATCGCAACTCAAAAAATAACACTCTTGAAAAACCTGTTTCAGTTTACGCCTAGCCTCTCCTTCAGGTCTAAAACTTCCTTCATATGATCCAGGTACTTCAGGTGTCTTCTGCACCTTTGTTTCTTCCTTTTTATACATTTCCTTTTTTCTAACCTTTGTTGCTTTTATGTACATTTTTTTTCCATTTCCTTTTTTTCAAACTTCTATTTATACCTGCCATTTCCTTTTGTCCAACCTGTAACAAATGCCTTTTTTTCCATTTCCTTTTTTCGTACTTCTATTTATACCTGCCCGATTACTATATCTAAAGGGGCATCAATAGAGCAGTTGGTTGATTAGGCAGTTGCTATGGCTGATGATGCAGTAGCTATGGCACAAAAATGATTTGGTTATTTATGTTTTTCTTTCATGATGTTCGAGCCAACAGTGGTTTGCATCGCTGTCCACCTGTTTCAATGGTGCTTTGCATGGAGGCCCATGTGTCAATCCATACTTTTTCCGTTAAATAACAAGATATCCGTGGTGTGATATGTTGGGTTATAATCCAAGATAGTGGCTCCATTTAATAGACCATTCCAATAAGTTCCAGAATTCAAAAATCAATGCTGACTTGGAACATTTTTATAAAATTCATTTATATACATTGATTTTATATTAAAATAACCCTCTCATAATATTCAAAGTATCTTAGTAAATACTGACGTGATTATATCAATTCATCCTCATGCCGTGAACGCATTGTTCATGAATGGTAGAAATATACTAATAAGTAGAGGACCAATGTCCTTGGGATTCCCTATTGGTTAATGTAATCACACAGTGCATTGGGATTACTTATAAAAATATATATTTTTCAATATAAAATATTATTTTTATGATTTCGTGAATTTTTAAATATTTTTATTATTGTTATTTTTGTTTTTGTTTTATTAGGGAAATTGGAGAGTATTGGATTCTAATTACAGTTGGTTAATTATTATAGTTTTTTTTCTTTTAAATTATATATATAATTATATAAATATTTTGAAATTTTCTTTACATTAAAAATTAAAGTAATTTAAACCAAATATTATATATATATATATATATATATATATATATATATATATATATATATATATATAATATAACTTTATAACTCCATTTATTTAGTAAAAATGAAATGCATAATTATACATTTTTTTGTGTTACATATAATATAATCAAATATATTGAAAGTCATTGAAAGATTAAGTATATATAATTTTTTAGTGTAAAATCTTTTATATTTTATGATGTTATTGGTTTTATTGAAGTTTGAACATAATAAATTGTAATATCTTGTTTCCTAAAAAATGGATGATGTAAAGAATTAATATTTAATATCAAAAACTTGTACAAATAAAAATGTAAAAAGATTTAAGAATTTCTAACTTAAAAATATTGTAAAAGATTTAAGAATTCCCAAGTTAAAAATATCCAGATCAATTACATAATTGCAAAATCAATAAAAACACTACTCTTTTCTTCAAAACACTGCACTGCATTATGAATAATGAAAAATGTCTTATAGTTTAGGTGGTGAACATCTTTGCTAGTTTTTAAATCTGAATTAAGTCTTAAAAAATATTTATTTTTAAGAATTTCTAACTTAAAAATATTGTAAAAGATTTAAGAATTCCCAAGTTAAAAATATCTAGATCAATTACATAATTGCAAAATCAATAAAAACACTACTCTTTTCTTCAAAACACTGCACTGCATTATGAATAATGAAAAATGTCTTATAGTTTAGGTGGTGAACATCTTTGCTAGTTTTTAAATGTGAATTAAGTCTTAAAAAATATTTATTTTTATGTGTAGTAGCATGCATCTATTTTAACTATTATATTATTTAATGTTAATAAAGATAAAATAAAATTATATATCCATTTTAACCATTATATTATTTAATCTTAATAAAGATAAAAGAAAATTAAACAAAATATTTTGTTCACATAAATATATATAAACTTTTATTAAAAAAAAAAGAAAAACAAAAACAAAACCATTATTTTTCATTGCCTTTTTCCCTAGCATTCCAATAAAACCATGGAAGAGATCTCCCAATGCACTAAGCTTGATATATAAAGCTTTTATTATATAATTTTATATGCTTTTATTATATAATTTTATTTTATTTTAAATATATATTTATACGTTTGGGAAAAATATTAAAAATACACATATGTGTGACTAAGACATATGCACTGAAGGATAAGACATCAAAATTTTCTCACCATAATATTCAAAATATGTCAATAAATATTGAAATCTGTTTCAGCTAATCAGTAGGTCTAACTAAAACAAAATCCATAGGTTTCGAATAAAACCTAATTACATATCAAATTCCGCACATCACCATCGATTTGACAGCTCTAGGTGAACTATTTCAGTTCCATTTCAAATCCCATTTCAAATCGGACAGTATACAATCCATTTGTGTTGTCCTTTCAGACCCCGCAGGGACTACCGCCACGGCAGGGCTCATTGTTTCTAACAAATGATACATTGCACTTATCTCAAATATATGGATATAAATAGATAAATAAAAAAAACAATCATAGTTTCAACTCAATCATTATAATCTATAAAATTAAAACTCTCTTCTAGTCGATCCCTGAATCTATACCCTAGCAATTATCTTAAAATAAATTAGGAATAGTCTTTATGTGAAATCATGGGGTAATGTTAATCAACTAATAAACCAAAAACACAGATATAATCTGTACTGTATCACTCAATAGCAACAAAGCTGCACCAAATCCTATAGTCTGGACCAACCATTAATTGACCTTTTGGTCACTCTCGAAGGTAGCATTTGAAGATAAACTCAAATTCAATCATGTATCCATGGAAAGAGCAAAGCTATAAGCAACAAAACACTACATTAGTATAAATATCAATGTCCAACAGAGCAGTCATGAACATACATTCGCAGTTTTCCCTGGCCTGCGCATTGTATTATGACATTATTAGTAAGGAAAAGCTACTGCGATCCAGAGCTTATTATTCTCAGAAACAGAAGCACTAGTCAGTCGGAAATCGCAGTAACAATACTAATAACAACAATTATACTGATAATAATAATGCGATGGCCATGGGATTTTAAAACAATGCATTTATCGCTAGAGAAAATAGAATCAAAACAACTTGGCTGAAGGATGGAGCTGAACAGAAACTTTTGACACCAGCCATTGGAAGAGGAGATCCATATGAAGCGGCTGCATCCTCGAACTCAATTTGAGCGGTTGCTTTGCTCATCAGCAATATTGTAGCCACGAATGTTATAATCAGGAGCTTTCCGAAGGAATTCATGTTTCCAATCCTGCAATCCCAAACCCAAAAGACAAAATCAGAATCATATAAATTTTTATAACCTCATAGTGGGCTTCTTGCATTTCTGTTGCAGACAATATATATATTTTTTCTATGCATGCTAGAGACTGAAAGAGCCATGAAAGTTTAGTTTATTCAAGTCATACTTGAGACCAGCAGCTCCCGTGTTGCAAAATGGGCGTTGCAGAGCGCAAGAAGAGGTGATGAGATCTTTAAAGATCCCTGCAATATATAAAATCCTATAAAACACAAGAAAAGAAGATGGAGGCGGTGTTCACATCTGTTGAATTTTGCCTAATTCATTATTGGTACTTCTTTAGGGTTCTTAATATTATTCAAATCATTTTATTATCATTGCTATTGTGAGATATGTTTGCAATAAAAATCTATTGATATATATATTAAATATATATTGATATATAAAACGAAGAAAGCGTATACACAGAAATTGATATCCAAAGAGAGCCAAAAAAATATGAATATCCAAGAGATATAAAAATTCAATAATATATTAAAATCTAAAGCGTGAATTTGAGAATAGATCTCATAAAATCACGTATGTATATATAGAAATTGATATCGATATAGAGTTAGAAAATATCAGTATGCAAGAGATATAAAAAATAAAAAATATATTAAATTCTAAACTCCGAATCTGGGAAGAGATTTTATTGTCAAAGTTAAAATAAACCATGTACCTCTTCCCATTTCTTTGAATAAATAAGAAAATAACATCGGTTATGAAACTAAATTTGATACAAATACCAACCAATTGATACGAATACCAACCTATATTCTTCTGGACGAAGAAGAATATGATCCCCTCAATTAAGCACGAAACATTTCCTTAAATAAATATTTGAATGTTAAAAGGAGCCTCGGAGCATATCATTTTTGTAATTAGGTGTAATAGTAAGATCTTAAGCTAAATTAAGTAGTTTTAATTGAATCTTAAGCGCTATGGCACATTTGTCTTTGGTGCTGCTAAGGTCAAAATTGACATGATTTCCACGACGTTAACATAAAGTTTTAGAGATTAGGCTGAATACCAAATTAGTCAAAAGGAAGGTTCTGTTAGGTTTGGTTTTCATTTTCCCCGTGATGCCTTATGTTTCAAAGGATATGTCATTGAATTCAACCTTTACTATTTGCGGTATGGGTTTCCACGGTATGGGTTTGCCTTATGTTTCAAAGGATATGTCATTGAATTCAACCTTTACTATTTGCGGTATGGGTTTCCACCTTGTCAATATATTCGTTTCGTTGCATTTCCTTATGCTTCAAAGAATGTGTCAATTTGATGATGATGATGATGATGATGATGATGATGATGATGATGATGATGATGATGATGATGATGATGATGATGATGATGATGATGATGATGATGATGATGATGATGATGATGATGATGATGATGATGATGATGATGATGATGATGATGATGATGATGATGATGATGATGATGATGATGATGATGATGATGATGATGATGATGATGATGATGATGATGATGAGTTCCATTTCCCTATGCTTCAAAGAATGTATGATGATGATGATGATGAGTTCCGTTTCCTTATGCTTCAAAGAATGTGTCATTGGGATATCTTACTCACCATTGATGATGATGATGGGATATCTTACTCGCCATCAATTTGTCATTACTCACCATCAATTTGTCATTGGGATATCTTACTCACTGATGATGATGATGATGATGATGAGTTCTGTTTCCTTATGCTTCAAAGAATGTATGATGATGATGATGATGATGAGGAGGAGGAGGAGGAGGAGGAGTTCTGTTTCCTTATGCTTCAAAGAATGTATGATGATGATGATGATGAGTTCTGTTTCCTTATGCTTCAAAGAATGTGTCATTGGGATATCTTACTCACCATTAATGATGATGATGGGATATCTTACTCACCATCGATGATGATGATGATGATGATGATGATGATGCGTTCCATTTCCTTATGCTTCAAAGAATGTTTCTTTGGGATATCTTACTCACCATTGATGATGATGATGATGATGATAATGATGAGATATCTTACTCACCATCAATTTGTCATTGGGATATCTTACTCACCATCGATGATGATGATGATGATGATGATGATGGCGGCCATGTGTCATATAGGGTCAATTAGATAACGATGACGACAATGACAATGATGATGATGATTAGGCCTTCTGTTTCAAAGGATATATCATGTGTCATATTGATGCGGGAGCATCGACCCACCTCTCACAAATCAAAGAAAGTGACTTCTAAAAGGAAAAAACATGGAAGGCATAGTTTTCCAAAGGCAAATGGATTCATTAAGTTGCTATTTAAAAGCATGAAAATTAGATCCATGAGGGATCTTAGGAATTTGTTACGAGATCTTATGAGAGAAATGTGGATTTGAAATCATCCACAACAATGTATTGTATTTTCTATAAATTGTAAAGTTGCAATGTGTGGAAGGTGGCCCTTAGATGAAGAATAGCCCCGCCAAGGCACCATGTAATTGTATAGTGATTAATGTACTAATAATTTGATTCTTGCATTCAATATGTGTAAACTAGTGTCTATGGTTTTGTGTGAGTGAATCATGGGTCATTGCTTGATTTTGCGTTGCTCACGTCAAACGAATTGAATTCTCTATGTTGGATGCATAAATTATAGCTCCGTGAGAGGAGTCACTCGCATTAAATAATAAATAATATCAATTGGTGCACTAATCTATCCTTCCATGGAGGCTAGGGCATTAAGCTTATTATCTAGCATAAACTGGGAGTCGCTTAGGATATTGGATCGACATGAATGGTTGAGCACCTTCCCTTGCATTCGCACCTAGGATTGAGACATAGTTGGTGCATTATTAAGGTTCCATCAAATTTGGGAGATGGCTAACTCCATTGATATATTTGTGGAGTTATTTTATTTGTCTTGGAATCTGTTTATAGGGGTTAAGAAGTGGCCTATAACCCATAAGACCAATCGAAGAGATAAATTAAAAGATACCTCAAAAACCATTTTCATCAATTAGTATCAGCACATACAATATTCTTGCGCATAATGTCGAGGAGAAGAAACAAAAGAAGGTAAAAGTTGATTGAAGATATGGTAAGAGATTTGTTTTCTCTATGTAGGTGATGACAAAGGAAGGTGAGAATATTTATAATGACATAGAGAAAGGAGTGCTCAAATCGTTCCGCTTACTCAGTGCACTAACAGGTTCCTAAAATTGTGCAACATCAACTACCTTTATCCATTGTGTATGATTTCCACTCTGACTACCTATAAGAAAAAATGTTTCCTTATCTTCCTTCATAACATAAATCTACTTTTATTCTTCTCTTATGCCTTTGGATAACATATCTCCACTATGTATTATAATGTTAAACAATTGCCTAGCTTCATCCATTGTATAACCTATAAATCCTACATTCATACAAAAATTATTAGATTTAAAATCGTAAGGCCCATTGGCCTCTTTTGATTCTTTATAAACCAACTCCTAATGTTGTTTTGAACTCTCGAGACAATTTAAGAGATCCTCAACAAATCTATTCTTAGGATCATCATCACTCTCCTCAAGGGTTGATGCTTGTTCAGGTTCAGAGAAGTAAACCTCTCCTTCATAAGCTAATATATGCTTCAAATCAAATCCTATGAGATTATCCCTCCTCAATTAAGGATTTTTCTTGTGCCTCGGTCTTACGTGTAATAAATTCCATTTCACTCTCCTTTGTAGAGTCCGTCCATATCTATGGTCTTCCTTATTTCTGTATAACATTCCTCTCATCATCTCTAGTTGTACTATAATCTCATCTAATTCTCTCTCAAACTCCTCATCACTCATCCCTATTCTTATTCCATTTTATTTGACATCTTTTGTTACATTGTTGGGGCTTACACTTAAAACTATAACATCACTATAGAAAGTCAGCTTTCGTCTGCCTTTATAAGATTTACCTTGTCCAATTGTAGATTACCTCCAAACCTCTGCAATAATAGCATACTCCTTAAGTTTTTATAATACGTAACCAAGCTATCTCTTAGCCCAACCTTTTGGTATCATTGGTTCTCTCCTCTAGAAACTCTTGATATTCTCTACTCCTTTTATTCTTTTGCATATATTCACTTCTTCTTAGAACATCCACTTGCGCCCTCCTTCCAATCTTAGCTAGACCTTGCAAAGGTCCTTTTCCACAATTCTTTAAGGAATTCCTACTTTCTTGGTTACAATATTCATGTTGTAAACACCCCTTACCACTGCTACCTATAATCAATTATTTTCTTCCCAAATTAGATGAAAACATAAAGACAACTTGCCTCTTATCCAAACCTAATTTGAACATGTACTATTGATCCAATCTTCAATCCTTCTATTGGCTCTATTGTTTCATATCTTGCACTAGTATTCCTCATCCAAACAGCATGCCACTACCTTCTACCTGAATTAGACAAATTCATGTATGCTCAAAGAATTTCAATGATCTTCCATAGAGTTCATGTCTTGAATCATAAATTCTCTATTTCAATGTGTTGTAGTGGCTGTAAAACCCTCCAAAATTATGGTTTTCGTCCAATTTTGGAGCCTTCCTTGGTTTTTCCCTTGATTTTTACAAACACTCAGGCTAATCGTAGGAGCTCATGTCGAGTATTTACACCCTCTTTTCTTGAATGTCCATTGATCGTCTTTTAGCAAGTTGGTCGCAATGTCATGCTTGCAATCATGTTTTGGCTATGCCTAAAGTTTGTCTTCATGTGAACAAGTTATGTTCACTATGTAAGAATTTGTCTCACTCACACATGGATTTGTATGCAATGTCCCACAAGTGTCATCATAGTCATTCGATGATCTATCACAAGTGTCACACTTGTCACTCACACCCTTTAGTTAGTCACACTGAGCATGTTGTCTTGTTGGCTTGAGGTGTCTTGTCGTTGAGTCATGTTGAGTGTGTGTGTTATAGACATTTTTGGGCACTACAACCCCAATCATAAATGTCCATAAACCAAGGGCTCCTAAGTCCCTAAAAGTGTTGTTCCAACCCCTAAAAGAACAAGGTCAACTGATTACAGCATCTCCCAAAAGTTCTCCATGAAAAACTACTCAGAACTGGTCAAACTAGACCATCTCACCTGCTCCACGGTCAAAGTGTACTGCATCCCACCTAAATGCACATGGGAGGTGCGATGCATACTTAAAAGCCCTTCTATGGGGTGCGACGGGTGAGAGTGGACAAATGGCCGAGTCAATTTGCGAGGTTGAAGATCATGGAATCTTCTAGAAACGTGTCCTCTGACACTTGCATCTCTACATTCGGCCGGGGATGAGTAACAGATCATCAATCTCCATGTGGAATCAAGAAATATCAGAGAGAGGACACTAATCAAATCTCAGAAGCTGACTCACCCCCCTTGCCAACATCTATATATGGATCCCTCATCCCAGAGATCCGAAGGCTGGAATTTTGTATCTTGTAAGGAAGTGCTGCTGGTTTCTTAGTGTAACATCATAGTGTTGGGTGATCTAATCTTTTCATGAGGTGAAGAAGGGCTTTCTTGCTGAGAGGATGACGCTGGGTCAGAACAATTGGTTGTAATCCTCTTTGCTATTCTTGATTATTAATAAAGCTATTCAAGTTTTCCTCCACATTGTTGTATGATTGATGATATATGCATTTGTGTGGTCAATATATATATGGTCCTATATTGTTTATGATAGTAGATCATTATTCTTCGATAGTGTTATGCTGCTTTGATTCCACAGGTGCTCTTTCAAGCTGGGTAGACGAGGAAATGAGTGGCAAAGATCTATCAAAAGGGAGAGGAATCAGGCAAGGAACCAAGCACAAGACAGAGGTTGGTCTCGTTTGTCCCTCTCTTATCTACTTCTCATAAAGGAAAACGAAAGTGGTTTTAGTTTGTTTGTTTCTCAGGTAGCTACTAGCCTTAGTGGGACTAGTAGCTCTGCATAGACACTAGATTTCCCGATAACAAAATGGCAACTCTGTTGGGGAGCAAATAGATTGTTTGTTTGTCTATATTTGTTTACTTTACAAACTTACAGACGGAGCCTGAAGTCAAGCCAGCTAGCCTTTGAACTGCATTTGCTATGCGAGTGCAAAGTAGATCAATGTTGCTTCAGTCTATCTTTGGGTTTTGTTTATGAACTGAACAATCGATTTACAAGCTCCCTAATTGCCCTTGTGGTGGCTCTAGTAACCTCTTTAGATCTACCCCCGTGATTTATTTACTGATTACCACTTGCTCGGCCTAAATCCCTAAACTGTGCTGCAAACTGTGATCAAGAACTGGATCAAAAGTCTTGCACTGTACCATCGCACCCTCTCTTCAAGGATATCAGTATGCATCACACTTCCCGTGTACTGTAGGTGGGATGCATACTAGAATCCCTGTGTAACAGGTGCGCTGATCGGAAAGGGCTAATTTTTCCTTCAAACTTTGGTTTTTCACTCTTTTCAGCTCTATTCAAGAGATTTGCTGTCTGTAGTCAGTATACCTCTATTGGAAACCCCCTCCTTGCCATTATTCCACCTCCATTGTGCAAAGAACTGTAAATGTTTTTATGTATTGTGAGCCATTTTCAGTTCTCTTTTACAAAGAAGTAGCGTAATTTAACTGTCGTTTCTTGATTTGGAAGTGTCACAAGTGTCGTTTTCAGTCATAGAAGAGAATCCAATTGTTCTTGATAGTCGATTAAATTGTTACTCTTGTATTTGATTTGAATTAGTAGTTTTTTCAAGTGTCAAAAGCAAGTTTTCAATTCCAAATAACAAAGTGTCGTCATTGTCTCCATTTTGTTTTGGAAAGAAGCTTGTTAGTAATGTCACTTTGAAAAATAATTCAGATTTGTGCTTAGCTTTCTTTTTATCATTCACACATTAAGAAGGCTGAAAACAAATACATGCATGTGCATTTGCATTTAGACTGTTTTTTGGTTTGATTTAGGACAGTGCATATAGTGTGTGCTCTCTGCTCTATGTTGAAAGAATATCATCTCTCTTCCTTTAGTAGCTAGGATTTTCATTGCAAAAAGAAGATTAAATGATTGTTTATCATCTTAGACTGCATTTCAAGAATTGTATATCTACATCACGCGGTGAACCTGAAAGGAAAATTTATTAAGCAAGATCAACTGTAAAATAAATTTAATGAATCTAAAAACGCTTTGGAACCTAAAGCACAACATTTAGAAGTCTAGGCTAGAGACGTATTCTGGCATCGTAAAGCCTGGTAACTGTTGTTTTCATTGCTGGTTGGGTGATTCCTCCACTTTGAGACGATAAGTGCCAGTATGGACTTGTGCTCCCATGTACCGTCGAGTATATATTGGGAGACCACAATAGGCTTTATCCTTTATCCATAGGAAGCGTGTCTGCCGCCCTATCGATCGCAATGCACTGAACACAGCATTCGGGAAGATTGACTGTCGTACCATAAAAAGTATTATGCAGTTTTGCGATTGGTTTGGTAATCCCTCTGTCTAGATTTCCAGAGTAGTCTCTTTTGTTCCTTTTTAGACTCCTTAAAGGAAAAGGTCCATCTGAGCAATTGTCACTTCAAGCTCATTAAAAATCGAAGGCGACTAGAGTCATCTTTTGTTTTTTCTCAACTCTTAAAAATTGAAAAAGCAAGTTGTGTCAAAGCATCTAAAATATATTTTATATGGAATAAATATCACCTTTCCTATGCTAGTCTTAGGTTGAGAAAAATGGAGTCCACCAACAAAGGATTTCCTCTTGGAGGAAATCCTAGTCCTTTCCCCTCTTGGGGAGATGTTGGTGCACCCCATATGGCCACATTGTCGCTTCCAGGATTGACAATCGGCTTGCCCTTATGGCTCTTCTCGACCTCTGTCATTCAGAACACCGTGATTCCTGAACAATCAAGTCAACAAATAAATGATAATAGAGTTACCCCTCAACCTTCTACTTCGTCCAATTATCCCTCTCCTCCTTCCTCTTCGCTTGGTGAAGCTGGTAAAGCCAAAAATCAACTGAGAAGAAGAAGGAAAAGAATAAGAAAGAGAAGAAGAAGAAGGAGCCGAAGGCGAAAAGGGGCGACCAGGCATCATCTAATTAAAATCCACACACTGCACCGTCCAAGCCTAAATCGCCATGTGTCATTTGAAAAGGAGACCACTATCATCGAGATTGTCCTTGCATCCCTCGGATCTTAAGGGACTAGTCTCGTCGTTTGCACAATCCAGTGTCATCAACCTCTGATGATCATGTTGAGCATACACCGTCAACTGGTGAAAGTGAAGCCACTGGAAAAAAAGGAAAATGTAAATTTCCTTGTAAATTGTGTGAAGGCAATCACGTTGTCCACCCTTGTCCCTTCTTAGATGAGGCTAAAAGAGTTTTGGACGACCGTCCGGTTTCACCATTACGACTTCCTCCTGGATATAAGAAACTCTTGCTGAGTTCGTCACTAGTTGAAAATCCGGCTGACACGCCATTGTGGTCAGCTAAAGCGTCTATTATTAAAGATGAACCCTCTGAATCCACACCAGACAAAATTCAAAAGGTCGAGGCAGCAGTTGACCCGGTCTTGCCTTCAGAAGGTCCATCTTTAGATGATACAGTCACTAGAGAGAACAAGAATGACACCATTCAAATTCTCTTCGTAAGCACTGACTCTGATGAACATGGGGGCAGTATACCCATTCCTTTACCGTAGGAAGGAAGTTCATCAGAGTCGTATCCAGTCGTCTATTCAGTCCCACCTCCAAGCAACCCAGTTGTTTCCTTCGATTGGAATCTACTCGGTAGACCCCGCTTACCCGCTAGTGTACCATTTCGAATCATTGCTCAAATATATAGAATGGTCATGGCCGGTACCATCATGGATGAAGGGGCTTTTGTGAGTATCCTTTCCTCAACTGCTTCGAAAGTGTCTGGTTCACCATTGCTTTTGCCTTAAATGAGAAATATAACAGGCTTTGACAATGGAACCAGTCGACCGTTAGGGATCCTTCCCAATGTGCCAATAACATTGAGAAGGAAAACCGCTCACATGAACGTAATGGTAGTCCAAGGACCCCTGGATTATAATCTACTCCTTGGACACGACTATATTTATTGCATGGGAGCCATTGTCTCCTCACTCTTTAGAGTAATGTGTTTTCCGCATGAAGGAAGAGTGGTCAAGATTGTAGACCAGCTTTAATTCCCTGGTTCACACATAGAAAATAGTCAAATACCATCCCTGAATGGCCTTTTCACGCAAGGAATGTCTCATCAATCCCTAGTCCTTCTACCTGATGAGCGCGAGTGATTCGGAGGACATGACTGAAACCCAGGGGGCATGCACCCTGGTCTGTTTCGATAGGAAAACCTTGGGTATAGGGTAGGTTTCCACGAAGGATATATGACTGGTTTATGAGATCAGACTGGAATAAGATTCCTTTGTTAAAGTTATGTGAGTGGAGCTAGTTGCGCCACTCACCTTTGTTTATTTCGATAGACATCCCCGAGGAAGTGTTTTATCCGCAGTGCAGATAGAACAACCTTTGGTAACTTGGAAATTTTTTGCTATACCTAGGGGCATGCAAACCTTTTGGCACGCAAGCGAAGAGCGACCATTTATGTTTTAAATTTGTAGGTCCTCTAACCCTTTAAACTCGTAGGATTGGTCGTTTCCTAACTTTCATAAAGAAAGGATGCGGGGCAAAGCTTTGAAAAAATGCCATTTAAAATGAGACATCTTTATTATATGACTGGATCGAGCAGTTTTAATGTGGAATTCAAGCTCGTTAAAAAATAAACATAAGCAATGAGCAAATGTTTCCCCCAGAGTTTAAGCTCATTTATTAAAAAATGAACCAATTTCTAGTAAATAACCATCGTGAATGCATTATCATCAGCCTTTGAAGCCTTGGTCATGTTCTCATCATCACCTCCACTCTGTATTGGCCGATCATTCACCTCCATTTGATTGTTTACCCTTTTTGAGGAACAGTTGCGAAGAGTGATCCTGTTAGCCATCCTTGTGACACTGCTGTTATTGGAAAATTCCAAACCTTACCTGGAATTAGCTGCTACCCGAATTTATCACTCGTTCCTCAAAAAACGAGTCTCCTTTAAGCTCTTCTCATCTGACTCATAAAATATGAAAAGATTGCCAAGAAATTGGCCTCTCCAGCTCGTTAAAGTGATCGTAAGTGCTATCCCTCCTTTAGATTTTAATTCTTTTGGACATGAGGGATTATTACATAAAAAGATCAAGCGCTTGTTTTGTTCGGCTCGTTAAAATTACCGAAAATTCATCCCTTTTGTATTACTTTATACTTTTTCGAACTTAAGGGATTATATGACGAAAAAGGATTGTTGGATTTTTCTTTGCGTCCATTTTCAGACTCTCTAAAATTGAAAAGGACCGAGTTATCTTTGTCGTTAAACTCGTTAAAACCGAATAGCGACAAACTTTTCCATACAGACAAGAACGAGTTTCATTATCGCTAGGCTCGTTAAAACATAGCAATGGGTTTGCCCGAAGGGAAAATTATAGAACAAGCATATGTTATCCTCCTCAAGCTTGACAAAAATAAAGAGGTACTCGTCAGCAATTACTGGGAAAGAATTGGGAAGAAAACTTGACGAAACTTTATTAGTAGCAAGTCGCTCTTGAACATGACACTTTCAATCCGCATCCGAGTCGGGTTGGGTTGTTCCGTTCACTGGTCATATCACCATTGGTCCATCACACCATCCATATTTGGGGTTAACGCTACCAATCCATCATGTCAGTGTCGACGATATGTTCAAGAGAAGTCACTCAGAGAATTCACCTGTGTCTCATCCGCTGCAATACATTTACGCTCCATTCTTTCATGACCGCCACCCTGAACCTTATGTCATCAGATCGTTTTCACCTCCATTAAAATCATTTGCTGCATTCCGTGTCATTAATTTGGGATTCACTAAGGCCCTCCTATGATGGATCGCTTCTTGTCGACATCAACTCATTGTCCCGGAAGTTGATTTAGGAACAACCCTTTCAGTACTTTGAAGCTTGCATCCCTCAATGGCAAGTTTCTCACTTCCGGCGACAGGATTACATCAATTTCCTTCGACCGAAAGATTTTGCGTGGTATTCAACACCAAGTCCCTTATTCACACCACGTGAATTGTACTATAGTACCTTGAGGGTCATCATCATTATCGGTGATTCCTCTTGCACCTGTTAACAACTTACATCATTGGCTGGTAATCACGCGATGTCTTTCCATGTTCGACTCCAGAACATCTCTCGCATGGATCGACTTGTACTTTGAGTGAAGATCGAACGAGATTGAAGACCCCGGATCTAGTTTCATCCATCCGGGCTATGATATATATTCAGGAAAATAAAGAAATCAAATATACATCATTACTACACAGATAATCATCCAATCCAAGGGATGATGGCTCTACCAGAATCATCAGTCTGCACTCGGACGATTGTCTGTCTTATGTACATGAAAATGAATTTATAAAGCTGAGCATGGGAATGCCCGCCTCAGATAGATCATGAAAATATTATGAAGATAATGTATTGTATTGTATCTTATTACAGGTCGCCTTCCAGCTTGAAAAAACATCGGATCCTCATGATAAAGCATTTCACCCGACATCAAAAGATTAACGTCCTCATGCTTCAGAGGGCAAGTATTGTAGAAATTTTTGGGCACTGCAACCCCAATCGTAAATGTCCATAAACCAAGGGCTCCTAAGTCCCTAAAAGTTTTGTTCCAACCCCTAAAAGAACAAGGTCAAATGATTACAACATCTCCCAGAAGTTCTCCATGAAAAACTACTCAGAACTGGTCAAAACTGGACCATCTCACCTGCTCCATGGTCAAAGTGCACTGCATCCCACCTAAATGCACATGGGAGGTGTGATGCATACTAAAAATCCCTTCTATGGGGTGGGATGGGTGAGAGTGGACAAATCGCAGAGTCAATTTGCGAGGTGGAAGATCATGGAATCTTCCAGAAACTTCTCCTGTGACACTTGCCTCTCTACATTCGCCCAGGGATGAGTAAGAGATCATCAATCTACAAGTGGAATCAAGAACTATCAGAGAGAGGAAACTAATCAAATCTCCGAAGCTGACTCACCCCCCTTACAAACATCTATACATGGATCCCTCATCCCAGAGATCCGAAGGCTGGAATTTTGTATCTTATAAGGAAGTGCTGCTGGTTTCTTGGTGTAACATCATAGTGTTGGGTGATCTAAGCTTTTCATGAGGTGAAGAAGGGCTTTCTTGCTGAGAGGATGACGTTGGGTTAGAACAATTGGTTGTAATCCTCTTTTCTATTCTTGATTATTAATAAATCTATTCAAGTTTTCCTCCACATTCTTGTATGATTGATGATATATGCATTGTGTGTGGTCAATATATATCTGGTCCTATATTTTTTATGATAGTAGATCTCTGTTCTTGGATAGTGTTATGCTGCTTTAATTCCACAGGTTCTCTTTCAAGTTGGGTAGACGAGGAAGCGAGTGGAAAAGATCTATCAGAAGGGAGAGGAATCAAGCAAGGAACCAAGCGCAAGACAGAGGTTGGTATCCTTTGTTCCTCTCTTATCTACTTCTCATAAAGGAAAACGAAGGTGATTTTAGTTTGTTTGTTTCTAAGGTAGCTACCAGCGTTAGTCGGACTAGCACCTCTACATAGACACTAGATTTCCCGATAACAGTGTGTTCACAAAGTCATGCATACACGAGTTCACTCTATCACACACTTAACCATTTTGCCAAATATCTGTTGACTGAACTACCCTCCATCAACCGAACCTCCACTGAGCTACACTGTGTAGTCTCAGCCCTCAGTGACTAAGTACTATTGCCCATAATTGCGTAGAGATGGAGCCTACTTCCTAGGAAGTCTGCACTATGTAATATTGGAATTGACCTGGCTGACTGTCGCCTAAAACAATGCAGAAGTTTCCAAAGAAGCCATCTCAATCTATGCCTCTCGCAAGCCTGTCCATCAAACCTCTCATTTGTCAACTGATAAATTTGACTAGGCAATCATCCCAGACTTCACTCCTCCCAAAGCTTGCACAAAAACTGTGAGCATACCCACCTCCACTGACGGAAGAAATTACACAAACATGAGGGACATGCACCCACTACCTGTCATTTCACTTTCTTAGAAAATCGCTCAGTTTTTTCAGTCAGTCCCCATGCCACCCGACCTGCTCCTCCTTCTGAAGATTGTGCAGTTTTCTTGGATTGTCCACTAGCTTCCCATCACCCCGCTCAGCCTGGAAACTACACATACATGTCCTGCATGACTGCCTCCCATTTCTATGCATTTTTGGCCAGAGAGCTCCTGCAGTCCACTACCAACCTCCCTTGAGAATCTGCACATTTTTTACTTTCGTCCTCCCTACTTCCCGCACTACCTTCCATGGAAAAATTGTGCATTTCTACCTCCCAACTAAGACAAATCTCGCAGAATGTTAGTATTGTTTCAGACTACTCATCCCAACCTCTTAGTGACCTCTGCCTAGCTTTTCTTGATAGTGCCCTAGACCCCTGCATCCCAGCCTGAAATGTGGTTTGCGCAGTTTTAGAGCCTTGTCCTCTCTCACGGTCACTTGCACCCAAACATGAAAGATGATGCATCATGGTAGACTAAGATATTTCTGGATTTGATGTCCTCTCACCATGAGTGATTGTAGATACAGGTACATGGATGAGACATGGCACAAATGTGAATGATATGAACAAGGAGTGAATTCTAGGAGACTTATTTGTGAACGGATGAACACATGAAGCATTCTAAGTACCAGTGAAGGGGATACATGTACATGAAACATCAAGCAAACACCAAGACCATCGAAGACTCCGCACACCTTTCCATGTGGAGGTGAAGCTATGATGCACCAAGGGCACACTCACCATTCAGTAGCACTTCATCTCAACATGCACACCACTATCAGCATGAACATACCAGCACTATCATGTCGAGTCATGTCATGAGTTGCCTTAGCCACATCACTTCTATGGGCCATACTGCTGTAATCAATGTAATGTAATGTGTAAGTCCAAGAGACCCACATACGAAGTTGAAGAGTCATGTCATTTAAAGAGTCATGTAAGTCAAATAGTCATGAGGGAAGTCAAAGATTCATAAGGCTTAGTTTCACCCTTGGCTATATATAACCCTCATTTGTACATGCCTAGGAATTTTCACCTTGGCTCCTCCCACATAGCATTGAGATTTTGTAGTCTTTTCTTTGAGGAGTGAGAAGTGGCTCCAATGCCTTGCTATTGGAGTTAGTGATATATGGTGTACAAATGTGGCTTGGAACTTTCTCTTAATTTAGAATCTTGTTAACAGGCTAACACATTTTCAAACATGTATTATATTTGTTTGTAAGAGTACTCTTTGGACACTTGTAATGCATGCTGATTTAACCTGTATTAAGACGGTTGAACTATTTCAGTTGTTTTGGTGCATATGTTGCTGGAAATGTGTTGTATTAGTTGTTAATGTTTTCTTGCCCGTGTGGACTATTCTGCCGAACACTCGAGAGATTCATTCTTTGTAAAATTGTTATGTCAACCATCACACTCGTGTGGACTATTCCATTGGATGTTGTATGTGCTATATGTTCACATTGTCTTTTTGACTGCTGCATTCATGTGGACTACTTCGCCAAAAGTTGTGCATGTCCTACTATGTTGTGTGTCTCTAATAGAGTTGAGACTATTCCCTTTTGACTTGAGACTCATTCTCACCCTCTCCCTCTATACTGAATGAACCTTGACACAAGTGGCACTAAGCAATCACTAGGCACACAGACCTCGTTGTTTGAAGACTAAGTATACCACTCTCATTTGCTGATAAGCAAGAGCTAAGACATATCATTAAGATAATGTGAACCGGGCCATCATACCGGATGGGACACCTACACCAAATGTTGTGAGGTCTAGATGGGACTTCATACTTGGGAGATCCCTTGAATATTGGCAGGTCCAACACCGTCAACATTTCTGGCACTAGAAGGAGGGCCGCCAGTTGTTTATGGATGAATGTCCTATCAACCCCAGTCATCAATAATCTAGTCAAGGTAGTAACTTTCACTCCCTCTCACCTTCTTGCAACTATGAAATTGGTTACTCCTCACCTCCCAGACGTGAACATAAAATTTTGTATCAGCACCTTCGCTTTGTCCATCCCATCACCTGTGAGTTTACAAAAGTAGTTGGACTAACCCCAGGAATACAAGATATTCCACACACATCAAGAAGCCAAAGATCACTCACACAGGAGTTGTTGCCTCATGAGTGGAAGAAACAACTCTTGCCACTCTCAAAGGTCTAGCAGAATCTATCGATAACATAGAAGAACCTCCAGTCTTCCAACATGGAGAAGAGGACACTCTTGTAAACTTGGGATCATACTCTGGTACAGGAAACCGAGGGGAAGGCAGTGGAAGAGGTGGAGGAAAATATGAACCAACTAGCTCAGAGTCAGAACCATCATAGTCTGAAGAAGAGGAGGAGGATGAAGAAGAAGAAGACATGGCTGACCAAAGCTTAGAATGGATGACTCAGGGACCATTGGCTCTCTTAGGTGCTTTGCATAATATGCCAAAGCTTTTGGAGAGGATGTTGACAAAGTATGACCCTGAAAGAACAGTGAAGGCAGAAGACAACTTGGACAACTTCTACCTACATTTATAGACACTCGAGGTACAATATGATGACGTTGCATGTAAATTGTTTCCATGTACCTTGGATGGTCGAGTAGTGGTATGTTATCACAACCTTCCTATCAACTCCATCCAGAACTGGGGTATGTTTAAAAGAAATTTTTTGGAAAACTTTGTTGATGAGAAGATCCCTACCATGTTGCTCAAATAGTTGGGCAGTCTGAAGATGGAGTTGAAAGAGAAAGTGAAAGATTTTAACCAGAGTTTTTTACACATCTTGAACAAGTTTTCAGCACACACAAAACCTCTTGAATCCATAATCATCAACTATTACACATCTGCATTTCCAACCAATATTGTGCAGTTCATCAAGCGAGCTACGAAACCAACATTACTTGAAAATTTCGAAGAGGAAAACATTGTGGAAAAGGACTTGCACGTGATTAGAGTCATCAAGGATGATGAACCAATAAAAGACTCCAAAGATGTGAGCATGAAGCCCTAGGTTGTTCTCAGTAAGGAGAAAGACAAGGAAACAAGTGGCATTTAAACCCTTACTCGTCTTGTCAAGAACTTGACAACAGAGGTGTCAGAGCTAAATCAGGAAATGGTTGAGAAATATGCTAGCAGTTGAACTCCTAGACAACATAAGAGGAGCATGTCATCAGTCAACAATAGCTTCTCAACTAAAATTGCACAGAGCTCCAACTCATTTTTCTAGTCAAAAATGTGTGTGAACTCCAATTTTTTCTCATTCCATGAAGATCGTCAGCCGGAAGGAACTTTTCCATAATGGAAACGAGTCATGAAGTCAATGTTCAATAGTTTGACAAACATGGTAAATAATGGATGTGTCAACATGAAGACGAAGACGATGAAGAAGATGCTACATTTGATGAGGCACTAGGCACTGGGTAGGTGATCAACATGTATCAATGCTCGCTTGCAACATAGAAAATGAACACCGAGAATCAACCCCGAAAGAAAAGTGGTCAATACAATCTCATAGGTCGAGGGGCTCCCCCTACAATTAGTGAGATGCAAGAAAATCTTGAACTATTGAGAAAGGTTGATCCACAAGTCATCCCAAAGCATAAAGCACAAAGAAAGCTCGAGAAGATAGCTACGAACAAGAGTACGTCCATGTGAAGTAAAATTCACATCACTCTATCGGACAGTACAAACACGAGTATAACCCTAGACATCTTGGTGATTTTACCCACCCTTGATTACACTATTGTGGAAGATATGAAGAAAACTCATGTAAACATTTCTTTGTTCGAGTTAGCTAAGGTCTAGGGTTAGCAGGATATTTTGCTATGCGAATTGCCGCAAAAATCTACTGGCAACACATCCTCTACTAGGAAGGGAGCAAGCACATCTCCCAGTTCACTCACAACTGTGCTCAACACACTCTCGATGGAAGAAGAAGACTCTATTTTCCCTCCATTCTCGCTTTCATTTGATATTTTTCACTGTAACATTCACAAATGTTTGGTCAACTCTGGCACATCAACAAATGTCATGCCACTTTCCATTTCCAAAAGGATCAATGCACAATGGAGCAAGACATCTGTGCAAATCATCCAACTAGATAAAACATGCGTACCAACCATTCGTGAACTTTGGGATGTGATCATCTGATTATCTCATGACGGTCGAGTTCACCAGTGCATAAACATTATCATTGTTGACATACTGAAAGCGTATGGCTTACTACTTAGAAGAGACTAGTCCAATAATTTGAATAGGTACTTTTCCAAAGACTGGTCACACTTATGGTTTCCGTATCATGGAAATAGCAATCGTATCTAGGTGTTATATGAGAGATACATGAAACATAATGTCACTCCCATCAATGGTGAGAATGAACCTTTGGCATTCATAAAACTCATGTTTGGAAACTGCCCCTTGGAAACAAAGCTCGGGTGTTATCTTGCACAGCTAGCTCCAACCCCACCAGACACTCAGTTGGGTCTCCTTCCTTGCCCAAATTATGGAGATGAAACATGTAGAGTACATTGTAACACTAGTAGGAGTAGTAGTAGCATTAGCAGCAGTAGTACTAGCGCATCATGTCATTCGTCTACACATGAGTTGTGGACCATGTATTTTGATGGAACAAAGACACAGGATGGCTCTAGAGCCAAGTGTGTCTTGATTGACCCAAAGCACCGGAAACTTTTGATCTCAAGCCACTTGGAGTTTGAGTGCATGAACAACATTGCTGAATATGAAGCACTTGTATTGGGCTTGCACAAAGCCATTAGCCTTAATGTTGGTGTGCTCTGTTAGGTTCCTATACCAATAGGAGTCATAATTTTGAATGTCTGAGATTAAACCTATAATATGTACATATAGTTTCTTTCTGAAAATGTTTTCCATATTCAAAAAATAAAAAAATGTAAAGAGTGTATGTACTAAAAGAATAATCAAAGGACAAAAAGAATAAAAAGGTCAAAAAAGATGAAAAATATGAACTCCAAAAACAAAATACCATGAAAGTGTGCAAGTCAAAATGCCACTACTATTTACTTTTTGTGCATAATAAATGATGTTGGGTAGTTTGTAATATTTGCCACAATCCATGATTTTCAAAATGTTTAAACTTGGCTATTTCATGTTTCAATTTTAAGTCTATAGATAGAGAATAAAATTCTGACCAAACTGTTTAATCTTGGTAGATAATTAGATAGGTAGAGTAAATAAATGGAGCCCAAATGTTTAATCTGAGCCCTTAGATGTAATAAGGTTAGATTTAGTTAGTTTACTATTGTAAAGAGAAAGAAAAATGTTTGATAAGTGTTTGCTAACTCAAATGCACCCTAATAAAGAGAAGTAAAAATGGTAGGATGAGTAGACGGGTAAGTAGAAGAAAGGTTGCAGAAGTATGATGGTTAATTAAGACAAAAGCACATTTATCATCTTTCAACATATATTTCAAATTTGAATGGGCAATCAAGCATGTAGAAGGATATAAAAGTTAATTAATTAACCTCCCTCATTCATTTCACCTTTACTTAAGTAATTTCCCACAATAAAGTTCAAAGTGCTTAAAAAACCCTAAGTCAATGAGGCTCAAATCATTTCTCTGACTTTTGGAGGAACTGGACCCTCGGCTCAATGACTTATAGGCAACAAGTACTAAAACCCCCTCATAAACATTTTTTCCCCCCTTCAGTTCATTCATTTTCCCTAAAAATACTCTTTTCCTAAGGTTAAATTACTTTTACCTAGGAAAAGTATTTATTCCACCACATAAATCATTTTCATATCAAAGCCCACAAAAACACTATATCCTAAGTTTTTATGTTATTACTGGAACAACATTAAAACATGAAATACCATATACTTAGGGTATTGTGCCCCTTTCCTTTCACTTTACTAATTACTAATTTATTTATTAAATCCCAAACAAAAACCTGTTTCCCGTATATACTTAACTCCCGCAATATTAATTAACCCTACCCTAGTTTAATTATATAAACTATGATTTTCTACCCAAACCAACTAACTAACCGATCTGTGATTACGTTATGTCAAAAACCCAATTAAACCATCCGCTAATGACCCTAACACCTTACCCTACCTTAATCCCTCATTAACTAAAAACTGTCACATTTAATCACCGGTCAGGCCCCCCCACTACCCTCCATGCAACTCTACTGCTTGATCACCACACGATCACTTCCATCCACATCTGATGGCCCTTATCTATTTCAGACAAGTGTTACAAGGAAAAGTGTCTATTTAGAACTGCTCTATCCCACTAAGGTGTGACAACTGCCTTAGAAACAAACAGAGAAAAACTACTTTTGTTTTTCCTTTATGAATTATAGATAGAGAGGAACAGAAAGACCAACCTCTGTCTTGCGCTAATCCTTCGATTCGATCCCTCTCTTCTTTGATATTCCTCAGCTACCTGCTCCCTTGCACGTCCAACTTCCCAAAGTACCTGTAAGATCACAAAATCATAGCACTATACAAAGACATGGATCTATAATCATAAACAATCTAGGATCAGATGAAAATTGACCATACAAATGTAACAAGCATCAATGATACAAAAGCATGGAGGAAAACTCAAATAGCTTTTATTGATAAACAAGAAAAGATCCAGGAGGAGTTACAACCAATTGTTCCGACCCAGCATCAACGTCCCAGCAAAGAAGCCCCTCTTACCCTCAAACAAAGCTTAGATCACCCAACAATCTGATGTTTGTCTCTAGAAACCAACAACAATTCCTTACAATATGCAAAATTCCAGCCTCTGGATCTCTGGGATGAGGAATCCATATATACATATCTGTAAGGGTGATGAGTTAGCTTGTGATTTGATTAGTGTCTTCTCTTTGACATTTCTTGCTTCCACTTGGAGGCTGAGGGCCTCTTACTCATCCTTGGTCGAATTCAGTGAGGCAAGTGTCACAGGAGAAGATTCTGGAAGCTTCCATTTCCTCTCCACCTCGCGGAATGACACTCCCATTTGTCATTTCTCGCCCATCGCACCCACAGAAGGGACTTTTGAAATGAAATGCACCCTCACAGTGTATTTAGGTGAGATGAAACACACTTAGCCTGTGGAGCAGCTGCAATGATCCTGTTTTGACCAATTCTGAGTAGTTTCTCATGGAGAACTTCTGGGAGAAGCTATAATCTGTTGACCTTGTTCCTTTAGGGGTTAGAACAACACTTTTAGGGACTTAGGAGCCCTTGGTTTATGGACATTTCATGCTTGGGGTTGTAGGGCACAAAAATGTCTATAACAGTTGCCCCCTAAAGTATGAGGCCGTTAACCTTTTGTTGTCGGGTGAAATGCTTTATTATGAGGATCCGAAGTTCTTTCAACGCTGGGAGAAGACCTGTAATACGATACAATACAATACATTATCTTCATAATATTTTCATGATCTAGCTGAGGTGGGCATTCCCATGCTCAGCTTTATAAATTCATTTTCATGTACATAGGACAGACAATCGTCTGAGTGTAGACTGATGATTCTGATAGAGCCATCATACTTTTGAGTGGATGATTATCTGTGCGGCAATGATGTACATTTAATGTCTTTATTTCTCTGAATATATATCGCAGCCCGGATGGATGAAACTAGATCCGGGGTCTTCAATCTCGTCCGATCTTCAGTCGAAGTACAAGTCCATCCATTTGAGAGATGTTCTGATGTCGAACATGGAAAGACATCGCTTGATTACCAGTCAATGATGTAAACTGTTAACAAGCACGAGAGGAATCACCGATAATGATAATGACCCTCAAGGTACTGTTGTACAATTCACATGGTGTGAATAAATGACTTGGCATCGAACACCACGCAAAATCTCTCGGTCGAAGGCCATTGATGTAAACCTGTCACCGGTAGTGAGAAACTTGCCATTGAGGCATGCAAGCTTCAAAGTACTGAATGGGGTGTCCCTAGATCAACTTCTTGGATAATGAGCTGATGTCGACAAGAAGTGATCCGTCACAGGAGGACCTTAATGAATCCCACATCAATGACACAGAACGGAGCAAATGATTTTAATGGAGGTGAAAACGATCTGGTGATATAAAGTTCAGGGTGGCAGTCATGAAAGAATGGAGTATAATGTATGGTAGTGGGTGAGACACAAGTGAATTCTCTGAATGACTTCTCTTGAACATATTGGCGACACTGATGTGATGGATCGGTAGCATTAACCCCAAATGTGGATGGTATGGCATGACCATGGTGATGTGATCGGTGAATGAAACAACCCAACCCGACTCGGACATGGAGTGAAAGTGTCATGTTCAAGAGCGACTTGCTACCAACAAAGTTTGTTTGAGTTTTCTTCCCAATTTTCCCCAGTCATTGCTGACCAGTACCTCTTTATTTTTGTCAAGCTTGAGGAGGATAACATATGCTTGTTCTATAATTTGCCCTTCAGGAAAACCCATCGCTATGTTTTAACGAGCCTAGCGATAGTGAAACTCGTTTTCGTCTATAGACAAGTTTGTCGCTATTAATCTTTTTAACGAGTTTAACAAAAAAGATAACTCGGTCCTTTTCAATTTTAGAGAGTCTGAAAAGGAACGTAAAGGTAACTCCAAAATTCCTTTTTCGTCATCTAATCCCTTAAGTCCGAAAAAGTATAAAACAATACAGAAGGGATGAATTTTTGATACTTTTAACGAGCCGAACAAAACAAGCGGTTGATCTTTTTGTGTAATAATCCCTCAGGTCCAAAAAGATTAAAATCTAGAGGAGGGATAGCACTTCCTATCCCTTTAACGAGCTGGAGAGGCCAATGGCTCAACAATCTTTTCATATTTTACGAGTCAGTTGAAAAGAGCTTAAAGGAGACTCGTCTTTTGAGGAACGAGTGATAAAATGGGTAGCAGCTGATTCCAGGTAAGGTTTGGAATTTTCCAATCATGGCAGTGTCACAAGGATGGCTAGTGAAATCACTCTTCGCAACTGTTCCTCAAAATGGGTAAGCAATCAAATGGAGGTGAATGATCGGCCAATGAAAAGGTGGAGGTGACGGTGCAAACACGACCAAGGCTTTAACGGTTGAAGTACTACATTCACGATGGTTATTTACTGGGGAATAGTTCATTTTTGAACGAGCTTAAACGCGGGGGGAAACATTTGCTCATGTCTTATGTTTATTTTTTAACGAGCTTGAACTATGTGCTAAAACTGCTCAATTAAATGGTCCCATTTTGATTTTACCATAAATAGCTCTGTTCTTTCAAAGATTGTACTGTATCTTTAACTGCTTCATCAAACTAGTCTGAAATGAACAATATATGCTTGAAAACGAGTTAGAACACTAATATTTTACTTTGAACTACGTAAAAAGTAATGAAAAAGCGTTTTTAGCTCTCATTTTACCATTTCATTTGAACTTTGGTTTGTTGGAGCTTTGGAGGTGCTTTCCCCCTTTGATTTTCATCAGCTGATTTCGGGAGATTCTATGGACAATTCTCGGCGCCATCTTGACCAGGTAGGAGCTAAACCTGAGCTCTTTTATTTCATGGTTTCCATTTTGCATTTTGAGTTTGATTCCTAGTTTTTCTGAGCCCCTGGGGTTTGAAAAACTCATTCTGCCTTCAGCGCACCCTCTGTGTATCGAAAAGTGCGTTGAATGTTGGCCAGTCTAAAGGGCATTTGACATGCAACGCACCTAGAGCACTGCTGTAGGTGCGATGGGCGCAGAGAAGGATTTCTGTGCACAATTTTTTATGGAAATTTTGCCTGTTTCTTACCAAATCAGGATCTAACTCTTCTCTTGTTTGTTTTTCAGAGATATTTGGAGTAAGATGACTATTACATGGAGATAACGTGAGCATGAAGAAGAATTCATGCTTTCCTTACATGATCCAGTTACAATAAACGCACTGCGGAACTATGGCTTACTGAAGTTTTTCCGCATTTCTAGCATGAGACAACAGATCAACTTACTGCAGTATTTGCTCGATGCTTGGGATCCTACCATCCAGGTTTTCCAGATCAGGGGCAAATCTATCCCCTTGACTGTAGTAGGCATCTATTTCTTGACTGGCTTGTCGAGGCGGGGTGCCCCCATCTCTTTATCAGGTTCGGCCCGGGGAGGCGACTCTGTGAGAGATTATGTTTGCTGGTACTGCAGAGAAGGATCTCAGCCAAGTAAAGACGGCAATATCATCATCCGTGATGTCACTGACAGGTCCCTCAGGACTATTCTGTTTACTTTTGGTAGGATGGCCGATGGTGCAGCTCTTCATGTAGCCAACCGATCTTACATGCAGTATGCCTTGGAATGCCTCCAACCGAAGGTGTTCAACTGGTGCGACGTAGTACTTCTTGTGATGAAAGAATAGTTGACTAAGATAAAGAGCGGGAGGTTGAAGAACTTTGGGTACGGTTCTATTTTGACCACCTTTGCCTTGGAGAAGATACCACTGATGCAGCCGCAGTATATTGCACCCGATTTACCTTCTCCTATTGAACCACGTATGCAGAGATGGGTTGACCATATGTCTAGGCATGCTGGCCAGTCTCAAATTTCATTTTCTGATACCTTCTTCAGGTGGTTTGATCGTCAGGAGATGGTTTATTCCGAGTATCCATACATTAGCATGGACTTCCGGGGTGACCCAGATTTAGTACTGCCAGATGGCGAACAATGGCGCACCATTGGTAAAATCTTTGACCATATTCTTGTTTATCGTTTTTCGTTTATAATGTCCTTGTGCTTTATTCTATCAAGACTTTAATCAAACTCATGTGTACATGCAGATGTTGGTCCTGTTCATCCAGTAGTTCGCCTGAGAGTACCAGCTGCTGCCCCAGCAGGAGAGGCCGTCGGAAGGGCTATCCTTCGTGACCTCGACGTGGCCGAGACTCTCACAGCATTACAGGAGCAGGTTGAGGGCCTCACTCTTGGTGTTCCAGATGTGAGGACTGACGAGATACCTTTGAGGTTACAACGGCATACTACTGGTGTGCCCAGACGATGGACTCGTCTCTTACGCATGATCGCACATGCTGTGACTTGCTATCACGAGCATCATTAGACTAGGGTGCCCCCTAGCATTTTGAGTTTTTTGGCCATTTGACCGATTTTTTCTTGGTTACAGAACATTATGTGTAAACCATAAACAGTTATATATATTTTTGATTTTCGGAGTTTTATTTTGGTTAAGTTACATGATCCAAATGCAAACATTGATGATATGTTTCTTTTTATAAATGTTGCAAATGTCTATCTAACACATAATTTGCTAATGAGTCAGTTAATGTGTTTAAGTTTCTAGAAATGTGTTGATATTGAATAAAATCAAATTGTCTTTCCAAAATCTTAACCCTTAGGAACATGCGATAAATAGCTGGGTTTCGAACGGAATATATACCATTGAGTTGTAGTATTACGAGTTGTGAGTCTAGCCTGACAATTAGTCGGCGTATACCATGTGTGATGGCATCAGAGAGAAGTTCTATCAACGCGCTATATTCAGCGATGTTATTTGTTGATCGACCAATACATACCCCTCTGAAACTTACTAACTCGCCGCTTGGATCAAAAATAGCCCAGGCTGCGGAAGATAGGTTCCGCAAACTACGACTTGCTCCGTCAGCATATCCAACATATGACTCCAATAGGTTCGACATCTACAATAAATTTAAAAGGTGGATTAATTGACCAAAATAAACACTTTAGCGAAAACAAAAACATAACAAAAGCATACAGGTTACTATTATGCATAGTAATGCTTGAGGTACAACCCATTACGAGGTTGCGCCAGTGGAATTTCGTCATAATCCATTAACTCGTAGGCTCCTTTTGCTAACACTCGTTTAAAAATATAGGGTCCCATCCATAAAGACTTAAATTTACCTGCTCCCAATTTATCAGATTCTTGGTCGTAAAGCAAGACCAAGTCACCTTCTAAGAAGACACGGGGTTTGACATTTTTGTCGAACTGCGCCTTGACTCGTTTCTTATGGGCTTCGTTAGCCAAAGCGATATCACGATGGGTTTCATCCAATTGGATTAATTCCAAGAAACGAGCTTCTTCTTTTGAAGTTCCGGGGAGGAGATCAATTGCGAGTTTGAGAGACGAGATTTCACACTGGATTGGTAAGACTGCTTCTAGGCCATATACCAGTTGGAAAGGTGTAAATCCAGTTGCATTCCTTGCCGATGTTCGGTAAGCCCACAAAGCTGAGTACAGGATTAGGTGCCATATTCTTTTGTGAACTCCAATCATCCTTTGCAGCATGCACTTTAGGACCTTGTTGATTGCTTCAACTTGTCCGTTGGCTTGCGGATAATATGGAGTAGAGCTGTCGTGAGAAAACCCTAGTTTGGCAGCTAATTCGACCATCATGTGATTGTGAAAATGCGATCCATGATCTGTGACTATAGCCTGTGGTATGCCGAATCTGGAAACTACATGATTAAAAAAGAAGAGGGCAGCTGTTTCACCAGTATTATCTAATGTAGGCATCGCCTCGGCCCATTTGGTAAAACAGTCAACTGCGACTATGATATACCCATGCCCCCCGGTCGAGGTGGGGTTACATGTCATGAAATCGATGCCCCATTTGGCGAATGGCCCAACAGCCACTATTGGCTGCAAAGGTGCGGGTGGTCTTCCGATTTTGCTATGGAAAATTTGACAAGCATGGCAACTTCTGACTATGGTTATGCAATCTTTGAACATTGTTGGCCAAAAGTATCCTGCTCGTAATATTTTTTGCGCTGTAGCATATCCAGATTGATGACCCCCACACGCACCTGAATGACAATCATTCAGGACTTCTTCGGCCTCCTCATGGGTGAGGCACCTTCTCAGAACCGTATCAATACCACGACAGTAAAGTGTATCACTGACGATCATGTAGTCTATTGCTTGGTATCGAATACGTTTTTGTTCGGAGTGGGAGGTGTTTGGCCTGTATTTTTGGGTTTTGAGATAAATGATTATATCCCCATACCATTCATTGCTTGCAGATATCAGAAACAAATTTTCGTCCACGATTGTTTCTTCGGATGTGTCATCGTTGGACGACGATGGGAGATCGCACAATAATTCTGTGAAAACTAGAGCTTTCTTTGACTTGGATTTTACAAATTCCAGATCAAACTCTTGTAGGATTGCTATCCATTTTGAATATTTGCCCCCAAACAACTGTCGCGACAATATATAAGTCATGGGGTTGCAATCTGACAGAATGGTAGTTTTCCGAAAGAGGACATAGTGTCGAAATCTCTGTATCGCTTGAACAGCTGCAAGTGCTAGCTTTTCAACGTAAGAATATTTGCTTTCTGTATCATTTAAGTTTTTACTTAAATAATATATAGGATATTCAATTCCATCGACTTCTTGAACTAAAACCATTGCGATGGTCGTATCCGCTGCAACCAGATACAGGTTAAAATCTTTTTGATAATCAGGAGCGTACATTAATGATGTTTTCATTAGTGATTCTTTTAAAGCATCAAAGGAAGCTTGCGCAACCTGATCCCAGACATAGGGTACTTCCTTCTTCAAAAGATGTGTATAACCTTTAGCAAGTTCGGCGTTATTTGGAATGAACCTCCTCAGAAAGTTTGCTTTCCCTTGGAGTCTCTGAATTTGAAGCAGATTCGAAGGTGGAGGCAAATTTATGATCGCCTAGACCTTATATGGGTCGAGATAAACCCGTCCTTCGAGACTACAAAGCCAAGTAAACGACCAGAACTGACACAAAATACACATTTGTGTGGATTGAGTCGTATCTTGTAGTGTCGGCAACGTAGAAATATCACTCTTAAATGTTGCGGATGATCAGTCCGCTTTCACGAATGAGCCAGAAGGTCGTCGAGGTATGGTTGAACGATGTTTTTGATGTCATGGGAGGCATAATTCATTGCCCTCTGAAAATTTTCCCTTGCGTTCTTTAAACCAAAGGGTAATTTTCAATATGCGGATGTGCCCCACGGACAAATAAATGCATTCTTTGACTGGTCCTGTGGGCGGATATTTATTTGATTATACCTGGAGAATCCATCCATGAATGAAAAGATTTCGCATCCGGCGCATTCATCAATTATCTAATCAATGAAGGGTGTAGGATAGTTGTCTTTTGGACAAGCTTGATTTACATCCCTATAATCGACGCACACTCTAATTGTTCCTTGTTTTTTCATAACAGGGACAATATTCGATACCCAATCGGTTAGAGGAACCGGGTAGATGAAACCAGCATGGACAAGCTTTTCAACTTCTGCCTTAATGGCAGTGGCTTTCTTGGGGTGCACCTGCCGTAGACGTTGTCATACTGGTTTGACATCTAGATACATCTTAATTTTGTGTTCAATGATACTCGAGTCAATGCCTGGCATTTCACTATATGACCAAGCAAAGAAATCTCTGAATTCGCGAAAAAAGAGCGTTATATATTTCCAGTTCTGAAGGAGAACAACATTTTACAACATAAATATTCTCTACAACATCTGTTTTGGTCGAGATATTTATGGCGATAGTCTCTTCAATTTTGGACAAGTTTCGCTCGAAATCCACCGTGTTTACAGTATTTGATAGGAAATCAAAGACTGAAGGATGATAAAGGTCATCTTTAGTTTCTTCTCCATAATCTGGAAGAAGGGAACGATGGTGGGAATCATTCCATGGTGCTCCTTCAATTACCATTGATTAGACAATTCCTTCGTTGGTGACATGCACTTGTGACCAAGGATCTGAAGGGGTACCATATTCTTTAGACCTATCTATCCAAACGCTCGATGAGCGTTGATTTGGGTTTGCTTCCCATGCTAGGAACATTGATTTCTACAATATTTCCGTTGGGCTTGGGGGCAAAAAAATTGCATGATCCATGTTGATATTGTTTTTTGAGATCTTTTTAGAAGATATCATGTTGCAGGTTCTTATCGACGCTACTTCCGCCATATTGATTGGAGGTGGAAGGGCGAAAGTTCCCATTAGTATAGGATCTTTTAATAGGCCTACTCCAATATTTTGAAGCGAATGGGGGCTTCCATGGATCATGGGAATGCTTCCTGTAACTTGAGAACCATTGGGTAGGAAGTTTTGTTGATCGACGATTGTAATCCCTCCTTGAAAGGGAAATGCAATCTTCCTAAAATAGGTCGACACAACAGCTGCCATAGCATATATCCATGGCCTTCCTAGTAGGATGTTGTAATCAAGATTTCCATCAATTACTTCAACACCTATTTCTACCGTTTTCCCTCCTAGTTCAACTTTCAAGTTACTTAGAATACCATATGGGGTATATGTCCTTCCGTAGAATGCTTTTAATGTCATTGAAGATCGCGATAAGGTTGGAGATCCTAAAGTTTTCCAGCAACTCTTCGACATAATGCATGTAGATGCCCCCTCATCAATAATTGTTCGATGAACAGTTTTGTTGAGGGCTTTCACTTGAACAAGGAAAGCTAGTTGAGCTGGTAATTGATGATCGTATCCTTTATGGTCGAAGGATACAAGATTGGAATCCTTTGGGTCTATCCCACCAATGGATGATAATAAAGCCTACCTTTGGGATGGGAAATTCTGTAGTACTTCAAGAGTCGACATAGCGGATGGCGATTGGGCCAAATCTTCCACTATATTATAATGTTGTGCCGCTCTAGCGCGAGGATTAAATTTCGACTTGTGTACTACTCCCTTTGGCGGTTTTATCGTCAATTCGGGAATGGTAGGTGGCGCAACTTCTGTCGAAGTTGTTGTCGAAATACTAGGTTGATCTTTATCCTTGTTGTTTGACAGCTGTGGATTCCGATAATCTTTGTTCCTTGTCGATATCAAAGCATCATTTTGTTGTTTTGAAACAGATAACATTAGCACTTGAGACGGGGAAGAATTTCCACTTTCAACCAGATTTGTTCCTGGATTGGGAAACGGATCAGTTAACACTGCGGAGGTTTTTGAATTCTTCAAGAATTTCTTAAGCTCAGCTCTTTGTGGACAATTTGCGGTCCAATGATCCTCATCGCATATGAAGCATGGATTTTTTGGTTTCCTATCTCCAGGAGGGTTTGAAGAATATTTTTCAAGTGATGATTCCTCCTGTTTCTTCTTCTTCCCTTTGCCTTCCTTCTTTCTTCCTGGTTGTTTGGTTTCTTTGCCTTTATCTGTCGATACGACATTTACTTCTGAAGCAAGAAGTTCATCTTTTGCATTTTGACTTGAAATCTTACGGGCCTTCTTGGATGTAGCCTTTGTCGATTTCGTGTCTGTTGTGCCAATCATGCCATCGTCGGCATGAGAGTCATTGTTCGATTTAGGAGGGGGAGGAATTGAGAATTCTGGTCTAGGGGCATCAGGTATTTTATCGTAGAGCGTGCCGGACTGAGTGTAAATCAAGTCCAGATATAGCGCACGAGCGATAACTTGCTCTTCTGTTACGACTCCCCCATTTGCCACATCTTCCGTGATGGAAGGCATTAATGACTTGATAAACCATTCAGCTAAGAGCTGATCGGGGACATACGTTTTTACCATTCTACGACGACGTCGCCACTCATGTATATGATTAGATATGTGAGTGGCCATTGTCTTTTTGAAGTTGGTAAGAAGTTTTGTTCCTGTTTCGTACCTTATTGGTAACCGAAAATGGGTTAAAAAGGTTGTGGCTAAGGTACTGAAGTTGTCGAACGAAGCTCTAGGCAATTCAATGTACCATTTTGCCGCCGGACCCGTTAACGTCCTCTGAAAGAGGCGAAGTCTTATCGAATCATCATTTAGGGTGTTTGATGAACACCATAGATGAAAGGTCATCACGTGATTCGATGGATCTTCACCCAGATTTCCATTAAATTTAGGAATATCTGATGGAAGTTTATGCGGAATCACTGGCCACCAAGGGGCGTAAGCGATTGGATCGTTTGTTAACTGGTTTAAATCAGGTAACTCCAAAGTTGCCACAAAGGGTAACTGTTGATTCAGGTTAGGTGAAGCATACCTAGGATAAGATGGGATTGCCTGAGCAATTGGTCTTTGCATACCGGCATAATGCATTTGATGCTGGTATGTTTGGTAAGGTTGGTGGGCATGACCATTGTAAAATGGTTGATTTTGACTGTTTTGAATGTACGGCTGTCCACTATTAGCAAAGATTTGTTGCTCAGAACCTTGGTATACTTGTTGGAATTGCGGTTGTTGGTATTGCACCAGCCATGGTTGTGAAGCCATGTGGTGCTGCCTGATACTAACAGTTTGACCAAGACGAGGGGTAATTGTACCCATCTGAACCTGTGTCATTCCACTGGTCGGCGATTATGGTTGAGTCGCAGGGTCAAGGGGCTGTTGCATTACGAATTGAGAAACCTGAGGTTGGCATACAACAGGCAGCGCTTCAACTTGCGACACCGTCATAATAGCTGGCGTAGTTGGGATATTTGACATAGGTAAGCATTGTTGCATGGAGTATACAAATCTTGGTTGTTGAGGTAGTATAGGTACCCAACCGCTTGACGTAATTCCAGTATAACCTAAATGTGGTTGTGAACTCCCGTATGGATATCCTCCCGGAGGGGATAATGAAAGGGTATACTACCCCCCATACGGTGGTAAACCAGAACTCAAGGGAATTGTTTGCCCTTGGGGGACGGACTGCCCAAATTGACCTCCAAATGGATCAACTTGTTGAGACTCAACATAAGAGTTTCCAGATATTATTCCGGATGAACAAACAGGAATAGACCATACTGTCGAAATAGGCCCTGAGTGGACTCCTTCTAGCGGTTGAGAGCTAGTCGGGACAGATGGTATACCAGCGAACATTGTCGGAGTGATAGTAGGGAGTTCTGCCATCGCTGTGTTAGATGACACAGTCCTTGATGTTGACGGTTGTTCAGACATTTGTAGTCTATCCAAAAGATTACCTAGCGATTCTACAGGAGCTTCCGCTGGTGATAGACTAACTTCTGATGAAGAAGGATATAGAGTGACTCCGACTCCAAATTGCATTGGAGTACTTGTTGGAGGATCTTCTACAATTTCTTCTATGGAAATAAGACCAGGTGGAAGGGGAAGACTGTCAGGTCCGTAGAATATTTCTGGTGCCGAAGAAGGTGTAAAATCGACAGCGATAGATGTTTGAAGAGAAAGACTCTCCGAACCGATTGTAGATGGAACTGGTTCGGTAACACAAGTGTTTACTCTCAGACTAGGATCAGTATCACTGTCCTTCTGTGGCTGCTGAACTTCTTCTGTAGAGGCAGGGATTCCAGAAATGTTTGGAGTAACCAAAGTCTCTGATGTCGTTGGAACACTTGTTCTAACATTAATAGGAGATTTGGAACCAGTTAAATGAGTTCGCTTTGTTCGTACTAGCTTCGATTCCGGAGACAAAGACGATTGACTCGTAAGCCTCCACGAACGACGGGGTTTCAATTGACTTTCTTCCACGATTGTGGATTACTCGATCAACTAAAATAAAGGGGAAGTATGTTTCCAAATTAAATGAATTTCAGACGCTTTGACACAACTTGTTTTTTCAGTTTTTAAGAGTCGAGAAAAAACAAAAGATGACTCTAGTCTCCTTCGATTTTTTAATGAGCCTGAAGTGACAAGTGCTTAGATGGACCTTTTCTGCTAAGGAGTCTGAAAAGGGACGAAAGGGACTACTCTGGAAGTCTAGGTAGAGGGAGTACCAAACCAATCGCAAAACTGTAGAATACTTTTTACGGTACGGCAGTCAATCTTCCCGAATGTTGTGTTCAATGCATTGCGATCGATAGGGCGACAGACACGACTTCCTATGGATAAAGGATTAAGCCTATTGGGGTCTCCCAAAATATACTCGATGGTACGTGGGAGCACAGGTCCGTACTGGCACTTATCATCTCAAAGTGGAGGAATCACCCAACCATCAGTGAGAACAACAGTTACCAGGCTTTACGACGTCGGAATACATCTCTAGCCTAGACTTCTAAATGTTGTGCGTTATGTTCCAAAGCGTTGTTAGATTCATTGAATTTATTTTAAGTTGATCTTGTTTATGAAGTTTGCCTTTCGGGTTCACCACGAGATGTAGATGTAATTCCTAAAATGCAATCTAAGATGATAAACAAACTTTTTATCTCTTTTATGCAATGAAAATCCTAGCTACTAGGGAAAAGAAAGACAGAATCTTTTCACAAAGAGCAAAGAGCACACTCTAAATGCACTTTCCTAAATCAAGCCAAACAGATTGTCTATATGCAAATGCACATGCATGTATTTTTTTTCGACTTTCTTAGTATATGGATGCTAAAAAGAAAGTTGATGCACAAATCTGAATTTCCTTTCAAGCGACAAATATCAACAAGCTTCTTTTCGAAATAAAAAAAATGGAGACGATTACAACACCTTACGATTTTGAACTGAATACTTGTTCTTGACACTAGAAAATTACAAATTCAGACCAAAAGAAATACTAATAGGATAATCGATCGTCAATAGCAATCAAACTTTTTCCTACGATCGAAATCGACACTTGCGACAGATTCAAATCAAAGGACGACTATACGACTATGCTACTTTTGCAAAGGAGAACTGTAAATGACTCAACAAACACACGAAAACATCTACAGTTCTTTTGTACAAAGGAGGCAGAATAACAGTAAGGAAAAGGGGTTTCAAACAGACATATACTGATCACAGGCAGCAAGATTCAGGAATAGCACTGGAAAGAATAAATCACAGAAGCCACAGCTACACAGAGCTAGTCTGATCAGCGCACCTGTAACACAGAGAATCTGAAATGCAGCGCCAGTTTTCCACTCGGGAAGTGCGCTAAAATTTAGAATCTCTGAACAGTACCTGCGTTGAGCCAGAAACGAGACTCTGTTCGGGTTCCGGGTCATAGTTTGCATTTCGGTTCTTGGGTTTTGGCCGAGTAAAAAGCAATCAGTAATGCAACAATCATGGGTAGATCTAAGGAGGATCTAAGAGCTATCACAAGGGCAATCAGATAGTTTGTGAATCAGTTGTTTAAATCATAAACATATCCAGTAGAAGGATTGAAGTAGCAGTTGTCTACTTTGCATTTGTTATGGAAAATGCAGCTCGAATGCTACTTGTAAGTTTACGAAACAAACAACAAAGAATGATAAACAAACAAACTAATTAGCTCCCCAGCGGAGTCGCCATTTTGCTATAGGGAAAAGTGTCTATTTCGAACTGCTCTATCCCACTAAGGTGTGACAGCTGCCTTAGAAACAAACTGAGAAAAACTAGTTTTGTTTTTCCTTTATGAATTATAGATAGAGAGGAACAGAAATACCAACCTCTGTCTTGCGCTAATCCTTCGATTTGATCCCTCTCTTCTTTGATAGTCCTCAACTACCTACTCCCTTGCACGCCCATCTTCAAAAAGTACCTGTAAGATCACAAAAGCATAGCACTATACAAAGACATGGATCTATAATCATAAACAATCTAGGATCAGATGTAAATTGACCATACAAATGTAACAAGCATCAATGATACAAAAGCATGGAGGAAAATTCAAATAGCTTTTATTGATAAACAAGAAAAGATCCAGGAGGAGTTACAACCAATTGTTCTGACCCAGCATCAACCTCCCAGCAAAGAAGCCCCTCTTCACCTCAAACAAAGCTTAGATGACCCAACAATCCGATGTTTGTCTCTAAAAACCAACAACAATTCCTTACAATATGCAAAATTCCAGCCTCTGGATCTCCGGGATGAGGGATCCATATATAGATATCTATAAGGGGGATGAGTCAGCTTGTGATTTGATTAGTGTCTTCTCTCTGACAGTTCTTTCTTCCACTTGGAGGCTGAGGGCCTCTTACTCATCCTTGGTCGAATTCAGTGAGGCAAGTGTCACAGGAGAAGATTCTGGAAGCTTCCATTGCCTCTCCACCTCGCGGAATGACACTGCCATTTGTCATTTCTCGCCCATCGCACCCCATAGAAGGGACTTTTGAAATGCAACGCACCCTCACAGTGTATTTAGGTGAGATGCAATGCACTTAGCCAGTGGAGCAGCTGCAATGATCCTGTTTTGACCAATTCTAAGTAGTTTCTCATGGAGAACTTCTGGGAGAAGCTGTAATCTATTGACCTTGTTCCTTTAGGGGTTAGAACAACACTTTTAGGGACTTAGGAGCCCTTAGTTTATGGACATTTCATGCTTGGGGTTGTAGGGCACAAAAATGTCTATAACAACGAGCCTCGATGTCCGAACATTACCCGTCTGAAAAGAGTTTTTTTCCACTGGGCACCTAATGCTACGTGTCACTTAATGTATGGAATCGGGCGGCCTCCCACCAATACCATTGAAGGCCCAAAAGCGGTGTGATGGAAACGACTTACCACCCACCCACTATGAGCAAGAAAGCCACTGTTCACCCTGCTAAATGACAAACGACTATTGTTCACCCATACCCACCAAAATTGACTTTTGTGCATAAAGCCAAAAAAGCCCCAAATCATTTGTTTTATCATTTTTTCAACTGAAGAGCTCCATGCACACACCTGCGAATGTCAAAGTTGTCAGCCTACATCCAATTGCACCCTAAACACATCACAGAGCACCTAGTTTTCTATCCAGTCTACTCAGAACCTTTTCAACCATTCACGGTTGCCAGTTTCCCCGTTCAGAGCAAGTTCTCCTTAATTCTAGGGATTTAAGCCATAATTTAGTGGAAAATCTCTCAATTTCATTACCAGTTACTGAGTTTGATAGTTAACGTAAAAATATTAATTAAAGAAACTCAAGTGACTTAAGCTTACTCTAACTGAACTACCATTGCACTAAAAAACTGAAAATCACCTCCCCCATTCTCAAATCCAAAAGAAATGAGAATGGCTACCCCAATTGCAATGGATGTGAGACCTATTTCCACTCCTCATCTAAATGTAGACCATCTCCCACTAGCAGGCAAGGGTTTCTAGATAAAGGACACCTCTGTCCATGAATCCCCTCTCAATCTCTACTGTCGATACAGAGACCAATACCTAAACCATGCTGATAAAATTGGTTTTTGGGAGTCCAATTTTCCCATGTACCAATTCCGTCAAGTTCACATTTTCCTAGAAATTGTCCAGTACTTCCATGCAAACTATATCCCTAGCCAAAGAGCAGTGACGTCCCCTAACAAGACTATACTTTTCACCATCACTGCTAAATCAATAAATGAGATGCTGCAACTTCAACTTGGCCAGAACTTGACTCCTCTCTCCATTGCAGACTTATTGGACTCATTTCCCAAGCTTAACCATGAAAAGTTGGCCCAGATAATCCAAACCTACATTGTAGAAGAGAAGTATACCCCCAAATATCCTCCTCCATATGTGTATACCATATTCTCCCCATTTCGCCAAGGCATTGTAGCAATCATATCTAGTGTCCTACGTTATACCACCAGTGAGTATATAGATGAGACATCTTGGCTTTCATGTCCATATACACTCTAGGATAGCCTCCTACTGTTATTTATGACTATAGCAAGTTTATAGCTGATAGGATGCATGACAAGTTCCTTAGGATGAGTAATGAGTGAGTCTTCAAGTACTCCTTTATTTTGTATCACCTCTTTCTATACTACCAAGCTAATAAGTTCCCATTTACTCTTCAGAAGCTGGACACAAAAGGTCACCCTAGGTCAGTAATTTTCTGGACTCCATTGATCCATAAATATGACTCCACATATTCATATACAGACTTCATAGACCTATTTGTACATCCCATTGTGACAATGCTAATAGGCAGCCCTCCTAAAAGAATCAGTTCAGATATAAGGAGGATCCTTCAACTCTGAAAACAATCCAAAATGGGGGATTGGTACTTGTAGCAAAACCACACTGAGATTAGAATTTATGGCTGTGAGCTGGCCCCATAAAAACTACCCAAATACCTCCCAATGAGGTTATTTTCTTTGGAGTACTATAGATAGATAGTCAATTTAGATGAGGTACATTTTTTCAAAGCCAAAAAGAAGGCCTAGCTCAAGATCAAAGACCAATTAGGTCCTTTCATTTGTAGTAGCCGAGAAGCTAGAAAGGAGGCAGAACAAATCCTTAAAAGAGTAAATCTAAAACAGAGCTTCATATGGAGATATTATCCCTTAGATTTCATCTGCAACAGAAGACAAAAAAAAAGATGGCTCCCTAAATTCATCACTGTATCAGTGAAATAGAAAAGTATGTCAAGCAACTGGAATGTGTGGAAAACACTTTAGAAGATAGGGATAGCACTGAAGTTGCCTTGGAAAACACACTAATTGATATAGAGAAACAACCTGATGAGGGTTCTTTCCTTCAGGTGCCAAGAGGATCAGAAGTACCAGAAGAATCAGAAGTACCAGAAGAATCAGAAGCACCAGAGGAATCAAACATACCAGAGCAATCAAAGAAAACAGATAGACCAAAGGCCACCATGAGTACCCCCCAGTCTTACAGACTCCTCTAAATGAGGAGAAAATCCTCAAGAGAAACAAGGAAGGGGCCACTCCTTCAGAAAAAACAACATCTCAAGCCTATGCAGAGACAAGCCAGGCAAAGAGATAAAGAATGAATCTTCTCTCTGAACAGGAATATATAGAGGAGACAACTGAGGTTACCAGCATAGAAAGAGATAGGATCAAGCATGCCACTCCATCTGGAGGCATCCTATAACTTTCCACTTCACACACTCAGATGTTGGAAATACAGCAAAGTGTTGAGGTATCCTCTTTTATAATTCCAACAGAAAAATACCAAGACATCAAGGAGAGATATAAAGAAATAAAAGCTAGGAATGAGAGGCTGAAAATCCAAACTTATGCACAGTATTTGAAGATGACCCCTACCAATCAGACAAGGCTTATGTCAGCCTACGATATTAAAGAGGGGAAAATGCAAATTACCTTGATTAAGCCAACCACTCAGCAGCCAAGGACAACAATAGATTTTAAAAGAGTGGATTTTGAAGTACTGGCAAGGGATATTCATTCATTTACCAGATTGAGCTGCATAAACAAAAAGATGAGATTATTTATTCCAGATTGACAGGGAAATCCATAACAAACCACCAGCTGAAGAACTCTTTAAATAATATGTCAGCTCAGTTTCAGTTGGATAAGGCCTCTTCACAAGCCAAAGATACAAGAATCAAGTCCTTAGAGGACTTAGTGATATGATTGGGACATGATCCCAAGGATGTGAAAGAAATAGAGAAGCTAATTAAAAAGAAGAATGATGACATTGCTGCCCTGAAGAAGCATCTCAAAATTCCTTTGTTGCATCACCGTTAAACAATGGAAGTCCTAGAAGCACAAAAAAGACATGAAGAGCTTATGGACCTAGTCCTAAAGCTAAATGATCAACTTAAAGAAATAGAGAAGGAGTTGGACATTTTTTATTCAATCTAGGCAAAGTGACCTAGCTACAATTTCCACAACTACCATCCCTATAGTGATAATAACAGTTCCTTCCACATTGGCAGCATCATTCGCACCAACAACTCCACCGGCCATAACACTGCCAATTACAACTGAATCCACTACAACAGCAAGCAATTCAACTGAAAAAACTGCAGAACTGGTAAAAGTTATGGAGGAGATGTCCATACAAGCTACAGAGCTCAAAAGATTAAAGGAGAAAGTGGCAAGTTTAGAAACTGACTGTAAACTTGCCCAAATTCAGCAAGGAGAAGAAACATAGAAAGACCTAAGGATGGTTGAGAAAATCAAAGTCCTAGAGAAAGATTTGACACTGCAAAAGCCACTAGGGCAGACTAAAGAGATGCTTTGGGCCAATTTCATTGACTCTGTCAATGATATTTGGCCATCAATTCAAGTTATATTTGAGCAAATTGAATTGGTGAAGGTAGCCACTGAGGCTATCCAGAAAGTGAGGGAAGAATTAGGATACCAACCTGAGGATGCAAATCGACTCATCCACCTCCTAAACAGTAAGAACAGACATGAACTCCATGAGCTTAGTGTAGAGGATAGGACTAGAGCCATCCTATAGATTGAAAAGGTTCTTTCCAAAAGAAGCCTTATGCTCAACTTAGAAGAAAAGCGCCACAACGTGCAGCTAGCCATTGACAGGTTTATGGTCAAATTTCAAATTTTGAGGGACAAAGGCCTTCCCAGTCCTATGGTAATCAATGATAAACTCATGACCCAATTGGATTATAGTGATAGACTCGGGATGTTTGCCAAGGAACAAGACAGCTCTTCAGGCATTAAAGCTTTGCCCACTGGCAAAGTATTATATGATTCATTGGAAAACCTGTTTTTCCTAGAAAATGAGGTGAAGCATTTGTTTCTCACCAAGCCTAATTTTCCAAAATACATAGAGGCAAACGAAATTTACAGAAGAATGTTAAAGGTAAGACTGCCTAAGGTAGAATGGTGGGAAAAAATGACAAATTTACTATAAACGTTTTACATCATAAAGTTACCAAAGTAAATCTGAAGGAATCCAGGTGAAACAGGTGAAAGACAAATAAACAGGGTCAAAGAGTAACAGAGTCAAAGAGTATTAGTGAATAATCAAGGTAAAGAAGGTTCCAACGCAGAAAATACCACAACTACCATCCCTCTTAAAGGGCTCAAGACTCAACAAAAATAGCCAGCAACACTATAATAAAAGGGATAGCAAGAAACAATTTTACATCTGTCTTTATCTTCATGCATGAAGATATTTTATTCCATAGATTAAATCTCAAACTATTATGAGATATTTTGTAATTAATTTTTGTATAATATTTCACATTTAGAAGTATGTAGGGTGGATTCCAAGACATTTTTATAGACTTTTCTCTCAAATCAAAATTCTATTGTATCGATGACTGATTGGCTTGCTAGATCAAGGAATAAAGATCAGATATTTTACAGGATTCTTGTGTAAAACGAAATACAAATAAGTATTCTCTCATGTTTATTGTTGTTTCTCTTATGTTTCTTCACAATCTTGTTTGTTTCTCTAAAATCTCAATGTATAACAAGGAATGATATTTCAAAAATTGCTTGAATGCACTTTGTCTTGACTTTTTTACATTCTAAATGTTTCTGCTCAACTATCTCAATTAGGGAATTCTTAATTGCTCCTTAAATTCCGTAGTTTCTCACCTGGTCTACAACAAAGGATTCTTAATTTCACTTTGTTCATGATCACCCTCTTTTATTCATTCTAATCCTGGTACAAGGTTTCTTAACCGCCCTTTCACCTTGGTTAGAATCATTTCATCCATTAGACTTGAATATTTTCCTTTTGCTTTGCTAGCCTGCCCTGTGAACATTCCCTTTAATGATCTGGTCTAGTTATGCTATCCATTTGTTGACTCCATAGCCCAATGGCTTGATTACCTAGCTCTATCCATCTGCTCCAAGAATTCCACCACCCAACCTTCAATTAAAAATCAAAACCAAAATGAACATTAAGAACTAGCCTAAAATCCCATAAAAACAAAGCTAAGTCATAAAGAGAGAGCCCTCTCTAGACTTAGGTTGGCTAGAACCTAAGACTAAAAGATTGGTTTGTGGTTACCTCGAATGGTTCCTTCTTTTGATAACTTCTAGGGAAAACTTCTGAGTGATAACATAGTGGCGACCATACCAGGGACTCAAATCCTTAGTCTTAATAAACCTTTGAGAAAATTTCAAATCTTTATTTCAAGCCTCTTGAAGGGTTTATTAGAAGTTATTTACAAAATATTACTGAAATAAAGTAACTAGAAATGTTCAAACTCTGGCTTCAAGGAGAACTCACTATACTAGGGCCAATCTAAATCCAAACTCTACCCCAGTAGTGGATAATCCCAGCCTGATTTCGAGAAGATCCAAAAGACAAGAAAGCTCACTAAGTCCAACACCTTCAATCAAAGCAGATTCATGCCCTAATGAGTGGTTGTTTTGAGAAGACCTCAACTTTGATGAGTCATTTGACCTTTCCCTATTTAGAACTAGGTCTGAAAGTGCACTTGATGACATAGTTCTAGATCCAAAGTTTATTGCAGCTCTTGAAGTCCAAAACACAAACCTGTCAATTGATGAGTATATTCTAAATTCCCGTCAGTCATCCTTTACTATTGCCAAGATCCTTGAACTTTCTGAACCAGTGTAAACTACCCTTAATTCACCATTATTCCCTTCCACCTCTGAAGTTCATTCCTCACCTCCGTTTATACCTTCACTTCCCTACCAACCTATCATTACACAACAATCACCTATTACTCCCAATTCTCCATCAACTACTCTATCATCTCCTGGTACCCCAACCCCACCTCTTAGCCCTACCCAACTTAGAGCCATGGCAAATAGATATGCTCCTCTTATGTTACTTGCTCCACTTGGTGCCATGCCACAAGATTACCAAAAAAAATTGTCCAATTTTATGGCATAGGACCTTATACAACACAACGCCATGTAAACAAAATGACAGATTACTTTGAATTACATGAAATTGATATTGGAGATGTTCAAATGAGACTTTTTTCTCAGACCCTAGCTGGTGATGTTAGGAAATGGTTTAGAGCTTTACCTACCAATAGCATATATAGTTTAGATATATTTTATCGACAATTTTTAAATAGATGGGAAAATAAAAAGAACCCCCTGCATATCCTTTCAGAATATGAAAACATCAGAAGAGGACCAAATGAAACAGTCTATGATTAGTGTACCAAATTTAACAATATATACAATGCAATACCAGTCAATCTTAGACCCCCACCTGACTTAGCTCTGATAAAGTTTCCTGATGGGTTTCATACTGATATGGCCTTCCAACTTAGAGAGAGAAATCCTCCAACTTTAGAAGACATGGAGAGTGTAGCAGTTAGTGTAGAAGCTAACTTGCTAGCAAAACGAGCTAGGGTTAGGAATGAAAGAAGAGGATCTGCCAAAAATGAAGCCTCACCCTCTGACCTTAAAATAGATGTTTTAACCAAGGTTATGGAGAAACTGATGGATAGGGTAGAGAACATTGAGAGGAAGCCTCACCAAGATAATCAAAAAACACCTACAATGAGAAATCAAAACTTTAGAAAGAATAAAAATCAAAATACTGGAAAGAATGGACCTGATCAAAATATTAGGCCTCCTTTTCAAGAAAACTATGTTGAAACATCCCATTCAAATGACCCTGAACAAGACACATAAACTAACTTAATAGGATTAGATGATGAGGAAACTGTCTTCTTGACTCAAGATGAGCAGAAATTGCATATGCTTTAGCAATTGTAGACCCAATCCAGAGAATCATTTGATTATAAACAAGGGTATGATTCTGCTATTTTTGAAGTACATAAGCAATACAATTTAAGGAGTAAAACGAATTCTGATACTCCTGACCAAACCAAGAAAACAATACCAAATCAACCTAAGAAAATCAAAATAGCTCCAGTTTCTAAGACTCTCCAAATCCTCCCTAGACCAAATCAAAACCCTTCTGGTTCCACCATTGTAGATATAACCCATGACCAACCCCCTAATGATCAACCATCAACTTCAATCCTCTCTAAGGACACAATGGAAAAATCTCCAAACATCATATTAGAAAATCCATGGAAAAAGATTTCAAATGCAAAAAAAGAAGAGCAACTTACTCCTAGTCCTGCTATGAAAATTCCAAACACTCAAATAGAAAAAACCCCTTTGCCTTTCAGTTTGGGAGCAGAGGTAGCTAAACTAAAAATACCGGTCCCCTTAGAAGAGCTAATTAAAAATGAAACCTATAAGTCTCAAATAAGCAAAACATTAAACTTTGTTGAGAATGAAGACTCTGTCAACTTGTTTGATGATCAGCCTAAGCTTATATTCGGTCCTGATGTTAATGGAAAACCATTAGAAGGATGGTTACCACCCTTTTATATTAGCCTTAGCATTCATGATAAAATCTTACACAATGCGATGTTAGATTCAGGGGCTTCACACAATTTAACGCCTAAATTAGTTATGGAAAAGTTAAACTTGGACATCACTAGACCTTACAAGGACTTATTTTCATTTGATTTAAGTCGGGTAAAGTGTCTAGGATTAATTAAAGATCTGTGTGTTCCCTTAGTACAATATCCTGCTAAGACCATTTTCATGGATATAGTAGTCGCCGACATCCCACCTAAATATGGCATGCTATTGTCTAGATTATGGGGAGCTAAACTCAAAGGATCTTTGCAACTTGACACGGCATATTCTACAATCTCAGTATTTGGACAACCTAAAATGTTGTACAGAGAGACCCTAATGAAATATGTGATGAGTGGTCGGGATATACCTCAAAACTTTCCTATCTACTCCATGCATTCCGACATTGAGTCTTTCATTTTGTATAATGTTGAACAAACACAACAAACCACTTCAAACAATATTATTTCAGAACCAAAAGAAATTGCAGTTGTAGCTAAAAAAGAAACTGACCAAACTCAAGAGATTTCCAATAAACAAGATGATCAAAACACCTAAAACAAGGAAAATTTTCTTCCCCCTAACAATGAAAATTATGAACATGAGATATTATGGCACCTTGAATTTGATGGATCAGTGAATAAGTTAGGAGCAGGAGTATGAGTGTGGATATATAATCTGGAGAATGATCACTCAGAGGGTCATGCTTACAGACTAAATTTCAAATGCACTAACAACATGGCTGACTATGAAGCACTTCTTTTAGGTCTTAAATTAGTTAGAAAGTTAGGAGCTATAGAAGTTTCTATTATGGGAGATTCAGAATTAGTGATAAATCAGATTAAAGCTGTATATATGACTGAAGACCCTAGATTAAGTGATTACAGAGGAACTATTGTAGAAATACTAAACACTTTCATAGCAACCAAAGCTGTTGTAATTCCTAGGAAACATAATATGCAGGCTCATAGTTTAGCAATGTTTGCCAGCACTTGTAAGTTACCATTTCAGCCTAACCATTAGTACACTGCTGAGGTTAGGTACAGACCCACTATCCCAGATAACTTGAAAAACTGGCAAGTATTTGCTAATGACAAACAAATAAATAATATGTTAACTTTAGAGGAAGAATTTGTAAATAGTAATATTAACACTAACATAACATTAGATCATGATTTTAAAGATAAAATAGAAATTAATGAAATAGAAGATGAAAATATAGATAGATTTCATCCCACTAAATTTACAAAATTGGATGTAGAAAACCTAAAGCAAGTTGAAATTGATGAGATAATTAATGAAGACTCTGTAATAATTTATCTTCAAGACAACTTTTTGCCCAAAGGATTAATCCCTTTGGAAGACTTGTTTGATTCAAATGATGTCCCTAGGAAACCAAAGATGGAACCCTTAAAATCTGATATAGAGGAGTGTAATATAGGCACTAAAGAAAATAAAAAATTGATCAAACTTTTAAAGACCTTACCTCCTACCGACAAAGTGAAATACATTGAACTATTAAAGGAATTCCAAGATTTCTTTTCCTGGAGTTATGAGGACATGAAGTCCTATGACACCAGCATCATACAACATACTATCCACATAAAAGAAAACCAGAAACCTTTTGGGTAGAAGCTTAGGAGTATCAATCCCATCCTACAGCCTTCTATTGAAAAGGAAATATGAAGGATGTATGAGGCCAATATAATAGCTCCAATTAGATTCTCTGATTGGGTTTCAAATTTGTTACCAATAAGAAAGAAAACTAGTGAGATCAGACTTTGTGCTGATCTCAAGAATGTTAGTAAAGTTTCACTCAAAGACAATTACCCTCTCCCTAAAATGGTTCATCTATTACAAAGGGTAGTAGGGTCAACCAGAACCTCATTATTGGATGGGTTTTCTGGTTACAATCAGATTTTAGTTCACCTAGATGACCAAGCTAAAACTGCATTTACTACTCCTTGGGGCACATTCATGTATGCAAATATGCCTTTTGGATTAAAGAATGTAGGGGCCACTTTCCAAAGAGCCATGGACATAGCTTTTGCTAAGGAAATTCACGACCTCCTAGTAATATACTTAGATGATATCACTGTATTCTCAAAATCTGATAAGCAACATTTAGATCATCTAATGCAGGTCTTCATCAAATGTAGGAAGTATGGAATTTCTTTGAATCCCAAACAATCTCTATTTGGTTTAGAAGAGGGAAATTTATTAGGCCATATAATCTCTAAATATGGTATCCGAATAGATACTGCAAGAATTGAAGCTATCTTACATATACAACACCCTAGGAGCATTAGGGAATTAAAAGCGTTTTTAGGAAAAATTAACTTTCTTAGGAGATTTGTTTCTAACTTAGCATAATTAATTAGGGCATTAAACAATATGTTGAAAAAATATTCGACCATAAAATGGACCATTGAGGCTAAGAATCATTTGAAGATATTAAGCTAGCCTTAACAAAAACACCAGTTTTGATCAGTCCAATGTTTGATAGAGATTTCATTATATTTTCCTTTGCTTCAGAACACCCAATTGCTGCAGTTCTATTGTAGAAAAATGATGAGGGTTATGAACAACCTATTTCCTTTTTTAGCAAAGCCCTAAGATATTTCCCTTTAAAATACAATATAACGGAAAAGAAAGCTTTTGCTTTGGTCAAAGCTATCAAATATTTTAGAGCTTACATTTTATATTCTCATGTAATAGCCTATCTCCCCAATTCAGTAGTCAAGTATCCTAACTAAGGATGGTCTAGATGGAAAGAGAGGGAAATGGATTGCTGCTATATTAGAATATGACCTAGAAATCAAACCAAAAAAGTTAATCAAAGGCCAAGGTTTAGCCAAGCTCATGGTTGAATCGAATTGTCAGGCCTTAGATATCAATTTTATTGCATAAATGGATAATGGAGAGGAGATGGCAACTCCACCAATCATCCAGGCCTTTATTGAATCACCATGGTATGCTGACATCATATATATTTTACAAAATCTACAAGATCCTCCTAAATTATCCACGACCAAAATCAGATCTTTAAAAATGAAATCTTTAAAATTTTGCAAAATTGACAATGCTTTGTTTTGGAGGAATCATGAAGGTATCCTTCTTAACTATTTATTGAAAGAAGAATCTAACAAGGTGTTGCAGAGGTTTCATGCAGGTGACTGTAGAGGGCATCTTTACTGGAAAGCCACTGCTAACAAGATTCTTAGAGCCGGTTTCTATTGGCCAACTTTGTTTTCTGATGTAAATAAATTTGTAACCTCTTGTCATAAATGTCAGATTTTTGAAGGAAAGAAAAAACTTTTACCCCTACCCCTAAAACCAATCTCTGTTGAAGCACCTTTTCAACAATGGGGTCTTGACTTCATTGGTGAAATCCACCCACCTTCCTCTGCCCAACATAAATGGATCGTCACTGCTACAGATTATTTTACCAAATGGATAGAAGCCATACCATCAAGGCAAGCCACCGATACTGTTAAAATAACCTTCCTTGAGTCCAACATCCTATCTAGATTTGGGCGCCCAACCAAGATCATCACTGATAATGTAGTAGCTTTCAAATCCAGAAGAATGATTGATTTCTATAATAAGTATCATATAACCCTGGGCCATTCCACAGCTTATTACCCCCAAGGAAATGGACTAGCAGAGTCCTCAAACAAAATTCTAGTAAATATCATCAAAAAATTGTTGGAGGATAACAAGAAAACATGGAACAAGAAACTAGTAAATGCCTTATGGGCAGACAGGCTGACCACAAAGAAATCCATTGGTACTAGTCCTTATCAACTAGTTTATGGAATGGAAGTTGTTTTCCCATCTTCCTTGGGAACACCAGTGATGAAGCTACTCCAAGAGTTGCAAGTTGAACCAAATGACATCCAAAGAAGAATCAACCAAACAATTCACTTACAACAAACCAAGGAAGAAGTGTACATTAGATCTCAAGTTGTGCAGGAAAGGATCAAGAAGACTTTTGATAAAAGGACTAGGGTAGAAGATTTTTACCTAGGGGACAAAGTTCTACAATGGGATTCAAGGAGTGAAGATAAAGGTAAGCATGAGAAATTTGATTTCCTATGGAAAGGCCCATATATTATTTATGCTTTCAGAGGTAATAATGCTTTCTTCCTCAGAGAAATGGATGGAACAAAAGCGAAGGAGGACCAATGAATGGTCAAATGCTCAAACACTATATTGAGCCTAGTTACTGATTTCACTAATCATTTGTATATAGTTTACTTTCAAAGTCTAGAGTTGATTGGATGGTAATGTTTGAAGTTGAAGCTCGAAGAGAAGGCCCTAAGCTTCAAAATTTTTACTGTCATCAATAGAAATAATGAAAAAATATGAAAAGGAAAAGTTACAGGGTAACATCACAACAATTCAGAAGGCCATTGGTTTACAAATTTATTGACATTCCACCAGGAAATGCCATCCCTAAGTGTAGCCACTATTAGGTTCCTATTCCAATAGGAGTCATAATTTTGAATGTTTGAGATTAAACCTGTAATATGTACATACCTTTGCTTTCTGTAAATGCTTTCCATATTCAAAAAATTAAAAAATGTAAACAGCGTATGTCCTAAAATAATAATCAAAGGACAAAAAGAATAAAAAGTTCAAAAAAGATGAAAAATATGAATCCCTAAAACAAAAGACCATGAAATTGTGCAAGTTAAAATGCCACTACTATTTACTTTTTGTACATAATAAATGATTGTGTTCAGTTTGTAATCTTTGCCACAGTCCATGATAGTCAAAATGTTTAAACATGGCTATTTCATGTTTCAATTTCATTTCTATAGATAGAGAATAAAAATATGACCAAACTGTTTAATCTTGGCAGATAATTAGATAGGTAGAGTAAATAAAAGGAGCTCAACTGTTTCATCTCATCCCATGGATGTAATAAGGTTAGATTTAGTTAGTTTTGCTATTGTAAGGAGAGAGAAAAGTGTTTGATAAGGGTTTGCTAGCTCAAATGAAACCTAATAAAGAGAAGTGAAAAAGGTAGGATAAGTAGATGGGTAAGTAGAAGAAAGGTTGCTGAAGTATGATGATTGATTAAGACAAAAGCACATTTATCATCTTTCAACATGTATTTCAAAAGTGAATGGGCAATAAAGCATGCAGATGGATATCAAAGTCAATTAATTAACCTCTCTCATTCATTTCACCTTTACTTAACTAATTTCCCACTATAAACTTCAAAGTGCTTAAAAAACCCTAAGTTAATGAGGCTAAGAGCATTTCTCTGACTTTTGGAGGGACCGAACCCTTAGCTCAATGAATTATAGGAAACAAGTAGTAAAACCCGCTCATAAAAATTCATTCCCCCCTTCAGTTCATCCATTTTCCCTAAAAGTACTCTTTTCCTAAGGTTAAATTACTTTTACCTAGGAAAAGTATTTATTCCCCAACAGAAATCATTTTCATATCAAAGCCTACAAAAACACTATATCCTAAGTTTTTATGTTATTATCAGAACAACATTAAAACATGAAATATCATATACTTAGGGTATTGTGCCCCTTTCCACTCACTTTACTAATTACTAATTTATTTATTAAGTCCCAAGAAAAAACCTATTTCCCTTATATACCTAACTCCCACAATATTAATTAACCTTACCCTAGTTTAATTACATAAACTATGATTTTCTACCCAAACCCACTAACTAATCGATCTGCGATTAAGTTATGTCAAAAACCCAATTAAACCATCCACTAATGACCCTGATGCCTTAACCCCACCTTAATCCCTCATTAACTAAAAACTATCGCATTTAATCATTGGTCGGGCCCCCCACTACCCTCCGTGCAACTATACTACTAGATCACCACACGATCACTCCCATCCACATCTGATGGCCCTTATCCATTTCAGACGGGGCCCAATGTTCGAACATCACCTGCCTGAAAAGAGTTATTTTCCATTGGGCACCTGACGCTACGTGTTTCTTAATGTATGGAATTGAACAGCCTCCCCCCAATACCACCGAACTCCCAAAAGCAATGCGATGGAAACCACTTACTGTCGGCCCGCTATGTGCCAGAAAATCCACTATTCACCTCGCTACATGACAAATGACCACTTTTCACCCATACCTTCCAAAATTAACCTTTGCGCATAAAGCCAGAAAAGCCCAAATCATTTGTTTTATCGTTTTTTCAACTGAAAAGCTCCATGCACGCACCTGTGAATGTCGAAGTTGTCAACCTACATCTAGTTGCACCCTAAAGACACCACAGAGCACCCAGTGTGCTCTCTAACCTACTCAGAACCTTTTCAACCATTTGCAGTTGGCAGTTTCCCTGTTCAGAGCTAGTTCTCCTCAATTCTAGGTATTTAAGGCATAATTCACTGGAAAACCTCTCAATTTCAGAAGCAGTTACTGAGTTTTCTAGTTAAAGTAAAAAAATTAATTAAAGAAACTCAAGTGACTTAAGCTTACTCTGATTGAAACACCATTTCCACAAGAACTGAGAATGGCTACCCCAATTTCCATGGATGTGAGACCTATTTCCACTCCTCATCTAAACCTAGACCATCTCCCCATAGTAGACAAGGGTTTTCAGATAAAGGACACCTCTGTCCATGAATCCCTCTCAATCTCTACTGCCGATACAGACACCAATACCTGAACCATGATGATAAAATTGGCTTTTGGAAGTCCAATCTTCCCAAGTACCAATTTCCTGAAGTTCACATTTTCCTAGAAATTGTCCATTACTGCGATGCAAACTATATCCCCAACCAAAGAGCAGTGATGTCCCCTAACCAGACTATACTTTTCACCATCATTACTGAGTCAATAAATGAGATGCTGCAACTTCAACCTGGCCAAAACTTGACTCCTCTCTCCATTGTAGACCTATTGGACTTGTTTCCCAAGCTTAGACCTACAAGGTTGGCCCAAATAATCCAAACCTACATTGTAGAAGAGAAGTATACCCCCAAAGATCCTCGTCCATATGTGTATACCATATTTTCCCCATTTGGCCAAGACATTGTAGCAATGATATCCAGTGTCCTAGGTTATACCATCAGTTAGTATATAGATGAGATCATCTTGGCGTTCATGTCCATATACACTCCAGGACAACCTCCTGCTGTTATTTATGATTATTCCAAGTTTATAGCTGATAGGATGCATGACCAGTTCCTTAGGATGAGTAATGAGAGAGTCTTAAAGTACTCCTCTATTTTGTATCACCTCTTTCTATACTACCAAGATGATAAGTTCCCATTTACTCTTTAGATGTTGGACACAAAAAGTCACCCTAGGTCAATAATTTTCTGGACTCCATTGATCCATAAATATGACTCCCCATATTCATATACAGACTTCATAGACCTATTTGTACATCCCATTGTGACAATGCTAATAGGCAGCCATCCTCCAAGAATCAGTTCAGATATAAGGAGGATCCTACAACTCTCAAAACAATCCAAAGTGGGGGATTAGTACTTTTACCAAAAACACACTGAGATTATAATTTATGGCTGTGAGCTGGCCGCATATAAACTACCCAAATACCTCCCAATGAGGTTACTTGCTCTGGAGTACTATAGGCAAATAATCAATTCAAATGAGGTACATTTTGTCAAAGCCAAAAAGAAGGCCCAGCTCAAGATCAAAGACCAATTAGGTCCCTTCATTTGTAATAGCCAAGAAGCTGGAAAGCAGGCAAACCAAATCCTTCAAAGATTAAATCTAAAACAGAGCTTCATATGGAGATATGATCGCATGGATTTCATCTACAATAGAAGACAAGAAAACCAGATGGATCCCTACATTCGTCACCATATCCCTAAAATAGAAAAGTATGCCAACCAACTGGAATGGGTGGAAAATAATTTAGAAAGCAGGGATAGCACTGAAGTTGTTGTGGAAAAAACAATAATTCATCTAGAGAAACAACTTGATGAGGGTTCTTTCCTATAGGTGCCAAGAGGATTAGAAGTACCAAAAGAATCAGAAGCACCAGAGGAATCAGACATGCCAGAGAAATCAGAGAAAATAGATAGACTTGAGGCCACCATAAGTACCCCCCCAGTCTTACAGACTCCTCTAAATGAGGAGAAAAGCCTCAAGGGAAACAGGGAAGGGGTCACTCCTTCAGAAAGAACAACATCTCAAGCCTATGCAGAGACAAGCCAGGAAAAGAGACAAAGAATGAATCTTGACTCTTAACATTAGTATACAAAGGAGACAGCTGAGGTTACCAGCACATAAAGAGATAGGAGAAAGCATGCCACTCCATCTGGAGGCATCCTAGAACTTTCCATATCACACACTCAGATGTTGGAAAGACAACAAAGTGTCGAGGTATCCTCCTTTAGAATGCCAATAGACAAAGACCAAGACATCAAAGAGAGATACAAATAAATAAAAGCTAGGAATGAGAGGCTTAAAGCCCAAACTTATGCACAGAATTTGAAGATGATCACTACCAATCATACAAGGCTTATGTCAGCCTATGATGTTAAAGAGGGGAAAATGCAAATGACCTTCATTAAGCCAGCCACTCAGCAGCCAAGGACAACAACAAATTTTAAAAGAGTGGATTTTAAAGTACTGGAAAGGGATATTCATCCTATTCACCAGATTGAGCTACATAAACAAACATGCGAGATGATTTATTCCACATTGATATGGAAAGCCATAGTAGCCCACCAACTACAGAAATCTTTAAATAATATGTCAACTCAGTTTAAGTTGGAGAAGGCCTCTTCACAGGCCAAAGATACAAGAGTCAAGTCGTTAGAGGACTTAGTGATAAGATTGGGACATGATCCCAAGGATGTGAAAGAAATAGAGCAGCTAATTAAAAAGAAGAATGATGACATTTCTGCCCTGAAGAAGCAGCTCAAAATTCAATGGCTGCATCATCCTCAAACAATGGATGTCCTAGAATCATACAAAGGAGATGAAGAGCTTATGGACCTAGTCCTAAAGATAAATGATCAGCTTAAAGAAATAGAGAAGGAGTTGGACATTTTGATTCAATCCAAGCAAATTGATCCAGCTACAACTTCCACAACTGCCATCCCTACAGTGACAAAAAAAATGCCTTCCACATTGGTAGCATCATTGGCACCAACAGCTCCACCGGCCACATCACTACCAATTACAACTGAATCCACTACAGTAGTAAACACTTCAACTGAAAAAATAGCAGAACTAGTAAAAGATATGGAGCAGATGTCCATCCAAGCTACAGAGCCCAAAATATTAAAGGAGAAAGTGGTAAGTTTAGAAACTAACAGTAAACTTGCCCAAATTCAGCAAAGAGAAGAAACACAGAAAGCCCTAAGAATGGGTGAGAAAATCAAAGTCCTAGAGAAAGATTTTACACTGGAGAAGCCACTAGGATGGACTAAAGAGATGCTCTGGGCCAATATCATTGACTCTGTCAATGATATTTGGCCATCAATTCAAGTTATATTTGAGCAAACTAAATTAGTGAAGGTATCCACTGAGGCTATCCAAAAAGTGAGGGAAGAATTAGGAGACCAACATGACGATGAAAATCGACTCATCCACCTCCTAAATAGTAAGAACAGACACGAACTCCATGAGCATGGTGTAGAGGATAGGACTGAAGCCATCCTAGAGGTTAAAAAGGTTATTTCCAAAATAAACCTCATGCTCAACTTAGAAGAATAGTGCCACAACATGCAAGTGGCCATTGATAGGTTTATCACCAAATTTCAAATTTTGAGGGACAAATGCCTTCTCAGTCCTATGGTCATCAATGATAAACTAATGACCCAATTGGAATATAGTGATAGACTTAGGAGGTTGGCCAAGGAACAAGCTAGCTCTTCAGGCATTAAATCTTTTCCCACTGGCAAAGTATTATATGATTCATTGGAAAACTTGTTTTTCGTAGAACATGAGGGAAGCATTTGTTTCTCACCAAGCCTAATTTTGCAAAATACACAGAGGAAAATGAAATTTACAGAATAATGTTAAAGGTAAGATTGTCTGAGGTAGAATTGTGGGAAAAAATGATAGATTTACTATAAAAAATTTACATCAGAAACTTACCACAATAAATCTAAAGGCAGCTAGGTGAAACAAGTGAAAGACAAATAAACAGGGTCAAAGAGTAATAGAGTCAAAGAGTATCAATGAATAATCAAGCTAAAGAAGGTCCCAACACAGAAAATACCACACCAACCAACCAGCTTAAAGGGCTCAAGACTCAACAGAAATAGCCAACAACACCACAATAAAAGGGACAACAAGAAACAATTTTACATATGTCTCTATCTTCATGCATGAAGATATTTTATTCCATATATTAAATCTCAAGCTATTATGAGATATTTTGTAATTATTTTTTGTATAAATACTTCACATTTTGAAGTATGTAGGGTGGATTTCAAGACATTTCTATAGACTTTTCTCTCAAATCAAAATTCTATTGTATCAATGACTGGATTGGCTTGCTGGATCAAGGAATAAAGATGAGATAGTTTACAGGATTCTTCTGTAAAGCGAAATACAAATAACTATTCTGTCATGTTTACTATTGTTTCTCTTATGTTTCTTCACAATCTTGTTTGATTCTCTAAAATCTCAATGTATAAAAAGGAATGATATTTTAGAAATTGCTTGAATGCACTCAATCTTGACTGTTTTACATTCTGAATGTTTTCTACTCAACTATCTTAGTTATGGAATTCTTAATTTCTCCTTAGCTTCCATAGTTTCTCCCCTGGTCTATAGTAAAGGATTCTTAATTTCCCTTTGTTCATGATCACCCTCTTTTCTTCATTCTGATCCCGGTCCAAGGATTCTTAGCTGCCCTTTCACCCTAGTTAGAATCATTTCATCCATTAGACCTCAAGATTTTCCTTTTTCTTTGCTAGCCTACCCTGTGAACATTCCCTTTAATGATCTGGTCTAGTTATGCTATCGATTTGTTGACTGCATAGCCTAATCACTTGAAGACCTATCTCTATCCGTCTGCTCCAAGAATTCAACCACCTAATCTTCAATTCAAAATCAAAACCCCAATGAACATTAAGAACTAGCCTAATATCCCATCAAAACAAAGCTAAATCATAAAGAGAGAGCCCTCTCTGGACTTAGGTTGGCTAGAGCCTAAGCCTAAAAGATTGGTTTTTGGTTACCTTAGATGATTCCTTCTTTTGATAACTTCTAGGAAAAACTTCTGAGTGATAACACGCTCAAAGTGGTAGGTGATTTAGAAAACATGGTACGATAGGTACATAAAACCATACACTATTTGTCACCACATCACAAAAGTTATGAGAAAGAGGTATAGTGGCTAATCTCTAACTTCGAAGGTTTCAATATCATTGATGTGCCAAGAATGCATAATGCAGTTGTCGATGAGTTAGCTAATGCAATTGCTAGGATAACACCGCTTAGGGATAGGTTTACTGTTAAAATTTTATATAAGCATTATATCTCTAATAACATAACTAATTTATGTTTCTTTTACGATGACCAATAGATACTGCACTTCATGGCCAACATTTATGTAATTAAGGATGCAGCGATTGATGAAGACAAGCACCAACAGTCTTTCCAGGCCACAACTAATGGCATGAAAGACAACCTCATCCCCAAGGGTGTGGTATCCTTTGGAAATCTCTATGACTTGAAAAACATCCTTCAAGGGCCAAGAAACAACAAAACCCACATTTCCACCATGATGTACAAACATATCAACCTAGAAACAAAGCAAGATCTAAAGTTCGTCAATCTCGGTACGTGTTGCACACCACAGGAGTGGCAATTTCTGGTCTGCTTGTTCAAATGGTACCGAGATGTGTTCATGTCGACATATGATGATATGAAAACATACGACACCTAAATAATCCAACAATTTATTCCGATCAAAGAAGGGGTCTAGCCATTTTAGTAAAGCTGAGAAAAGTACATTCGTCACTTGAACCCCTCATACAGAAAGAACTGACTAAGTTGTTGGATGCTTGGATCACTTGCAGAGTTTGCCATTTTACATGGGTTTCTAATTTAGTTCCTGTATGTAATAAATCTAGGGAGATCCTATTATGCATTGAATTTTGAAACTTGAACCATGCCTTAGACAAAACCAACTACCCCGTTTTGTCAATGGAACCTATTTTATAGATAATATCTGGAGCAAGAATGTTGTCTTTGCTCAATGGTCTTTCAGCATACAACTAGGTTCTAGCAGTGGAACCTGATAGATTGACGTTGTTCAGGAAAATATTAGACCACACATGTACCATCTACAATCACTTGACGGGAGGATTGACAACCTTCCTGTCAATGGCCAAGACTTAAAGCACGACTTTTAGTAAGTCGGGGTTTCACCCCATGCTATGTACATAGTTTGTTTACTACTTGTTGTCTTTTAGATTTTCTTTGCTATTTTTTCTTCTTTTTGTTTCGTTTTCTTAATATCCGGCTAATTTTGGTTTTGTCAATAAGTGTTGCCATCAACTAAGTTCTAGTTTTTGAATGAGTATGTGGCTGGGATCCAAAGAGTCTTGTGACAATGCAACACTTGGCCAGTCCTATGTGTGTCTCCTCTATGCTTGGTTGTAACCTTCGACTGATGAAATCTTGACCGAAAAAATAAGCCATCTGTAAGGGAGGCTCTAGTCCAACCATGAACCTTTGTCCACACTAGGAAACCCCATGCCTATACTCAGTCTTCTGCTCTATGTGTTCAAGCTCATCCAACTAGTAGAAATGGAGAAGGGGAAAATCTAAATGAGAAAACCTAAATCATAGGTCTTACATGCTTCTCTAAATGAAAAACCTCTTCCGCTCTCAATAAGTCAGGATCCCTCTTTCGCCACAAAAATAAATAAGTTCCTATGCACAATCCTATTTTCAAAAATACAAAGGCAAAAGAAGAGGAAGGCTTCTGGCACAGAGAGGTGAAGCTTACAACTCCATGAGGGTATTGACGAGGCTCATTGGTAGTGAAGCAATGCATGTGTTCCTGCATGATTCTGTTGGGGTACTGTCAAGGCCTGCTGGCAGTGGAGCAACACTAGAGATGAGAACTTATACTCTAAAAATTTCAAACTCACGAGCCAAACCTCCCTTCACAATTTTGAAACACTGTGATCAAGCTGAAACTTGTTGTTTTGTTTGACTGAATTGGCAAAAGGTGAACCATGTCTATCCTTGGGGTAAGTGGGGAAGTTGAAGTAACATGCATAGCAATTCTATACTCCTCAATGGACCAAGGCCATGTGTTGTTAATGGACCGAAATAGAGAAGTTGGTATTCAACTAGTGTGTTGCCAAGTGTTGCAGTGGCTGCAACACCCTCCAAAATTTTGGCCTGCATCCATTTTCAGAGCCTTCCATGGTTTTTCCCTGGATGTTTGCAAACACTCGAGCTCCTCCCATGAGCTTGTGTCAAGTCTTTACACCCTCTTGGCTTGACTTTTCATTGATCCTCTTTTAGCATGTTGCTCATAATGTCATGCTTGTAGTCCTATTGTAGATATGTTCAAGGTATATCTTTGTGTGCACAAGTTGTGTTCGCTATGTAAGAATCTGTCATACTCACACACGGAGTTGTATGTAATGTCACGCAAGTTTTGTCACATTCATTTGACAATCTATCTCAAGTGTCTCACTTTTCGCTAGCACCCTTTAGTCAGCCACACTGAGCACATTGTCTTGTTGGTTTGAGTTGTCTTGTCGTCAAGTCATATTGAGTGTGTGTTCGTAAGGTCATGCATACACAAGTTGAATCACTTGTACACTTAACCATTTTGGAGAAGATATATTGACCGGACCACCCCCCATTAGCTAGACATCCACTTAGTTGCACTGGGCAATCTGAGCCCTCAGTGACCAAGTACTTCTACCCAGAATTGTACAGAGGTGGAGGCTACCTCCCACGAAGTCTACAATGATAATCATAGAATTGACCTAGCTAACTCTCAGCTAGAACAACACAGAAGTTTCCCAAGAAGCCATCTCAATCTGTGTCACTTGCAAGCCTATGCATCAAACCTCCCACTAGTTAACCAGAGAATTTGACTAGCCAATCACCCCAGGCTTCACTCATCCAAAAAATTGTGTAGAATTTGTCAGCATGCCCACCTCCAATGACTAAATAAATTTCACAGACATGAGGGACAAGCACCCACTACCTGTCACTACACTGTCTCGCAAAATTGTGTAATTCTTAGTGAGTGCCCCTACCAGCCGACTTGCTGCTCCTCTTGAAAATTGTCCAGTTTTCTTGGACTGAGCTTCACTGCGCTTAACCCAGAAACTATAGAGGCATGTCCTATATGAGTGCCTCACAATTCTATATATTTTTGGTGAGCAAAGTCCCATAGCCCGCTCTTGGCCTCCCCTTATAATATGTGCAGTTTTCATTGCCAGTCCTCCCTACTGCCCACACTACCTTGCATGGAGTAATTGTGCAGTTCTACCTCTGAACTGAGCCAGGTCAAGAAGAATGTCACTGATATTCTAGATAGCTCATCCTAGCCTCTCAGTGACCTTTGTTTATTTTTTCTTGACAGTGCCCCAGAGCCCCGCATCTCAGCCTGAAATGTGCTGCGTAGTTTCAAAGCCTTCTCCTCTCTCTCGGTTACTTGCACTCGAAAACAAAAGATGATGCATCATGGTAGACTAAGAAATTTTTGTATTTGATTTCATCTCATTATGAGTGATTGCAGATATAGGTACATGGATGAGACATGGCGCGATGGTGAATGGGACGAAGAAGGATCCCATGCTAGGAGACTTCTTCACGAATGGATGAGCACATGAAGCATGCCAAGTACCAGCGAAGGGTATATATGTACATGCAACATCAAGCTTACACCAAGATCATCAAAGACTCCTCACACCTTGCCATGCGTAGGTGAAGCTATCATACACCAAGATCATACTCATCATTCAACAAAACATCAGCTCTACATGGACACCACTATCAGCATGAACATATCAGCACTGTCATGTCAAGTCATGTCATGAGTCATCTTATCCACATCACTACTATGGGCCATACTATTGTAATCAATGTAATGTAACATGGAATTCCAAGAGACCCACATACGAAGATGAAGAGTCATGTAAGTCAAATGATCATGAGGGAAGTCAAAGAGTCACAAGGGTCAGTTTCACCCTTGGCTATATATATATCTCATTTGTATATGTAAAGGAACTTTTACCTTGGCTCCTCCCACATAGCCTTGAGAGTTTGTAGTCTTTTATTTGGGGAGCGAGCAGTGGCTTCAACGCCATGCTATCGGGGTTAGTGATGTATGGTGTACAGACATGCCTTAGAACTTTCTCTTAATTCAGAAGCCTATTAAAAGGTCGACATGTTTTCACACATGTATTATGTTCATTTGTAAGACTACTCTTGGGATGCTTTTAATGCATGTTTCTTTAACATGTATTAAGAAAATTAAAATATTTCGGTTGTTTTAGCACATATTCTATTGGAAATGTGTTGTATCAGTTGTTAACATTGTCTCACCCATGTGGACTATTCTGCCAGACATTCGACAGATTCATTCTTTGTAAACTTGTTATAATGACCGTCGCACTCGTGTGAACTATTCCATTGGGTGTTGTGAATGTTATCTATTCACTTTGTGTTTGTGACTGTTGCATCCTTGTGGACTACTCCGGTAGAAGATGGGCATGTCCTGTTGTGTTATGTGTCTCTAACATAGTTGGGACTATTCCCTTTTGACTTGAGAATCACTCTCACCCTCTCCCTCTGTAGTGAAAGAACCTTGACACAAGTGACACTAAGCACTCACCAGAGACATGAAACTCATTGTTTGTAGACTAAGTATATCACTCTCATGTTCTGACAAGCAAGGTTTAAGGCATATCATTAAGATAATGTCAATCCATTAAAACTTCCATGGGAATTTTGCCTCTGATAAATATTTATGTGAGTTGGAATGATCTTTAGGGAAAACGTTTTGCCTCTGTTTTGATAATTACACATGGCTTCCATTAAAACTCACATAAATATTTATGAATATACCGAGACAATATTTCTATCTTGATGTGAAATTGCATGTACAAATCCCATATTTTATATGTATGTCTTGATGGTGTGATCCCTTTCTTGTTGTGTGAGCTAACGTATTGACACTTCATGTAGTTTATGTGAGCCTGACATGTTGAGATTGTGAAAATAGAATGAAAATCTTGGGAAATGAATACTTCACCTTAGGCTTCTTGGAAGAATGAATCTTTTATTTAATGATTTGGAGGAAGGATGTAGTGATCCTAAAAATTGTCACAAAGAAGGACATATACAATCAACATTTTCAAGATAGATTTAGATCGTTGGTTGATCTACATGCTAAATGTTGTGCATAATTTAACTATCCTACACTAGTTAAGCTGTCAATAAGTCCCAGTGGATAAGTAACGCATGGATTATTTTGAGGAGTTGGTGTTGCATGAGCTAGCTGATGTGAGCCCTTTCAACCTATGTTTTCTTTAACCTACATGGCTATGTGGTTGTTCATGCCACATAGTTTGATGTTTGACCTATGATGTAAATTAGTATTGATGTGTTAAGAATTTGGAGGCTGCACCTTAGAGGGGTGTTGAGTTGATTGTTAGTGTGTTCAGGGGTTGTGAACACAATTTGTTCTTAACGTGTCGAGGGGATAATGAAATATCCATACCCTCTTTTAACTTATTGGTGGACCGCAATAGCACTATTTTGGAGTTTTTTATTAGAATATAAAAGGGGTGTTGTACCAAAGATTAGAGGTGGATTATGGGTGAATAACCCACAATTCTATGATCAAGAGCAACTAAAAACCTGAAAACAATAGACCCCAAAAATCATTTTCATCAAGTGGTATCAAATAACAGAAGAATCATTTCTGTAGTGTGGAGGAGAAGAAGTAAAAGAAGGTACAAGTTGGTTGAAGATATAGTAAGATATTTTCTTTCTCTATGTAGGTGAAAATAGAGCAAGGTCAGAAGATTTGCAGCAACCTAGAGCAAGGATCTCTCAAGTGGCTCTAGAGGAAAGAACTAGGAAGATGCCAAAAGCCCAAACTTAGGAGAACTTTTTGCGAGGTATCATGTAGCAAGGTGGAGAGTTGTTACTACAAAGGCATGTTACAACTTAGGATTTGAAGTTGTTACCAAAAGACCAGAAAGTATATGACTAGAAGGTTATAAAATTTTGTACCTTGTGAGTGTGATTTTAAGGCCTCTGATTTGTCTAATTTTACATCATATTTTAGACTAAAGTCCCTCATGCTTTCTATGGCTACTATCCCTGTTTTCTGTGTTTTTGTGCATTGTAAAGAGAATATTTATTATCTCACACATCTCCCTTGCTTTAACAGGATTTAACTCTAAATATTAATATTAATGATGGATTTGTGTGTATTCAAGTCTAAAAAGTGGTTAAATTGTTCACTCATGGAGGGATACCTTGATCCTGCACTCACACTCTTACATCATGTATCGAATAGCTTCACTCTGTAGGATGTCTACACTAGTTCATCTACCTACACTAGTCAAAAAATGTTTGTTGTTGATAGCCACGAGGGCCCATAGCCAGCTGGAAGTCTCGTAGACCTTGTACTATAATTAAGGAATGATTATTGTTATTATTCCTAATGGAAAGTCAAGGCATAGGATGATGATAAAAGTGGCTAGCTATAAAGTCAGAGATCTTACTTCTCTGTTCAAAACTAAGACTTTATAGGTAAATAATAGGGACAATTCTGGATCGAGATTTTGTTGATCTTTCTAAGGAAAATGGTTGAGACAGTACTAGATCACAATCCCCTTCCAAAGAGACTCAACGTTATTAGGCAGATCAAATTTAGTGCTCAATAATAGATCTCTGAAGCTCTATTGTTATGGGAATTGTTGGAACTATCTTTTTATTTCCTTCCCTGTACTAGCATGACTACATCCACAATAAATTTTGTAAATTCTATATATTCTAGGCTTCAGGACGTAATAAGAAGAGATGTTATTTCTACTCTTTGTACACTATTAAGCTAAGTTATGTATCTCTCAAAGAATCTATGGGAATGAACCATCGAGGGTAGAATCTAATGAACTAAGTTTGATTAATAAAATGAGCTCCAATCCCACGTTCCATTTCCATTTGTGTTCAATCTTGTTGATGCATTTGAGTATCTTGTATTTTATTTGTTTCCTTAAAAGGAAACGAGTTGGCTGGCTAGGGCCCAACCAACCCAACATGTTCTCCTTTAACTAGTAGCACTATGTAAATTTATTTTTATGTATTCGGTTGTAGAGTGAAGAAAGAATGTTATAACATTTTCATATGCATAGATGATTTCTTATGCTGCACAATTAATGTGTGTGGTTTGAGATAATCCATATCTCGAGACGTGGTGTGAATATTTGAGGGTTTGTGAAGTTTTTTTTCATTTGGGGTCGTTGAACTTTAGGATATTAGTTTTAAGGAGTGTTTTTGAATTCTTTAATGTGAATTTCAAAATTCATTTTGGGAATGGTTTGGACAGAAAGTGCTGATGCAGTATTCTGTTATAGAAATACATACTCTATTTATAAGAAACCTAGAATTGGCTTCCAATATCACTATGTAATATTATAAATCGTGTTTTCATTTTGGGCTTATATATCAAGTTATGGTTAGTTTAAACTTAGGGTTATGGGATTGATTGTTAAACATTTGAGATTGCTCTCTTTAAAAATCCCATGAGATGATTAGAGTAAGTTAGAGAAGGGAGTTGAAAATATAAACAACGATGGAACATCTATATAATCTCATAAAGACTAGAGCGACTTAGTAAGCAACACTCTGGTGCAGGAATAGAACCTTCAAATGAAAATTTATTTTCTTGATATTATTTTGCTTCTGAATTAAGGCAAGAGTCTAGTCATGCGTGAATGATTTGAAGAAGTATAATTGATTCTAGTTACATAGTATTTTCTTACTATGACTGAACATTTAAAATAGAAACAAAGTATCATTATGTTCAAAGTGTTTATTTAATACTTGATCAAGACAGGTTTCCTTTGGTTTCTTGTGAGTGGATGATAGGAGAATGTATATTAGAGAAGTTGGATTGTTGTTATTAACCTTTCCTGGACTCAATTTCAACTATTGTAATTCCTTTTATGAATTCTTCATTTTGAAATGTTAACTCTAGGATTTGGAATGTATTTTTGGTTAGCTTGAACAAAGTGAGGAATTTTAAGTAGGGAAAATCTAAGGATGGAAATTATATGAAAGTTTAGAAATCTTGGTGAATCTTACTAGTCCTTAATATTGAAACTTCAAAGTGTTTAGTGATATATTTTTAGAAATACTCAAATTTCTAATGATTTTACATATAGTGTCTACAAATTTTTGGCAATTTTTAAGGTAAAATAATTTTATACTATAAAATTTGGGCAAATCATGTTTCAAAAAAATGGAAATTGGTGAATCTTATTTTTGCAAAAAGCATTAAAAAATTAACCCACCAGTGAATATTAGCCCCTAAAATTTTCCCTTCTTTTAAGGCACGTATGCTTTGTGTTACACATTTGGATGGTTTGATTTGAATGAAGTATGTGTAAAATAAGGTGGTAAAGAGTTTACTAGCGCAAAAGTCTTATAGTACATGAACGAGATTGATTAGTATAAGAATGATTTGTTTGAATTTGTTATGGAACCTTGTGTTTTGAAGATCTTTATTTTATTTTGTAATTTGATTGGTAGTGTCTGTGAACAAGGTAGTCAGTACCCAAATTTTTTTGAGATGTTTCCACAAGAGTTAATACAAGAATAGCAAGAGGGTTTTCATTTTTTTTTCTTTTCATAACTAAGAGAGATTGATTATTTTATTGAAGATGGATTTTGGATTAGTGCTGGTGATTTTATTTCTAAATATTGTTTTGGAGTGCAGGATCATAACATATCATTTATTAAGTGTTTTCAGGAATTAAACACATGAGCAAGATAGTTTATGGTTTTGTTTTGCAAGTTGTTGACTTCACTCTCTGGCATTTCCAGTGCTGCACCTCAAAGTACATGAACCCCATATTGAAATTAAATGTTGGTCCCTTATTATACCATATACTACACCCAACATTTTGGCGTTGTTTCTAGGGAGGCACTTAGGGGATTAACTTTGGTAATCTACTACTATTTGGTTTGCTCTTTGCCTAGTTTTTCTTGCAAGATTTTTATTTATTTATTGCACAGTTTTCTTTCATTTCTAGGGTGCTATAAGAACCTCCATATATATATATATACACTTATCCATTTGTTTATAGAATGTACTAGCTATCTTGTTTAAGAACAGAGAAAATAGTATTCCGAGGCATTTTTTTAATGAGTTTGAGGCTAATATCAATCGTCCAATGGACCTATTTCACTAATTGGTTGGCAGGAACATTCAAAGAAGGAGTATTTCAGTGATACATGGAGAATCTCTTCTATTTTTGGATGAAATGGCACACATCATTACCTTTGAATTCCTTATCAAAGATCTAGGAGGAGTGGTACAAACACATAGTATTCCCCTATCTTCTATACCAAATTTTCATGGTTTACAAAGCAAAGATCCAGATACATGCTTATTTGAGTTCAAAGTACTTTGTAGAGGATATGGTTATGGTACTAATGATCAAAGGTTACAAGTGTTTCCTCTCACTCTTAAAGTAGCAGCTCTCTAATGGTTCACGTGCCACCAAGGAAATTGCATTCAAACATTGGAAGATATGAGGAATGTATTTCAGATAAATATCAGAACTATTACAGTCTTAGTGAAGACATATTCAGTTTAAAACAAAGGGAAAATGAAATTTTGGAAGACTATGTAGAGCGATTTTGATACAAATTTCAAAATTCAATGGATGAATGGTTGGCAAAAGATACCTTGGAAACATTCCTACTCAAAGGAATCGAAGTTAAACTTTTAGAACCTTTAACTATGATAGGTGAAAGTTCTGTTTTTCACTTACCATATGATGATGATTTTGAATTATGCATTAGGTATTCAAGATCAATCTCCAAGAGTGGTAATAATTCTTGAGAAATTTCCTCTCAATTTTTGAAATCTTCAACAAAAATAAGAGTTACAAAAGCTTATCTAAATTACAATTAGATGATTTATAGGAAGAACAAAAGTAGTGCAAGGAGGATCACTTGATAAATTTGTTCCCATCACTACGAGTGTTACAAAAATTATTTAAGGAATCAAGGAAATAAATCGACCGCCAGGTATTACTCAAAACAAGTCATCATTTAATACTTGTACTAAAATTTATTGTCTGCAACATGTTCCTCAGCAAATATATAATCTTACAGTTCCATGGTAGAGTTATAATCATCCTCTAATTCAATACCCCACCTTATGGCCAAAGTGACCCTCTCCCTTGAACCATATATTCCCATGGCCTCAAGGATTGTTTGGACCCTCTTCTCTAGGGAAATCCTCCATGCAAATTCCAATACTTGAGCCACAATAGTTGCAATTCTTGTTCAATGCACCACTATGTTATACTTATTTATGGTCACAGCCATTTGTGCAACCAAACCCTAATAACAACAAACCAAGTTTCACATCAATTTAAAACACCTATGTTTCCTACCCACTCCCCTATCGAATGTAATGTCATATCCCTTAGAGAGGGGAGAGGAGTGAATTTAGAAACGTTCCGTATTATCACACAACATTTACCTCAGGAAGAAAAATTAATACATAAACCTTTAGAGGAGCAATCTATGATGGGAACTTGTTTGAAAATTGTTGTTTAGTCTCATGAACAATATAGAGAGAAAAACCCTAGAACTTCCCTTAACCATAATTCTAAATCTGAATAGAGAAAACATCAAGTTGTAGAATACTTGTACAAGATGGAGAACCATGAATATGTGGGTCCTTTTGAAGCTTTGTTCCAAAACAATTTTAGTACACCCCATTCCCTATCTTGTGGCAACTCTTCATAACATATCAATTAAAGAAGTTGGTCTCCCATACTCTGGTATGCATTAAAGTTTACTTTTTGAACCCAAGTGTGAGTATGTTTAGTATTTTGTTACACACATTGTTACATTGCAAGTAATCCAAAACTTGGAGGACATACTCTTCTCTTAATTTAGGGTATGGTAGTATAAGCTAAATAAATAAAGATCCCATTTGAAATAAAACAATTATACCAACACTCTTGAAATTGCTCAACTATTGAGTCTTATGTTATTATGCACTCTTGTGGTAACTCTTGTTAGAAAAAATTCACTCTTAATACCTCATATTTTGTAAACTTACTATAATTGATGGGTTGGTTCCTCTTCATAATTGTTTGGTCATCCATCGATTCATTCACAGGGACTTCTAATTTTTATGCGTAATACTTTCCATTTATAAGTGCAAAACCATAACCCTAGCCTAGTTCTTTGATCAAGTTGTTATCCAAGAAATATTTTCAAGTTTCTCTTAAAGGGTATTGTTGAAAAACCTCCTGTTTTGGACCACTCCCATAAAACCCTAATGAGCTCTCATGAGAACCTTAGAATGATTAGTTTGAGGAATATTTTAGTCATTATCTCAGATGTTTTCTTTAAAGTGAGTCATTAGGGTAGAAATACGAACCCATAAATATTAGTCATTAAAAAAATTTCATGCCATCCCTTGCTCTTAATGAGTAGATTTTCCTCCCCACCTATTAAGAAACATATTTAAGGTTGATCATAATCATAGTTTATTTTAAAGGTTAATTAAGGGATATGAGGTCTCATTATTAGGTTGGCCTACCATGATCATGGGTCCTAACAATAATGATATTACCACTACTAGTCACCAAGCCAGGGTATTGGATTTCAGTTGAAAAGTTCAAAGACAATAGGTTTCATCATGAGTTAGGTTGTTTATTCTCGTTAGCTCTTATTAATGGCACTATCGTTAACTGGTTACCAAGCCAGGACAACAACCTTCAGTTGATTTTTAAACTAATGTAAATACTTTTAAATTACTCTTAATATATATCTAATAGATGGGACACAAGAATTTCATCGGGTTAAAAGGCATCTCTATCGACGCTATAGATGCATGCTAGACGCAGGGCCATGCCTGTGGTATTAAATTAAATTTTACACTATGTTTTACTTGGTTGTTTTTCCCTTTCCTTGAACTCATTCGAATATCTCTCTGAGAATGGCTTTAATATCCTTTCGATATTATTCTTTGGATTTCTATATTATCGAATAATTTAGTTTTAATGTATGTGGGACCCTTAGTGTAGGTGATTCACTTCACTTAATATCCTTTATACGCTTGGATAATGGTAAGATGATCCTACTGGGAAGGTATCATTTTTTCTATTTATTTTTCCATATTTCCATCCATCTTTAATGCGATGGCTTTCAAATTATATCATTTTTATTTGTATTTGGGATATTGAGGTGAAGAACTTCTAACTAAGGCTACTTCTAAGATGCTTTATGCAACATCTTAATAACTAGTTATTTTCTTCAGTAACAACACTATCCTTGTAGTTATCATGGAAACCTTTGTATTATATTTTCTTGAAATCGGAGTCCAGTTCAAAAATTAAATAGAATGCATTCTCCTTTTAGAATGGCAATATCTAGGAAAGGAATTTTTGTTTACACAAAGATGCAAGAATATCATCGTAAATAAAAGATCACCATAGATGTTTTAACCTTGTTTTTTGGCAAGGGAGTGACAGTACAACAATTAATTCACTTGCATGAGGACATGCAAAATGATCAACTTGGGGGGATGTCAGGCTTCTAATTTGTCTAATTTTACAACATATTTTACCCTAAAATCCCACATGATTTCTATGATTACTATCATTGTTTTGTGTATTCTTGTGCATTGTAAAACACATATTTACTATCTGACACATCTTCCTTTTTTTAACAAGATAAAAATCTAACGATTAATATTAAATATGGATTTGTATGTCTTTGGGTCTAAAAAGTGGTAAATTCTTGAGTCATGAAGGGAGGCCTTGATCCTACTGTTATAGACATTTTTGTGCCTTACAGCTCTAAGCATGAAATGTCCATAAACCAAGGGATCCTAAGTCCCTAAAAGTGTTGTTCCGGCCCCTAAAGGAACAAGGTCAACAAATTACTGCTTCTCCCAGAAGTTCTCCACCAGAAACTGCTCAGAATCAGTCAAATCAGGATCATTTCAGCTGCTCCACTAGCTAGCTGCGTTGCATAGCACCCAAGTACACTAGCTAGGTGCGTTGCAACGCACCTAAATGCACTACCAGGGTGTGTTGAGTGGGAAATGACAAATGGCAGTGTCATTCCGCAAGGTGGACAGATAATGGAAGCTTCCAGAATCTTCCCCAATGACACTTGCCTCACTGAGTTCGACCAAGGATGAGTAAGAGGCTCTCAGTCTCCAAGTGGAAGCAAGAACTGACAGAGAGAAGCCACTAGTCAGATCATAAGCTGACTCATCCTCTTTGCATACATCTATATATGGATCCCTCATCCTAGAGATCCAGAGGCTGGAATTTTGTACATTGCAGAGAATTGCTGTTGGTTTTGAGATAAGATATCAGAGTATTGGGTGATTTATGCTTTGTTGGAGGTGAAGAGGGGATTCCTTTGTTGGGAGGTTGATGCTGGATCAGGAATCATCGGTTGTAACTTCTCCTGGACCTTCTTGTTATATCAATAAAACTATTTGAGTTTCTCCTACATGCTTGTGTATCATTGATGTTTGTTACATTTGTATGTTTAGCTTAAATCTGATCCTAAGCTATTTATGAATATAAATCCATGTCTTTGTGTAGTTTTCTTCTTCTGTGATCTTACAGGAACTTGGTGAAGCTGGGCAAGTAAGGGAGCAGGTAGTTGGAAGCTGTCAAAGAGAAGAGAGATTGGATCAAAGGACTAGCGCAAGACACAGGTTGGTTCATCCTATTCCTCTTTGTTTATAGTTCATAAAGAAGAATACGAAAGTAGTTTTCCCTATTTGTTTCTAAGGTCACTGTCACACCTTAGTGGGATAGGGTCGTTCTGAATAGACATTTTTCCCGTTAACAAAATGGCGACTCCACTGGGGAACGTGTCTAGTTAGTTTGTTTGTGTTTCTCTTGTGGTTTGTTTCATAAACATAGAAGTAGCAATCGAACTGCATTTGCCATTATCAAATGCAAAGTAGACATCCGCTACTTCAATCCATTCACTGGATTTGTTTAAGATTTGAACAGCTGATTCACAAATGATCTGATTACCCTTTGTGATAGCTCTTAGACCTCTTTTAAATCCACCCTCTGATTGTGCATTACTGATTGCTTTTACTCGACCAAAAACCATAGATTAAACTGCAAACCGTGACCCAGAACCCGAATAGAATTCTCGTTTCTGCCCCAGCGCAGGCTCTGTGAAGAGATTCTGCATTTCAACATAGTTCCCGAGAGGGCTACCTGTGCTGCAATCCAGTTTCTCTGTGTAACAGGTGCGCTGATCAGCCTAGCCTTGTGCAGTTGAGGTTCTTTGCTTCATTTTTTCAGTTTTGTCTCTAATTTTTGCAGCCTATGATCAGTGTATGTGTCTGTTTAAAAACCCCTTTTCTTTGCCTTAATTCCGCCTCCTTTGTACAAAAAGACTGTAGATGCTTTTGTGTGTTTGTTACATCATTTACAATTTTCCATTGAAAAAGTAGAATAGTCATACTGTCGTCCTTTGATTTAGATATGTCGTAAGTGTCGATTTTGATCTTAGGAGAAAGTTTATTTGCTGTTGACAGTCGATTATGCTTTTACTTTTGCCTTTGGTTTGAATTTGTGACTTTCTAGTGTCGAAACGAGTATTTATTTCAAAATCATAAAGTGTCGTAATCATCTCTACCTTTTGATTTCGAAAAGAAGCTTGTTTGTGTTTGTCACTTGAAAGCAAATTCAGATTTGTACATCAACTTTCTTTTTAGGCATCAATATTAAGAAAGTGAAAACAAATACATGCACATGTGAATTTGCATATTGATAGTCTGTTTGGCTTGATTTAGGAAAAGTGCATTTACAGTGTGCTCTTTGCTCTTTGAGAAAAGATTGTGTCTTGCTTTTCCCTTTGTAGCTAGGATTTTCATTGCTGGAAAGAGATAAAAGTTTGCTTATCATCTTTAGATTGCATTTTAGGAATTACATCTACATCTCATGGTGAACCCAAAAGGCAAACTTCATAAGAAAGATCAACTTAAAATAAATTGAATGAATCTAACAATGCTTTAGAACTTAACGCACAACATTTAGAGGTCTAGGCTAGAGACGTATTCCGGCGTCGTAAAGTCTGGTAACTGTTGTCCTCACTGATGGTTGGGTGATTCCTCCACTTTGAGACGATAAGTTCCAGTACGGACTTGTGCTCCCACGTACCGTCGAGTATATATTGGGAGACCACTATAGGCTTAAAACCTTTTATCCATAGGAAGCCGTGTCAGCCGCCCTACTGATCGCAATGCACCGAACACAACATTCGAGAAGATTGACTGCCGTACCGTAAAAAGTATTCTGCAATTTTGTGATTGGTTTGGTACTCCCTCTACCTAGATCTCCAGAGCAGTCCCTTTCGTTCCTTTTCAGACTCCTTAACGGAAAAGGTCCATCTGAGCACTTGTCACTTCAGGCTCATTAAAAATCGAAGGAGACTAGAGTCATCTTTTGTTTTTTCTCGACTCTTAAAAATTGAAAAAACAAGTTGTGTCAAAGCGTCTAAAAATTTATTTTAAATGGAATATTCATACCCTTTACCTACGTTGATCTTAGGTTGAGAAAATGGAGTCTACCAACCAAGGAATTCCCCTTGGTGGAAATCCTAGTCCTTTCTCCTCTTGGGGAGATGTTGGTGCACCCCATATGGCCACATTGTCGCTTCCAAGACTGACGATTGGCTTTCCAGTCTGGCTCTTCTCAACCAATGTCATTCAGAACACCACCATTCCTGAACAATCGAATCAGCAATTAGACGAGTCTAGAGTTGCCCACCAACCTTCTACTTCCTCTAATTCTTCCTCTCCTCCTTCCTCTTCAGTTGATGGGGTTGGCAAAGCCAAAAGTCAAGTTCCTAAGGAGAAGAAAGAGAAGAAGAAGAAGGAGCCAAAGGCGAATGGGGGAAAACGAGTGCCGTCTAATGAAAATCCACACACTGCACCGACCAAGCCTAAATTTCCATGTGTCATTTGCAAAGGAGACCACTTTCACAGAGATTGTCCTTGCCTCCCTCGGATACTAAGGGACTGGTCTCCTCGTTTGCACAATGCGGTGTCATCAACCTCTGATGATCATGTTGAAAGCACACCGTCAACTAGCGAAAGTGAAGCCCCAGGAAAAAAAGGCAAAGCTAGATTTCCTTGTAAACTGTGCGAAGGCAATCATGCCATCCACCGTTGTCCCTTCTTAGACGAAGCGAAAAGAGTTTTGGATGATCGTCCGGTTTCACCGTTACGACTTCCTCCTGGATATAAAAAACTCTTGCCGAGTCCGTCGCTAGTTGAGAATCCAGCTGGCCCGCTCAAGTGGTCGGCTAAAGCGCCTATCATAGAAGATAAACCATCTGAATCCATACCAGACGAAAGTCAAAAGGTCGAGGCGGCAGTTGACCTAGTCTTTCCTTCAGAGGTTTTATCTTCGGATGATACAGTCACTGAAGAGAACAAGGATGACACCGTCCAAATTCTCTTCATCAACACAGACTCCGACGAACATGGGGGCAATCTACCCATTCCTTTACCGTAGGAAGGAAGTTCGTCAGAGCCATACCCGACCGTCTACTCGGTCCCACCTCCAAGCAACCTAGTTGTCTCCTTCGACTGGAATGAACTAGGCAGACCCCGTTTACCAGCAAGTGTACCATTCCGAATTATCATTCAAATATATAGAATGGTCATGGCTGGTACCATCATAGATGAGGGGGCTTCTATGAGTATCCTTTCCTCTATTGCTTGGAAAGCGCTTGGTTCACCATCACTGTTGCCTGAGATGAGAAATCTGACAGGCTTTGATAAAGGAACCAGTCGACCTTTAGGGATCCTTCCCGATGTGCCCATAACATTGAGAAGGAAGACAGTTCAAATGAACGTAATGGTAGTTCAAGGACCCTTGGATTATAATCTACTCCTTGGACGAGACTATATTTATTACATGGGAGCCATCGTCTCCTCACTCTTTAGAGTAATGTGTTTTCCGCACGAAGGAAGAGTGGTCAAGCTCGTGGACAAACTTTCATTTCCCGGATCACACATAGCAAATAGTCATATACCATCCCTAAATGGTCTCTTCATGCAAGAAATGTCTCAATCCCCAGTCTATCCTCCCGATGAGCACGAGTAATTCGGAGGGATATGACTGAAACCCAGGGGGCATGCGTCCTGGTCTGCTTCGGCAGGAAAAATTTGGGTATAGGGTAGGTTTCCGCGGGAGAATATGACTAGTCTGTACCCTGTCTGTGATTGGAAAAGGGGTTATTCTAGAATAAGATTCTCTTGTCAAAGTTATGTGAGTGGCGGACGTCGTTGCTCACCTTTGTTTATCTCGGTAGACGTCGCCGAAGAAGTGTTTTGTTTGCACTGTGAATAGAACAATCTTTGGGTAACCTGTAAGAGGTAGTACCTTTCCTGATAAAACGAATGTTTTGTCAGCTCGAATAAAGGGGGACCCTTCTTGATTAAACGAATGTTTTGTCAGCTCGAATAGAGGGAGACCTCGAAACTCTGTTTTATACCTAGGGGCATGAAAACCTTTTGGAGTGCAAGCAAGGGGCGGCTATTTATTTTTTAAATTTTCAGGACCTCTAACCCTTTAAACTCGTGGGATTAGTCGTCACCTAACTTGCATAAAGAAAGGATGTGGGGCAAAACTCTAAAAATTGCCAATTTTATATGAGACATTCTTATCATATGACTGGATTAATCGAGCAGTTTTAGCACATAGTTCAAGCTCGTTAAAAAATAAACATAAGACATGAGCAAATGTTTCCACCCGCGTTTAAGATCGTTAAAAAATGAACTATTCCCCGGTAAATAACCACCGTGAATGAAGCATTTCAGCCATTAAAGCCTTGGTCGTGTTTGCACCATCACCTCCACTTTTCCATTGGCCGATCATTCACCTCCATTTGATTGTTTACCTATTTTGAGGAACATCTGCGAAAATTGATTTCACTAGCCATCCTTGTGACACTGCCATGATTGGAAAATTCCAAACCTTACCTGGAATCAGCTGCTACCCATTTTATCACTCGTTCCTCAAAAGACAAGTCTTCTTTAAGCTCTTTTCAACTGACTCGTAAAATATGAAAAGATTGCCGAGTTTTGGCCTTCCAGCTCATTAAAGCGACCGGAAGTGCTATCCCTCCTCTAGATTTTAATCTTTTTGGACCTAAGGGATTATTGCACAAAACGATCGAGCGCTTGTTTTGTTCGGCTCGTTAAAACTATCAAAAATTCATCCCTTCTGTATTGTTTTATACTTTTTCGGACTTAAGGGATTAGATGACGAAAAAGGAATTTTGGAGTTACCTTTACGTACCTTTTTAGACTCTCTAAAAATGAAAAGGACCGAGTTATCTTTGTCGTTAAACTCGTTAAAAAGATTAATAGCGACAAAGTTGTCTTTAGACGAGAACGAGTTTCACTATCGCTAGGCTCGTTAAAACATAGCGATGGGTTTGCCCAAAGGGAAAATTATAGAACAAGAATATGTTATCCTCCTCAAGCTTGACAAAAATAAAGAGGTACTGGTCAGCAATGACTGGGGAAAATTGGGAAGAAAACTCAAAGAATCTTTATTGGTAGCAAGTCGCTCTTGAACATGACACTTCCACTCCGTGCCTAAGTCGGGTTGGGTTGTTTCATTCACCGGTCACATCGCCATGGTCGCGCCATACCATCCACATTTGGGGTAAATGCTACCAATCCATCACATAAGTGTCGCCGACATGTTCAAGTGAAGTCATCCAGAGAAGTCACCTGTGTCCCATCCACTACCATACATTATACTTCATTCTTTCATGACCACCATCCTGAACCGTATATCATCAGATTGTTTTCACCTCCATCAAAACCATTTGCTCCATTCCGTGTCATTGATGTGGTATTCATTAAGACCCTCCTTTGATGGATCGCTTCTTGTCGACATCAGCTCATTATCAAAGAAGTTGATCTAGGAACACCCCCTTCAGTACTTTGAAGCTTGCATGCCTCAATGGCAAGTTTCTCACTTCCGACGACAGGTATACATCAATGACCTTCGACCGAAAGATTTTGTGTGGTGTTCGACGCCAAGTCCTTTAATCACACCATGTGAATTGTACTGTAGTACCTTGAGGGTCATCATCATTATCGGTGATTCCTCTCGCGCTTGTTAACAATTTACATCATTGACTGGTAATCAAGCGATGTCTTTCCATGTTCGACTTCAAAACATTTCTCACATGGATCGACTTGTACTTCGAGTGAAGATCGGACGAGATTGAAGACCCCGGATCTAGTTTCATCCATCCAAGCTGCGATATATATTTAGGAAAATAAAGACATTGAAATGTACAGTATTGCAGCACAGATAATCATCCTACCAAAAGGATGATGGCTCTATCAGAAGCATTAGTCTACCATCAGACGATTGTTTGTCCTATGTACATGAAAATGAATTTATAAAGCTAAGCATGGGAATGCCCACCTCAGCTAGATCATGAAAACAGTATGAAGATAATTTATTGTATTGTATCTTACTACAGGTCTCCTCCCAGCATTGAAAGAACTTCGGATCCTCCTAATAAAGCATTTCACCCGATAAACGGCATCATACTTTAGGGGGCAACTGTTATAGACATTTTTGTGCCTTACAGCTCTAAGCATGAAATGTCCATAAACCAAGGAATCCTAAGTCCCTAAAAGTGTTGTTCCGGCCCCTAAAGAAACAAGGTCAACAAATTACAGCTTCTCCCAGAAGTTCTCCACCAGAAACTGCTCAGAATCAGTCAAATCAGGATCATTTCAGCTGCTCCACTAGCTAGCTGCGTTGCATAGCACCCAAGTACACTAGCTAGGTGCGTTGCAACGCAACTAAATGCACTACCAGGGTGCGTTGAGCGGGAAATGACAAATGGCAGTGTCATTCCGCAAGGTGGACAGACAATGGAAGCTTCCAGAATCTTCCCCAATGACACTTGCCTCAGTGAGTTCGACCAAGGATGAGTAAGAGGCTCTCAGTCTCCAAGTGGAAGCAAGAACTGACAAAGAGAAGCCACTAGTCAGATCATAAGCTGACTCATCCTCTTTGCATACATCTATATATGGATACCTCATCCTAGAGATCCAGAGGCTGGAATTTTGTACATTGCAGAGAATTGTTGTTGGTTTTGAGATAAGATATCAGAGTATTGGGTGATTTATGCTTTGTTGGAGGTGAAGAGGGGATTCCTTTGTTGGGAGGTTGATGCTGGATCAGGAATCATCGGTTGTAACTCCTCCTGGACCTTCTTGTTATATCAATAAAACTATTTGAGTTTCTCCTACATGCTTGTGTATCATTGATGTTTGTTACATTTGTATGTTTAGCTTAAATCTGATCCTAAGCTATTTATGAATATAAATCCATGTCTTTGTGTAGTTTTCTTCTTCTGTGATCTTACAGGAACTTGGTGAAGCTAGGCAAGTAAGGGAGCAGGTAGCTGGAAGCTGTCAAAGAGAAGAGAGATTGGATCAAAGGACTAGCGCAAGACACAGGTTGGTTCATCCTATTCCTCTTCGTTTATAGTTCATAAAGAAGAATACGAAAGTAGTTTTCCCTGTTTGTTTCTAAGGTCATTGTCACACCTTAGTGGGATAAGGTCGTTCTGAATAGACACTTTTCCCATTAACACCTACACTAACACTCCTACATCATGTATCAAATTCCTACACTCTATAGGATGCCTACACTAGTTTATCTACCTACACTAGTCAAAGACGGTTTTTTGTTGATAGCCACGAGGACCCATGGAAAGATTGTAGTATCATATAAATTATGCTAGAATCGAGGAATGAGTATTTTTATTATTCTTGATGGAAATTTGAGGCATAGGATGATGATCGAAGTGGCCAGCTGGCAAGTCAAAGGTCTAACTTCTCTATTCAAAATTGAGACTTTATATGCAAATAATGGGGACAATTTTGGATTGAGATTTTGTTGATCTATCTAGGGAAAATAGTTAGGACATTACCATCTCACAAACCCCTTCCAAACATACTCGGCTTGATTTGGAAGCTAAACTTGAGTGTTCAATAACAGATCTTCAAAGGTTTATTGTTAGGAAACTATTGGAACTGACTGCCTATTTCCTTCCCTATACTTCCTTTACTACATCCATGATAAATTTTGTAAATTAAATATAATCAAGGATTTGGAACGTAATAGGCAGTGATGGTATTGCTACTCTCTATACACTGTTAAGCTAAGTTGTGTATCACTCAAAGACTCTCTATGGTTGGATGATTAAGGGATGAATGTAATGAATTGAGTTTCATTAATAAAGTTAGATCTAATGTCGGGTTCCACTTCCATTTGTGTTCAATTTGATTGCTACATCTAAGTATCTTGTAGTTTATTTTTTATTTAAAAGGAGATGAGTTGGTTGGCTAGGGCCCAACCAACCTAGCTAATTCTTCTTTAATTAGTAGCACTGTGTAAATTTATTTTTTATGTATCCAGTTGTAGAGTGAAGAAAGAATGTTATAACATTTTCATATGCATACATGATTGCTTGTGCTACACATTTGATGCATGTGGTTTGAGATAATCCAAATCTAGAGGAGTGGTGTGAATGTGGGTTTTAATAGTGGATAGAAATTACACGCAAATGAATTCTCAAAAATAAAAAGTATACAATGGTGAGAATATAAAACAACTACATAGAGATTTCCCTTGGATCCCAAAACCGAGACTACCAATTTGATATTTCATTATGTTCCTTTCATTGTTAAAATACATATATATACATGTCAAAGCATTCATAAACCCTAATTCATTAACCCTAGAGTAGATCATCACCGTATTTCGCTTCACCAAATCTACAAAATACCATGGGCATAAAACCATCATGCCCAATACCATGTGCAAAACCCAAGCACAAAACCATAGGTAGGTCCGCTCACCTAATATAGGGTCCAAAAAAAAATCAAGGTGTTGTGTCTAACAAAATGAATAGGGGGCACTAACGGCCCCCCCCCTCTGATCCCCCCCCCCTCCCCCCCACACCCATGTGACTAGGTCACAGAAATAATATAACACACATTGAAAATTCTCCCACTTGTTGTTTTATTTTCCACATAGGGGGTCACAGAAGAGCTTAGTCATTAGTCCAACCTTGTAACGCCCATTGTTTCTCTACACCAAGAAAACTTCTTAGTGCTCAAAAAATTCGTCAATGCATCTGCAACATTCTTCAAAGTGTCCACCTTTACCAACAACACCTTTTTTTCCTCAACTATATCCCTCACAAAGTGATACTAAACATAATTATGCTTTGTATGAATGATAAGCATGGTTCTCTACCAAGAAAATTTCCCTTTGACTGTCATAGTCTATCCTTATAGCTCATTGTACTAACCCCATACTTGAACACAATCTCTGCAACCAAACTGCTTCCTTCCTTACATGAGTGGTTGCCATGTATTCTACCTCTATAGTTGAAAGTGCCACTACAGGTTGTCTCTTGTTCATCCAAGTGACTGCACCTTCAAATAGGTCAAACACATACCAACTTGTACATCTTCTCTAATCCAAATCTCCAACCCAATCTGCATCAACAAAGCCATGGATGTCTAAAACTCTATTTAATCCTGGTCTTCCTTGGTAGCAGATACCATAATCACTGGTGCCACACAAATACCTGAAAACCCACTTCATTGTTGTCGAACACTCCTTCCCTAGTTTTGACATAAATCTACTCAATATTCCCACTACTTGTGCAATGTTTGGTCTATTACAGACCATTCAATACATCAGGTTACTGAATGCACTTGTGTTGTGGGGAAAAATGCCTATGCAGGACGATCCTATCCACCTAAGGTGTGACAGTGCCTTAGCAACAAACGAATACAGCTATTATGATTTCTTCCTTTATGAAATGTGAAAGAGGGGAGATCGGCAGACTTATCATTGTCTTCCAGTTGTCCCTCGATCTAGATCCTCTTCTCTTTGTGTGTCCACAGCTACTCGTCTCCTCGCTTGCTCAAGAGAACAACTACTTGAATCCCACGAGGTCACAAGAGAATAGCTACCTGTGACAAGAGAACAGCTACTTGCGACAAGAGAAGAACACAATGCAAAGGCAAATATACATATTCACAAACGATTCAAGATGAGAAGTAAATCAAATACACTAATGCAATCATACAAAATACACCAGCATATAGGAAATAATCAAGATAGCTTTATTGATAAGTAACAGGGTTCAGCAAGAGATACAACCCATAGGGCTCCAATCTAGCATCTCCTTCCCAGCAGAATGGAATTCCTTCTTCAGCTCCCTTCAAAGCATTAAGCACCCAATGTTTCCAACCACAAACCAACAGCAATTCTTTGCAATCACCAAATTCCAGCCCTTAGATCCCATGGAGGAGAGATCCATATATAGATATTTGGAGAGAGGATGACTCAGCTTGAGATCTGACTAGTGTCCTCTCCCTCTCTCAGTTATTGAGTCCACTTGGAGGTTCTTGCTTCCACTTGGAGATTTGGAACCTCTTACTCATCACCAGTCGAATTCCTTGATACAAGTGTTATTTTGGAAGCTTCCTCGGCATTGACACATTGAGGAATGAGTCTGCCACTTGTCCAATTACGCTCAGCGCAGGTAGCCTTTGTTGGAGTTGACATTCAACGCAGGTAGACAGTAGAGCAGTTGACATTCAGCGCAGATGCACAGTGGAGCAGTTGACATGATCCAGAATTGGCTTGTTTTTTAGTGTTTTCAGGTGGAGAACTTCTTTGAATTGTTGTGGTTAGCTGGCCTTGTTCCTCTAGGGGTAGGAACAACATGTTTAGGGACTTTGGATCCCTTGATTATGGACATTTCATGCTCAATGCTGTAAGGCACAAAAATGTCTATAACAGTTGCCCCCTAAAGTATGAGGCCGTTTATCGGGTGAAATGCTTTATCCAGGAGGGTCCGAAGTTCATCCATTTGCTGGGAGGAGACCTGTAATAAGATACAATGCAATACATTATGATTCATACTGCTTTCATGCTCTAGCTGAGGCGGGCATTCCCATGCTCAGCTTTATAAATTCATTTTTGTACATAGAACAGATGATCGTCTGATGGTAGACTGATAATTTTGGCGAAATTATCATCCTTTGAGTAGGATGATCATCTGCTGCGATGATGTACATGTCAAATGTCTTTATTTTTCCTGAATATATATCGCAGCTCGGATGGATGAAACTAGATCTGGGGTCTTCAAACTCGTTCGATCTTCACTCTAAGTGCAAGTCGATCCATGTGAGAATTGCGCTGAAGTCGAACATGGAAAGACATCGCTTGATTACCGGTCAATGATGTAAACTGTTAACAAGCGTGAGAGGAATCACTGATAATGATAATGATCCTCAAGGTACTGCAGTACAATTCACGTGGTGTGAATAAAGGACTTGGCGTCGAACACCACGCAAAATCTTTCGGTCGAAGGTCATTGATGTATACCCGTCGCCGGAAGTGAGAAACTTGCCATTGAGGCATGCAAGCTTCAAAGTACTGAAAGGGGTTGTTCCTAGATCAACTTCTTGGATAATGAGCTGATGTCGACAAGAAGTGATCCGTCACAGGGGGGCCTTAATGAATCCCACATCAGTGACACGGAACGGAGCTAATGATTTTAATGGAGGTGAAAACGATCTGTGACATATGATTCAGGGTGGCGGTCATGAATGGATGAAGGATAATGTATGGAAGTGGATGGGACACGGTTGACTCTTTCTGAACGACTTCTCTTGAACATATGGCGACACTGATGTGATGGATCGGTAGCATTACCCCAAATATGGATGGTATGGCGAGACCATGGTGATGTGACCAGTGAATGAAACAACCCAACCTGATTGTGGTACGGAGGAAAAGTGTCATGTTCAAGAGCGACCTGCTACCATCAAAGTTCTCTTTAGTTTCTCCCAAATTTTCCCCAGTCATTGCTGACCAGTACCTCTTTATTTTTTTCAAGCTTGAGGAGGATAACATATGCTTGTTCTATAACTTGCCCTTCGGGCAAGCCCATCGCTATGTTTTAACGAGCCTAGCGATAGTGAAACTCGTTCTCGTCTAAAGACAAGTTTGTCGCTATTTAATGATTTTAACGAGTCTAACGACAAGGATAACTCGGTCCTTTTCATTTTTAGAGAGTCTGAAAAGGTACATAAAGTCAACTCCAAAATTCCTTTTTCGTCATCTAATCCCTTAAGTCCGAAAAAGTATAAAACAATATAGAAGGGATGAGTTTTCGATAGTTTTAACGAGCCGAACAAAACAAGCGCTCGATCTTTTTGTGCAATAATCCCTCAGGTCCAAAAAGATTAAAATCTAGAGGAGGGATAGCTCTTCCTGTCCTTTAACGAGCTGGAAGGCCAAGGACTCGGCAATCTTTTCATATTTTACGAGTCAATTGAAAAGAGCTTAAAGAAGACTCGTCTTTTGAGGAACGAGTGATAAACAGGGTTAGTAGCAGATTCCAGTTACAGGCTGGAATTTTCCAATCACGACAGTGTCACAAGGATGGCTAGGTGAAATCACCCTTCGCAGTTGTTCCTCAAAATGGGTAAACAATCATATGGAGGTGAATGATTGGCCAAATGAAAAGTGGAGGTGATAGGTGCAAACACGACCAAGGCTTTAATGGCTGATGATATTACATTCACAATGGTTATTTACCGGGATAGGTTCATTTTTTATTTTAAAATGAGCTTAAACACTGGAGGAAACTCTTGATCATTGCTTATGTTTATTTTTTAACGAGCATGAAGTCCGCATTAAAACTGCTCGGATCTTTCGTTTATTTTTTAACGAGCATGAACTTTATGCTAAAACTGCTCGATGATAAGTTTGCATGCCCCCAGCGTAATAACGCGAATCGAGGTGCATGCCCCCCAAGCTTCATTACATTCAACTCGGTGGTTGGAATGAAGGTTTACCTTTGAGATTTGAAAAGGGGATTTGTTTCATTTTTTAATGAGGTTGACATAGCAAAAGAACTATCCTCATGACTCCTTGTTTAATTTTTAACGAGGTTGACACGAGATAAGAACCGTCCTCGGAGTCCAAATCCATTAGATGTAGAAGGTTTCATATTCCACTGTGGCCACTTCCGCCAGATTACTTGGAGGCGGTAGGGCAAAAGTACCCATTAAAGCAGGGTCTTTTAGGAGACCTACTCCGATATTTTGGAGCGAATGATTTCTTCCATGGATCATTGGAATGCTTCCTGTAACTTGTGAACTGTTGGGGAGAAAAGTTTGTTGGTCGACGATTGTAATTCCTCCTTGGAAGGGAAATGCAATCTTCCTGAAGTAGGTTGACACAACTGCGGCCATGGCATAGATCCACGGTCTTCCTAGTAGGATGTTGTAATCAAGATTCCCATCGATGACTTCAACATCTATTTCTACTGTTTTCCCTCCTAGTTCAACTTTCAAGTTACTTAGGATACCATATGGGGTATATGTCCTTCCGTCGAATGCTTTTAATGTCGTCGAAGATCGCGACAAGGTTGGAGATCCTAAAGTTTTCCAGCAACTCATCGACATAATGCATGTAGATGCCCCCTCATCAATAATTGTTCGGTGAACAGTTTTGTTGAGGGCTTTCACTTGAATAAGGAAAGCTAGTTGAGCTGGTAACTGAGGGTCATATCCTTTATGATCAAAGGCCACAAGATTGGAATCCATTGGGTCAATCCCACCTATTGCTGATAATAAAGCTTGCTCTTGGGAGAAGCAATTTTGCGGTACCTCAAGTGTCGACATAGCGAACGACGATTGAGCCAGGTCCTCTATCTGTGCTATTTTCGCACAAGGATTAAATGTCGATTTGTGTACTGCTCCCTTTTGCGACTTCACCATTGGCTCAGGAACGATGGGTGGCACAACTTCGGTCAAAGTTGTTGTCGAACTACTAGGTTGTTCCTTAGCCTTGTTGTTCGACAGTTTTGGATTCCTGTAATCTTTATTCCTCCTCAAAGCATCATTTTGGTGCTTTGATACAGACAACATAAGTACTTGGGATCGGGAAGCATTTTGATTAGCAACGAGTTTGGTTCCCGGGCTTGGAAACGGATCAGTCAACACAGCTGAGGTTTTCGAACTCTTAAAGAATCTTTTAAGCTCAGCTTTGTATGGACAATCTGTTGTCCAATGATCCTCATCGCATATATGACACCCCGTAGGGGGTTTCCTTTTTCTCCCTTTCTTTTTCTTCTTGCCCCCTGGTTGCTTCAGTTGTTTGCCCTTGTCGTCCGACACGACACTTACTTCCGAGGCAAGAAGTTCCTCATTTGCATTTTGACTGGAAATCTTACGAGCCTTTTTAGATATAGCCTTTGTCGATTTCATGTCTGTTGCGCCAATCACGCCATCGCCGGCATGAGAGTCATTGTTTGATTTAGGAGGAGGAGGAATTGAGAATTCCGGTCTAGGGGCATCAGGTATTTTGTCGTAGAGCGTGCCGGACTGAGTGTAAACCAAGTCCAGATATTGTGCACGAGCGATGACTTGCTCTTCCGTTACGACTCCCCCTTTTGCCACATCTTCCGTGATGGCAGGAAGTAATGACTTGATAAACCATTCAGCTAATAGCTGATCGGGAACGTATGTTTTTACCATCCTACGACGACGTCGCCACTCATGTATATGATCAGATATGTGAGTGGCCGTTGTCTGTTTGAATTTGGTTAGGAGTTCCGTTCCCGTTTCATACCTTATGGGTAGTTGAAAATGGGTTAAGAAAGTCGTGGCTAGGGTACTGAAGACTATCACAAAGGATCATCAAATCATTTGTGAGTCCATTGTTCAGATCATAGACAAAATCTAGTGAAGGATCAAGGCAGCAACAATCTACTTTGCAGAAGCAGTTCGATTGTTGCTATTGAGTCTATGAAGCAAACAATGATGTAAACACAAATAAAATGACTAAAACAAATATTCCCCAGTGGATTCGCCAATTTGTTGTGGGGAAAAATGCCTATGCAGGACGATCCTATCCACCTAAGGTGTGACAGCGCCTTAGCAACAAACGAATACAGCTATTATGATTTCTTCCTTTATGAAATGTGAAAGAGGGGAGATCGGCAGACTTACCGTTGTCTTCCGGTTGTCCCTCGATCTAGATCCTCTTCTCTTTGTGTGTCCACAGCTACTCGTCTCCTCGCTTGCTCAAGAGAACAGCTACTTGAATCCCACGAGGTCACAAGAGAACAGCTACCTGTGACAGGAGAACAACTACTTGCGACAAGAGAAGAACACAATGCAAAGGCAAATATACATATTCACAAATGATTCAATATTAGAAGTAAATCAAATACACTAATGCAATCATACAAAATACACCAGCATATAGGAAAGAATCAAGATAGCTTTATTGATAAGTAACAGGGTTCAGGAAGAGATACAACCCATAGGGCTCCAATCCAGCATCTCCTTCCCAGCAGAATGGAATTCCTTCTTCAGCTCCCTTCAAAGCATTAAGCACCCAATGTTTGTTGGCATTATGTTTTCTGGTATGGCTATATGTTACAAATGTTGTACTTGATGGAAACTCCCATGGCAAGGCTCTCATTTTATTGAAAAATTAAGAAGGACGCAGGCAATCAGTTCAGAAGGTGCGTACCCACAGGTACACCTTGCAGGGACTGCGTCTAGAGATGCAGGCCAACCGTTCAGGAGGTGCGTCCACCCAGTGCACACATTTCAAGGCAGAGAAAAGCTCACGTGGGGGTTTCTTGTGTTTTACTCTTGGTATCTAGCCGACGGTATTGTGTTATTATGGTGTCGGCTCGTGGTATTGTTCCATGATTTGAGGAGGAGCTTGCCTATATAAAGCAAAGAAGATCATTTGGTTTATGCACGTCTTTGGTTGAATATCTTATGAGGCTAGATCTGGTCTAGATCTAAAAAGGCGAATCTTCTGAAAGACTGAGATCTCTTTGGCGCATGATCAGATCTGTAGATCTGACTGTTTGGGTTACTCTTAAAGTCTTGAAATCATTCATACCCGAAGGTACGCAGGTTCAGTGAAAGGCAAGTACGCCATGACGCAGTGCAGTAAGAAGAGACCTGCGTGGGGACGTAGGGCAGAGTAAGATTCAGGTGCGTCCGGGACGCAGTACAGTAACAGGCGCACTGCGTGGGGACGCGGAGCATAATAAGGATCAGGTGCGTCTCTGAGCAAAAAGACGCAGCGCGATATTATTTCTGGATGCGTCCCTGCAGCAACAGGACGCAGTGCAGTTGAAGGAACAGTGCGTGGGCACGCAGCGCAGCAGAAGGATCTCTGCGTGTGGACGCAGGGGAGCAGAAGGTTAACTGCGTCTGGTCGCAGGCCACAGAAGGGAAAACTGCGTCTCTATCTTAAGATGTTCTGTTGATTGAATTTCTCTGTTGATAAGGTGTTCTGGGTTAGTTCTGTTATTACTGATCTGATAACTGTAGTGGACTGTAACTGTTATGTACTTGATGATCATTTGATGCTTTATGAAAAGAAGTAGGGGGTTGTAGCTCCCTTCCAGGAGAAGACTGGAAAACAAGAGAGAGTTGTAGCTCTCTGCAGGTTGCAGCCTGCGTACTGGTAAAGGACTGCACCAGTACAAAATCATTGTAAAAAGAGTTTCTAAGTTGAAAGAAGATAGAGACATATTGCAGCAGGTGGTTTTCACCCACATTGGGTTTCCACCTTACATCTTTTGTTCTTTGGTGTGACTATCTGTTGTCTTTGTTCATGCTCATTATTTTATGGTACTGACATGAAAAAATAATTCAAAGATCAAATAAGGAAGATTTATTAAATAGATAGATAATACTGATTCACCCCCCCTCTCAGTATTATTTCCAACAATTGGTATCAGAGCAGGTCCTTCAGAGAAGCTTGATCGCTTGAAGGTAGATCGTTCATCATGAGCAACTACGAGAGAGAAGCATCAATCAGGCCACCGGTTTTTGATGGGACAAACTTCAATTATTGGAAGGTAAGAGTCACTGCATATCTTCAATCTCTTGGTACAGAAGTTTGGGACATTGTTGAAATAGGCTACGCTTTTCCTTCAGCTACTCCTACAGATCCAGGTGAGAAAAAGAAGTATGAAACAAATGCAAAAGCAATCAGTACTCTGTTAGGATGTATATCCCAAACGGAATTCATGAAGGTAATGCACTACAAATCCGCAAAAGAGATATGGGACAAAATTGTCACAAGCTATGAAGGAGATGAACAGGTAAAGCGTGCTAAACTTCAAACTCTCAGGATTCAGTATGAGACTCTCAAGATGTATAATGATGAAAGTGTGGCTAACTATTTTCTTTGGGTAGATGAGATTGTTAATTGTATGAAAAATTTGGGTGAAGAAATAAGAGAGGCTATAGTGGTTGAAAAGGTTCTAAGATCATTGTCCCCCAAGTTTGAATCTAAAGTATCTGCTATAGAAGAAAAGGAAAATCTACGAATTCTCACTATGTCTCAGCTACATGGAATTCTAACTGCTTATGAAATTAGAAAGGGAGGTCCATCAGACATAAGAGAAGCTGCTTTCAAGGCATCAGGTAAAGAAGATTATTATGAAGCAATCCACGTCCCAGAAGAAGAGGAAGAAGAATCAAATTTTGTCAGAAAACTTCAAAGAGGTTCTGGAAGATTCAGAGGTAAGTTACCTTTTAAATGCTTTGCTTGTGGAAGAGTAGGTCATTATGTTGCAAAATGTCCTTATAAGGATAAAGGAAAGGAACCTGCTAGATGGAATAAGAAACAAAGTGCAAATAAGAAAAGCTACTACACCCATGAAGATAGTGATGGTCTATCGAACAGTGATGAAGATGAACGAGGTAATGAATATAAGTTGTTAATGGCATTTGAAGATGATGATTATATGGATGCTATAGATGTGGATAACCTTTATGATGAAATTACTAGACTCAAGAGATGTATAGAAGAAAAGAATGTGATCATTGATACTTTACAATTTCAAATTGATGAAAAGGAAAAACATCTTGAAAAACTAGAAGGAGAAATTGTTGGTCTTAGAAAAGAGATTGAGAAAACAAAAACTATTAATCTTAAGTTTGTCAAAGGATCTGAAACTTTGGATAAGATTATCAATGTGCAGCGGTCTCCTCTAAACAAGACAGGTCTGGGCTACAATGGAGAAACCTCTCAAGCATCCACCTCTAAGAGTTATCTTGATGCAGCAAGAAGAAATGAGCAAAAGAACAATGAATATCATCAGGTAAAGCAGGGACGAATTACAAACAGAAACTATCAGGGGCAATCCATCTTAAGGGTGAACCAGCCACAGGTAAAATCTTCTCAATTTGGTTCAAGAATAGATGAAAATAGAAATTACAATTAGTTGGCTAGTAGATTCGATAACCGCAGAAGTTTCTTCAATGGACAATGCTTTTCTTGTCATAACTTTGGTCACAAAGCAACTCAATGTGTTGCATATAAAACAATCATGACTAGGGAAGCTCAAAAACAAAGAAGTATGACAGGGATTACAAAAAGGACCTATAACAACTTTTCGGTTCTTGAAAATGAAGTTGAATGTTCTGTTTGCAATAATTTTGGGCATGAAGACTCTGAATGCAGGAGCAGGTTTCAGCAGAAAAAGGAACAAGCCTCAAGCACCAAAACATGGAGAATAAAGGAACCTCAAACAGAAAGATGCGGGATAGCTTTTTATGTAGAGGGACAGGAAAATCTATGGTACATTGACAGTGGATGTTCGAAGCATATGACAGGTGATAAAGAAAAACTTGAATCTTATTCTGCTCTAGAAAAGGGAAAGAAAGTCTCTTTTGGAAATGATACTCCTGCAACTATAAAAGGAAAAGGCATTGCTCAGTTAAAAGAAAAGGTCAAGGCTGGAAATGTTTTGTATGTAGATGGATTGAAGCATAATCTTCTAAGTGTCAGCCAGATGTGTGATCAAGAACCGAGGTTATATTCAGATTGAATGGATGTCTTGTTCGTGATCTTGATACAGGTAAAACAGTGCTCAAAGGCAAAAGAACTCCAAATAATCTGTACATATTTGAAGAAGGACAACAACAATGCTATCTGAGCAAGGATGAAGAGCACTGGTTATGGCATCGAAGGTTGGGACATCTAAGCTTCTCACAAATAAGGAAAGCGTGCAAATATCAGGCAGTTCGCGATCTTCCAGATATCAAAATTCCTGACAACACCATATGCAAATCATGTCAGTTTGGAAAACAAACCAGAACTAACTTTCCAGAGAAAGAAGGATCAGCTAGCATGCCTCTTGAGCTAGTACATACAGATACATGCGGTCCCTTCAGGAAAAGAACACCTCGAGGAGAAGAATACTTGATATTATTCATTGACGATTTCTCCAGGTTTGTCTGGTTAGGACTTATGAAGCACAAAGATTAAGCATTCGAAAAATTCAAATCCTTCAAAGCCTTGGTGGAAAATGAATCAGGTCACAAAATTAAGTGCCTCAGATCCGACAGAGGTGGGGAATTTACGTCAAATGAATTTTTCGATTTCTGTGAAGAACATGGGATAAGAAGAGAATTCTCTACAACAAGAACTCCCCAGCAAAATGGAGTTGTGGAAAGAATGAACAGAACAATCCAACAAATGGCTCGTGTTATGCTTGATGAATCAGGAACTCCCGCTACTTTATGGGGTGAAGCTGCACATGCTGCGGTTATTATTCTCAACAAAACAAATGTCCGGGTGAACAACACTCAAACTCCTCATGAGCTTTGGAATGGTAGGACTCCTTCGGTAAAGCACTTCAAAATCTTTGGGAGCAAATGTTATATCAAGAATACTGATGAGCAGCTTGGCAAACTTGAACCTAGAGCAGATGAAGGCATTATTCTTGGTTATTCTCCATATAGCAAAGCATACAAATGCTACAATAAAATACTTGGCAGAATTGTTGACAGCATTGATGTAGTGGTTGATGAGAAGGGATACATTCCTAGGCAAGTACATCGTGAAGACATCGAAGAAGATGAAGGCTACCCTCAAAGACAGAATGATGAAGAAGAAGAATCTCAAGAAGAACCTCAAGAAGAACCAGAGGAGCAAACAAGAATAGAAGAAAAGACTCCATCCAGATATGTTCAGAAGAACCATCCAGAATCTCAGATTATGGGACAGAAAGAAGCAGGTGTACAAACTCGAAGAACAATTGCAGAAGCTTCAAGCTATTTAGCATTACTCTCCTCAACTGAACCACAAAATGTGAAAGAGGCATGCAAAGATGAATGTTGGGTGAAAGCAATGGATGAAGAACTTGAGCAGATCGAAAAGAACAACACTTGGGAGTCGGTTCCTAGACCAAAAGATAAGAATGTTATCGGGACAAAATGGGTCTTCAAAAACAAATTGAATGAAAATGGAGAAGTAATTAGAAATAAAGCCAGACTTGTTTGTAAAGGGTATGCGCAACAAGAAGGAATAGACTTTGAAGAAACCTTTGCTCCTGTTGCAAGACTTGAGGCCATCCGAATGTTTCTTGCTCTCTCAAGTTTTCAAAACTTCAAAGTATTTCAAATGGACGTGAAATCAGCCTTTCTAAATGGAGACTTGGAAGAAGAAGTATACATTGAACAACCAGATGGGTTCATTCTTGGAAATGATCCAAACCTTGTATGCAGATTGAAAAAGGCCCTCTATGGTCTCAAACAAGCTCCAAGGGCTTGGTACTACCGCTTGGACAAATATCTTCATCAACAAGGTTTTTCAAAAGGTTCAGCAGATAGCAATCTTTATATAAAAGTTGAAAATGACAAATTGCTAATACTTGTTGTGTATGTAGATGACATTATTTTTGGCAGCAATGAAGAAGCTATGAGTCAAAGCTTTTCCTTGGTCATGCAGAAAGAATTTGAAATGTCCTTGCTAGGAGAACTGACATATTTCCTTGGTTTGCAAATCCAACAAAAGGAAGGAGGAATCTTTTTATCTCAAACCAAGTATCTCAAACAGATTTTGAAGAAATATGGCATGGAAGATGCAAAACCAGTATGTACACCCATGGTCACAGGATGTAGTCTCAGTACAAATGATGAATCTGCAGTAGTACATCAACCAACCTACAGATCTATGATTGGAAGTTTACTTTATTTGACAGGTACCCGACCGGACATCATGCATGCAGTTGGAATAGTTGGAAGATTTCAGGCAAATCCGAAGGAGACCCATCTTCAGGCAGTGAAGAGAATTTTCAAATATCTTCAAGGGACTCAAAATTATGGCTTATGGTATCCGAGAGATACAGATCTTACTCTTCATGCTTATACAGATGCAGATTGGGCCAGAAGTGTGGATGACAGGAAAAGCACAAGTGGTGGTGCGTTCTTTATGGGTTCTAGACTGGTATCTTGGTTCAGCAAGAAACAGAGTTCAATTGCCTTGTCTACAGCTGAAGCGGAATATGTTGCTGCTGCATCTTGTTGCACCCAACTCCTTTGGATGATGCAGACTTTGCAGGATTTTCAAATCACTTGTACACCACCTATCCCCATCTTATGTGATAACACAAGTGCAATCAGAATCTCAAAGAATCCAGTTATGCATTCAAAAACCAAGCACATACCAATCAAGTATCATTTTCTCCGGGAACGAGTGCTTGAACAGAAGGTCAAGTTGGAGTATGTTCCTTCTAAGGAACAAGTTGCTGATATTCTCACCAAACCATTGCCCAGGGACACTTTTGAATACCTCAGGCAAAAGCTGGGGGTTGTTGATGCATCATCTTATTGTTGAATCTTTTCTGATTGATGGTACAGGTTCAGGGGGAGCATATAATGCATTGTTGGCATTATGGAGAATGGTCAGAAGGAGATCTTGGAAATAGCTGCAATATGTCTCTATCTCTTTCATGGTGGATTATGGTTCTTTGTTGCAGATCTGGTTCCTTTTTTCAGGGGGAGCATGAGCTTAGGGGGAGCATACCCCTTTTCCCTTGATGTCAAAGGGGGAGAATGAAGCTGAAGTTTGTAAGGTTGCCATCAAGTCCAAAGGGGGAGATTGTTGGCATTATGTTTTCTGGTATGGCTATATGTTACAAATGTTGTACTTGATGGCAACTCCCATGGCAAGGCTCTCATTTTATTGAAAAATTAAGAAGGACGCAGGCAATCAGTTCAGAAGGTGCGTACCTGCAGGTACACCTTGCAGGGACCGCGTCTAGAGACGCAGGCCAGCCGTTCAGGAGGTGCGTCCACCCAGTGCACACATTTCAAGGCAGAGAAAAGCTCACGTGGGGGTTTCTTGTGTTTTACTCTTGGTATCTAGCCGACGGTATTGTGTTATTATGGTGTCGGCTCGTGGTATTGTTCCATGATTTGAGGAGGAGCTTGCCTATATAAAGCAAAGAAGATCATTTGGTTTATGCACGTCTTTGGTTGAATATCTTATGAGGCTAGATCTGGTCTAGATCTAAAAAGGCGAATCTTCTGAAAGACTGAGATCTCTTTGGCGCATGATCAGATCTGTAGATCTGACTGTTTGGGTTACTCTTAAAGTCTTGAAATCATTCATACCCGAAGGTACGCAGGTTCAGTAAAAGGCAAGTGCACCATGACGCAGTGCAGTAAGAAGAGACCTGCGTGGGGACGCAGGGCAGAGTATGATTCAGGTGCATCTGGGACGCAGTACAGTAACGGGCGCACTGCGTGGGGACGCGGAGCATAATAAGGATCAGGTGCGTCTCTGAGCAAAAAGACGCGGCGCGATATTATTTCTGGATGCGTCCCTGCAGCAATAGGACACAGTGCAGTTGAAGGAACAGTGCGTGGGCACGCAGCGCAGCAGAAGGATCTCTGCGTGTGGACGCAGGGGAGCAGAAGGTTAACTGCGTCTGGTCGCAGGCCACAGAAGGGAAAACTGCGTCTCTGTCTTAAGATGTTCTATTGATTGAATTTCTCTGTTGATAAGGTGTTCTGGGTTAGTTCTGTTATTACTGATCTGATAATTGTAGTGGACTGTAACTGTTATGTACTTGATGATCATTTGATGCTTTATGAAAAGAAGTAGGGGGTTGTAGCTCCCTTCCAGGAGAAGACTGGAAAACGAGAGAGAGTTGTAGCTCTCTGTAGGTTGCAGCCTGCGTACTGGTAAAGGACTGCACCAGTACAAAATCATTGTAAAAAGAGTTTCTAAATTGAAAGAAGATAGAGACATATTGCAGCAGGTGGTTTTCACCCACATTGGGTTTCCACCTTACATCTTGTGTTCTTTGGTGTGACTATCTGTTGTCTTTGTTCATGCTCATTATTTTATGGTACTGACATGCAAAAATAATTCAAAGATCAAATAAGGAAGATTTATTAAATAGCTAGATAATACTGATTCACCCCCCCCCTCTGAGTATTATTTCCAACAATGTTTCCAGCCACAAACCAACAGCAATTCTTTGCAATCACCAAATTCCAGCCCTTAGATCCCATGGAGGAGAGATCCATATATAGATATTTGGAGAGAGGATGAGTCAGCTTGAGATCTGACTAGTGTCCTCTCCCTCTCTCAGTTCTTGAGTCCACTTGGAGGTTCTTGCTTCCACTTGGATATTTGGAACCTCTTACTCATCACCAGTCGAATTCCTTGATACAAGTGTTATTTTGGAAGCTTCCTGGGCATTGACACATTGAAGAATGAGTCTGCCACTTGTCCAATTACGCTCAGCGCAGGTAGCCTTTGTTGGAGTTGACATTCAATGCAGGTAGACAGTGGAGTAGTTGACATTCAACGCAGATGCACAGTGGAGCAGTTGACATGATCCAGAATTGGCTTGTTTTTGAGTGTTTTCAGGTGGAGAACTTCTGTGAATTGTTGTGGTTAGCTGGCCTTGCTCCTCTAGGGGTAGGAACAACATGTTTAGGGACTTTTAATCCCTTGATTATGGACATTTCATGCTCAATGCTGTAAGGCACAAAAATGTCTATAACAACTTGTATATGGAACATGAGACATGTCCTCTTCATCTTCTTATGTCTTCAGACATTGTTCAATAGATAACTTTACACCTATAGAAATAAGAACCTTCACCGGTTTACCATCCTACATATTAAACCTCTACAGTATTATCTCAGCATACTTCCTCTGGTTTAACCAGAGCTTCCTTTTTGCTTGATCTCATTTAATTTCTATGCCCAAAATATAGTTTGCAACACCAAGATCCTTCATGTCGAATTTGGAGGACAATTGGGTCTTCAAATCCTAGATAATTTCTTTGTCATTTCCAATCAGTAACATATCATCCACAAACAAGACTAGATAGATAACATGGTCACCAGTTAATTTGAAATACACACAATGATCCACTTTGCTTTTGGTGAATCCAAGTCCCTATATAAATGTATCCAAATTTTTATAACAGATCCTTGGCGATTGGTTTAACATATACAAATAATTTTTTAATCTACATACCAATTATTTCTTTCCCTTCACTACAAATCTTTCAAGTTGCTTCATGTAGATCTCTTCTTCCAAATCCCCGTGAAGAAATGTTGCCTTCACATCCATTTTTTCTACCTCAAAATCAAAAGTAACAACAACAGGTAAAAGTAATCAAATAGAAGCTACATTGGCAACAGGAGAAAAAATATCACCAAAATCAATTCCTGGCACCTGGGAATAAAATTTTTCTACCAACTGAGCTTTTTATTTCTCCACCTTTCCTTCTACATTCATCTTCTTCTTAAACAAAAATTTTCTTCCAATGGGTTTCCTTCTGGTCTACAACTACACTAGATCCCGTGCCTCATTTTTGCCCAAAGATTCCATTTCATCAACCATGGCCTCTTTCTATATTTTTCCATCCTATGAATCCATTTCCTCCAGACAGTTATGGGATCATCACCAATAATAGATAAATCAAAATTTGAATAGAAATCAGATGCAATATCCTTTTTTACTTCCTTCTTTCTCGAACTGTTCTTCTCACAACTGGATTTTGTGGCTCTTCATCCTCTAATTCATGTTATGTTTAGAGTCTAATTCTTCCACCTTTAGATGAAACTCTATCTTCTTAGGTTCCTTTAGTAGGAATTCATGTTTAATAAAATATTTTGCCTCTCTAAACACCACATCTCGGTTGTACACAACCTTCCTTGTTTCTAGGTTCCAAATCTTATAACCTTTTAAACCCTCCTTATACCCAATAAAGATGCACCTTTCAAATTTACTATCCAACTTGGTTCTTTTCTCCTTTGGAACACGTACATATGCATCACACCCAAATACCCTCAAATGTGAAATAGAGGGTTTCTTACCATTCCACACCTCATGTGAAGTCTTATCCTCCAACATTGATGAAGGTGATCTTAACTAGGTAATATGCAGTCTCCACCCCCTCTGCATAGAGTTCCTATCCTAACCTGGCACCACTGAGCAAACTTATTGCATCTTCCATCAATTTCCTATTCATTCTTTCTACAACTCCATTTTTTTGAGGTTTGTATGGAGTATTCCTATACTGTGCTATACCAGACTTCTTACATAACTCTTCAAATTCCATCTTGCATAACTCTCCACCATTATCTTTCCTTAACACCTTTATCTTTTTCTCTATCAAGTCTTCCACCAGAGCCTTAAATTCTTTAAACATGTCAAAGACTTCAAATTTCTTCCTGAGGAAATATATCCATGTATTCCTTTAGAAGTCATCTATAAATGATACATAGTCCACAAACTTACCTAGTGATTGAATCGACAGAGGTCCAAACACATCATTGTGCACAAGCTCTAATATCCATTTCACCCTCTTAGCACCAGAGGGGAAACTCACCTGATTCTACTTCCCATATACACAATGTTCACAAAAAGTGAAATATAGAGAGAAATTAGACATACCTTCTACCATACCATTACCATGAAGTTTTTGAATGCCCCTCTCTCTAGTATGTCTAAGCATTTGATGCCATAGCATGGTATTTTCTCCAGAGACCACTAGATTTTACGCTCCACTTTCAGGAGCCACAAAAATGTTACACCTGTCAATAACAATACTACCTAGAAGCTTGTACAGAGTTCCAATTTGAACTCCCCACATCAATATCAGTGCTCCCCCAACTATCTTTCCAGTATATTTCTAAACATTGTTTTTGCACTTGCATCATCGATCTTTATTACATAAATTAGATTTCTGACCAATACAGGAATATGAAGAACAATCGAAAGTGTTATAATCCTTCCACCTTGCAACTTCAGTTTGATTTTTCTATGCATGAAGATTCTAACCTTCTTGTCATCCCCTAAGAATACATCACCACCATCATATTTCTCATACTCATAGAACCACTACCTATCGGGAGTGAAGTGAAAGGATGCACCTGGATCAAATAGCCATGCCTCATGATCTACATGTGTACTTGAAGAAGAAGCCAAGTACACATCCCCACCTTAATCTGAGGTGGATTTCACCTCTGTAGAAGGAGCATCATTAGATCCCTTTCCTTTCTTAGGAGCTTTAGATCTATAATCCTTTTTGTAGTGCCCTTCCTTTCTGCATTTCCAACATACCTTTACAAGTTTTCCTAGAGATTTATATCTCCCTCTGGATTTAGATCTCCCACTTGAGGACTTATTTTTGTTTCTATTATGGGACCATCCCTATATAGACAAGGCATCTCCATTCTGGGTCTCCATATTTTTACATCTCATCTCCTCCAACAATAAGGAGTAGACTATTTCATCAAACTTCAAGGTAGTTGTATTGATACCTATTGCAACAACCATATTGTCCCATGAATCTGGTAAAGAACACAACCAACTGATGAAATTGTCTTCATCTGAAATTTTTATATCAATAGATAACAACTGGCTTACCACAGTATTAAAGGCATCAAATTCTTTGTCACCGAGTCTCCATCATTCAGCCTCAGGTTATACAACTTTTTCTGCACGAGCAATTTCTTCATGAGAGACTTAGATTGGTACAAAGTCCCTAACTTGATGCCCAAATCGTTCATCGTAACTTACCCTGATACATTCAACAATATTGAATCTGAGATACAAAACCATATTGTTCTCTTTGCATTTCGATCCAAATTCGCCCAGTCTTTTGCTGACATTGTCATTGGTTTAGTTCCCGGATCTACTACTATCCACTATCTTTATCCACCAGTAGATCCCCATCTTAAACTTCCACAACTAAAAAATATGACCATTAAATTTCTTGATCGCTATCTTTCCACTGCTCACCATCTTCTTTCACCACAATAATCAATCTCGCAGATCTCCGCAATGAACAAGGTCTACCATAGGCTCGAGAAAAACCCCTCAATAACAAAGGCATCCGCTTGAAGCCGAAACAACTATGATACCAAATGTAGGTTTTAACCTTGTACATAAATTACCTACAAATGAATTCTAAAAAATATAAAATATACCATGGCGAGTATGTAAAACAAATACATAGAGATTTCCATTACAACCCAAAACTGGGACAACCATATTGATTTTTCATTATGTTCCTTTCAATGTTACATTACATATATATACATGTCGAAGCATTCATAAAACTCAATCCATGAACCTTGAATTAGAGCATAACCATAGTTCCCTTGATTGGATCTACAAAATTATGTGGGTAGAAAACCCTCATGTCCAAAACCATGTGCAAAACCCATGCACAAAACCATAGGTAGGTCCACCAACATAATATAGGGTCCAAAAAAAATATCTAGGGCGCTTGCCCGAACCCCATACAGGGGGGCTAGCGTTGCCTTGTGACCCACCCATGCCTGCAACTATTTGTGCAAATAATATAACATTCACCCAATAGTCAATCTTTGAGGGTTTGTCAAGTTGCTTTTCATTTGGGTTCATTGAAGTTCAAGATATTAATTTTAAGAAGAATTTTTGAAATATTTAATGTAAATTTCTGAAATTATTTCTTCAATTGTTTGGATAGAAAGTGTTGATGTAATAACTTCTATAGAACTACATACTCTATTTTGTAAGAAACCCAAAATTATCTTGCAATATAACTTTGTAATATTACGAATCATGTTTTCATTTCTGACTTATATATCAAGTTCTAGTTATTTGAAACTTAGGCTTCTGGGATTGATTGTTAAACATTCGAGATCGCTCTCTTTTAAAACCCCATGAGATGATTAGGGTAACTTAGAGAAGGGAGTTGAAAATATAAACAATGTTGGAACTTCTATAATCTCATAAATACTAGAGAGACTTAGTGAACAACACTTTGTTGTAGGAGTAGATCCTTTGAATGAAAACTTATTTTCTTGATATTATTTTTCTTTTGAATTAAGGAAAAAGTGAGGTCATGGGTGAATGATTTGAAGAGTATAATTGATTCTAGTTTCTTGGTCTTTTCTTACTATGACTGAACATTTAAAAAAATAAAAAAAGTATCGTTAAGTTCAAAGTGTTTCGTCTATACTAGAACAAGACAAGTCTTCTTTGGTTTCCTGTGAGTTGATCGTAAGAGAAGGTACATTAGAGAAGTTGGATTGTCATTGTTAACCTTTCCTGGACTCAATTTATTTTTTTTCTTAAGCAAGAGTCGTGCCTTCTTTTCATTAAGTCAAACATAATTTACAATACTTCCATCAATCCATCAAAAGTAAGATATTCTAAAGTCTCTAAGCTCTCTAACCCCTAAGAGTTCCCACCACTCACTTTCAGGTACTAAATAAAATAAGTTATGGGCCAAAACCCTGTGCCAACCCTCTCCCTAACCGCTACAGAAACCCTGCCTCCCTAAATTCTTGAATAAACCTATGCTGGAGAAATCAAACACTCCATAAAGTCAACCCTCCGACCCCACTGAACCCTCGCACATTCCTGAGCATTGATCGGACGTGAAATAATTGGACAATGGAGTAGAATATCGCATGATCAAAATTGATTGAAGTTTAATGTGCGATGAGGGTGGTTTCCTGACCCTTCCTTAATCCACGTGTCGAGTGATGAAAGATATCGCTTCCCAAAAGATGAAACCATCTTAAGCTTGAAAGCAGTGCGATCGCACCAAAATTGCCCGAGAGGTGGTTTAACAGCCCTACCATGAGAGGCATGGGAAGCGTTGTGACAAGAATGATTAATGTTCTCATCCATTCTCCTGACTGTGAAAACCCAGCACCCACCTTCAGGGCTTTTTAGCGAACTGATGATCAAAGCTGCAGAGTCCTCCTCTAATGTGCTATCTTTCGTTGATCTGTCTGACCAACCATGTGAATCCTGCAAAAATCTACTCATTGTGTCCTGGCTTCCTTGGTTTTGTTCTGATACACTCTTTTGTCCTCTTCCGCCTGGGTGTGGCAAAGAGCTTTTAGCTAGCTTTGCGGCATTTCTCGCCATCTCGTCGAATTCCTGCTGTCCTTACAGGTGACCCCTTGGTTGGCTAGGATGTTCGCCAATTTGTTGGCCTTTCTATTCACATAGTTCAATCTAAGAGCACAAAGTCCCTAAAGATGGATTTGAATTTTTTGGAGCACCCTTATTAACCACCAATGTTTTGTTACTTTTTCCAGTCCTGTGCCATGACTAAGTTTCTTGGATGCATTGATGACTAACTTTGAGTCAGCTTCTATTGTCACCTTGTTGCAGTTGTCTTGTTTCAAAAAGTCTAAGCATTGCTCCAAAGCCATTAGTTTTTCCATGTTGTTGGTAACCTTACCTAAATGGCAGTGGAAGAGGGAGATGATGTTTCCTGTTTCATCCCTTAGAGATCCTCCAAAAACAACCATTCTAGGGTTATTTTTTGAAGCTCCATCATTGCTAAACTTTAAAAAGCCTTTCGGGGGGGGGGGGGGTGTCCAGAAATCCTCAATCGGTTCCCTTAAGATTATTTTCCTGTTTAAACCTTTAGGAGTAAGCCCTTGCATGTCTAACTGTCTGAGTATTTTCAACTCTGTTTCTGAGGGAGGATTTTTGGGGAGATCACTAACTGTTGTGCCCACTATCTCCTTTAGCTGTTTCAAGATCTGCTCCAATAGGAAGAGAGAAGAGTTATTTTCTTCTTTGAAAATTCTTTTATTTCTTTCTTTCCATACATTCCATATTATGAAACTTGGTAGGAGAGCCCAGGGAGAGTTAAGAACCTCATACTCCAAAAAATTATCCCTCTAATTGTTTATGGTGTTTGTGATACTGTCTCTGTCTCTATCGGATTGATCGAAGATGGAGGGAAAAAAATCCCATATCCTTGAGGTGAAAATGCAGCTATTGAGAAGATGTTCCATTCTCTCCTCTTGTGCTTCACAGAGCTAGCAACGAGAGGGTCCCAACATACCCATCTTTCTAATATTGTCCCAGGTGAAGATTTTCCTATGGAAAACTAGCCACATAAAGATCTTGATTTTCATCCAGCCTATGTTCTTCCATAGCTTCTGCCAGGATTTGACTGGAGCTTGTGATTCCTACCCTAGGAGAATACCTTTTGCTTCCTTAATATTAAAGTTTCCCTCTTTTTTATTACCCCATATTAGTTGATCCTACCCTTTACTGACTAAAATCATCCTTTGATCCAACATCTCTTTTAGGGTCTCTGCTTTTCCATTGAGGGTTCTATTCTCTCTACCGTCTATTACTTTCCATGTTCTCCATTTTTCGGTATTGTGAGCATGTTGGTAAAATTCCTTTACCTTTATTAGTCCTTGGTTATATGTCTCTTGCTTGAGTCCTGAAAACTCCTTTGTCAAAAGTTTTGGTTCTTGCTGCCATTTGTCCTCCCACAAAAGTGCATGATCTCCCATTTCTTATTTCCCAAAAACTGTTATTCTGCTCCACTCCTTGGTTCTCCCAGGTTTTGTTCCATATAGGAGAGCCCTTCCTATTTCCCGTCATTCTTATTATCTCAGAGGAGTGCCAATAGATTGCATATTTCTCCTTCCAGATGCTTGCCCATTGAGCCTCAGGATCCTTGACCCACCTCCACCAAAGTTTGGCTCCCAAAGCGTTACTGAGAATCTCTGGATCATCCAGTCCTAGGCCTCCTTGGTTCTTAGGGTTACAGATCTTTTTCTAAGAAACTAAAGCCCATTTTTTCCTGGTTTCCTCCTCGCTCCAAATAAAATCTCTTTGGATATTTCTGAATTGCTGTAGGACTCCTTTTGGGGCAGGAAGACCTGATAGCATAAAGACTGGGATAGCTTGGAGCACTGCCTTTGTAAGAACTAGTCTACTAGCCATATTTAAAGACCTGATTGTCCACTTTTTAACTTTGTCTTGCATCTTGCTGATTAACGGCTCCCAAATGCTTTTATGCAAAGGTTTAACCGTTAGAGGAACTTCCAAATATTTTGAGGGGAGGGAATCTCTTTGAAAGCCTAGAATTCTAGAAACATTTCTCTAGATGGAAATGTGAGTGTTAAAGAAAAAAAATTGATTTGGAAAGATTGATCACCATACCTGATGCCATTGGAAAGTCGCTCAATTTTTTTGTAAGCAAGCGCTTCCTTGACTGTGGGAATTCCACATAACATTGTGTCATCTACAAATTGTTGGTGGGTCAGAGCCTGCCCATGCTCCGATAGTTGGAGTCCTTGAATTTTGCCTATTTCTTTAGCATGCTTAATGGACCACCGCAGCCCTTCCATCATGAGGCTGAACAGAAAAGGCGAGAGTGGATCACCCTGCCTAAGTCCTCTAGAAGGAAGAAGAGTATCAGAGGGAGAGCCATTAAATAAAATTGAGAAGCTAGTGGAAGTCACTAGTGCCATCACCCATCTGATCCAATTGTGATCAAAACCAAACGTACAAAACACTTTCTTGATATATGTCTAGTTTACTTTATCATAAGCTTTGGCTATGTGCAATTGCATTATCATACCTGATTTTTTTTGCTAGTCAATGAGTGAACCACCTCGTGAGCTTAAATGATGTTATCAAGAATTTGTTTGCCTTCCACATACCCAGATTGTTCACCCGAAATTATTGTAGGCAACAAGGGTTTGACTCTGTTGGCCACTACCTTGGAAATAATCTTGTAAACAACATTGCATAACGCGATGGGTCTATACTTCTCTGGTGTTTGAGCATTATCCTGTTTTGGAATAAGGGTGATGAAGGAGGTGTTGAGAGCTTTCAAAATAGTTCTATTCAACCTAGAATCTTCCACTACCCTTACAATATCCTTTTTGACAATGTTCCAGCAAAATTTGAAAAAATCCACATTGAATCCATCCGGACCAGAGGCTTTGCCATTTTGCATTTCCTTGAGTACCTCGCTTACCTCCTTTTCAGTAACAGGTCTGTTGAGATTATTTTTGTTCTCTCTAGTTACCAACTTAGGGATGTGATTGGTGAAGTCTTTGACGAAAGGCTCCCTTACTAAAATGTCTTCCTGGGCTATACCACTGAAGTGTTTAACTAACACTGCTTCAATTTCCTCATGGGTTTGCTGGATTTTCCCGTCCTCATTCTTGATCAAAGAGATCCTGTTGTGAGTCCAATTAGCAATGGTAGATCTGTGGAAAAATTTGGTGTTGCATTCTCCTTCCTCTAGCCATTGAACTCTTGATTTTTATTTCCAGAAAATTTCCTCTTGTTTACACAACTTTTCCCATTCTAGATGGTCATTTTCTACCTATTAATTTTTTCTCTTATCAAATCCTTCCCTGATCAAAGTTTGGTTGAGCTTCAGAATTACATTTTCAACCGATTTCTTATCTGTAAAAATCTTTTCGAAAATATCCTTGTTCCAAACTTTTAGCTTCGTCTTGATGTGTTTTATTATTTTGTGTAGCAGGAACATTGACGATCCCTGAATCTGCAGATCTTCTATCCACCAGATTTCAATGTTGTTGATAAAATTTGGATATGATAACCATATGTTTTCAAATCTGAAAGGTCTATTTCTAGGGGTGCCTATGCCTTTGATTTCCATTAGCATCGTCTAATGACCTGAGCCACTAAAAGGGTTAATTCCTGCAATTATTTCCTTGTCTAAAAGCATGAGATCCTCCGAGATCATGAATCTATCTAACTTAGAGTCTACCTGGGAATTCCCTCCTCTTTTATTATTCCAAGTGCAGAGGCCATTGTTTGTCTCAATTTCAACTAGCTTCATGTTTTCTGAAAAGTTTTGGAAGGCTGCGACATCCTTGTTTAGAGCTCTTGTACCACATTTTTTCTCTGAGAGAGATCTTATCATGTTAAAGTCTCCTCCGATGACCCAAGGTAACCCTGCATACCTTACCCGGAGATCTGCCAAGGAATCCAAAAACCTGATTTTGTCATCCAACCTTTGAGGGCCATAAACATTCGTGACTAGATAGGTGTTCTCGTCACCTACTGGCTATATGACCATTGATAAATAGTTCCTTGATGCCTCCGCATCAACTATTCCAATATTTAGGGGATTCCAGAGCGTGAGGATACCTCCTGCTGAGTTTTCAGCTTTAACTTCTAGAAACGAAAATCTCCTGAACCATTTACTATGGATTTGCTTTAACTTTTGTATAGAGCATTTTGTTTCTTGGACAAAAATTATGTCCGGAGCTGCTTGTTTCATTTTGTTATTCAGCATTCTCTGTTTTCTCCTACTGCCTAGACCTCTAATATTCCAAGTTGTAAACTTCATAATTAAATATTGGTAAAAGAGTAACTCGTTATATCTTTCATCTTACCTGAGTCTACCATGAGCTTTCCACATTCCATCAGTAGCTCGTTCTTCTTTTTTCTAACTCTTTTTCTTCCAGGATTTCTGGGTGTTAGCCCCGGAGTCGCTTTTACTGCTTCCTCCTTCATTACTCTATCTTTCAATGTTAATTACTTCCTCTAAACCCTTTGCCTGTGTTTTCCATAGGAATAGTTGCTATATTCTATTGATCTTTTCTTGTGGTAGTGATTCTATCCCTCCCATAGTTCCCTGATTCAGGAATCCTTCTAGATCAAGGTTTTCTCTGTCAAGAATCTCTTGTAACTCATTGTCCTTTGTTTCCATCTCACTTTGGTTCATTTCCTAATCCATTTCAAGTTTTTTATCAGTCATCATGTTTCCTTTCTGCTTTTCCTTTTCCTATGTTAGATCATTATCTTCTTCCTTCTCCGTCTTCTCATAACCCTCCTTCATTACTTGATCTTCTACTACTGTTTCTTCATCCACTTCGAGAACTTGGTATTGATTTTGATTTTCCTTTTTTCCTCTTGCTTGATGTTGCTTTGGCCCTTTCTTGCCACTTTTTCCTTTATGGACAACTCTGTGAAAGTTGTATGTATCTTTCATTGTGTTTTTTTTGTTTCTGTTTTCTGCTTTTTAGAAAGGGAAGTATCTCAGAGGTTGTCCATGTTCATGGCATCTATGACATCTGAAAGGGATGTGTTCATATCCTACTATCTACACCCATTCCTCATCAAAAACCTCCAAGATAACTTCATCCGGAAGAGCTCCAGATAGATACATCTCCACACAGATCCTAGCAAAGTAAGTATATTTTCCTCTCCTTGTGGCTTCAGACGCTTTGATAAACCTCCCTAACTTATTGCCTATGGTAGCTAGCGATTCTATTTGCCAATAATCAAGAGCTAGGGAATAGGGTCTTACCCAAACCGGGACCGAGGCAAAGGTTTCCCTCTCCGGAACGAAGTTCATCATCCATGGCCTCATATAGAGCCCTGTTGCAGCATAGAAGTAGGGCCCACCTTCAAACACTTTGTCTTTGTCCTCGATGTTGGTGAACACCACAATGAAGAAACCTTTGGACCCCAGATGAAGATCAATGCTTCCTTTGGGCTTCCAATGGTATCGGATCCAAGATTCTAGAGCTTTTTCAGTGGGCCATAACCCCATAAATTTGCATATGATAGCGTACGTCTGCATGTGCTCCCTATATGCCTACAACTATGGATTATTTAATACTACTCTAAGAGTTATTTCAGCCTTGGGTTTACATGGTCCCTTCTGATTTTTGTCTTTCGTTCCCTGTTTTTAGTCAGTTTTCTCCTTGTCTTTTGTGCCCTCATTCTCCTCCGATTTGGAGCCTTCTGCTTCCTCTTCCTTGTTTCTCCTTCCTTCCTCCACTTTACCTCTACCTCTATCCTATGGTATCTTGCTCTTGTTGGCTACCACTTCCTTATAGGAGGGAGTGAATCTCCCTCCTTTGCTCCCCTCCATGGTTAAACCTTCCACCACAACCTGTAACCCTCCCGCGCCTCAACTTTCTGCTCCAGAAAACCCTCTGTTTCTTTGAGATATCCTCTTCCTAGACTCAATTTCAATTATTGTAATTCCCTCTAAAAATTCTTGACTTTGAAATATTAACTCTATGGTTTGGAATGTATTTTTGGTTATCTTTAACAGAGTGAGGATTTTCAAGGCATGTATGTTTTGTTTGACACATTCGGATGTGTTTGATTTGAATGCATAGTGTGTAATGTATGGTTGTAAAGTGTTTACTAGTGCAGAATTATTACAGTGTAGGAACCAGATTTATTAGTAAATGAATGCTTTGTTTGAATTGGTTATGGAAGACTGTGTTTTGAAGATATTTATTTCATTTTGCAGTTTGATTGGAAGTGTCTGCGAACAAGGTAGCTAGTACCCAATTTTTTTCTCTATGTTGCCATAACAGTTAATACAAGAATAACAAGAGGGTTTTCATTTCTCTTTTTCTTTTCAGAACTTAGAGAGACTTATTATTTGATTGAAGAGAGAGTTTGGATTAATGTTCATGTTTTTATTTATAAATATTTTTTTGGAGTGGATGATCATAACATATAATTGATTAAGTGTTTACAAGAACTGAAGGCAATAGTAAGATAGTTTAGGGTTTTGTTTTGTAAGTTGTTGGAGCCATTCTCTAGAATTTCTAGTGTTTCACCTCAACGTCCATAGACCCTAGATTGACATTAAATTTTGGTACATTATTATACCATATAGTACACCCAAAATTTTGGCATTGTTGTCAGGGAGGCACTTATGGGATTGACTTTGGTAATATGATACTATTTGGTTTGCTCTTTACCTAGCTTTTCTTGCAAGATTTTTTATTTCTTTCTTTTTCATTTTGTTTTCATTTATAGAGCATTGTAATAACCCCCCTATATATATACTTATCCATGTGCTGATAGAATGTACTAGTTGGCTTGTTGAAGAATAGAGAAAAGGGTATTCCGAGGCATTTTTTTTAATGAGGAGTTTGAGGCTAATATCAATAATCCAATGCACCTATTTTGCGAATTGGTTGGAAGGAACATGCAAAGAAGAAGTATCAAAGTAGTACATGGATAATCTCTTCTAATGGCACACATCATTACCTTTGAATTCCCTTTCAAAGATCTAGGAGGAGTGGTACAAACGCATAGTATTGCCCCATATGCTCTACTAAATTTGCATGGTTTGGAAAGAGAAGACCATGATATATTCTTATTTTAGTTTTAAGTACTTTGTAGAGGATATTTTTATTGTAATAATGATCAAAGTTTGAAATTTTTTCCTCTCGCTCTTAAAGGAGTATCTCTATAATGGTTCATGTGTCTTGGAGGGAATTTCATTCAAACATGGGAAGATATCAAAAATATATTATTTGAGAAATGTAAAAATTATTACAAGGTTAGTCAAGAGATCTTTACTTTGAGACAAAGTGAAAATGAAACTTTGTAAGACTATGTGGAGTGATTCCAATACAAATTTCAAAAATATAAGCATAAACAGTTGGCGAAAGAGACCGTGAAAACACTCCTACTCAAAGGAATCAAAGTTGAACTTTTAGAACCATTAAATATGATAGGAGAAGGTGATATTTTTCACTTACCATATGATGATTTTTGTAAATTATGCATTAGGTATTCAAGAGAAATCTCCAAGGATGATTAGAATTCTCGAGAACTTTCCTCTTAATTTTTTAAATTTGCTACAAAAATAGGAGTTACAAAAGATTCTCTAAATTTACAATTGGATGATCTGAAAGACGAACAAAAGTAGTGCAAGGGGAATCACTTGATAAATTATTTCCCGTATTTTCTAGGGTTACAATAAGTATTTAAGGAATTAGGTAAGGAGATAAATCAACTGCGAGGTATATCTCAAAATTCATCATAATTTAATACTTGGACTAACATGTATGGCCCATAGAACGTTCCTCATCAATTCCATAAGCTTGACGTTCCATGGAAAACTTATAATACTCCTCTAATTCAATACCCTAACTTACAGCCATATTTCCCCTCTCCCTCTAACCAGATATTCCTGCAACGTCAATGATGGTTTGAAGCCTCTTATCTACAGAAATTATCCATGTAAAATCCATTTCCTAAGCCACAACAAATGTAATTCACATCCAATGCACCACTGTGTTATCCTTCTCTACGGTCCAAAACATTTTTTCAACCAAACCCTAACTCCAACAACCAAGTCGCACATCAATTTAAAACACCTATTCTTCCTACTCACTCCCCTATCAAATGTAATGCCATATCTCTTAGAGATGGGGGAGGAGTGAATTAAGAAACTTTGCCTGTTATCACACAAAATTTACCTCGAGGATAAACCTTCATACATAAATCATTAGAGGATAAATCTATGATGGCAACTTGTTTGAAAAATGCTACTGAAGCTCATGAACAATATCAAGAGAAAAACCCTAGAATTTCCCTTAACCATCCTTGTAAATCTGAAGAGAGAAAACATCCAGTTCTGGAAGAGTTGTACAAGATGGAGAACCATGAATATGTTGGTCCTATTGAATCTTGGTTCCAAACAATTGTTAGCACACCCCATTCCCTCATCTTGTGGCAACTCTTCCCACCATATCAATTAAAGAAGTTGGTCTCCCATACTCTATTATGAATTAAAGTTTACTTTTTGAACCTCGGTGTGAGTATGTTTAGTATTATATTATGCACATGGTTATACTGGAATTATTCCTACATTTGACGGAGATATTCCTTGCTTAAATTAGGGTAGCATATTATATGAGAAATAAATAAAGATGCCATGTGAAATAAAATAATTATACCAACACTCTTGGAACTGCAGAACTATTGAATCTTCCGTTATTATGCGCTCTTGTGGCAAGTATTGTCATAATAAATTCACTCTTAATACCACATATCTTCTAATGTGACTATAATTGATGGATTGGTTCCCCTTCATAATGTTTTGGTCATCGATTGAGTCATTCAGGGGGACTTGTCATTGTTATGCTTAATACTTTCCATTTATAAGAACAAAACCCTAATCTTGGCCTAGTCATTAGATAAAGTTGCTATCCAATAAATATTTTCATGTATCTCTTAGAAGGTATTATTGAAAAAACTCCTATGGTAACCACTCTTATAAAACCCTAATGAGCTCTCATGAGAACCCTATCATGATTAGATTACAAAATATTTCAGTCATTATCTAAGATGCTTTCTTTAAAGTGAGTCATCAGTGTAACAAGATCAACTGGTAAATAATAGTCACTAAAAACGTTTCACGCCATTGCATGCTCTTACAGAGTATATTTTCATCCCCACCTATTAAGAAACCTATTTAAGGTTTATCATAATCATATTTTATTTTAAAGGATTAATTTAGAGATAGGAGGTCTAATTATGAGTCGACCTATAATGATCATGGGTCCTAACAAGAATGACATTACCATTACTAATAATAAAGCTAGGATAGTGGCTTTCAATTGAAAAATTGAAAGACAAGAGGTCTCATCATGAGCCAAACTGTTCATTCTTGTTAGCCCTTATGAATGCCACTATCATTTGTTGGTTACCAAGCCAGGACAATGAAATTCATTTAATTTGCAAACTAATGTAAATTATTTTAAATTACTCTAAATATATACCTAATAGATGGGACATAGACATTACATCAGGTTAAAAGGCATCCTTATCGAGGATATAGATGTTTGCTGGCATCAGGGTCGTGCCTCTGGTTTTAAATTTAATTTTACACTATGTTTTACATAGTTGTTTTTGTCTTTCCTTGAACTCATTGTCATATCTCTCAGAGAAAGGATTTAATATCCTTCTGATATTATGCTTTGGATTTCTATATTTTGGAATATTTAAATTTTGATGGATGTGGGACCCTTAGTACAATTGACTCACTTTTATTAAACAAGAGGAGCTTCCTTTAGACACTTGGATAGTGGTAAGATGATCATCCTGATTAGGTATCATTTTTTCATATTTATTTTTCCCTATTTTCATCCATCCTTAATGTCATGGATTTCAATATATGTCACTTTTATTACTAATGGGGATATTGAGGTGAAGAAATTTTGACTAAGGCTACTCCTAGGATGCTTTGTACAAAATTTTAATAGATGGTTATTTTCTTCAGTAATAATAATATCCTTGCAGTTAGCATGGAAACATTGGTATTATACTTTCTTGAAATCAGACTCTAGTTCAAAAATGAACCAGCATGCATTATCCTTTTAGAATATTCATATCTAGCAAAGGAATTTACGTTTACAAAAATTTGCAGGAATATCCTCGTAAATACAAGATCACCATGGATGTTTTAATCCTTTTTTTTTTCAAGGGAGCGACTATACAACAATTGATTTTATTACATGAGGACATGCAAGACGATCGACATGGAGGGATGTCAGGCCTCTGATTTGTTTAATTTGAAATCATCTTTTACTCTAAAATCCCTGATGCTTTTTGTAGTTATTATCATTGTTTTGTGTATTTTTGTGCATTATAAAGTGAATATTTACTATTTGACACGTCTCCCTTGTTTTAATTGTATTTAACTCTAAACATCAATATTAATAATGTATTTTTGTGTCCTTAAGTGTAAAAAGTGGTTAAATTGTTGACGTATTGTGGGAGGCCTTGATCCTACACTCACACTCTTACATCATGTATCGAATGCCTACACTTTATAGGATGTCTACACCAGTTCATCTGCCCACACTAGTCAAAGATTATTTTTTGTTAATAATCACGAGGGCCCTTGACAAGCTATCATTCCCATAGACCTTGTGCTAGAATGAAAGAATGAGTATTGTTAATATTCCTGATGGCAAGTCAAGGCATAAGATGATGATCGAAGTGGCAAGTGAGAGATCAACTTCTCTGTTCAAAACTAATACTTTATAGGAAAATAATGGCAATAATTTTCGATCAAGATTCTATTGATATATCTAGGGAACCTCCTCCAAATAGGCTCAACTTGAATTAGCAGATCAACTTCATTGTTCAATAGTAGATCTTCGAAGGTCTATTGTTAGGAGAACTATTGGAATTGTCTTTCTATTTCCTTCCCTGTACTAGCTTGACTACATCCACGATAAATTTTGTAAATTCAATATATTCTAGGCTTTGTGATGTAATAGGAAGTGATGCTATTGCTACTCTTTGTACACTATTAAGCTATGTTTTGTATTGCTCAAAGAATATCTAAGGATGGACCATCGAGGGAAGAATGTAATGAAATGAGTTTGATTGATAAAGTGAGCTCCAATGCAAGGTTACTTTCCCATTTGTACTCAATCTTGTTGATGCATCTGAGTATCTTGTACTTTATTTGTTCCCTTAAAAGGAAACTAGTTGGTCGACTAGGGCCTAGCCAACCTAGCCCGTTCTCCTTTAACTAGTAGCACTGTGTAAATTTATTTTTTATTTATCCAATTTTAGAGTGAAGAAGGAATGTTATAACATTTGCATAAGCATAAATGATTGTTTGCATTGCACATTTGATGTGTGTGGTTTGAGATAATACAGATCTGGAGGAGTGGTGTGAATCGTTGAGGGTTTGTGAAGTTTTTATTCATTTGGGTTCATTTACGTTGTGGATATTAGTTTTAAAAATCATTTTTGAATTCCTTAATGTGAATTAATGAAGTTAATTCATGAATGGTTTGGATACAAAGTGTTGATGCAATATTTTTTTATAGACCTACATACTCTATTCTATAAGAAACCCAAAATTTGCTTCCAATCTCACTGTGTATGCTTATGAATCATGTTTTCATTTCAGGCTTATATATCAAGTTTTGTTCAGTTTAAATATTGTTAAACATTCGAGATCACTTTCTTTTAAAACCTTATGAGATGATTAGAGTAACTTAGAGAAGGGAGTTGAAAATATACACAGTGTTGGAAAATTTTTAATCGCATAAAGACTGGAGTGACTTAGTGAACAACACTCTGGTGTAGGAATAGAACCTTTGAATGAAAGCTTATTTTCTTGATATTATTTTTCTCCAATATAAGGCAAGTATAAGGTCGTGGGTGAATGATTTGAAGAAGTATAATTGGTCCTTATTACTTGGTATTTTCTTACTATGACTTGACATTTAAAATAGAAATAATGTATCATTAACTTCAAAGTGTTAAGTTAATACTTGAACAAGACAAGTTTCCTTTGGTTTCTTGCGAGTTGATGGTAAGAGAATTTATAGTAGAGAAGTTCGATTGTCATTGTTAACCTTTCTTGGACTCAATTTCAGTTATTGTAATTCCCTTTACAAAATTTTCACTTTGAAATATTAAATATAGGGTTTGGAATGTATCTTTGGTTAGCTTGAACAATTTTTAAGGCATGTATGATTTATGTGACACATCTAGATGGCGTTAATTTGAATGCCTAATTTTTAAAGTAAGGTGGTAAAGAGTTTACTAGCACAAAATTCTTACAATGTAGGAACAATATTGATTAGTATGGGAATGATTTGTTTGAATTGGTTATGGAAGCCTGTGTCTTGAACATAATTATTTCATTTATCAGTTTGATTGGAAGTGTCTATGAACAAGGTAGCTAGTACCCAGATGTTTTCCATATGTTGTCATAATGGTTAATACAAGAATAGAAAGAGGGTTTTGATTTCTATTTTTCTTTTCAGAACTTAAAGTGATTGATTATTTGGTTGAAGATAGAGTTTGGATTGGTATTCATGATTTGATTTATAAAGAATGTTTTGGAGTGAAAAATCAGAACATATGGTTGATTAAGTGTTTGCAGGAACTAAATGCATGAGCAATATAGTTTAGGGTTTTGTTTTGCAGATAGTTGGAGACATTCTTTGGCATTTCCACTATTGAGTATTAAATTGCACAGACCCTAGACTGACATTAAATGCTGGTTCGTTATTATACCATATACTACACCCAATAGTGATGTAGGAGAATGAACCCATAAATGTAGGATAGGTACCTATATAAACCTAATGTAAGGACAGGTTCTCAACCATTCAAGTCAATCCAATCTCCTAAGTGACTCCCATTTTATGACAAATAGTATACTTGATTCCCTGGCCTTTGCACAAGGACAGATTAGTGCACCTAATCAATATTATTTCTTATTTAAAACCAAAAACTCCTTTCACAAAGATATAATTTATGCATCCAACATAGAGACTTCAATTCATTCGACCGTTAGTAGCATAACATCAAGCAACAATCCATGCTTCACTCACACAAAAGAATATACACCATTTTACACATAAATAATTACATAATGTAGGAATCCAATTATCAGTACATTAATCACTATGCTATTACATGGTGCCTCTATGAGTGTTTTCTTCATCTAATTCTCAGCTTCCACACATTGTAACTTTACAATTTATAGAAAATACAATACATTGTTGTGGATCATTACAAATCCACTCTTATCTCTTAAGACCTCATAATGACTTTCATATATCCCTCATGGATCTAGTTTTCAGGATTTTAAATAGAAAATGAACAAATCCCTTTGCCTTTGGATAGTTATGCCTTCCACAGTTTTGCCTTCTAGAATTTTCTTTTCACTGATTTCTTGAAGGTGGGTCGACGCTCCCACGTCAAACTCCCAATGTGCAAAAAATTATGACATCTTATTCATATTCTTTATGGTATTCTCGTAATAGGTTTAACTCAATAAATATAATAAGACTCTACAGTAACAAGTCTCCACCTTTCTACATGATACCTCACCAAGCTTTCTCTTGAGTTTGGGATTTTGGCATCTTCGTAGTTCATTCCACTGGAACTATTTGAGAAGCCCTTTCTGTAGGCTATTACAAAGTTTCTCATCTTCCTTTGTTGTCACCTAAATAGAGAAACTAAATATCTTACCAGATCCTTAATCAACGTTTACCTTTTTTTATTGCTTCTCTTCCACACTACATATAGGAATATTCTATGCTCTAATACCACTTAATGAAAAATATTTCTAAGGGTTATTTTAATTCCTCTCTTGGACTGGTCTTATGTGTTATGGTCCACTTCTTAACCCCTCTAAATAGCTTCCAAAATAAATAAAAAATAACTCCATAAATATATCAATGGATTTAATTGTCTCCCAAATCTGATGAAACTGCACTATTTTTCCAACCATGTCTCAATCCTATGTGAAAATGCAAAGGCATTTGCTCGACCATTCAAGTCGATCGAGTCTCCTAAACAACTCCCAATTTATTTTAGATGATATACTTATTGCCCTATCCTCCATGCAAGGATAGATTAGTGCACCCATTGTATATTCTTTCTTATTTAACACTAGCGACTCCTTTCGTAGAGCTTTAATTTATGCATCCAACATAGATAATTCAATTTGTTCGACTATTAGTAGTGCATAATAAAACAAAAACTTACGATTCACTCACAAAAAAGAATAGATACCAGTTTACGCGTAGAGAATTACATAACACAAGAACCAAATTATCAGTATATTAATCACTATACTATTACATGGTGCCTTAATGGGCCTATCCTTCATCTAATGGAAACCTTCCACACATTGCAAATTTACAATTTATAGAAAATATGGTACATCATTTTGGATAATTCCAGATCCACTCTTCTCTCCTAGGACATTGTAAACATTTCATAACACCCCTCATGGACCTGATTTTCATGCTTTTAAATAGAAAATTAAGAAATCCCTTTGCCTTTGGACTGCTACGCCTTCCACATTTTTTCTCTCTAGAAGTTGTTTCTCATTGGTGTTATCACCTAAAAAATGTTCACTTAGCCATTTCTTACTTGGTAGATCAAAAAATACCATCTATGATTAATTTTACTATGGTAAACCCACTTTCACCATATGAAATAAGCTAGTAAACCATTCTTACTAAATTATTTCTCATTAAGATCCAAAAACCCCATAAAAATTATTAGATAAATAATTATTTATTTAATATTGTCCGGAAATAATTATTAAATAATTATTTGATAACTATTTCTCATCACTTTCGACTTAATCACCATGGAATATTTAAATAAATCATTATTTCTTTATTCCATATTTCCCTTTTGAGATAATTGTTAAATCATTATTTAATAATTATTTCAAATTCATATTTTCCTTAATTCTCACAAAGTGATTAATAAATCATTTTTGTTTGTTATACTTCAACCACCTTCTACTTAAATATATTTAACCATTTTGAATATCTTTTACCTCTCAAAAAATATAATAAAATATCCACAATGGTTAGATTTTGATTTTGTCAATAATATTTTATTATTTTTAATTGTTAGTCTATTCCAATATTTAATTATAGATAGAGGGTTTTCTCTCCATTACTCATTATGAAACCAACTCACAAATAGATAGATCAATGACTTAAAAATTATCCTCTTCGAGGGGGAAACCTCCTTTACATTACATAAATGAAATGTCCTTGGATGATTCAAATGAGAAAACCTCCTTTCTATATATAGGAGTATAAGGGGTCACAATATAATTAGAGCCTACATAACAATAATAATATAAGGGCACAACAATAATAATAGTGGGCCTTTATAGGGAACAATAATAACAATATGGGGACTACATGGGCACAAAAATAACAATAAGGGGCTACACTAGTATTATAGGGACCTAACATGCCCCTCTCCTTAAAAAAAGTGTTGTTCTCAACACTTGAGTGGTTCTAGATGCTTCTATATAAAATTTTCATCCTCCCATGTGGAATCTTCAGTAGGTAAGTTCTTCCACTTGATGAGATACTCTAAAATTGATCGATTTCATAGTTGTAAAGTTCTTCTTTCCGTGACTGCTTTAGGTTCCAATATGATTTTTCCTTCCTCGCGAAGTTCTGGAAATATTGTTTGGACTGGGAGCTTGTCACCTATAACCTTTTTTAAGCATGAAACATGGAAAACTGGGTGCACTAGGTAAGACGCAAGAAAATCTGATTTGTATGCCATAGTACCAATGTTATGTGGGATTTGCGATTGTGGACAAAAGTATCTCCCCTAGGTTTGGTGGCTAACCTAGAACAACAGAAAGAGAAAGGACACAATTTTTTCCTTAAAGTAAGTTAATGAAGGGATGAAACCTACTTGGAATCTGTTATATGTTTTGCTCCTTCCTTGGCTTGAATGCTCCAATCCTAGCTTTAGCTGCCAAATTTACAACCTATACAACCAAACAACACAAGCCAAGAAACTATGAGATCTATGTAGCATCATATATCTACTTTATTCAACATATCAACATGGTATTGAAATACATGAAATAATGACATCACATATAGGAAAAAAAAATAATTCTTTGTATTCATATAAATGGAGTGAGTTATAACCATACATAGGTGTTTATATTGTAGAAGATATCCTCCAAGTTATCGACTTGTCCTTCCTTTTTCACAAAGTGTACCTCCAATCACCATAAATGCATGAACGAATATCTCTCACAACAATAGAGTAACGGTAGAATCACTCTCCAAAATCTAACGCTTTGCATATGCAAGCTTGTAAATATAGAGAGGAGTGAGATAAGTTGGGATTCCTTATCCTTCTACCAATCTTTGGATTAATATCAACTCTTTATGGGAGGATGATATCTAAGGATAAGGGATGGAAAATAATAGGTATGATGGGATAAGATTCGAAAGTTTTATTTGGGGTAAATAGTTACAACAGATCCTAGAAGCTCCTATAAATGGGGCCTTCAGAATTCTCTCTCTTTTTCTAGAATTTATGGAACCAACATAGGTGCAAAGGGGAGAAACTTGTAGGTGCCCAATGCAAGCCACAGTGGAGAAACCTATAAGTGAACATATTTCAACAAGAGACCACGTATCATTGGTCCTAAAGCTCACTCAGATGATGTAGTTTAGGGTAGAAAATTTGGGGATTGAGAAAGTCAGGCATAGGGCTTTGTGAAATGATGATTTAAAGGTCCAATAGGCTGCAAATGATCCAGTTTAGAGGCTGAATGATTAGATGAGACAAAGTAGCCTATAACATAGTTCCCCTTAAAGTGTAAAGTCTAAAATGATGGCTAACGACTGAAATTCTTTACCTGGTGACAAGTCATGATCAAGAACAACTGGTGAGATCATCTTCTATTACAATACATTTACATCATGAAATTATTTTACTGAGGGAGGCATACCCATACTCATCAAATAAGCTAGCATTACATGTATAATGATCAAAATACATGTCCACTGATGACTGATGTTGGATGCATGACTAGATGAATATCAGTATGATCATAGCCATCGTACATAATGAAATGATGGTGTAAAGGGGGAATAGGATGTGAATGATCTAGTTTGGAGGCTGATTGATTATATGAGGCAAAAATTAAAATATCCTATAAAAGAGTTCCCCGTAAAGTGCAAATTCCAAAATGATGACTGATAGAAGTTCTTTACCTTGTGACAAGTTGGGATCAAGAACAACGGTGAGATCATCTTCTATTACAATACATTTACATCATGAAATTATTTTTCTGAGGGAGGCATACCCATATTGATCACATAAGCTTTCATTACATGTATATTGATCAAAATACATGTCTAGTGATGAATAATGTTGGATGAAAGACTGGATGACTATCAGTATGATCATAGCCATCATACATAGTGATCTTGTATAATCCTGAAATTGCAGCCTGGATGGTGGAAACTAGACATTAGAGGAATTTTCAGCCTAAATGTGGCTCCTAAGGAAAAATAGTAGAATAATAGTTAAAATAATAAAATAAGAGTTATGAATTTTGTAGGGAAAAGAAGAAAACTACATTTTTTAATTGTATTTTTGGCTTATCTCCTTATAGTTGTACTCAAATTTCATGTGTAGACACTCGTTGGATGCAGAATTAAATTATGCATCCAACGAGTACCCATTATGCATACTTTTAAGAAGACCCATATTGATAAAAATTAGGTACAACAAACTTTTAAGAAAACACTTTTTAATGTATCTTTAATTTTTTATCAATGTGGGTCTTCTCAAAATTATGCATAATGGGTACTCGTTGGATGCATAATTTAATTTCGCATCCAAAGACTGCTTACACATGAAATTGGAGTAAGACTATAAAGAGATAAACAAAAATAAAATTAGAAAAATTAGTTATCTTCTTTTCCCTCCAAAATATTTACATGTACCTCTTTTTAAATTGAAAGTTAAATTATTTTACTTGGTTTACATATTATGACATGGAAATTACATGAAAATTTCATGGGCATTTTTAGGCTGAAATTTCCTCTAATGTCTGGTGTCTTCTATCTTGTTCACACAACCAACCATTGTACGAGTCTAACCATGTGAATTAATAAGCTGAAGTCGAACATGGTAGACACCATCTAATTATCGATCAATGATGTAAGTTGTTAACAGATGCGAGATAAACCATCGATGATGTTAATGGCTCTCAAGGAACTCAAGTAAAATCTCTATGGTGTGAATAAATGAGTTGATGTCGAAACCCACAAAAATGTTTCAGTTGAAGGCCAATGATGTAAACCTCTCACCGAGAGCAAGGAAACATGTCATTGATGTATGCAAGCACCAAGGTACCGATGGGTGTTTATAATTCAACTTCATGGATAATGTGTTGATGTCGATAGGAAGCAACCTGTCGCAGGAGAGCCTTGATGTGTCCCCCATCAATGAAACAAAACGGGTATGATGATTGAGATAAAATGATCAAAATGATGTTGATATGGAACTGGATTAGGAACAGAAAAAATGGAATAAAGGCTTAAGAGTATTGCAACATATATAAGTTGAATGAATTCTCTTGAACGCACCGAGATGCTGAAATGTAATTGGCAACATTGATCCAAAACATAAATGGAAGTTCTGTGAAGGTATCATGAACTGAAATACATGCATGTTAGCCGACCCAATAACCACGAATATGAAGTGGAAGAGTGTCGTGTTCAAGAGCGACTCACTACCATTAACAAACAGACTACCATTTTTCTAAATTTCCCCAACCATACATGTTAGTATCTATTTATTTTTTAAGAAGCTCGAGGAGGATAACATATGCTTGATCTGTAAGTCCATCCTTCAAATGAATCCCTCTAAGAATATTTAGTGAACCCTGAGAAGGAGTTGTTTGGTCTCGTGATGATCGACAAGTCCATCGTTGTTTGATATTTTTATGAGTCCAACAAGGGTTAAACTCGACTTGTTGTTCATGTTTAGAGAGTTTGAAAAAGAGGCGAAAAGGAAAACTTTAGATTCCCCTTTTTAGAGATAGTCTCTCAAGTTTGAAAAGGTAGAAAACAATACTCAAGATAACCTCGTATCCATGTTCAATGAAGGTATTATTTTTTCATAGTTATTCTATCTTAGTCTAAAAAAAATGTTAAACCTATATTGAGTAGATGACTTTTCATTTACTTTTATGAGTTCAAAAAGAGAAATATTCTACAATGTTTTCATGTTTTGGGAGTCTAAAAAGAGCTAAAAGATGAATCCAAGGGGTTCCTTTTTCATAGGTTTAAAGAGCCGTAAAAAGAGATAAAAATGTACCCTTTGGTCAAAATAACCTATTTGAAGCACAACAAAATCCATTAACAGTTGTCAACCTGCTAAGAAAAACATAGAAAGGATTAAACATACATGTTTCATAGTAAAAATGAATCATCAATAGGTCAAAAAATTAAATGTGAATAAAATAATGAAAAATATGACCATATATACTCAAAAATGATTGTTCATCTTTACCATTTCACATTTACCTTCAACAGTGAGAGTTCTGAGTCATTTCTCCCTTGATCTTCTATAGTTGGTTGCAACCAATCCAGTGGACCATTTTGAGTATTGTTCCTTCTAGGTAGGAGCTAAATCCTTTCTCTTTCTTTATATGGTTCCATTTTATGATTTCATGCAAAATTTCTGAGTTTTTGAGTGCCCTAGGGTTCCAAACATTTTCCCAAGGACCAACATAGGGCTAGATGGTCGAAAAGTGCATTGCACCTAAGCAGCCATACACTGTAGGAAGGGGTGCAACACTTTTGTTCGCTCTTTTGGGGTACGTTGGGTACAAATTAGAGTTCCATTAACAAGTCTTTCCTCAAAGCTTGTCAAGCTTTTTTACATGAAAAGGATCATAATGAATCTCTTGCTGATGTTTCAGGGATTCATTAGCATAAAATGGCTTTCGTGTCGAGAGAAAGGGGACATGAAGAATAGGATTTGAATGCAAAAAATGATCCTGCTACCATCTAGGCGTTAAGGAACTGTGGATTACTAAAATTTTATGGCTTCCTGGTATGAGGAAACAAATGGAGATGTTGAAATACCTTGTTCATTCATGGAATGTTCAGGCACAAGTATTCAGGTTTGGGGAACATCTTCTCGAGACAAAGCTAGAAGGAATCTACTTTCCTACAGGTTTGTCCATACGCGGTGCCCCCATATCTCTCCTCGGTGGTAGAAGTGGTGGGGAGATAGTGAACTATTATATCATCACCTATTGTAGACCTCGAGCCCAACCAAAAGAGGATGGAAAATCAACATTAAATATGTGACCAAATTACCTTTGAGAACGATCCTATTCATTATAGAAATATTGGAAGGTAGATCAACATTACATGTAGCAAGTAGATCATACATGCAATATGGGTTGGAGATTCTAGAGCCAACACTCCTAAACTAGAGTGAGGGAGTTCTTCTCAATATGAAAGAACAACTATGTAAAGCAATAAAGGGAAAACTAAAAAACTTTGGATACGGTGCGATCTTAGATTCCTTTGCATTAGAGAGGGTTCCATTAGTTCAACCTTAGCAAATTACACTCAATCCCGTTGATCTGAGGGTGCCACGAATGAAGAGGTAGATAGATCATATGTCCTGATAAGCAGGGTCGTCGGTGATCAACCTCTCACAAAATTTCTTTGGAAAGGTCCAAAAAAAATTTATTATGATCAATGATTATCCTTACATAGGCATGGATTTTCATGATGACCCTAAGCTCATGCTTCCTAAGGGTGAGGAATTAAGGTTGCTTTAGGTAAGGAATTTTTTCCTTTTAATTTTTGAAAGTTTTACAAAAAAAAATTATGTTTTGTGATGTTTCCAAGACTAAACTATTCATGTTTCATCTAGATATGGGACTAGTTCGCCCTATTGGTGTTGCATATCTCCGTCATGTAGAGGAATGACCACAGGAGGAAGTATTATAACTAGCACATGTCGCTACAATAGGATGGGATATGCTACAGAATCCTGATGTTGCAAGGTCCTATGAGAGGTAGAGTACCACATGGAGGGGTTTACACAAGGGATTGATGAGACCACGGTTGACCTGATTCTGTTGTGACTTCAATGATACACTATTGGAGTGCCTAGTCATATTGGTCGACTATTGTACAATATGGCTCATGCAAATTCATTCTATCATGAGCACCTTCGATATGTCTACTTTAATATTTTCATGTAGTTTTTTATATGTGCAATGTATGCCATATGTATCTCAGGCACACATTTTGTAAAACCAAACTTATATATATATATATTAAATGTTTTTGGGTTTCTATTTTATTTTCAATGTGATGTGATGTGAATTGAAAATTAATTACATTCCTTCCAAATGCCTATCTAAAACATGATTAGCTAAGTCATTTGTTGAATTATTTAGATTTCTATAAATGTGTTCATATTGTATGAAATTGAAATTTGTTTCTAGAAGGTGAACTCTTAAAACCATGTGTAAGATGGTGGAACTTCTAACTGAATAGACACTAGCAAGTTGTATTACTAAGATTTGTGATTCGAGTCTAATGACTAAACGACAAATACTATGTGGAATAGCATCATACAATAGCTCAACCAGTACACTCTACTCAACAACACTGTTGGTGGAGCGACCAATACAAATCCCTTCTAGACTCACTAACTTTCATTTGGAGCAAACATAGCCCATGTTGTGGAAGATAATTTTTGGTGTTACGACTGCCACCATCAACAAAACCGATAAAAGTTTCAAGGGATACCAACATATGCAAACGAAACGTAAAATGGAATCATCAAAAACTATGTGAAACTCAAAAAATACACACTGCAAACACACTCAATGCACCTATAGACAGTGTGTACTCAGTGAAATTAAACTTGAGATCAAGAATAGTATTTTTTGAGGTACAACCCATTTCTAGGTTGCACTAGGGGATTTACATCAAAATCTACTAACTTGTAGGCCCCTTTTGTAAGGACTCACTTGAAAACGTATGGACCTAACCACATGGGTTGAAACTTTCCTGGACCTAACTTATTAGACTCCTTGTCATATAGAAAAACAACGTCTCCCTTAGAAGACACAAGGCTTGACACTTTTGTCATACGTCTGCACCTTGATGTGTCTTTTATGAGCTTCATTATCCAAGAAGCATCGTATGGGGTTTCATATAAATTAGAGAGATGTAAAAGACACCCCTCCTCTACGGAAGGGCAGGAAGAAATTCAATAGCTAGTTTCAATGATGGAATTTTGCATTCAATTGGGAGGATGGCTTCCATACCATATACCAACTGAAAGGGTGTAAATATGGTAGCAATCCTCATGAAGGTTTGGTATGCCAACAAAGCAGCGTAACAAAGAAAATTCCAGTCTGATTTGTGGACCCCTACCATGCGTTGAAGCATCATCTTAAGAACTTTGTTGATGGCCTCAACTCAAGCATTAGCTTGAGGATAGTAGGGAGTAGAACTTCATAATAAAGTCCCAACTTAGTAGTTAGTTTAGTCATCATATTCCATAAATTTTTTCCATGATTTGTAATTATTGCTTGTGGAACACCAAATTGTGCATTGACGTGGTTGAAAAAGAAGTATGCATTCTTTTCATTGATGTCATTAAATGTAGGCATCACCATAGCCCATTTAGTAAAGTAATCAACTATGAAAATAATATAACCATGGCCCCTGACCAAGTGACGGTTACATGTCATAAAGTCGATACCCCATTTCACAAAAGGATGAAAAATGATAATGGGATGCAATGGAGTCAGTGGAGCATGAGCCTTACAATTATATATCTAGCATGCATGAAACTTCTAAACAACTAGGATGCAGTCACAAAAGATGGTAGGTGAGAAGTGACCAGTACGTAAAATTTTATAGGTGGTAACACAACCAGATAACTTTCCTCCACATGCTCCTGAGTGGCATTCATTAATTAATTTATCGACCTCCTCAAATGCGAGGCACCTTCGTAAAATTGTATCGATACCATGATGGTAAAGGGAATCATTGAGAATGATGTAATTTTGGGCTTTGTAAAGAATACGTCTTTGCTCTAAGAAAGAGGTATTAGACTGGAAAGTCTAGGTTTGGAGATAAATTAGGAAATCTCCATACCACGGGTCAAATGACGATATCAGAAAAAATTTCTCATCAGGGATAGATTATTCAGATCTAGATTCTGAATCAGGGGAAGGAAGATTGCACGGTAGTTCCGCAAAAACAAAAGATTTCTTTACGTTGCATTTGATGAACTCTTGGTAAAATTATTGTAAAATTAAATTCTATTTCGAGTACTTTCTCCCCAACAATTGATGTGAAAAAATGTATTCCATAGGGTTGCAATCTGAAACGACCATAGTTTTCTAAAGCATGATGTAATGTCGAAACCTTTGGATGGATTGAACAATCAGAAAAGCCAATGTTTTTGCGTGGGAATATTGGATCTTGATATTGCTAAGATTAAAATTAGATAATACATGGGATGTTCAATCCCTAAATCATCTTCTTCGACCAATACCATTTCTATAGTAGAAATGGCAACAAAAAGATACTAGAAGTAGTCGCACTGATAATCAAGGGGGTATACAAGAGATGCATGAACTAGTACATCTTTCAGGCCATCAAACACTTTATGAGCCATGTCATCCCAATGGAGGGGAATCCATTTCTCAGTAAACGAGTGAATCCTTTGGTCAAACCAACGTAAATAGGGATGATTATTCACAGGAAGCTAGCTTTCCCTTGGAGTCATTGGAGCTAAATGAGTGATGAAGGTGAAAGAAAATCAATGATCGCCTGTAATTTCATGGATTGATACAAATTCCTTGTTTTGATATGAAGAAAAACCTAGAAGTCAACCAGAATTGACACAAAACAAACATTTTTTGGTGTTAAGTCTAATATTATATTCTCTACAATGAAGGATAATAACCCGAAGATGCATTGGGTGATCAGACCAATGTTTGGAGTAAGCATGGAGGTCATCCAAATATGGTTGAATGATGTGTTTTAATTCATTAAAAGTGTAATCCATGCCATGTTGAAATGTGGCCCAAACATTCTTTAAACCAAACAAGAGTTTCCTATAGGAAAAAGTGCCCTAGGGACACATAAAAGTACTTTGACGTTGGTCTTCCGGGAGAATGTTGATTTGATTATAGCTTGAAAATCCATCCATAAATGAATAAATTTCATAGCCAACACAATCATCAACAATCAGGTTAATAAACGGGGTGGGATAATTGTCCTTTGGACATGCATGATTTACATCCTGGTAATTGATGCACATGCGAATGGTGCCCTGTTTCTTCATAACAAGAACTACATTTGACACCCAAACAGTTAAAGGAATGGGGTATATGAAACCAACTCAAAGAAGCTTTTCAACTTCATCCTTAATGGCAACAAGCTTCTTGGGATGGACTTGGCAAAGGAATTGCCGAATAGGTTTGGCATTAGGATACGTCTTAATTTCATGTACAAGTATATTTGGGTCGATACTTGGAATCTCCTTGTAGGTCCAAGCAAAGACATCTTAGAACTCAGGAAAATGGTTCGATAAGTCTCATTATCATATGTAGAACAAGATGCTCCAATGTGTATATTTTCAACAACACCTATCTTAATGGAAATATCAAAACGTATCATCCGTGTGGAGAGAGATATTTCTTTTTCTTACATTTTCCTTTCTTCTTACTTCTAGGTTTCTATTGAGACTTTCCTTTATCAAATGAAACAACATTTATCTTTGAAGAAGAAGGTGCAAGAGGATGGGATTGAGGATTTTAAGTAGATGCAAGTGGAGAATACCAAATGGTTTACTCATCGTCTACAAGATGGTAGAACCAATAATTATATAAAGAGCATGAGATTCTTTACCAGGCGGAGGAGGAATAGTATTTGAGCATCTGAGAGAATTTGGTACCTTATCATAAAGTGTTTCATACTGGGTATAAACCAATTCCAAATATTAGGCACGAGCAATTACTTGCTCTTTAGTAATGACTCCACCTTTAGCCACATCTTCTGTTATGGTTGCCAACAGATATTTGGTAAACCATTCTACCACCAATTGATCGAGAACAAAAGTTTTGACCAATCGGCGATGATGCCTCAACTCATCAATGTGATCTAAAATTTGAGTGGAATCAAACTATTTGAATTTGGTTAACATTTGTGTTCCAATTTCGTATCTGATGGGAAACTGGAAGTGCGTGATGAAGGTTGTGGCTAAGGAGCTGAAATAATGGAATGAAGCTCTAGGTAGCTCAATATACCATTTAGAAAAATTACTCATAATCATTCTTTGCAAAAGACAAAGTTAAATAGAGTCATTGTTAAGGTAGTTTGATGAATACCATAGATGATACGTCATGACATGTGTTGACAAGTCTTCTCCTATATTCCCATTGAATTTAGGAATATAAGAAGGTAATTTGGTAGGAATACTTGGCCACCAAGCTGAATGAGTGATGGGGTCATTGGTGAGTCGAGTCAAGTTTGGAAACTCATGAGTGGCCACAAAAGGTAACTATTGATTGAATTCTAGTGGAGGATGACTTGGATACGAAGGAATAACTTCAGAAATAGGCACTTGCATTCTTGGATAAGGAGGGTTTTGGTAATAAGGAACTTGGGTACCAAAATAAGGAGGATTTTGATAACCAAAATACAAGGTACCTTGTTCACCATCCCCAAGGTAACCATGGCTTTGCTGGCCTTGAAAATCCACCTAAGGAATACCTTTATAAGGTCCATATTGTTACCTGATGGGAGTTTGCATTGTCCCATGATAAAGAGGGTTCGATTGAGGCTATGTCATGCCATACATAGTATGTCCTACTATAATTTGAGGAATACCTTGTAAAAGTGATTGAGATTGCAAAGGAACTTGTAAATGTTGAGTAAGTGGAACTTAAGATGTATCGAATACTAAAGGAATGCGTTGATATGTGATTATAACCTATACAGATTGAGTCAGGTGAATTTGAGCTTGTTGAGGTACAAATTGAGGAAAAGGAATTCGATATGAAGATGGCATGGGTTGGGAAACAAAAACATGAACCTAACATTGAACCAGGTTGAATGGGAAAAGTAGGCTTCCAAACACTAGTAGCCATCCTAGGATAAAGAGGAGTATAATAAGGCTAGTTGCCAATTTGAGCTATACCAACAATATGTTTCCTCCCTACCAAAGGGGGAGGGGATGATGGAGGAAACTGTCCCCCATGTGGAGGGTAACCAACATAAGGATAGTTAGGCTATTGAAAAGTACCTTTCCCAAAAACATAGGGGCCACCTGCTACTTAATCGTCAGTGTAGGAGGTTTAGCAACACTCGTAAGAGCAAAGCTAGATGGAATTCATGAAGTGGAAGATATGGGGGATGTTCATAAATTGGAAGATGCACTAGAGAAGGTACTAGATAAGGACTAATAACTTGGTGGGATGGATGGGCCACCATATAGATGTTCCTTTGGTGATGTCGAAAACATATATGTGGAAGCGACTTTTGGTGTTTCAACCATAGAGGTAGACACAAGATGGGAAGCCATATCGGTTCAAGTTATGTTCAATAACCCCGATGTATATTGTTGTGTGAAATTCCTTAGCGAGTTAGAATAACTATGAAAAGGAGTTTGTACAGGAGGTGAAGGAGGAGGAAGTGGATGGGTTGGATAAAGGAATAGTCGCTCCAAATGAGTAGAAGAATGAGGCTCTTCTTATGGGATCTCCTTGATACTCACAAGTCTAGGCGGAAGTTGTTCATCGTTCGGGCCGAGATATATAGTAGGAAGATCTATTTGAGACAACGGAAGAGAAGATGTAGCAATTGAGATAAAAGGCATAGATGATTGAGCCTCCTCATGTATGATGACCTTAGGAGATAAAGTTTATGAGTCAGGAAGGTCAGGTTCTATAACCTCAAGAAACAAATTTTTCGGTAATTCAGTATCAATTATGTCAGTTTCACTAACAAGAGTAGATGTAACCTCAAGTTTGGTACTAAAGGGGATGAATGATTCTGGTTGATCAGATTCAGGAAGGGGACAAGAACTATTTCCTGAGTTTCTTGATTCAGTAGTTTGTGTTCTTTTATGCTTCTGATGATGGCCAAGAGTAGACTCTATCGGAAGAGGAGGCTTATTTTTCATTCTGTGTGAACCTTGAGTGCGAGATCATGTTTTTCCATGTTAGATAGTAAAATGTATTAACACAAAAAGAAATAAATCAAAAAGAGGGTAATCTAGGCATAAAGGATTACCAAGAAACTGTGAACTGCAATATACACCTTGGAAAGCCAAGGACTTAACGTACGATAGCCAATCAACCTGAATATTGTATTCAGTGTATCATGGGATACATGGAGGCAGACTCAATTACCTATGGATGGATAGCAACGTAATGGGGACTCCCAAAATATACTTGATGGTACATTGGAGTGCAGTCTATAGTAGTGTTCTCTAATGCACAAACATTTGATGCGAGTGTTCCCAAATACTTTAGGTGCATTGAGCACCACCAATATACCCAAAGGTACATGGAGAACGATCTTATACACTCAAATACGTGGAACGGGATTTCACCCCTGGGATGCAACGCTAAAAAACAACGATGTATTCTACATTTAACGACGTTGGAACATGTCTCTAACCAAGACCTCTATGTGTTTGTGTTAATGTTACAAATTCTCCTTAGGTTGATTCAGTAGATTTTAAGTTGATCTTGAATTAAGTTTCATTTTTATGGCTCACCATGAATTCACCTGAATTCCCTAAAATGCAAATCAAGCATGAGGAAATGGAATCTTTCTATTCAATGAAAATATAGCTAAGGAAGGGAAGAGACAAATAATATGCAGCATAGAAAATGCAGAAAAAAAGATGCACAATGCAATTCCTTTTTCATGCTACTGTTCCTAAATCAATGTAGATGAAAAAACCCTAAATTCCAATGAAACTTTTTTCATTTCACCTCACTTAATTTTTGAAAATGAGGAAAACAAATATGTAAAGTCTAATCAATGATTCAAATACACTTTTCAGAATGAGGACTAGAATTAAAATTCATCCAACTGATCAATGATCAAAGGAAACAAGTTTGCAAGAAACCTAATGATAATAACAAAGAAAAAATGAAAACAATTCTTACCAATGGCAATAACGCACAAATCAAAACCAAATGGAGGATTTATAGAGATGAAAAGACACTCAAGACTTACGGAAGGTCAGTTGGAAGTAGCCTGAGCAAAGGAACACTAACTAAACAAGGAAAATTTTATGCAAAAATAGGGATCAATGCAGACGTAGAAGAGACACTAGTTCTTTGGAACGGAGGCATAGAGAGGGTACAAGTTGGGTGCAATGCTTCCTCAATAGACCAGAGAGTGCCTTGGCATAGGGAAAGAGGATTCTGACACACAAAATGAAAACAAGACTCAATAAAATCACTTTCTAGGATTTTTCTTGGCTAGTTAAAGCATCAAAGGTCTATGAAAGAGGTAACAAGAACACAATTGATAAAGAAACCACCAAGGGAATACAATGTTCCCCACTATGTTCACCAATTCGTTATGCAGGATTTACGATTGTGGACAAAAGTATCTCCACTAGGTTTGGTTTCAAACCTATAACAATAGAAAGATAAAGGACCTAATGTTTTCCTTAAAGTAATTAGATTAAGGGATGAAACCTTCTTGGAATATGTCGTATGTTTCACTCCTTCTTTGGCTTGAATTCCCCAATCCTAGCTCCAGCTTCCAAAACTAGAACCTGCACAACCAAACAACATAGGCAAAGAAACTATGAGATATATGTAGCATCATCTATCTACTTTATTTAACATATCAACATGGTATTGAAATAAATGAAATAACGACTTCACATATAGGAAAAGAAAGAACACTTTGTATTGATATAAATGGAGTGAGTTACAACCATAAATAGGTGTTGATCTTGTAGAAGATCTTTTCCAAGCTGTTGACTTGTCCTTATTTTGTCACAAAGTGTACCTCCAATCACCCTAAATGCATGAAAGGATAACCCTCACAACAACAACATAAGGGTAGAATCACTCTCCAAAATCCAAACCCTTACATGTGGAAGGTTGTAAATATATAGAGGAGTGAGGTAAATTCAGAGTTCTTACCCTTTTACTAGCCTTGGGATTGAGATCGACCCTTGATGAGAGGATGAGATCTAAGGATAAGAGATGGAAACAACAAGGTAGGATAGGATATGATTTGAAAGTTTTATCATAGGTAAATGGTTACAATAGATCCTGGAAGCTTCTTGAAATGGAGGCTACAGGATTCTCTCTCTTTTTCCTGAATTTCTAGAACCAATGCAGGTGCAAAGTGGGGCAACTTGTAGGCGATCAACACAGGACATAGTGGAGCAACCTAAAGGTGAACACAATTCAACAAGAGGCCAAGGAGTGTTGGTCCTAAAACTTGCTCAAATGATGTATTTTATGGAATAAACTTTGGGGAATGAGAGAGTCATGCAAAGGGATTTGTGAAATGATGATGTAAACGGGGAATAGGATGTGAATGATCCTGTTCAAAGGTTGATTTTTCCGATGAGGCAAAATAGCCCATAACACCAATCTTTTGCAACATCTTGTAAGGACCATCGTACTTTGGTGATAATTTATTATACTTCTTACCTTTCTTGAGGGACATTTGTTTGTATGGTTATTTCTGTAAAAATACCTAGTTGCCAACATCAAAAATTCTTTCACTACGATGTCGATATGCAAGTTGTATCATTTAATTCTTCACCAAAGTGAGGTTATCCTTTAAGAGTTGGACAAGTTGTTGTTGATGATCGATTGTATCTTCCACTGCTTTAACCTTAGAATTTTATCTTAAATATGATGTGATGGATGGTGGATGACATCCATAAAGTGACATAAATGGGGTCATTTTTGTTGTAGTATGGAAGGAAGTGTTATACGACCATTCAACCATAGGTAACCACTTGGCCCATTATGTTGCTTATTAGAAACAAAGCAATGAACATATCCTTCCAAGCATTTGTTCACTATCTAAGTTTTGCCATCAGATTGAGGATGATAAGATGATCTATGAGCTAATTGATTACTTAGGCAAGAAAATAGTTTCATACAAAAATTTACTGTGAAAATGGGATCTCTGTCTCTTACAGTAATATTTGGGTTTCCATGTAGCTTTTGAATTGTTTCCATAAATGCAGTAGCAACTGTACTAGATTTAAATGGATGAAATAATGAAAAAACATGTGCATACTTGGTAACTCTACCGACCGCCACCATGACACTCTTTCCTTCGGACTTGGGTAAACCTGTGAGAAAATCCATTGAAACCTCCTCCCAATGTTGACTTGGAATGGATAAATATTGTAACAGACTAGGGGTATTAATTGTCTCATTTTATTTTGTTGGCAAACCAAACATTTTGCCACAAACTTTTGAATAACAAATTTAAGGCCATTCCAAAAAAATTCCTTCTTGATCCTATGTGTTATATAGAGTTCTTATCGAGAGTGTACGAAAATATACCACTTTAGACTGTGGATGACAAACAACCTCGAAAGTAAAAGTGGCTATAAAACAGTGTGGATCTGCAGCAAATGATAGAAACAAAACCTGCCAAGGTCCTGACCTATGCAACAAAAATAGTTAAATAGAAAAATGGAATAGGAAAGTAAGTGCAAATAACTTCAATAATCCCATGCAAACTAGATATAAATAATATATTTTATTAGATGACACGTGAAGGAAAAAAATAATGTTACCAGGCCCCCTCTGTGGGATGGGTTCTTGGCTATCCTTAATGTCTTCATCTTTGTAGAGTCTCTCTTGTCTACAATGTTTAAACCCAACAAACAAAATGTTTGAGCTCAATGGGAACTCAAAATGAAAAAGACAAATGGTGAGCGAAAGTGATTATAATCAAGGTTATAACAGTGAGTGAAACAATGGAAATGATCCAAAGTGAAGAATCGATGTAAAACCCTCCAATTTATAACAAAATACTAGGTTATTCTCGAATAATGGAAAATAATAAAATATTATTAGCTAAATTCTGGAATTCACCATTTGGAATATTTTATTATATTTTGTTGGAGGGAAAAGTATTTAAATTGGTAAAATAATTTTATTTAGAAATAATAAATAAATAAATTATTTATTTATCATCTCAAGGAATGTGGTTAAGGAATAATAAACAAATAATGATTTTTTTAAGTATTCCTAGAGGATTTAGTCAAACTTGACAGGGAATAATAACTAAATAATAAATAATTAGTTACTCCTAGAGAAAAATAAGATAAATAATGATTTATATAATTATTTCTCATGATTGGGTCAAATATGACAAGGAATATTAGTTAAACAATGGTTTAATTAACTATTCCTAGAAGATAATTAAATAAATAATGATTTATTTAATTATTCTTCATGGGTTTATCCAAAAATAACCTTAAAAATGTGGTTTATTAAGTAATTTCTTATAGTGAAAGAAATTTTACTATGGTAAATTTTTCCCTACATGGTGTACTTTGATCTATCTAGTAGCTTATGTCTAGATGATCAATTTTTGGTGATAACACTATGGTAAGTTTTTAAAAATCCTGAGCGCCCCCTTAAGGGAGAGGTGTGCAATTGCAAAATAATATTTTGTTTGAGGTAGGAATTCTTACAAAGGTATAAGTGATCCTTGTACCATAATGAATCATTTTTCCAGTTGAATGTATGAGATGTACTGGGATCTTGCTGCAAATTTTGATTGAATGTCCACACTTCTTCATCATTCTTCCATTCATCCCTTGCTTCGGTTATCCAATCAGGTTGGGTAATAGAAATGGCACAAAGAAATTCTTCCACGTCCTCATCCTTTCTTGAAAGTGCATTTGCAATAACATTTTGCTTCCCTTTTTTGTAGATGATTTCAAAGTCATAACCCAACATTTTTGTGACCCATTTTTCTGCTCTTCTGAAGATAATAATTATTAGAAAAGGTATTTAAGACTATCATGATTTGTTTTTACCTTGAAGTGTCTTCCCATTAGGTAAGTTCATCATTGCTTTAGTGTATGTAGTATTTCCAACATTTCCTTCTCATAAATAGGTTTGTGTAAATACTTTCCTTTGAATAGATGACTTTTAAAAGTAATGCGTCCTCCTTCTTGGATTAAAGAAACACCAATTCCATTTCCTTAGGCATCACATTCCACTATAAACATTTTTGTGAAGTTTGGTGTAGCTAAGACTGGTGCTTGGAACATTTCCTCTTTAAGATGTTTAAAGGCCTTAATTACTTCTCAAGTCTAATACAATTCTTCTTTCTTAAGTAAGGTTTTTAGAGGTGTTTCTATTCTCCCATAATTCTTAAAAAAATTGCAATAATACCCTGTCAACCCAAGAAATCCTCGTAGATGCTTTATGGTTGTTGGGATTTTCCATTCCTTAATGGATTTAATTTTGTTAGTGTCTACCTTGACACCCTCATGAGATACAATATGGCCCAGATATTCAACCTCTTGTACTCCAAATAAATATTTGAAAGTTTAATCATATAATTATTTCTCCCCCAATAGCTTGAGCACCCTGTCAACATGTTAAACATGATCCTTCCAATACTTGTTGTAGATTAGTATATCATCAAAAAATACTAACACAAATTTTCTATGAAAGGTTTTGAATATGGAATTCATCAAACCTTGAAATTTAGAAGGTTTAGTGGTAAGGGAAAAAGGCATGCCCAAAAAATCATAATGACCCTCATGAGTTCTAAATGTTGTTTTCATAATTTCTTCAGTCTTCATTGCAATTTGATGATATCCTGAATGCAGATCCAATTTGGTGAAGTAAATTTATCCATGTAATTCATCCAATATTTCATCAATGACAAGAATGGGAAATTTATCTTTAATAGTGAGCTTGTTGAGGTCCCTATAATCCAGACACATGCGCCTTGATCCATCCTTCTTGTGTACCAATACTACTAGACCTAAAAAATAACTTTGACTAGGTTGAATTATACCAACCTCTAGCATTTCTATAGCCATACGTTCAATTTCACTCTCTCAGGCATAGGGATATATGTAAGGCTAGATGATTGTATGAACACTTCCTAGAATCAAATGAATAGCATGATCATGATCACAAACAAGTGGGAGGCATTTGGAAGTCTCAAATACCTTGGAATTATTGTCCAATACTTTTTGGAGATCTAGAGAAATAGATGATTTCAATGTTTGAACCTCTAGTGAGCATAATTGTGCAATTACGCCCTGTTGTTATTTATTTAGAAGCTTTGTAATTCCATTAGATCTAATTATATTTCCTAGTTTCCCTACAATACCCCTTGATTCAACTTCCTTTCCTTCTGAAAATTATTTCAAGAAAAGTTCTTGAAAATTGAAAGCTATCATAGCCAGAGATTGTAACCAAGGGACTCCTAATACAACATCAGCACCACCCATTGGAATAGAGAGAATTGGATTATTCAATAGATATTCCCCCATGGTTCGCTTGATATTATGGAACCTTCTAGAGAAACTTATAGTTTCTCCATTTTAAACCATCACTTGAAACTCTAGTGTTGCGTATAGGAAGCAATTAATTCCTTGGCTATCTTACAATGAATAAAATTATGGGTAGTACCCGAATCAATCATCACCATTAGATTTTTATTCTTGATATGTACTTCTATCTTGAGATTTTGAGGAGTGGTAATTCCTGCCAATGAATTACAAGATATGTTAGGACTCATTTATTCTTTCTCTATGGTTAGTTCTTAGTGTATATCCCCTTTTGAAGTTTCTTTTTCCTTTTCTTCCCCCTCTTAACAATCTATGTAAAATAATTTCTTCTCAGCACACATATGACCTTTAGTGTATTTCCTATCACAACTGTAGCAAAGACCTTTTTCTCTTTTTTATTCCCATTTTTGTGGTGTCAACCTTGTAGGTTGTAGAAGGCTCAATGTAGCAACACTTCCATGTTTATAATTGCAAGTGGTATGCTTCCTTGTTTCCATAATATTGCTATCAATTTCTCTTTCCACCCTGAATGCCTTCTCCAATGAATTAGGTTCCCAAAGGTGAACCTCATGTTCGATGTTATCCTTTAAATTCCCTATGAATACATCAATCCTATGCTCCTCCAGAATATCATTTACCCTTATATTCAATTTTTTGAAGTCGTCAATGTGCTCTGCAACTGAACTCTTTTGTTTGAGATTTATTAGTTGGCTAAAGAATATGTTTCTCTTTGTATGTTCGTAATGTGATATCATTTCCTCCATAAAAATTGACCAAGTGACAAGTGGTTTATGAGAACAAATATATTGATACGATAGAAACAGACTGGGTTCTATATATAAAGTTACAATGTGAGGATTTTGTGTGTGGTGCACATTATGGAGATCAAAATATTGCTCCATCTATAATATCTATGTTACCCGATCCTTGCCATCAAACTTCCTCATATCAATCTTTGGAATATGGTGGGTCTTCAACACAATGTTAGAGTCTATGAAATCATGATTAATGTTAGTTTTTTTCTCATCATGAGTTTCATCTAATACCTTTTCTCTATTAGGGAGCATTTATTGTAGCAATTTTGTCAAACCTTCCTTCAAACCTTTCATGTCTTCTTTTAAACTATTCTTCAAATCTTCCACGTTTCCTTTCATTTTTTCTTCTATACCATCCATATCATCTTTCATGCCATCCTTCAAAACTTCCACGTATGATTTTAAACTACTATTTAAACCATCCATATTAGCTTCCATTTAATTTTTGGTTACTCTTTGTGAGAGTGAAATTTGTTGCACTTGATCCCACAATTTTCATATAACATGTTGCTTTCCTTCCTCTTCTTCATGTGTCATAGAGGATCTTTCCGGTTTCTTACTAGGTGTGTCCACTTTTTTGTTTAGAGGCATCCTTAAATAAGACAATGATATATATGCTTCACTCTTCTCTTTGAATCACTTCAAACTGATTTTTCAAACAAAGGTTACTCAAAACATAAAAAATACACATCTTTTTCTTGCTTTTTAGGAGCTAGATATTGCAGTTGGTGTATCTCTGTAATTGTGAATCTTCAAGATCTAAAATTATTTCTTGTAGTATCCCTTTGAGTATTATTTCCAACCCAATAAGTCATAGAAATATTTGATTCTTCAAGAAAGTGTTATGCCCAATCTCCCACAATGACCTGATTATAGACTGTTTCAGTAGAGTGGACTTCAACATAGTGCGACATGTCATTGTTTCAACCTCAAGACCTGAAAATGATACCCATAACACTACAGTCTATCTTATATATATATATATATATATATATATATATATATATATATAGTTTTTACAAAATTCAAATCCGATGCTCAGAGAGAAAGTTACGATTATTTACCCTAGGTAACCTGTTTGAGATGGAATTTTGGAGCATGCAAAAACCTTAACTTCCTAAAATCATATATCTGAAAACATAGTGAGACAAGATCTAAAATTCATACAAAAATTTCACCGCAATTTTGAATCTAAGTGGTTGAAATTTCAACTTCAGAATCTTTGTAGAAAAAGAGTTATAGCGAAATGGCCACGATGACTTGTTTGAAGTAGTGAAACCCTAGAATCCGAAGCTTTGATACCAAATGTTATGCAACCAACTCACAAATAGATAGATCAAAAACTAGAAAATTATCATCTTCGAGGATGAAACCTCCTTTATGTTACATAAATGAACCATTTTTGGATGATTGAAATGAAAAAGCCTCCTTTCTATATATAGGAGTCTAAGGGGTCACAATATAATCAGAGCCTACATAACAATAATAATGTAAGGGCACAACAATAACAATAGTGGGCTTCTATGGGGCACAATAATAACAATATGGGGACTACATGGGCACAAAATAACAATAAGGTGGTACAGCAGTATTATAGGGACCTAACATTATACACCATGATGATTTTCATCGTCCCCATTATCATCTCATACCATTTGAGCTCCCACTTTAGTTCAAGCCTCTTTTGTTTCCTTTTCTTCCCATTGCATACCACATATTGCGAGAGAGAATCACAAAATGGAAGCACAAGGTCAGGAAGGACCCATCCCATGGTGGGGGGCCTATATACCCAATCTTATAACTTATCCTCACCAAGTGTATACTTTTCACTAATAAAATTATTTATTCATATTATCCATTGGGTTACTACACTTATATTATTATTGTTATGTATTTGTATTTGCATATTATATTTTGTTGTGGGGTTTTCTAACATTTGAAGCATATACACATCCACATTTTGTTTTTAGGGTTATAAGTCACCTATAACTTAAGTAAGATATTTTCACTCACTTGCATAAATAATTTACACTAATAATCGGTTTCTCAAAGGTGGGTCTATGCTCCTACAAAATTAAATTAAATTTTTTGCTACAATTAAAATGAAGTTCCTACACCCGAGTTTATCTACTTCTACTAAAAGGAACTCCAAACCCTAATTATTTACCATCCACTACTAGAAGGAACTACAACCCCTAAAATGCAAGCTACAACCTACTAGCCATGTTGATCCATTTTCTCATACTATTTTCAAACTCATATAAAGAAGAATTTCTTCATAAAAAATAATTCTACCTAATAATATGCCTCAATGTCTTCCTTGCATAGATAAGCTCTTTTATTTTATTCACTTAGACACCACCTTACTACTTACATATCTCAAATACCTCAAATCATCAATATCACCATGAAAATAGCTTCAATGCCTTCAACATTGACCTTTGATTCACCACTGAATCCCCTTTAAGATTTACCTAAAATATGACACATTCACAGCCTAATGCATCTCTCAAGGTCACCTTATTTGCCGATATAGTTCTACTTACAAAGGAATTGAGCTAACAATTTTAGATTAGCTTTTTAGTTAACAACTCTCTTACATGAATGAATCAGTACCTTTAACCCATATACCACTTATGTTATGTCTTCTTTATATGTTCATTGAGTGTTCAGCCTATGTTCTTCCATCATTGTATGAAAAACTAAGTTAAACTTCACAAATTTCAGCATTGGTTCTAACTGCAGTTCTAGATATAAAAAATTGCTAGATTTAGAAAGGCTACTAAATATGTCCCCAGGTTTGAGTTAAACTTCACAAACTTTTAATTCTTGAAAAAATCTGAGTTTAGCATTGGTTCTAACTATAGTTCCAAATATAAAAAACTGTTTGATTTAGAAAAGCTACTAAATATGTCCCCAGGTTTGAGTTAAACTTCACAAACTTTTAATTCTAGAAAAAACCTTAGTTTATCACTGGTTCTAACTGCAGTTCTAAATACAAAAAACTAATAGATTTAGAAAAGATACTAAATATGTTGCCAGGTTTTTCCATGTCACCAAAAATTTTACCAACCCATTAATGCTACCTTAGCCAAGTTTTATTGCACTACAAGTTTGGAGGAATAGCCCCAAATATGGAACAAGATGAAAAATAGGTTCCAACTCATTCATGTTAGGACCATAGGTGCTTTGTTAAATCCCAAAGGCCCAATGCATTAACACCATTTGATCAAGTTTGTAGATCATTCGTAGCCCTGATGGCTTAACCACATAAACCTTACATATAACCTAATGTTGGATTTGTTTTCCTAAAAGCCTCGAGGCAATTACCCACCACGTCAAACCTTTTGTGCCCTAGGTCACTAGTTATGTGAAGAAACTATGTCCCAGAGTGAACATTTAGCCCCTAGCCTTATTTTCCTAGAAATAAAAATTGGTGTTGCAATGGAAATTGATAGTATAAATTGTCCAATATTACATGTCCTTGTGGGATTAGCCACTACATCCTTAGACTAATTAGGAAACTATTGGGGTTACATGTCTATCACAATGTTTGCCACTACTCCATCTGAAATCACTAAGAATACATGCCTGCCACATTGTTTTCTACCTATACTTAATGTCCATGTGTTATGCTCCCACTGTGCCACATGTCACCTTTTTTTGACCCACATGGCCACCTAAAAATGCCAAAAAATGTGTGCCACATGCACTACAACAAAGTAGGCCATTAGTGATGGAATCTAGTGTTTCCGAGTGTGGGAATTGTCTTCGAGTGACATTGTAAAATCCATAAAAAATAACATATTCACATGGGTGCCTTCAATTTCGCTAGGAATAGCACCTAGAATAGCACTGATAATAGTGCCTAAGATTGTTTCTTCCACACTTTCTTCCATTGTTGCATCCATTTTTACTTCTAGTGTTTCTCCCAGTTGTCCTTCCTATTTTTCTTCTGGTATGGCATCAAATAAATTATTTTTTGGCTTCCAAATTAACACCAATTTATGCTTCCATCAGAACATCCTTTATAACGTCAATTTTTTCTTCCAATGTGGCGTTGCTTGTTTCATCTAGATGTTCTTCTATTATGGCATCTTCTTTAGCTTCTAATATGACTTCCATTATAGTCTCTTTTTTTTCTTCTAATATTTATTCCATTATTTCTTCTTGGTTTGCTACCTAAATGGATTATTTGTTTGCTTCTCAAGAACACCAAGTTTGGTGTCTAATATTGCTTCCATTATTAATTCTTTGTTTGCTACCTGAATTTCTTATATATTCATTTCTCAGTGAATGCCAAATTTGGCTTCCAATATTGCTTCCATAAGTACTTCTTTGTTCGCTAACTAAATTACTTATGTTTTTCCTTCTCAGGTAATGCCAGGTTTGGCTGCTAGTATTGCTTCCATTATTACTTCTTGGTTTTCTAACTAAATTTCTCATTATCTTTCTTCTTAGGTAATGCCAATTTTTTCTTCAATAACTTCTTCTAGTGTGCTTCTAGTTTGACTTCCATTGTTGCCTCATTTTTTTCTTCCATAATTTCTTCCCTATTAGCCTCTTGGTTTGCTTCCTATTAAGCACTTGCGTTTGCTTCTTTTTTAGGTCCAAGGTTTCCTTCCTTTTAGTGTTGGGATTTGATTCTAAATTAGGCTCCAATTTTTCTTCCCTTTAAGAAACCAATTTAGTTTACTATTTATAGCCAGTAATAACTCCTAGTACGACTTCCAATTTGATGTCGAATCTTACTTCCATTTTAGAGCCACATCCTGCTTCCTTTTTTACAACTCATGATTCTTCCTTTATAGCTTCCATTTATTAATTTAATAAATTTTATTTCAACTAAATTAGTTAAGTATATCATACATCTTAAATAAATTATATTATTGTAGACTAATTCATATTGCACTTGAAATATTTTATAGCATGCCATTTACAAAGAAATTCTAGGGAAAAGGACATCTATACAAACTACCAACATTTATTTTGAAGTATAACTGGTATCTTTATATTATTAATAAACAAAATTGTTGATCATGACTAGCTACACATAATGCAGGGCCATATTCACATCATAGATATTTCCATAGCAGATCTCTTTCAGGTTTCTTATAGTTACAACCCATGCCAAAGAATTGGAATAAAAGAACAAGCTATCTATATCTATATATATATATATATATATATATATATATATATATATATATATATATATATATATATATATATATATATATATATATATATATATATATATATATATATATATATATATATATATATATATATAACCTGTATTTTTATATTATTAATAAAAAAAATCTTGGCCCATGACTAGCTACACATATTTTAGGCCCAAATAATACATGTCCAAATGATATAAGTCAAAATGATACAACTCAAAATGGTACTACAAGTGAAAATGGTACATATGATAATAAACATGAAAACAAGCATCATAACAATTTATCAAAAGTGATCCATAATGGAGTTTATATGATAAATGTCACTGGCTACTAGTAGCAAATTTCTCATCATCATCATCTTCATTCTATATATCATTCCCATCAACATCATGATCATCATTAATGTCATCATCATCGTCATTTGCCTTGTTTTCCTCTCCATATACCTCATCGTCATTGTCTTAAATGTTTTAATTAGACCCAACATAATCTGGATCGATCTCAAGATCAACTAAATCTTATGGAAGACCCATGTTCTATAAAACAAAACATTCAAAATGAAAATTTATTATTTATTTCATGCAATATTTAATATTTATGTTATATTTACAATATTACAACATAAGAAACAAAACCATAATCATATTACATCATATCAGAATGCACATATATGCCATAATACAATTTCAATTAAGTTACAACTAAGATTTCATTCCAATAATCTAAAACATGCAATAATTCTAATAAACGTTAGTAAAGTGTGGAATGGTTCCATACCTTTCTATTGAATAGCTTGTGTGTTGCGTAGTCTACCAACCCCTACCAGGAAGGAAGGGCCCTCCATCTTAGCAGGGATCACCGGTTAGGAAGGTATTTAATTGTTTGGTTTATTTCCTCTTAGATATAATCCATGTGTGATTGTTGTTGTTATTATTATTAGTCTTGTTGATGCTTTAATGAATGTAGAATCCTAACCTCTCTGTTCTGTAATAGAATATGTCAGAGATTGGTCCCTATGTTAGTGTGATAGTTATTTAATTCATGTTATAGTTTGATGTTGTGTTCATTTCATTTGAGTGTGTGTTTTATCATTTCTCGAGAGAACGATTTCTAGGAGTGTTGTTCTTTTTTGGATAAGAGTGATAGTGTGACAAAGTGGTCTTATTTTTTGTAACAACCAAATTTTTGAATTGTTGAGAGTGTGATTACAGCAATTGAGTTTGAGATTCATTAGCACTAGCCATCATTTTTCCTTGCATATATTTTACATAATATCCCCGCAATAAGAAAACCTACCCAGATTGACAATTAATGTGAAGAATTGGAACTATTATCCTAAATTAAAAGGATAGTTGTTTCACCCAATAACAAGTTGAAGAAAAACATATACACAACTTTCACATAATGAAAATTGAAGAAAAACTTGAAATGTTGTATGAAATATGTAGAAGAATTATTTAAGGGCCAAAGTAAACATATAATAATTCAAAAGTGTGTAAAATAATTAAATGAACAATCTGCAATTTGAATAAATAGGATTAGCCAATAAATGAAGTTTGGGCAAGCATTTTAATGAAGCAAGGAAATTTTGGTATGTTTCACAAGAATGCATGCCCAACCTTTATTTGAAGGCACAATTGAATGATTCGACTTTGAGAGTATTTTTTTTTCATAATTGATATTAATTTTTTCAGATAGAAATTTATGTTGTGCAAGAATATGCCAAATTAGATTGATTTCATAGGGTTACTGTCAAGGTTTGTGTGCCTCAAATAAATGCATGCTGGGACCTGTAATTAATTAATTGTGTGATAATGATCATTCCAACCTAGATACAATACCATTTTATGCAACATAGCATAGTCATTTTCATAAAGGAAATGTTATACACTGAAATCCAAGTATGTTGTAATAGAAATTGATCATATCTGACAATGATCACAATCAAAACAAATATGTACTTTTAGGCCAAACCAATTACACTCTTGGTAATGAAATTTGGAATGGGACATGATTGGACAATTCCTAACCTTAGGATATACCCTCGCATCATCTCTGATAAATATCCTGCACAACTGTGTTTCCCACTTATACACAACTTTCACATAAGGTGAGTTGAAGCAAAACTTAGAATGTTGTATTAAATATGAAGTATAAATATTTAAGCTCAAAGTAAAGACATAACAATGTAAAACTGTGTAAAATAATTAAATAAACAATCTATAACTTTAATCAATCAATTTGGCCAATAGGCATGCATTTTAGAGAAGTAAGGAAATTTTGGCCTACTTCACAAAAATTCACTCCCATCCTTCATTTTGAGGCCAATCATTTTTCTTATGAGGATACTTTCTCTTGAATTTATAAGGATGAGTCTCAATGTTGATCAAGTACATTTTGTTCCTACATGAAAAGGGTATATTTTCAAGCTAGAGAGGGTTGTAGGTCCATTTATTTTAAACAATAGACAATCCCTTGCACAGATGGAAGTAACGATGAAGGAGTTTGGTTTTGAGAAAGGAGAAGAGTGAAATTATGACCCTAACATTGTAATTCCTAATAAAAGGGTGGAAATTATTTTTTTCAACTTATATTCATGAAAGCATACCAAAAATTTAGAAAATGGAAAAATAAAAAAACCTTGGCCATGTGGCAAGTTGCAACAGCGAATGGATGTTGAAACCCCTATGGTAAAATAGAAGAGTTTGAGGAGGGCTTCTCCTAAACATATAGATGTTTAGATGTCGTCGGTAACTGAATTCTCACATTTGTTGGGTTGTTAGCAAGATCACTTCTACTCATTTCCCTAATCATTGTGGACATTTGAAAACAAGTAAAGAAGAAAAATTACTAAGTAGACACATTATACTCGGAGGAGCTATGTGTTGTGATAGTGAGTGCATAGGTATTGGTGTTATTGCTATTGTGTGCAATACTACATTTAAATGGTGGTTTCTATGTGTAATTTTGATGCTAAAACCTCAGGGAAGTATTGTGGTGTATGTTTGATACTAAAACATCAGGTTAGTATAGTGGTGTTAGATTCTTGCAAGCTATAGCTCATGTAGAAGGTGAGAGTAGGGGAGAAAGTTGGCCCATGAGTTTACTAAGAATCCTTGAGGTACAAGTTTGCATATGTTTATTATTAGACATAAGAATTGGTATTAATTTTATTAAGAGTGAACAAGATTAAAGTGTGCAAGCCAAAGTTACTACATATTATAAAGAAATGTCAAGAGAAGAAATTTAAAAGTGCTAGTGAACTCAAGTTTTCTACAATTTTTTTGTTATAGAATATTTAAGATTTATCAAAAAATTATAAAAGGAATCCATATCAATTTCTAATGTGAATTTCCATGCCACGAAATGAGCATAATAGTAAGTTCGTAACCCATAAAGCTTAAATTTCTATTGGAGAATGTCAGATGGTTTTGTGCTTATAAATGGACATGGTGCAATATATAGCGATGATGTCATTGGAATATATGCAAGTTACTATTGCAGATACTGTTGTAGATCTCACCTGAAAATATATGAGAAATAGAAATAAACCAAAGAATAACAAGATCTGAATATAGAAATGCTTCACTTTATCAATCAAAGCCCTTAAGGTAGGGAAAGACCATACATTCACTCCTTAAGGAAGGAGAACACTCCACAAGCCATATGCCTGCTCATACAATATTCCTTGACATCTCTCAATGGGGAGTCTCTAGCCTCTATATAGGCCTCATACATACAATACCATGGGTCATTACCATAGTTCCCTCAATACCATCTATCTAATACCATGGGCTTATTACATTATTGCCAAATACTTGTGGTCTCTTACATGATACGGGTTAACCACCTTATTTATTACTATTTCCCATCCCATTATTATTCTATTGGGTAGCTCCCTTTGTAGCCCATTTTATCCCCCCTAGGTATACTAAATTCCACCCCCATTAACATGTTTTGTCCTTGAAACATGGGAAGAACACAAACAATAAGATCTACTCAAAAGAGTAGTACACTGGTACCGTGCACGTGCATCTAACCATCCAAGAGAAAGGTGAACTCTCGATCCAGCTGGTGCCTCGATTGCTTGAGATGGAAGTTAACCATGGTGGCTCTTCTATGTTGATGTGTAGTAGGTGGATCATCGCTCCTCTCTATCTATCATGTGGGGGTTGTTGTCCTTGTGGCTAATTCGTTGCCATCTTGTTGGTTGTTTTCTTGCTGGGTGATGTGGGCGGTGATATGCTAAAGTTTTAACCAACAGTGGAGCCTGAGTGGTATTTGGTACATGTTGTGGTGCGTACTGTTGTTTCTTATCTTCCAATATTACTTCAACCACTGAGTTCTCATTTGATGTATCAATACATATAACCTTTCTGCTTCAATCCCTACCTATTTTTCTAGTACCTGGTTTGATCTTTGTGTGTGGTTGTCGACCATCAATGGCTCATCATATGATATGTCAATATCTAGAACATCTTCTGCTTCAGCCTCCATGGACTCTACCTATTTATTGATGGAAATATCCTATAATGTAATTTTCTTCTTTTTATACCAAAGCTTAAGGAATTTGTTCTGCACATTAATATTGAAAGTACCCACAGATTCCATCCAAGGATATCCTAAAACAACATCCATGTTATCCATATCTGAAGTGTAAAAATCACAATGCAACACATACTTATCCATCGAAAACTTCAAATCTTTATAAACTTAGACATCCTCATCATTAACCTATGTGTTTTCAATGTGTTTTGCTGGCACTTGCAATTTTTTTGCCAAATTGACATTTATGATATTTTTCTTGCAACTAGGATTTGTAGACACAATGATCTGATCCTTTTGAATCAATCCATGCACCTGCAATAAAGAGACACCCGTAGAAAATAACCCCTTACATGTCTCATTCTCCTTTTTTCTAGCACGAGACCATTTGTCTAAAAGGACTCTTTCAAATTCTGCATCTGAAAGTTTGGTTAACTGCTTGTAGTCAAGTGAGAACCACCATTTGGCAGCCTCATTTTTGAAACCAAGCCACACTGAATCCTTCCAATCTTTTGCCCATACTGTCTTTGTTTGTTTTATGTATTCTTCAATAGGAGGACCATTATCTTTTCCTGTAAAACATAGAACCACCATGAAGAGGGTTTTGAAAAAAATCACTTACTTGGTGAAAATTTGAAATGGCCACAATTCCGTCAATATTGCTCAGAGTCCCTATTATGACTTGTTTTCAGGAATGGAACAACCATTCTACATCTTCTTATGATGGTATAAATCCCGATCTAGGCACCGGAATTTTCCTATTCATGCTGCAACTGTCCCACCGGCACAAAAATTTGCTAAAAAAATAGTTGATTTTCAATCAGCGATATCTCTCTCATCCGGACTCTGATTCGACTGATTTTTTTTTTGAACCTAGGTATTTTCTTACAAACAATCCAGATCTACAATTAGATTCTATATATTTTTCACCTGAATATGAAGATTTTCTCCGCAAACTCGCCACCGTGAAAAATGTCTGCCACCCAACTGATTTTTAAATCAGCAATATCTCCCTCATCCGGACTCCAATTTGGAAAAAAAAAATTTCAAACTGAGTATTTTTTGACCAAAAACCGAGATATGCAATTAGATTTTGCATATTTTGTATCTAAATCATGCAGATCTGACCTGCAAACTCGGTGCCCTGAAAAATGTCTGCAACACCACTGATTTTTAAATCACCGATATCTCCTTCATACGGATTCTCATTCGGTCGGTTTCTTTTTTGAAATTGGGTTTTTTCACAAAAAATAAAGATCTACAATTAGATTTTGCAGATTTTTCCCCAAAACGTATAGATCTGATCTACAAACTCACCACCCCAAAAAGTTTCTACAAAAATTAAAAAAAAAAATCTCCACTTTAGCCCAAGAAAGTGCCCTGATACCACTTGTTATAGATCTAACATTAAAATATATGAGAAATACAAATAAATCCAAGAATAACAAGATCTAAATATATAAATGCTTCACTTTATTGATCAAAACCCTTAAGATAGTGCAACACCATACATTCACTCCTTAAGGAAGGAGAACACTCCACAATCCATATGCTTGTTCATACAATATTCCTTAACATCTCTCAATGGGGAGTCTCTAGTCTTTATATAGGCCTCATACATACAATACCATGGGTCATTACTATGGTTCGCTCAATAGCATCTATCTAATACCATGGGATTGTTACATTATTGCTAGCTACTTGTGGTCCCTTACATGATACGAGTTAACCACCTTATTTATTACTATTGCCTATTCCATTATTATTCCATTGGGTACCTCCCTTTATACCCCATATTATCCCCCCAGGTATACTACTTGTTATAAATCTAACCCAGAAATATATGATAATATAAATAAACCCAAGAATAGCAAGATCTGAATATAGAAATGCTTCACTTTATTGACCAAAACTCTTAAGGTAGGGAAACACCATATATTCACTTCTTAAGGAAGCAGAACACTCCACAAGCCATATGACTGTTCATACAATATTCCTTGACATCTCTTAATGGGGAGTCTCTAGCCTCTATATAGGCCTCATACATACAATACCATGGGTCATTACCATGGTTCCCTCAATACCATCTATATAATACCATGGGTTTATTATATTATTGCTAACTACTTGTGGTCCCTTAAATGATACGGGTTAACCACCTTATTTATTACTATTGCCCATCCGATTATTATTCTATTGGGTAGCCTCCCTTGTACCCATATTATCCCCCTAGGTATACTACATTCCACCCCCCTTAACATGTTTTGTCTTCGAAACATGGGAAGAACACAAACACTAAGATCTATTCAAAAGAGTAGTCCACTGGTACCATGCATGTGCATCTAGCCATCTAAGATAAAGGTGAACCCTCGATCCAGCTGGTGCCTTGCTTGCTTGAGATGGAAGTTGACCGTGGTGGCTCTTCTATGTTGACATGTAGTAGGTGGATCACCACTCCTCTCAATATATCATGTGGGGGTTGTTGTCCTTGTGGCTAATTCATTGCCATCTTGTTGGTTGTTTTCTTGTGGGGTGATGTGGGTGGTGATATGTTGAAGCTTTAACCAACAGTGGAGCCTGAGTGGTATTTGGTACATGTTGTGGTGTCTTTTTTGTTCCTTATCTTCCAATATTACTTCAACCACTGAGTCCTCATCTGATGTGTCAGTACCTGTAACCTTTTCTGCTTCAGCCTCTGCATGTTTTTCTGGTACCTGATTTGATGTTTGTGTGTGGTTTTCGGCCATCAATGGCTCATCATCTGATATGTCAGTCCCTAGAACATCTTCTGCTTCAGCCTCCATGGACTCTACCTGTTTATTGATGGAAATATCCTGTAATATAATTTTCTTCTTTTTATACCAGAGCTTCTGAATTTCTTCTGCACATTAATATTGACAGTACCCATAGATTCCATCCAAGGATATCCTAAAAGAACATCCATGTTATCCATATATGAAGTGTAAAAATCACATTGAAACACATAATTATCCATCGAAAGCTTCAAATATTTATGAACTTGCACATCCTCAACATTAACCTACGTATTTTCAATGTGTTTTGCTGGCACTTGCAATTTTTTTGCCAAATTGACATTTATGGGATTTTTCTTGCAACTAGGATTTATAGACACAATGATCTTCTCCTTCTGAATCAATCCATGAACTTGCAATAAGGAGACACCCATAGAAAATAACCCTTTATGTGTCTCATTCTCCTTTTTCCTAGCATGAGACCATTTGTCTAAAAGGACTCTTTCAAATTCTGCATCTAAAAGTTTCGTCAACTGCTTGTAGTCAAGTGAGAACCACCATTTGGCAGCCTCGTCTTTGAAACCAAGCCACACTGAATCCTTCCAATATTTTTCCCATACTGACTTTGTTTTTTTTATGTATTCTTCAATAGGAGGACCATTATCTTTTCCTATAAAATATAGAACCGCCATGAAGAGGGTTTTGAAAAAAAATTACTTACTTGGCAAAAATTTGAAATGGCCACAATTCCGTCAACTATTGCTCAGAATCCCCATTATGACCAATTTTTGGGAATGGAACAACCATCTTGCATCTTCTCATGTGGTATAAATCCCGATCTAGGCACTGGAATTTTCCTATTTGCGCTGCAACTATCCACCGGCACAAAAATTTGCTAAATAGATAGCTGATTTTCAATCAGTGATATCTCCCTCATCCAGACTCCAATTCAACTCATTTTTTTTTTTTTTAACTTGGGTATTTTCTCACAAACAATCTACACCTGTAATTAGATTCTATAGAGTTTGCACCAGAATGTATAGATTTGCTCCACAAACTTGTCACCCTGAAAAATGTCTGCCACCCAACTGATTTTTAAATCAACAATATCTCCCTCATCTGTATTACGATTCGGCCAATTTTTTTTTTTCAAATTGAGTATATTTTCACCAACAACCTAGATATGGAATTATATTTTGTAGATTTTTCGCCCAAAACATACAAATCTAATCTGTAAACTCGTCGCCCCGAAAAATGTCTGCAACACCACTGATTTTTAAATCAGCAATATCTCCTTCATCTAGACTCAGATCCGGCTGGTTTTTTTTTGAAATCGGGTATTTTTTCACAAAAAATCTAGATCTGCAATTAGATTCTTCAGATTTTCCCCCAGAATGTACATATTTGATCTCAAAACATGCCGCCCTAGAAAGTTCTCGCAAAAATAAAATAAATAAAATAAAAAAATTCTCCACTTTTGCCCAAGAAAGTGCTCTAATACCACTTGTTATAGATCTAACCTGAAAATATATGAGAAATAGAAAGAAATCCAAGAATAAAAAAATCTGAATATAGAAATGCCTCACTTTATTGATCAAAACCCTTAAGGTAGGGCAACACCATGCATTCACTCCTTAAGGAACGAGAACACTCCACAAGCCATATGCCTATTCATACAATATTCCTTGACATCTCTCAATGGGGAGTCTCTAGCCTCTATATAGGCCTCATACATACAAAACAATGGTCATTACCATGCTTCCCTCAATGCCATCTATCTAATACCGTGGGCTTATTACATTATTGCTAACTACTTGTGGTCCCTTACATGATACGGGTTAACCGCCTTATTTATTACTATTTCCCATCCCATTATTATTCCATTGGGTACCTTGCTTTGTACCCCATATTATCCCCCCTAGGTATACTACTTGTTATAAATCTAACCTAGAAATATATGATAATATAAATAAACCCAATAATAACAAGATTTGAATATAGAAATTCTTCACTTTATTGATCAAAACCCTTAAGTAGGGCAACACCATACATTCACTCCTTAAGAAAGGAGAACACTCCACAAGCCATATGCCTGTTCATACAATATTCCTTGAAATCTCTCAATGGGGAGTCTCTAGCCTCTATATAGGGCTCATACATACAATACCATGGGTCATTACCATGGTTCCCTCAATACCATCTATCTAATACCATGGGCTTATTACATTATTGCTAACTACTTGTGGTCCCTTACATGATACGGGTTAACAACCTCATTTATTACTATTGCCCATCCAATTATTATTCCATTGGGTACCTCCCTTTGTACCCCATATTATCCCCCCTAGGTATACTAAAGATACGCCATAGTATAAGTGCAAATGATACATGACAAGATTAAGAACAATTCACTTATAAGGTGGCTCACTGAGCAGGTGGGTGGAAATAAGTTGGAAGGGGTCATCAAGGAGATCAAGAGTCACAAGGGAGGTGAAGAGTCACATCATTTTTTATAAATACACCTTAATAGCTCAAGAAAAGGACTTTTAACCTTAGCTTCTCAAGATAGGCATCGGAGTGAAGATCATCATTTTGAGGAGAAAGTGGTGGCTTAACATTGCACTATTGGAGCTAGTGTTATATCATTGTAATGGTGTATCTTATAAATTTTAATTAATGATTTGAAGTTGTTGGAGATGGCGCACTTTCATGCCTATATCATGAATGTTGTAAAACTATTCTATAGTTGTTTGCAGTGTACGTTTATGTTTATACATACTAATTAAAATGAACTATTTCGTTGGCTTCAGTATGCATATTTGAATTGTGTGTCTCTTATTTTCTGGATCGTTGTTTCTTGTGAACTATTTCAAAAGATAATTAATGATTCTTTTAGATAAATGGGTTTTTCTTTATTAGGATTTTTCTATTACTTTTCTCTTAAAACTGACTTTCTCTTCCCTTGAATGAAAGAACCTTTATACACTTTGCAATTGAATACTTCACAAGGATAACTTACTTTCTTATCTTGAAATTATGTGTGTACTCTCTTATGTTTTTTATCATAGCCAAGGAAACTCATTATAAAGAATATGGTAGTTAGTCCTATTTCCTAGATGGGGATCCTACTCCAAACAATGTGAGGTCTATTTTGGACTTCATTTCATTGAGACCCCGTATATGTTGGCAGTTTCTAGCACCGTCAACATGATGTCATCTTGGGAGTAAATAATCTAGAGGGAAAAGAAGAAAACTATTTTTTTATTGTATTTTTGGTATATCTTCTTATAGGTTTACTCAAATATCAAGTTTGCATATCCATTTATGAAAAAACAATTCCAAATCTAAGTACCCACTCTTCATACTTTCGACTAGAACCACACTAGACAAAAATAAAAATACAATGTAAATGTGTTTGAAAAACATTTTTCCATGTATTTTCATTTTTTTTGTGTTGGTCTACTCAGAATTATGTAGATTAGTTAATCATTGGATGTGGAATTTAATTCCACATTCAACGGGTGTTTAAACTTGACATTTGAATAAATCTATAAGGAGATAAGTAAAAAATGCAATAAAAAAATAGTTTTCTTTATTTTCCTTTAAAAATTCATAACTCTTATTTTATTATTTTAATATTTTCTTTAGGAGACCTATTTTATAACCCAAACGGTCATAATCACATATCCCTCGATCAATGGTTGAGGTACCACTTAAGATCACTAAAGGACCATTATGTGGAAGTGCTACCAATGTCCTTACACAAGTTGCCGACAATTGTAGCATAGTAGATGACTTCGCGCAATCACTTTTTCCCATTTCAATACTGAAGGTTCTCCAAACATGTGCTTTAGAATGTCAGGGTTTTATCTCTGCTTTGGGAATTATGGACCTTTTTGATGGTCATATTATTTTCTTCTACATCAATAAGGTATAATTTATTCACATTGCTCCATCCATTTCTTTCCAAGTCCCAATTTCCATCAAAAATGTCATAATAGAATGGTGAATCATTGATGAAGTGGATTCCACATGTATGATTTTAGCCTAGGTATGGAAAAATCCTGAATCACCAAAAAACTTACCATCCATGATCACATTATGAGCATATGATTGTTCCTCACATGACCAGAAGGCGTGTACATAAATGTGCTTTCTAGTTAGCTGTGAAGTAAATCTTGATAGAAGTGGAGGCTATTAACGCCCCTCTAGATTATAATATTTTGTCAAGACATGGTTTCATTTATGCCATTAAGGAAGTAGTTTCATTTTCCTATTGTACCATGATCTTCGTCCATAATAGGATGATTTTCATTATTGACCAAATAACATACTATGACCCAAATCATTATTGCACAGTTGCCATTGCATGCATGGTTAGTGGCAGCAAGTGTGCTAGAATTGATGTCAACATTCGTACTAGGAGATGTGTTGGGAAGTTAGAATTGTCTGACAGTTGGAAAGAGTGTTGGAATTGATGTCAAATGGACTAGCAGGGATATTTGTCGAAACAAATGCTGGATTTGATGTCCACTAGCCTAGTTGTGATAGTAACAGGGATATGATTGATCTTCTTGATGTGTCAAACTCAGGGGGAGTCCCATGGTTGTTGCAATCTCTTGTATATAATCGTCACAATAGCAGGATTATTAAAGAAGCCATAAAAAACGACTAATATGGTAGGGAGTCCCAAAATTTTAATGAATTTATTGTTCATGATCTAAGCTCAAATTCTCCTAGAAGCGATACAATTGGATAGTGATTGGAAACATCTTTCCAATCATATATTAAAGTCTGCAAATGGCATCCTGATTTGAGAGATAGAGCCAATTAAAGTTCTAAGGCCCCAAAGTCAAACTATTATAGAGTTATAGGATTGGAGACCCTTTTAGAGTGAAACCACTTTTGGTGCATTGCCAAAGTATACCAGAATAATTAGTGGTGATGCTATAGAAAGCATCAGGCATATGTGTCTAGACACATAGCAACAGAGACAGTTCTCATTGGCCAATGGAGGACCCACTTAACATGCAATCCTAACATATATTCTCTAGAAGTTTTATTCAATGCACAAAGTAGGAGGTCTAGATGGAAGCGTTGGGTGGACATGGATATGGAAGAAGGGGAAATTGTTTTAATTTTCATGGGAGGCCCCACTTGATAGAAAATCCCATCAAGGCTTTTCTAAAGGATTTCAAAGGGAGCACAAATCGAAAGTGTCGAGTGATGGACACCGAGGGATGGCAGTAGAGCAACAGTGAATGAGGAGTTGAATAGGATGTCCCTACTACAATTTCTCAGTCCGCTAAGGGCGATCCCAGAAAATTGTGTTGGGAGCACAAGGTTAAGCACTAGGAGATAGGCATTGGGCCACATGGCATCATTCTGATAGCACTTTAGATAACATTCTTGCCAGGGTTGGTGGTCATGGAGGTGGTGTCCCAAACCACTGATCGTGTAGATAAACAATAGAGAATAAACCCAGGACCAGTCCTCCTAATACAACAAATTGTAATGAAGCAGTGTTAAGGGAATAATTCTCAAACCCATTGGGTTTTTCAAAAGAAATCAGCTAGGGTGCTTTAAAGTTTTTATAAAGGAAGTTCACAGAAAAAAAGGTATCAAGGACCCTTTCTCTCTCCTACAAAAGCATAGGTGGAGGCATGCAATTGGCCCACATGACATAACTGATGATGACAACATTAGCCAATTAGCAGTGGACACATGGAAGTCATATTTTACATTTTCTGTTACCCAAAGGGCCCATATTTGAGTGACACATGTCACTTATCATAGGTCGACATGTAGCACAGGTGATGCTCAAATGACATCATCGTGTTGATCTGATCTGGTAAGTTTAAAGAGAAGCATTAGAGAAGAAGCATAGGGAAAACATGGCAGCTCACTTGGCCTAACTTCATTTTTATTAGCTCCTGAATATAGTGGGCAGAACCTATTGGACATGTCATCCCAAAGGTATGGAGCCTGACAGTTTGATAATGAAGCACAAAGGGAATGCATCGATAAATAAGCACGGAGATACATTAGACATCTCATCTTGGAGGGGCCTTTGATTGGTAAACGTAAGCGTAGGGTAGACCCCATGGGAAAAATAAGTTCGCTAAGAAGATCTTAGAAGTTACAAGGGAGGTACGAATGAATACTGTCGGTCTGGAGAGCTATGGGCTAAGGGCCAACACAGGGTTATGTGCAGAAAATGATATCTAGGGCATGCATAGGTTAGCGAGGAAAAATAATCCCTTAACGCTATAGCTCAAAAAACACCCACGCCTCAGTTTTGCATGATGATTGTGACCATAGGCCTCTAGGCCAAATAAAAAGGAAAAACGGGTGTGAGGAGGAGTAGACTAGGGCTAAGCACCAACATGAGAGGGGCTATAATAAATAAGGGTCGTAGAGTTGTATTCGGCAACATTTTTCCACCTTGAGCCAAGCTTGGAATGTGTACCATATTTGGAGGAACTTTACAAATTTGCTAATTGGAATTGAATGGGTTAGAATCTGTTAATTGAAAATTCGAGTCAAAGCAATTGATGAGAGATTTGGTTCAAGGCAGAAAAGACCACGGTTTGCGGGACTTCTTAATGGCCTTGGTTCCAAGAAAAATTATTCATACATGAGTGTCCCTCATGCGAGGAAGAATTAAATGAGAATGAAAATTGGAATGTATATCCATGTTGTGTATGTAGGAAGAATTTAATAGAAGAACCCCTTGAGTCTGTAGTAAGATTTAATTCTAAGTACGAAAAACACTCAGGTTCCCATTCTCATATTTAATTTAGTTGCAGTGGACAAGAAGTAGTACAAAACAGAGAGATAAAATTGGCCATACATAGTCTGAGTGGGTCTTAATTATCAATATGGGAGAAAAACACAGGTGTAAATTCTTATGTTTAATGTAGTTGTAGTGGCCATGATATTTGATATAACAACAATGTGGAGATCCATGATGAGTACGCTCTTGGACAGAGTGTGGTTGAATGTAGAGACAACATCGATCACTATGTAACAATGGAACAAAACCAAGGATTGAAATGGAGCAATTTTGGGGGGCGGGGCAGGGGGGGGGGGGGGGGGGTATTATTGAGTGAGCCATGTGGAGATATATGAGTGTGTGAGAATAGCTAAGAAGAAGCCAAGCGATCCTAGGCTACAGAGACAGACTGTGTGAGTCTATCTTGTGGAGGAAAGAGGTTGAGTGTGTTAGTGTTGCTATGTGACGCTTGTTGGGCCATGAATACAACCACTTTTTAACACTTATTTCATCCATTTTTACTCTTCTTTATCATGTCATTTATTATAATTTATTATATAAATCCATTTTATAATGATTTATGCTCTTATGGAAAAATATTATTTATTCTCCTTTATTTCTAATAAATTGATGATTATGCATGATTTTATTAATGATAGTTTTAATAAATTGTTTATAGCATTATTCACCATTCTTAGCCTCCAATACAATTTCCAGATTGAAGTTTTCATCATCAAATATTCCAACTTAGAAATTCGCTAGAATAAGAAGTGACAGTTTTGCGGTTGAGATTCTGGGCAAATGAAGAAGAATCTGGAAAATCCGAAACATGGGTTTTGTCCAAAAAGGACCAAATTAACTTTGACTAAAAATGGTTTTCCAAAATTCGGCTTGTATTGAGAGAAACACAGGGTTCTTTGAGCACGATTTTCTCAGATTTGTTGTGTGGCCGTTTTCCAAATCTCAGCTGCAAAGCCAAATTCGCCTTGCTCTTGTTGAAAGATGGATGGAAATATATTTTCTTGTTGATCAATTGGCTAGAAGCAATCCAATATTGTTATGAGACATCATATTTACTATTTGATTTCTCCTCTTTATGATTATAAAAGGAGAGTGTGTATTATGTATTGGGAGGAGGATGGTTGAGAGAATGCAGATTTATGATTTCAGAATTGAGGATTCAGAATTATGGATTCATGATCCATGATGGATGATTAGATAGAGATAATAGGATAGAATATGAGGAAAAGGAGATTGTTGCATTACCATTGTAATCTTCAAAGCTTCTGCTGTTGTAATGATTTCACAGTTTGATGATTAATATATGATTTGGGAGTTGCTCTTCATTCGCCTTATATGAAGTAGCCCAGTAGCATCTGCTGGCAGCTGAGGGCCCAGCCTCGCGTGGATTACGCTGCTGCTGTGTATTATATCTTTACAATTTCTACCGTGTGATGGTTTGATTTAATTCCTATTCCTTTGAATTGCATCACTTTACGGTTTCATGTTTTTACAGCGTGTTGTTATAGTATTTTATGAAATTGTTTTATTGCACAAGTTGAGATTGAATCGAGTGGCTGTTCTTTTCCATCATAACAGAGATTATTATCCTCTCTAACATATATTTTTATGTTGTTCATTTCAAATGTAAAGCTTCACTGTTCATTTCAGACATTGATATTCATTGCAAATTGTTGGTTAAATCCATAGTTAACCACTTCTTGTCCTACTCCTCCTTTGTTATTTGAGTTGACTGCCGCCATGTGTGAGAGGACACCCTGCTTTGTATGTGATGACTATGGTCTCGATGCCATGCTGTAGTTTGTCAAGGATTGGAGGTGTTGCGTTGTTCATTTGCTGCATGGTCATTCTTCTTCCTCTTGTGTTGTATGTTGATGGTGTTTGTGACTGCAAATCTGATGTTGTTGCTGTTGTGTAGCTCCTGGATTACCACTTGGAAATGTTTGGTGTCTCCCTTAGAAATTCTTGATCATGTTGCTAGATGGTGCTATGAGGATGTTGTAATGAATGGATAGAGGGAGTAGGAGTGTTTGTGAGTGCAGGGATGATGGTAATGGATGAGACGAGTGGTTAGATAATATCTAGAATGAATTTTGGGGACCTAACCAACCTACCATTCAAGGGATCCTGTAGGAATATAGGGGATCCTATAGAAAACACAATCTTCACCTTAAATTGAAGCAATGAAGTAAAAAAAATGGAACTGATGGAGGGATGCATGGTAAGGAGTGGAGGAGATGAATATATGTGATGTAGTGTTCTCTTTGGATCTTCTCTTTGCTCCTTGTTTGTCTTTCTCACCCACCTGCAAATAACAATTATGTCTTTTTTCTTTTTTTTCTTTTATTATTATTATTATAAAACACATAGGCTTCCTCAAAGAGGTTTTCACCCTAGATATTTGCCCTGGGCACTCAAGGAAATTTCTGACCTAGGGATATTCTTAGTCTTTTTCATTTTTTCTCATCCTTGGGTCACCTTATGAGGATTTCAACCCAAAGATGGGACTCAGGCACCTCATGGAGGTTTTCACCTGAATCCTTATTCCTTTTTCTCTTTTTCAGTGACCTGATGAGGGAGGATCTGGAACTTGCTCCACCATCATCATTGTCTTATTTATATTGTCAGTGAACTCTTGTTTTGATAAAGGCCTCTTGTACATTTTTAATTGGTGTCCATTAACAAGCAATGCAATGGCTTCTTCATCTATAGTTTTGATTTGCACTTAACCATTATCATGGGATCTTTCCACCACATAAGTTTGAGCCATCTTGTCCTTAGCTTTCCCTTGAAGTCTTTATACCTAGAATCATATAATGCCCAGTCTCCCTCTTGAAATTGCTTCTCCTTGATATGTTTGTCATGCCAGATCTTCCTCTGAAGCTGAACTATCTCTGTATGTAGGAGGGTTTGCATTCTGAATTCATCCAAGCCATTCAAATGGAACAATCTTACTTTCTGTGCATGATTGAGATCCAAATCTAGTTGGGTTGCCATACTCAATGTGTTATATTCAAACTCAATGGACAACAAAGCCTTTTTCCCATAGACTAGTTCATAGGGTGTAAATCTAGTGGTGGTCTTCCATGTTGTATTATAGGCCCAGGTGGCCTCAACTAGTCTCTCTGCCTAATCCTTCCTGTTACTACTCACTACCTTACTTAAGATGTTCTCCAATGCCCTGTTGGTCACCTCCACTTTCCCATTAGCTTGTGGATGATAAGGAGTGGAAGTCCTATGTTTGATTTTGTGATGGCTGGACAGTTCTTCAATCACGTTGGAGGTAAACTAGCTGCCTTGGTCTGTGACTAGCTCTCTAGGGTACCCAAATTTGTAGAATATGTTCTCCCTTAGGAACTCAGCCACCTTCTCTTCTTTTTCTACCTTAATCGCCTTGGGTTCAGCCCACTTAGTCAAATAATCAGTGCACACAATAATGTACTGGTTTTTCTTTGAAGGAGGGTTAATAGGCCCAATGAAGTCCATGTTGCACTTGTAAAATGGCTTGAATGTCACTTGAGGTTGTAGGGAAATTTCATCTCTTGGAGTCGGCTTTACCATCCTCTGGCACTGATCACACTGACTAATGTACTTTTTCACATCTTGATCAAGAGTAGGCCAATAATAGCATGCTTGTAACACTTTGAATGTTTCTGTCTTTGCTACAAAGTGACCCCCACAAGGCCCATTATGGCAGGTCAGAAGGATGTAAAAAAAATCCTCTTCCCTTACACACCTTCTCAAGATTTGATCTGGGCCAAGTTCGAAAAGATTCCCCCAATCCAGGTGAAGGGGGCACTATTCCTGACTATCTTGCTCTTTTCTTTGGAGGACAAATTTGGTGGGATTTATGCTGATACCAAATAGCTTTATATATTAGAAAACCATGGGGAGAGATCCTAAATAGAAAACAAATGCTCATCTGGTAACTGGTCATCCACCATTCATTCTTCACCTGTAGGCAGATTCATCCTAGATAGAAATTATGCAACAACATTTTCCTTACCAGGCTTATCAAAAATAGTTAGATCAAATTGTTGTAGTAAAAGCAACCATCTTATAATTCTAGCATTCACATCTGGTTTGTTCATTAAATATTTGATAGAAGCATGATCAGTATGCACAAATGTTTGATAGCCTGTAATGTAATGCCTAAATTTGTTTAATGAATGCACAATATCTAGGAGTTCCCTTTCAGTCACAATATAGTTTAGCTCAGTCTTTGATAGGTTCCTACTGATAAAATAGATGGCATAGGGAAATTTCTCATCTTCCTGACCTAAGGTTTCTCCTATGGCTTTGTGTGAGGCATTAACATGAATATGAAAAAGGAGGGCCTAGTTTGGGCCTCTAAGGATTGGTTCAGTGGTTAACTTACCCTTTAGAATGTCTAAGGCCTCTTGATATCTCCTTGACCATATAAACTCAGAATCTTTGGCCAACAACCCAAACAAAGGAGAGGCAAACTTGCTGAAGTCCTTTATGAACCTTCGGTAGTATCCAGCTAACCCTAAGAAACTCCTGACGTGTCTCTGCTTTTGTGGAGGTTGGACCCTTTGGATGATTGCTATTTTGTTCAGGTCCACCTGCAGTCCTTGCTGAGATATTGAATGACCTAGCATGGTCCCTTCAGTCATTAAGAATTCACATTTTTCTAGATTGAGAGATAGGTTCATTTCAATGCATTTGTGCAATACTTTGCCTAGGTTAGTAAGGGATTCTTAAAAATCATAGCCATAAGGTGTAAAGTCATCCATATAGATTTCCACAGGATCATGTACTAATTCAACAAAAATACTCAATACTGCTCTCTAAAACGTGGTAGGAGCATTGCATAGTCCAAAAGGACGGACCCAATAGGAAAAATTACCCCAAGGATAGGTGAATGTGGTCTTATCCTGGTCTTCTAGGCATATTTGGATTTGGTTGTACCCACTAAATCCATCTAGGAAGGAAAAGAACTTCCCTACCAGGCCATCTAGCACTTGGTCAATGAAGGGTAGGGGAAAATGATCCTTCTTCGTGGATTTGTTCAATTCCCTATAATCAACACAAATCTTCCACTTACCATTTTTCTTGGGAACTAACACTAAAGGAGAGACCCACTCACTGTTTGAGATAAGGTAAATGAGTCTTGCATCTAGCAGTTTTTGCAGTTCTTCTTTGACTATGTCTTTAAGAGCTAGATTTATCCTCCTTTGTGGTTGCCTGACTGGCTTGCAACCTTCTTCGATGTATATGTGATGAGTACACACTAAGGGGTGTACTCCCTTCATTTCCTTATAACTCCAAGCGAAGGCTTCTAGGTTTTGTCTTAACATGTTGCATAGCTTTTCCTCTTCTCAAGTAGAAAAAAATGGATTAATTTTGAAAGTTTTTTGTGAGCCAAAGTCTATGGTTTTGACATGGAGTGGGTTGGAATTGGCCAAGCATAAGTCAATTGGATGACTGTTCTTGGTTTCCCTTACTTCTTATTCTAATCATAGTGAACTAGGAGTTGGACTTTGGAGCAGGTGTTCAATTAAGTCATCCTCATCTTCTTGTCCTCCTCCTATGGTTGCTTCCAAAGCATAAAGTTGGGCAGAATAAACCTCATCTTCTTACTCCTCCTCGAACCATAAAGTAAAATCATGCTCTAAGGTAGGTTGAGTAGGAGGGTATAGGACTAACTGTTTGGACATATGCCCATTCTTGATGGTCATATTCCCAGCTCTGTAGCTAATGTAAGCATCAATTGTGGCCAACCGTGGCCTCCCAAGGATGAGAGGGTAACCAGTAAGCTTAGCCTTAGGCTGAAGAACTAGAAAATCTGTAGGGTACTCCTAGGAGTCAGTGGAGACCATCACATCCTCCAGAATTCCCTCCAGGGTGACTTTGGAATAGTCTGCAAGCTGTAGAAGTCTCGTGGTCTTCCTTAATGACCCTTGGAGGTCGATCATGAGCATGATGTCCTTGGTCATCACATTAATGGCAGCCCTAAGATCAATCAGAATGTGTGGGACAATGGTGCCATTGATGTGCACATCTACTATAAGGGTTCTAGGGTCCAAATATTTTGGACATATTACCTACCCTAGGATTAAGTTAGACAACTACCTAATGACATTAATGGTAGGGGAATCACTTTTTCTTCTTCTTGGATGCTTGAATCATTTCTCCTTAATCTACTTATTGTAAATGGGAACATATTTTCTTGCCTGGAGAAGGGGGATCCTTACACATAGATTTTTCAGTTCTCCTAAAAGTTCAGTTTCTTCTAGGGTAGGCTGGAGTGGTTGGGCTAATCTCTCAGGAAAGGGTGGATTTACTTGAAGGTTGCTCTCCTCTCTTTCTTTCTGAACCTCCCTATGTGGAGAGGTAGGTTGGTTGTCTAGGAGAATTCTCCTAGATCTTAGGATGATCTCTTGGATTTCTACAACATAAGCTGGGTATGATGTCTCTCACCTGTATAATTGTTGAGCCTGCCTATTTTTTGTATTCAGATTAGGCTGGGCAGGCATCTGGGGTTGCTTGGGTGTAGTAGAGTGTAGTAGTTATGGTTGGGTAGGTGGTGGAGGCAACAGGGCTGGAACATTGTTGAATTGGGGCCTCCACCCCTAGGATGAGGTGTTCCATTGAGGTTGTGGCTGAACATAAGGTTGAAATGACTAGCTAGCTGGCTAGGAATGGTACTGAGATGTATAGGACCAAGGAGGGTATGTAGACCTGGAAGGATGAGTAGGGGGTCCCCAAGAATGTATAGTTTTGGTTTGGTTGGGGTTGTAATATGCATGGGATAACCCTTGCCTACCCTTTTGGTATGGTCTAGGCCCAGGAGGTCTCCTTTGGTTGATGTAGAAAAGCTACTCAGTGACCCCTTCCGCTCCTTGATATACAACGTTGAGTCCAGGTAAAGGAGGGCACTTGTCCATGGAGTGGTTTTCTTCACATACTGAGAATATCATAATCAACGGATATTCGTTCCTAAGATGCCTCCTAGTGCATCTAGGACAAAATATGGCCATGGCTATTTCTGCTTCCTCTTGCTTCCTTTTGATTTTCATGGTGTCCAATTGCAATTCAAGGGTTTGCTGCATATCACTTTTGAAATCTTCCAGCATATTTCCAATTTTACCCTTGATGTATGAGTTGGAGGATGATGTACTGGCCATAAGTTTACTACCCCTTGGTTTCCCTAGAATGGTTTCTAAACACAGTCTTAATATCGTCATAGGGTAATTGGTAGATAACTCCTCCTACTATCATATGTAAGGTATCCAGAAGATCCTCCCTTACTCCTCTAAGCAGGACCAAATTTAGTGACTTAGGGTGAAGAGTGCACTTGGCCCTTTTGTAACTGAGCTAGAATGTTTCTTCAAAGTCTTCTAAGAATTCATCGTAGCCTATGGTCATCTCTTCATTAGTGTCATTTGACGTACAACAGTCCCTATATTGTTGTATCTGAGCCTAATTTGTGATGCTATCTCTAGGTAAACCCATGAATTGGTGCAATGCTGCATCCTTGAGGGTAGATGGAAATAGTTTTAACTTTTTCTCATCATCTGTATAGTCATAGGTTCGGCATATAACAACAAACTCAAATAGGAAAGTGTCAAGGTCCTTTCTGGTCAGGCCATGGAAATGAGGTAGGGCAGAGGGGCTTATATTCTTCATCTTAGTGTTCCCATTAGTCTCCCTGATGGGGAAGGCACCCTCAATTCTCTCTCTATTTCCTCTGTCATTTCGGTTTTCAGCCATTAGTTCAGTAGGAATGGGTTATTACTCTTCTTCTTCCCATGTATGTTCCTCAAATATGTAAGGTTGCTCACCTAAAGTGTCTTCCAATTCACTGTCACTGAAGAAGTGAGAGGGTTGAATGTTGGATGCAGTGGGGGTATTTGACAAGAATTTCCCTAAATTGTCCCTATTCCTATGAGGCATGATAGGAAATGTTTTTGGTTTGGTTTTTGTAAGAATTTTTCTTTAAACTAGAAAGTACTCTGCAGAAAGGAAATCATTGATTGAATGAAAAACCACTAAAAAGAAAAAACTACATGCTGAATTGAAATTCTACTTGCAGAATGAAATTTCTAATTGAAGGAAGACTACTGATAGAAAAAGACTACTTGCTGAATTGAAATTCTACTTGCAGAATGAAAAAGAAAGTAGATAATGACAATTGAAAGAAAGGAAGAAACTAGATTACTTTTGAAAAAATAAACTAAGGGAAGAAAATTGGAGACTAAAAATAGAAGAAAGAAGTAATCACATTCTACTTAGACACCTCCCTAGCAACGACGCCAAAAAGTGATGAGCATAGGTGTTGCAACAAGAATGTTGCAACTCCCAAGGCTACCAGCTTTACTTATCAACCTGAGGTTCGTACAAACTTGTAGGTGACAATGCTATATGCACTAGTAAAATTGAAGGTCCTGCCTATTGTCACTGCTCATCTAGCAAGAGACCCTAGCGGTTCCAAGCCAGACTTCTATAGGGTTAGAAAAAGCTTAATACTTTGATGGAAGAAGAGCAAATCTATTCTATGTGAGAGCTACTCTACTGCAATAATCAAGAGAATAGCATGTAATGCTAAACCACACCATAACCTAACTAACCATCTAAACAAATATGCTAAACAAAATTGCTAAATCAACGCTAACCTAAAGTTGCTATCTAAGTTGTAGAGGTAAAGAGCACTAAACTATACTAATGTGTAAGCAAAGGAACTAAACTAAATCAGTTTTCAATCGAAAGAGCAGTCGAAGATCGAAATTGGTGAAAGGAGGACGTAAGGATGTAGTAGTGCATAGGGACCATTGGATCGATCAACGAACATAAGATGGATGGTGGAGATCTTATCACAGGTGCTTTAGTAAATAGGTGAACAAACATGGTAACGAAGCAGATGAATGGCAAAGGTCTTATCGTGAGGAATTAAGTGAATGGAAGGACGAACAGGGTAACGAAGCAGATGAACGATGAAGATCTTATCATGAGGAATTAAGTGAATGGATGGATGAATAGGATTAATCGACAGATGAATGGTACAGATCATATCACGGGAAGAAAATGTGAGGAAATGATGGAGCAGGTTTCGAAGGCGGTAAGCATTTTCTTGCGTGCCCTCAAAGATGTAAGCTATATTTTGAAATTTCACACAATTAGCCTAATTGGGTGACACGTAGCATGGAAAAACCACTTTTCTCACGTGCTCTTGAGAAAATAACGGTCGTGCAAGAATCCAGGCGAGATTGTGCATTATCCATCGGATCAGGCTAGACAGATCAACGATGGAGATTGTCAATGCTAGTTGGCGAGTGGGCGATGTGATAGCTGTTGGATCAAGAGACAGATTGATGGTGGAGATTAGAGCCCATAAGGTAGGTGGAAGACTTCGCAAGTGATGGCTGTTGGGTAAACTAATGAATCAGATGGTGATTGGTCAGGTTTTCTGTGGTTCAGACGGTGAGGAAACGATGCATGAAGAATGTGCTGAAGGAGGTTTCAAATGAAAATGATAGAAAAGCCACTGAGGGTGAGGGTGTACCAAGAGTGAGGGAAAATGATGATAATGAAATGAAACAAGTAACTTCATCAAACAACAAAATCCAAAGCTCATACGAGAACTAGAAACCTATCTTTTTAGGATTGCTGAAGGGCCTCTTCCTCAAGTCATGGTTCCAGAGGGTGGAGGTAAGGCCAAGACACCTGCAGAAAACTTTATGGTGATCTCTTTCTCCTAGCTGACCTGCTAATTGAAAAAAACACAATGGAAGTAAACTAAAGCACAACCAATGTACTCTACACTATTGTAATGGGAATGCAACTAATTAAGCAAATGAACAGAAAACCAGAAAGCTATGCTATACTGCTGTAATGGAAATGTAGCTACTTAAGCAAATGAACAGAAAATAAGGAAGCTACTTAAGCAAATGAACCGAACCAGAAATCTATGCTATACTGCTATAATGGAAATACCTCCACTTAAGCAAATGAACAGAAAACCAGGAAGCTACTTAAGCAAATGAATAGAACCAAAAATCTATGCTAGAATATATGTACAATAAAAAGGAGCTTTGGTTGCTCGGGTTTGGCCCTAACCCAAGAGATTCATCCCTCTAGGTTAACTCAGTGTTGGCTCAAAGAAGAACTCATCTTTATCATAAAAACCATGGATTACATAACAAAATGTCACAAGTCTTGCAGCTCAGAAATAAAGTAGAGTTTTATAATAAGAATCTAAATCCTACTTAGGTCCCAAGCCTCTCTACTTATACATTTGAAGTCTCCAACAACTTCCTTCCCATTAGGGAGGCTTGGCTCCCCACTCAAGATAAACTGGTTTCTATCACTTTCACTTGTTCAACTGTCTTTTAGTCCTCATGATTTGGTTGTTTGCACTCTGAGTTGATGGAGGAATATTTGAATTAAGGGGTAGTAAATGCGGAGGATTTACCTCCTATAATTCCTCTCCCTTTTCCCATTCAAGTTTTGACCAAGGTCTTTGCCACAGTTCCTTGTTTTTATCCTTTATTCCTACATTTTCCCTTTCTTTTATCCTTTATTCCTACATTACATGCACATTACACCACAAAGCAAAATATCCAACTCAAACTCATCTCATAAATAAAATATAATTAAAAGTATGCAATAAGTTGTGAGAATAGTTGGTTTGACTAAGATGGAAGGTTAATTAAAGCCAATTAAGGCCCATATAATTACCCAATGATGAGGCTCATCAGGATTTATAAAGTCTCAACTTGACTGAAGGATATGAAATCATTTGACATTTTATCAATATTGCGAGTCTATGAGTGATCAACCCAAAATGAAAGATTGTTATCTTAGAAGAGGGAAGAAAGATGAACCATATCTTCACCACTTTTCTCCTCTACCTTTGAAATGTAACTACATTGTATATAATTAGTACTAGAAACAACATTTTGAACATCATTAAGAGTTGAATTAGGTTGATCAAGTATATCACGAAACAAGGAATCATGAGACATGGATAGTAGAGGTTGAAAGACATCCCTTGAGGCAATCAAGTTTTCATTTAGACCAGCATCAAAATTGAAATTATGTTCACTAATAGGATATGGAAAAACTAATGGATCAACCTTCACTTTGGGCTCCATGCCATTTTTGAACCATTCCAAGTTCTCCTCAATAGGTTTTATATCATGGAAAATTTGTGGAGATTCAATGGATTGATGAACAATTTGATTTTCATAATTCTTGACTTTAACATCATCATCAAGAGGCACCCAAATTAGTACTGGAAAGGAGGAAGAATATGAACAAAAGGAATAGTAGGTTCCTCCTCTAAATTAGAGGTGTCACATGGTTTTCAGAGGTTTGGGAAGGAGAATCATCTGGGGGTTCAGATTAAAAAGTTCTCAAGGTGAGTAGAATCAATCTCTAAAATTTTTCCATGATGAAATCCGAATTAGTCACTCCCCTAGGGAATTCATAGGAAAGGTGAATAAAATGATGAATAAAATCATCTATAGATTCACCAAGTTTCATTCTAAGTAAATCAATCCTTTTATAAGCATCTTGATAGTCATACATGTCAAAGGATTCATGAAGCTCCTTATTTATTTGATCAAGTGAATGGACGTAAGCAGCAAGTAAGTTATGACACCACTTTTTAACTCATCCTTCTAATATAATGGTGAACAACCTTCTTTAGACATATTTACAATGAATTCCATTAGAGAAACAAAAATGAATAATTGAAAGAAGAGTCCAAGAACAATTATTTCATCCTCGCCATTAAACTTAAATTGAGACAAGTTATGAATAATTTCCACGGGGATGGTAATATCAAGATCCTTTGAAAAGAATCTTGAGCTTATTATTTAGGAAAGAGCAATTTAATATAAGAGATTCAAAATAGACTCAATGGGCACAACTTGTCATGTTCCCTCCTTCTATCGCCAACTATTGATGGTGCTTGAAATCTATTAGCCAAGGGAGCTGCCTCGATGTGAACTCCCAATTAAACCTCACACTCTTTGGAGTAGGAGCCCCAAATAGAAATAAGGTTGGTCTCCATTATCCATAGTGAATTTCCTTGGCTGCCATTATTAACATAAGAGTTTATACAAACATTATTTGAAACAAGAAAGTAATTTGACATGGTGAGGCATACAATTATGATTTATATAAGATACTTTAACAGAAAGGAGAAAGAGATTGAGCTTCTAGAAGAAATTAATAATACTATCCTAAAAGAGACACACAAGAGAATAAGAGGATCGTTAGTTAACCTAGAAATTAAATCACAAGAAAACCAAAATCATAAAATGAAATACAACACACCTTAAACAACATAAGTACCAAATCCACCAAAATAGTTGAATTTCCTTAGTACATGTGAAAAAAACATATACTACAAACATATAAATATTAATATTACAATATTCACAAGATATGAATGAAAATGTGTTTGTTCATCGAGATTCATATATTAAGTGTAAGTTCCAAGATATACAAGTACAATATTTTCACACTAGCTCTAGTAGTGGAACATTAAGTTACCACTTGCTCCTCCAAAGAAATATCTTCTTTCATATGCCAATGCTATAGAAGCCAAGGTGGGAAGTTCAAGTCCCAAATTTCCCTTTTATTGACTTATGAGGGTGTATTTATAACAATTGAGGTCATTCTACACCTCCCATGTGACTCTTGACCTCCCTTATGACTCTAGAGATTATACAATGACTTCTCACATTCTTACATGAACTTTGAGTTTCTATATGAATTTAGAAATCAATAGTAACTCTTCATATTCCATGTGGGACCCTTGGTATTCCACATATTTTAAATTTAATAATTATGGGAAATTATACAATTAAATTCCACAAATGATGTGGCAAAGCATTATGACACATCTGACTCTTGAGATGACTCTTAACAATGACGACATGGAACTTCATGATGATGTGGCATTTTCAAGTTGCTCTTCTTACTACATTCTCTTCAATATTTATGACAAATCTTGTATGTGTTTCATCTTCATCCTCTAGAGGGTTGATTGATATGGAGTCTTCATGCGATATTGATCTTTGATCTTTTGCCATAAGCTAGTGTCATTTCACCTTCTTGATTAATAAATTGTTCAATTTTCCATATTTGCGAATGTATTCATGCATAGTATACTTCTTTTCCTCTCTGAGAATCATTGTGTCATGTCAAGATATAGTACTTAGAAGTGGAATCCACTCATGACAACATGACATAAGTCTAGAAATCTCCTAGTCTAGCTTGCTTCATGAAAATGAATGATTGAGCTAGGATTGGGCACTAGACAAGAAGGAAGACTTAGGGATTCTGCAGTGTACACTCCTAGGGGAAAGGAGTGATGGACTTAAGCTTGAGAATATACAATGCACAGTTCTGGAGGCCTGGGTAAGATGATTGTACAGTTGAGGAGCTCAGTGAGGTTTTCTTGAGCCTTGAAGTTGCACAATGTGAACTACATGAGAGAGATAGGCTTAGGGATTATGAAATTGTGTAAATCATGGAGGCAGGGAGATAGGTTGAGGCTTGAAACTATGCAATGCACAGAAGCAAACTAAATAGGAGATATGGTTGCATAGTTCTGTGTCACAAGAAGTTTACCTTGAGAACTGTGACTATGCAATGTGTAGTCCTTGGAGGTAGTGACTCCACATTGCATAGTTCAAGGAGGCAGCGAAGGCTTCTTGTGGCTTTAGATTGCTTAATACATAGCTCAAAGAGGCAGTTTGGCAGGAAATTTACTGGAGAAGGATCAGTTGTAGAAATTGACTAAGTGTTGGACCAAAGAGTAGAAACATGGGAGTAGAACATGACTTAAACATGATCACTCACTTTTATATTATAAACCACTCAATAAGGAAGAATTTACCACTAACAATCAACATTTATTTATAAAAATAATGGAAAAATAACACTTACCTCCAAGTGCGACACTTAGGATATACTTTGTGATGATAGTGATGACATTATTGCGATAGTGCTCAAGACTTTGGGAATGTCTGCAATGCATCTCTTCATGATAGATAGAACACTATAGTGTAGAATAATGCATTATAACTTACCTTCAAGAATGTATAACGGACTCCCTTTGACCAAATGCAACACTTTCCTAACAAAAAGATGACACTTATAACAATAAGAAAAAGTGAAAATGACACTTGCAAATGTGAATGACATTGAAAGTGAATCATGTGGAAGAAAAGCTAACATGAGAATGAAACTTATTAAAGTGAAAGGAAGAAAGAGTGACATCCATAAACTTGAAATTGATACTTGTGAAGACATAGGTGAGAAAAAGTGAGAGTTGGAAAAACTCACCAAAATAGAAGTATAATCGCAAAAAAAAGTGAGAGATTGTCAATTGAAAGTGTGAACTAACTGTCAACATAGGTTGAACATTGCATAGGCACTATCTTCAAGGACTATGTTATTCCTTTTCAAGCTTGTGTAAAGAAATGTGCTCACGAACTCATTAGGAACTCAACATGTGTGAGAAAGTGACTTCGACACTTAAAAAATTGAGAAGAAGAGAAGAAGACATAAACACTTAGAATAACATTAATCGATCATGAATCAACTATGAGAAATAAAGGAATGAAATATCATAGGATCACAGTAGGCTTCAAAATTCATGTGTGAGAAAAATTTTGGAGGTACTTTGTCGCAGCAACGATACTTAGCAACACACTAGTAGAACTCCATTTTTACCCAGGTTTCACCCTAAGGTGCAAGGTCTCAGTCCTTTAGGAAGTATTGATTCATCACATGGATTACTATGGCTTCCCCATTTGACCCGATTATGGATATAATCTCCACTATTCCATTTTCCAGCTATACACATTCACCAATCTTTCAAAATCATAATTATTTCGATTCACGAGAATGGTAATATAAAATTACGATTTTAAGATAATGAAAGTCTTAGTTTTCATCTCTAGTGTTGCTACACTACCAGCAAGCCTAGACAATGCCCTGGTGGAGTCACTACAAGAACACAATTATTGCTTCACTACCAGCAAGCCTGAAAAATACCCCAGCGAAGTTACTTTCTTCATCACTCTATGTAGGAAGCCCTTCTCTTCCTTCGCCCTTTATATAGGATTGTGCTTAGGTGTTTATTTATTTCAATGGAGAAGAAGAGGGATCCTAAATTATTGAGAGAATAAGGGGTTTTTCCCTTAGAGAAGTTTATATACACCTCTTATATTGGTTTTCTTGCTATTGACTTTCCCCTTTCCCATATTCTACTTGATTTGATTGGCAATAATAACACCATTTTGTTACAACAAAAAGTCAAGGAATGAATATCCTAGAATAGATGTGGTATTTATGGTTTGACCAAAGGATTTCCATTTGAATGGATGATATTTTGCATTAAGACATCACTGAATTTAAATATATGTAAACCCAAGATAGAGAAGAGGGTAACAAATAATCTAAGGATTGTTCATCATCACAATTTCCCTTTTCAAGTTTTTCCACATTTTTTTTCAAGCCAAGTAAGAGCCTTTTCATGCAAAGTTGAAAGAAGGACAAGAAATAACAAAAATAAAAAAGCCAAAAGAAAAGTGAAAGTAAACCTTAACTAAAAAGAAACATGGAAGACAAACAAAACAAACACACCAAACGTAAGGACTAGTGCAGGTTGAAATGTAGGGTCATGCAATGCTGCTTCAGAGCTAAAATGTACCTAAAACTACTCAAAACCTATCATACTAGAATTTCAATGCTAAGTGTAATGGAATTTTCAGTGTAGTTGTAGAAAATATTGTATATTCACAAGCTAATGCAATTTTCTAAAGCAAGAGACAAGAATCTACTTCTACTCTTTACAGTGGAAGCCCACAAACATCGAGCAAACGATAATCAATAGAGGAAGAGAATCGAAGGCACATAACACAATAAATATATGGGGAAAGCAACAACTCAAAACCCCAATATCTATTTTGTATTAATCCGGAAAATCAAGATGAAATTACAATGCTTTTTCTCTCTAGAAAAATCCCAACTCTCAGCAAATTCAATCTCCAACTCATAAGAAAGCTCAAGGCCAAATCTTAGCCTCTTCATAAGCTCTCCGGGTCTCTATTCCAATGTGTAATTCCTATGAAGGATAGCTTGTCTTTAAAGGGAAATAAGGCCTCTAAAAATAGCACAATCTGTTAAGGACCAGTTTCTGAATGTGTATACTATCAGTGCAACCCAGAAAAATATAAATCAAATAGTACATTGTCCTCGCACTCTAGTCTCAACTGGGTCTTTCTCAGAATCAACATGCATGAGTTTCTGATAAGTAATATTCGATTAACTAGAGTAGCATTCGTGGAGTTCATTAGTGTCACCACTGACTGTTAACTCACTTTTAGTTCTCTCAATCAATTTGAGAACTAATCTAACTGAACTGACTCATGAAACTGAGTCTTCTATTTTACAACTCACAATTAACTCACACTAGACTCCTACAAAGTAGGGAGAACATATACATGACTTCCAAAAGACTTCCAACTCAAATTTCCTAAGTTAAGTAAGTTTAATAAACTTAATTTAACTATTTCAAGTTGCTATGAGAATAGAATTCGAATTTAATTCACAGTTTTAATTCAAGGTAAAGTTAAACTGGAATTTATTATTGCCATTTCTCAACACTCCCTCTCAACAAGAAATGGATTATCAACTACCCCAATCTTCTCTCTGTGAAACTAAAATTTACATCATGACAATGTCTTTGTCAAGATGTCAGCACCTTGTTCCTCCATGGGAACGTAATCTAAAAACATGATCTGCCTCAATACACAATCTCTGAGATGATGATATTGGATATAAATATGCTTGGACCGATCATGAAAGACTGGATATTAAGAGAGTTTGATACAACTTTTATTATCACAATAAATCATTGTCGGATCAATTTGCTAACCCAATAAACCAACTAGGATCTTCCTCATCTAGATAGCCTCACATTTTGCCTGACTTGCAGCCATGTACTCTGCCTCTGCCGAACTAAGTGAAACTAATATTTGTTTCTTGTTGTACTAGGAAACTATTGCTGACCCAATACTAAAGAACCCTTCGGATGTTCTCTTCCTGTCAGATGGACTCCCTTCCCAATATGCATCGGTGAAGCCTTAAATCTTCACTCCCTCTGTCCACATGTACCATAACCCAAACTAAGTAGTGCCTTTGAGGTATCTCAATACATGCTTTTCCACCTTCCAATACATCTTGGTAGGCCTAAACATTGCTTGACTAAGCTAGTTAACTGCATATCAGATATCCAGTCATGTGTTCACCAAGTACATGAGTGAACCCACAAGTTTCCTGTAAATAGTAGCTTCCACTACTTCCCTTTAAGTAGCATACTCCTTCCTCCAGTTACCAGCTAGAGGATTCTCCATGTGTTTACCACTCTCCATGTGGAATCTTTTTAGTATCTCGTTGGCATACCTTCCCTGAGATACAAAAAATCCCCATCTCCCTGTCATACCTCCATGCCAAGAAAGTAATGCATGAGCCCCATGTCCTTCATCTAAAACTCTCTTGCAATGTCCTTCTTGCAAGATTTGATGAGATTCTCATCACCTGTCAATATAAGATCATCAACATAAAGTACAATGATCAACAACTTACCTTCCACCACTATGTGGTATAGGTTCATATCTGCTTCACTCTTTGTGAAGCCCAACCCAGTGAGGTAGCTACCTATCCAGGTGTGCCAAGCACGGGTGTTATAGACATTTTTGGGCACTGCAAACCCCAATCAGAAATTTCCATAACCAAGGGCTCTTAACTCCCTAAAAGTGTTGTTCCAACACATAAGGGAACAAGGTCAACTGATTACATCTTCTCCGAGAAGTTCTCCATGAAAAACTACTTAGAACTGGTCAAAACTGGACCATCTCACCTACTCCATGGTCAAAGTGCACTGCATCCCACCTAAATACAGACGGGATGTGTGATGCATACTGAAAAGCCCTTCTATGGGGTGCGATGTGTGAGAGTGGACAAATGGCAGGGTCAATCTGCAAGGTGGAGGATCATGGAATCTTCTAGAAACTTCTCCTGTGACACTTGCCTCTCTGCATTCGCCCATGGATGAGTAAGAGATCATCAATCTCCAAGTGGAATCAAGAACTATCACAGAGAGGACACTAATCAAATCTCAAAAGCTGACTCACCCCCCTTGCAAACATCTATATATGGATCCCTCATCCCAGAGATCCAGAGGTTAGAGGCTGGAATTTTCTATCTTGTAAGGAAATGCTGCTGGTTTCTTGGTGTAACATCATAGTGTTGGGTGATCTAAGCTTTTCATGGGGTGAAGAAGGGCTTTCTTGCTGAGAGGATGACGCTGGGTCAAAACAATGGGTTGTAATCCTCTTTGCTATTCTTGATTATTAATAAAGCTATTCAAGTTTTCCTCCACAGTCTTGTATGATTGATGATATATGCATTTGTGTGGTCAATATATATCTGGTCCTATATTGTTTATGATAGTATATCTCTGTTCTTGGATAGTGTTATGCTGCTTTGATTCTACAGGTGCTCTTTGAAGCTGGGTACGAGGAAGCAAGTGGCAAAGATCTATCAGAAGGGAGAGGAATCAAGCAAGGAACCAAGCGCAAAACAGAGTTGGTCTCCTTCTTTTCCCTCTTATCTACTTCTCATAAAGGAAAATGAAAGTGGTTTTAATTCATTTGTTTCTAAGGTAGCTACTAGCCTTAGTGGGACTAGCAGTTCTGCATAGACACTAGATTTCCCGATAACAAAATGGGGACTCTGCTAGGGAGAGAATAGATTGTTTGTTTGTTTATAGTTTTTTGCTTTATAAACCTACAGATGGAGCCTGAAGTCAAGCCAGCTAGCCTTCGAACTGCATTTGCTATGCAAGTGCAAAGTAGATCAATGTTGCTTCAGTCTATCTCTGGGTTTTGTTTATGAAATGAACAATTGATTTACAAGCTCTCTAATTGCACTTGTGGTGGCTCTAGTAACCTCCTTAGAGCTACCCCTGTGATTTATTTATTGATTACCACTTGCTCAGCCTAAATCCCTGAACTAAGCTGCAAACTGTGACCTAGAACCTAGTTGAAGTCTTGTCCCTGGACCATCACACTGTCTCTTCATTGGATTCTGGATGCATCACACTTCCCAAGTGTAGTAGGTGTGCTGCATCTCACTTTCCCTGTGTTACAGGTGCGCTGATCAGACAAGGCCTCTTCTGCTCTTAGATTTTGGTTTCTATGTCCACTCTTTTCAGCTCTATTTGGGAGTTTTGTTGTCTATAGTTAGTATACCACTGTTGAAACCCCCTTCCTTGCCATTATTCTGCCTCCATTGTGCAATGAACTGTAAAATTTTTTAATGTATTTTGAGCCATTTTCAGTTCTCTTTACAAAGAAGTAGTGTAACTGAGCTGTTGTTTCTTGATTTGAAAGTGTCGCAAGTGTCGTTTTCGGTCATAGAAGAGAATCCAATTGTTCTTGATAGTCGATTACACTATTGCGGAGCACTGGAAAGGTATGTTTTTGACGAACAATTTAGTGACTTTTCAGTAACAATTGTAACCCTTTCTGCGTCATGAACTTAAAGAAATAAAGAATTCTAATAGAATGTGTGAGAATTAGTATGGAAAGCTTAATCACTGATAATTGTCATTTTTCTATGCAGGAAAAGGTGGAAACGAAGAGTTGTCGTCCAAAAGGGAAAGACAAAGGAGGAATAACTGCTGTCCCTCTAGAAGGGAACTAGATGCAAACGAGATCGAACAGATCGAAGCAGAATGACCCAGGAAAGAAAGAAGGGTTACCAATTCGGTGGAACAGGGAAAGAAAAGTAAAGGATTAACGGCTTGGCGAATCCCTCAGGATCTTTGATCCTGAGGGATCGCTGTTTTACTTATTTTTGTTACCTAGATACCTCCGCCGTTACTTTTATAAAAAGGAACAACACCATTAAGCAAAGGGACTTTTTATGCAATTTTAAGTTTCAAACTAAACTTTGATCATCGACTCTCACTGAGACTCGGTTTGCTGTACGTTTGTTGATGCGTTAATATAAAAGACTTGGTGTTTATTTCATCTCTGCATCTGGAGTAATCTAAGGTGGTGTACCGTTGGAAGCTAAGGGCCCCGCTCCGAAGGACACTTGCTTTTGTATCATTATAATTTGATTTCTGTGTGGTTTGATTATCTTTATTGCTCGACAATCTGACATGCTTTTTATATGCTATTCCATGCTCTATTACGACTAATTCATTAATGGTTTCTTCAGGAGATTTATGTAGTGACTCTGTATCGTATGAGTGAATCCTTTCAGAGTTGATTGCATGTTATCAGTCTAAGCCAGCTGTTTCTGTTACAGAACATTTGTAGTGAATATTACTGTTATTGGATTCATTTGAAATCTCAATTATTGGAATCCAGAAGTAATGTTATTCTATTTGGGAAACATAGTCATATTCTCTTTAACCATCAGATTGCTATATTAGCGTGTTGTGTGTATATATGATTGATGCTTTCTGTTCCATAATTCATCAGTGAGTGTTGTTCCATAAAGTACATTCCATCCAATTTGGTTTAAGAGAGAAGATTGCTATTTTATTGCAGAATGTGAGCTTGGTTCAATAGAGCAAGTTTAGTTCTGACTCGCGAGACTTAGTTTATTTTATTGCTGTTCCATTTACTATTGTTCCATTTCAAGACTTGCTGTTCCATTTCCTGTTTGCTGTTCCATTTTACTTTCTGCCGTTCTATTTACTTGCAATTGCTGCTTTGGTGTGAGAGAAGGTCTAAGGCTGTAGAGAGCCTCAGCTGTCGCTGCCTATCTCCCAGACCTATGGTCCATGCTCTAATTTCCTTTCCATCAGTTTCTAGAGGGATGGGTTATTGTTTCTGCACCCTTGACTGATAAGCTGCCTGGTGTGATTTTATTCCTTTAAAGTAATCTAGTCATAGTTTAGCATCCGTTTACTCTTGTATTTTCTGAACGCTGTACTACTAAGCATTACTCTGACGAATAGCCTCGGATTGAGATACTCTTTGCAATAACAAAGCGTTCCCGGATTGACTTATTAATGTGGAATAACTAGAGGTGTAATAGACCCTTGTTATAGCTCTACATTTTGGCGTTGTTGCCGGGGAAAGAGTATAGCCACATGTCTTTTACAGAGTAGTGTACGAGTCTGCTAGGAGAGAGTTGGATTTTAAAAACGGAAGGTAAGAACCTGCGTACGGAGCATGTAAAATCCCTGCTCCACCGTCCGCTTTCCTGGTAGAATTGTGGGTAGAATAGGATCTGGTAGTTTATAGAATGCATGACTAAGTAGAAAAATCCATAAAAAAAATATCAAACCTCGATTCAAACCCGAAAAAGCCAAAGGGCGGGTGACCCTTGGCCGAACAACCTTCATAGACGAAATCTATAAGAAAAATGAATCTCAGCCATCAGTAGGACCCAGGAAAACCAATTCTAAACAGCCTACTAGCTCCATTCAGGCCGCAGGATCACCATCTGCAGCCTTCGCTGAGGTGCATAGTCAGAATGATGAACAGGACTTTCAAGAAATTGAAAATTCTATTCCAGAACGACTGCAGGAAAGGAATCTAAGCAATCTTTGTGAAGGAGAAGGGGAAACATGAGAAGTTGAGGAGCCAAGATCTCCTCCTAGGATAATTCAGCCATTAAATAGCCCAGATAAAGGGAGCGCTGCAAAAATCATTGTTGGGGGGATTCAATCTCCTCAAACAACAGGGACTTCTATTATTCCAGACAAAGGAAGTGCTATTAAAACAATCCCTGTCAAGGTCGTTCCTTCTCAGCCTAGGAATACCCTCCTAGAAATCCCGGAAGGTTATTGGCACATATTCGATCCCATGGCGCAGAATCAGCCAAATACTCAAACTTCTACATTACAATATCCTATAGTGGATTCCGCAGCAAATGCTCCTATGAAAGCAATTCCCCTTCAACACATTCCTACATTTCACGGACTTACATCAGAGGACCCCGATGCATTCTTATTTGAATTTGATGTGTTATGCAGGGGATATGATTACACCACTGACCCCCAAAAATTAAAATTGTTCCCCTCCACTTTGAAAGGCGCAGCTTTAAGATGGTTTATGGGTTTAGGTGGTGGATTTATAAATAACTGGGAGCAAATGAAAGAATCTTTCTTAAAGAAATATCAAGATTACTATAGGTCTAGAGAACTGAAAGATGAAATATTTCAGATGATAGCCAGACCAAATGAAACATTAGAAGAATATGTAGAATGTTTTCAGTATAATTTACAAAGATATCCATATGCATCACTACCTCTGCCTAATAATGTGTTAAAAACAGCATTGATCAAAGGCATGAAGGAACAATGGATTGAAACATTAAATATCATGGGAAAAGGGGATATTTATCAAGAGAATTTTGCTCACATCATCGACTTATGTATCAGGAGCTCGAGAGGCAGCACAAGGATAAAACCAATAGAATATGATCGGTTTGTCAGAGATAAGAAAATATCAACAGAAGGAGTAACACGTGTAGAACTTGGAAATTTATTAGAAAATTTTGAAACTTATATTCTGGGGACATTAACTACACAACTTGATATTGTGTAGGCTAAACAGAAGCAGATGGAGGCAGAACAGAATTTGGCGATCTTCTGCCCCCGATGTAGAAGAAAACATAGTCACAAGGAATGTCCACTGGATGTAGTTCAAACATGTGCTATCTGTACAAAAGACCACCTTACTGAGAGCTACCCCTCACTTCCTGGATTGAAGGCAGTATATAAGGAAGCGGAAGAAGAGCCATAATCAGCATACTTCATTAACCAGTGTCGCCAATGGCAACCAAGGAAATCTGGTATGTTTTCAGACCCAACTTCTTCTTTCCAGCCTCCGCAGTATAATGCTCAGCAATATAGTATGTGGCAAAACCAATCTCAACCCCCATTTCCGAACTGGTCATCACAACCCTTTCCTTCTCCAAATCCGTGGATGAATCAGACAAGCCAATTTGGTTGGCCGAATTTTCCCTACGCTCCACCATATTGGCAGAATAACCCATATGCTCCACAATGGACCCCCCCTACTTCACAAGGTTCACCCTGGCAGACAAACTGGCCAAAATCGACATATCAGCCAACAAGAACTATTCCGCTCCCTCAACCGACTCTGCCAGCTTTACAACAAAATCCCCAATCTAATTTGAGACCGCAACTCCCAGCCCAACCCAATCCCAATCCAAATAATAGACCGTTCCAATCCCTCCAAATCATAGAATCATCAGAAATCGGACCTGATCTGAGGGAGTGCAATGATCTTCAGTTAAGATCTGGACGTATAATAAAAACAGAGGGAGATAAAACAGTTCACATTGAAGATCAGTTACCAACAGAACAGTCGTTACAACAAGAGGGTGTAAATAAGGAGCAGACTCATCATCAAGCAAGTACATCCTCTCCTCCCTTCCCAGAACGATTAGTCATACCACGACCTGTACAATATCCAGACTTTGATATTCTGGGAGAGTTACAAAATCTGTACATAAGAATTCCTTTCCTCCAATCCATTCAAGACATCCCTATATATGCAAAAACTATAAAAGGATTGTGCATAAAAAAATCAAGGAGGAATGCAACCACTAACCCAAGAGTCCAAGTAGTCGGTACTTTATCTGACCTGTTATTAGGAACACCCATTAAATATGAAGATCCGAGAAATCCAATCGTAACTGTTCAAATCAATGGTCAGACCCTGACTAATGCTTTAGTTGATCTAGGAGCTACAATTAATATTTTGACAACTTCTACTTGCCAAAAGCTCGACATTACATCGGTAGAACCCACTTCTACTTTATTAGAATTGGTCGACCGATCTGTAGTTCGACCAGAAGGTACTCTATACGATGTCATGGTTTCTATAGATTCCTGGGAATACCCAACTGATTTCCTGGTAATTAATTCAAAAACCCGACTGGATGGACACCTGCTAATTTTAGGTAGACCTTGGCTTGCTACCGCCGATGCTTACATTGGTTGCCGGCAGGGAAATATGACCATAACAAGAGGACCAGATATTAAAAATCTAGTTCTATACCCTCCAGCACAGCCAAGTCTTACAATGATAAAAACTAACCAGCACCCTGTATCATATCTTACTGACAATATCATATCACCATTGACTATACAGAAGGCCCTAGACTTTAAAGACCAAACAGAAGACGATGCTATCAATAAATTCATTAGTCAAACTGAATCTAGATCTCACACACAGTGTTTCATGATAGAAGCTTCATTTGATAGCGAACTAGAAGAAGATCCCTTGAAAGATGTGCATGACCAAACAATACCTGTGACTTATGTTGCCAATAGTAAAGTAGTGGAGATTGAACCGGGAAAAACTCTAAACATCAATGCCAACCTTACACCGGACCAAGAAATAAAACTCATCCATCTGTTATGGAAGTATCAGGAAGCATTTGCGTGGGATTACCCTGATATGAAAGGGATTGATCCCCAATTGTGCACCCACCATATTTATATAGAAAAAGATTCAAGACCTGTCCGTCAACCGCAAAGAAGACTCAACCCTCATCTAAAAGATGTTGTAAAAGCTGAACTTCAGAAACTTTTAGATGTTAATTTTATCTATCCTATTTCTGATAGTAAATGGGTCTCTCCGCTTGTGGTTGTACCCAAGAAGAATGGGAAATGGAGGATTTGTGTGGATTATAGGGAGTTAAACAAAGCCACACAAAAATATCACTTCCCTCTCCCATTCATATACCAAGTATTGGACACTTTAGCAGGAAAGAAATTATTTTCCTTCCTGGATGGATTTAGTGGATACAATCAGATACAGATTGCCCCTGAAGACCAGGATAAAACTACCTTTACTTGTCCTTGGGGAACGTTTGCCTATAGAGTTCTACCCTTTGGCCTATGTAATGCTCCTGCCACATTCCAAAGGGATGTTCTTAGCATCTTTGCAGATTTAATAAATGATGGAATTGAAGTGTACATGGATGACTATACACCATATGGAGATGATTTTGACCCAGCTTTAGACACTGTAGAAAAAGTCCTACAGCGTTGCATTGCTACCAGGCAGCTGGCATTCAGATAGATCCAGCCAAAATTCAAATACTTTTGCTTATCCCCACCCCCACTACTCAAACAGAGGTACGCAGCTTTCTTGGATTTTTTGGGTATTATAGACGATTTATAGAACATTATTCACACATTGCTACACCTCTATATGCACTAACTGGTAATGTTGATTTCATGTCGACATAAAAATGTGACCGCGCTTTCCAGGAATTAAAGAAGCTTGTATCAACAGCTCTAGTCCTTCGAGGACCAGACTGGAATTTACCATTCCAAATCTCATCTGATGCCTCAGATACAGCAATCAGTGCAGTCCTTGGGCAAGAAGAGGATAAAAAAACATATGCTATTTATTATATCAGCAAAAATTTATCCCCTGCTAAATTGAATTACACTGTCACTGAAAAAGAATTCCTCGCTGTAATACATGCTGTCAATAAGTTTAGACATTATATTACAGGCTATCCCGTTATCTTATATACATATCATTCTGCTATCAAATATTTAGCAAATAAGCCTGTCACAAATGCTAGAATAACTAGATGGTTGATCTTATTGCAGGAGTTCGATATCAAAATCAAGGATCAGCCCAGCTAGGAAAACCCTGTAGCTGATTTTCTCTCACGAATACCAAAATCAATTGAGGCAGCAGCAGTGGAAGACCAATTTCCAGATGAACACCTGTTTGCTATTGCTGTTCAAACACCCTGGTATGCTGATGTTGCTAATTACCTTGCAGTAGGTAAGCTACCAAAACACTTAACCCCTAATGAACGTAAGCAGATTGTTCAGAAGAGTACTCAATTTTCGTGGATTGGGGGCTATTTGTTCCACACAGGGGCAGACATGCAAATTAGGAGATGTATTCGAGAAGATGAAATTTTCGACATCTTAAAAGCCTGTCATGACGGACCATGTGGGGGACACTTTGCTGAAGAAAGAACAGCACATAAAGTATTGCAGACAAGATACTACTGGCCTACAATTTTTAAGGATGCGAAGAAATTCGTTCAAGCCTGTGACAGCTGCCAGCGAGCAGGACGACCTGGTCAAGCCGACGAAATGCCTCTAAGGCCGCAATTAGTCATTGGACCATTTGAACGACGGGCTGTCGATTTCGTTGGACCTATCAACCCATCATCAAATTAGAGAACATATATCTTGGTAGCCACAGAATATGTCACCAAATGGGTTGAGGCTGAAGCGTTGCCTAGAGCTATAGAAGATTCTGTAATACAGTTCCTGTTCCATTTGTTTGTACGTTATGGCCTTCCGAGGGAAATAATTACAGATGGAGGACCACAATTTTCCGGAAAAAAATTAGCTGCAACACTTAACAATTATCACGTCCAGCATAAAATTACTACCCCATATCACCCGCAGGCGAATGGGCAAGTAGAAAGTAGCAATAAGGTAATAGAATCAATTTTAACAAAAACCATTGCTTCACATAGGCGTGATTGGGCCGCCCGACTACCTGAAGCACTCTGGGCTTATAGAACCACATGGAGAAGTACCACCGGTTATTCACCCTATCAATTAGTGTTTGGAAAACAACCTATTTTCCCCATAGAATTCGAAATCCAAACGTTACAAACTGCACAGGAAGTTGGCCTAGATTTAAGTGAGGCACAAATTAATCGATTACAACAGATTAATGAATTGGACGAAATAAGGCTCTCTGCATTACAGAATACAACACTTATTCAACAACAGCGAGCTAAATGGCATGATGCACTTATCAAGAACAAAGTCTTTCACGAAGGAGACTGGGCTCTGTTATATGACTCTCGGTTTCAGGACTTCCCGAGGAAACTGCAGACTCGTTGGTTGGGACCATACGAAATCCAGAAAGGATATGATAATGGGACCCTTACTCTGATCACAATCGACGGTTCTGGATATGCATTCAAGGTAAATGGCCACCGAGTTCGTCTCTATCACAGGCCACTCACTCGGGAATCCTTCTGTCAGCAGCTACGTCGAGACACTGATATGGAAATTTTAGGAGAGGAAGTAAAATCTTACTCACCTGTAATTCAGTAAGGAATGCATTTTTTCCCTATAACTTGTACATAAGTTTTTGTATATACGTTTTCTTAACATTTTTTTGATCTTTCTCTTCTTCTTTTTTTAATTTTGATTTTTGCATTCTGCGTGTCTTTGCTGTTCCTTTTCCAAAAGGAACAACATTTGCTTTTTTTTGTGTTTCTGCTGTTCCTTTTCAAAAGGAACAACATTTCTGATTTTTTGCTGTTCCTTTTCAAAAGGAACAGCTTTTGTGAGTTTTTGCTGTTCCTTTTCAAAAGGAACAACATTTGTGCGTTTTTGCTGTTCCCTTTCAAAAGGAACAGCATGTGTGAGTTTTTGCTGTTCCTTTTCAAAAGGAACAACATGTGTGAGTTTTTGTTGTTCCTTTTCAAAAGGAACATCATTTGTGCGTCTTTGCTGTTCCTTTTCAAAAGGAACAACATTTGTGAGTTTTTGTTGTTCCTTTTCAAACGGAACAACATTTGTGAGCTTTTGTTGTTCCTTTTCAAAAGGAACAACATTTGTGAGTTTTTGTTGTTCCTTTTCAAAAGCGACAACATTCATGATCTTTGGCTATTCCTTCTCAAAGAACGGCATCTTAACTATTTGTTTTGCATGGATTCTTCTCTCCTGTTCCTTTTTCAAAAGGAACACCATAGCCATGTTTTTGCTCTCTGTGATGATTTATATTGAGGATGCTTTTAGCCATGTTCTCTCCAGTCTTTAAGATACAGCTATGCACTTATGCAATGAACATAAACTACGACATACCGAAGTCAGCAGATCATAGATCGCTATCTTTATAGGGTCTAGTATTGATAAGAGGACAAGAGGAGGGACATACTTACCTCTCATCTCCGTTGTCATTGACTTATTCCCATTTTTTTGAGTGGTTATCTTTATCATGGCGATTTCCCTAAAAATTTTCTTTGATTATTACTTAGGGATAAGAGCAGAGGATTCATATCTTCCTGTTGGGATGATAAGACTTCTTCCACCATTCTCACTCTTAAAGAGTGCTGAACCACCCTTATGTGTAAATAAATAAGAAAAAAAGTGCTTTACAAAAAGAAAAAATGAATATGGATTGTCAAATGCAGGATAGGGGGTCTCATCTCGAGCCAGCATACCATGATCATCAAGATGGAAGCGAAGTGGCATTCCCAGTATGGCCACCACACCAGGGATATGGTCCAAAAGGTACACTAAATAAATAGACCTTGGAACAGGGGGTCTCATCACGAGCCGGCCTGTCCACGTTTCGCACCTTCCTTGTGAATGGCATTATGGCTACCTGGTTACCAAGCCAGCATAATGGCCTGCATTTCGACAAAATATTTTTCAAAATACACATAAAGGATCATGGTTCCGAGGGTGAAATAAACAAATCTGCCAAGGTTATGAACACCTGTCGGCAGCAGAGCTTTGTTAATGGTATCGAAGTCATAATGCTTACACCAATAGGTATGATATTAATACTTCTTTGTCTCTTATATCCTATGAATAATTCCTATGTTATGTCCCAATGAATATATCGCATGAACACTCATTACCACCAATCATGGCAAAGGAACTAACAATGACCTCTAGAGATTTCGTACGATTGACAGACGTCCCATCCCCTGACCTCGCATCATATCACGCAGGCTCTTATGTAAAACGCAACCCACCTTTTTGCCTCGATTTCGGTATTTCGTTGTCCATCTAAAACATGGCATAATTTTATATGCTGTTCCTTTATGACTGGTTACACGATGGTTGCTGCTCCTCTATTTGATGGCTGGGGCAGCCTATCACATCGCGGGGGGGAAGGTAATCTCATTACTCCACGAGTTACGTGTCAGCACACCATTCGGGGTAGATAGTGTACGAAGGTATGGCATGGTTTAACGGTATGATAATTCTATTTTACGCAAAGTTGCCATCCACAATCCATTTTTGTTGCATACTCTGTTTTTTCTTGCGACGATCACCCTCTCTGCGTCTCAAAACAGCACAGGCAGTTGCTGTTCCATTGGAAATTCTTAGTGGAACCATGGGAGGAAAGGCAATCCGAAGTGAACCTCAGGAATTGACAGTCTCCGCTGCTGCCCGGGAGATCCTGGAAAAGGCAGGATGGCTGAATTATTTCAGTCGCCTACAAGAATCAAACGAGACAGTGGCATTGGAATTTCTGCAAAACTTGCAGGAGGACTACTCCATAGTAAGAGAAAGGCGGATAGCGGTCACTGATGATGTAATTGCAGAAGTCTCAGGACTACCAGCCGTCGGACCTGTATGGACGTTGAGGAAAGAAAGACTACAAAAGATTATGGAGATTTTCCAGGATGAAGGCCAAAGCTTGACAGTTAAGGGGAAGGGAGTTCTGCCAGCAACGTTAGGAGAACCCTGGACCAAATTAGCAAAGATAGTGCAGAGCTACATTACTTGTGAAGGAAGGAAAGACGTGGTAAGACCACGTCATCTTAAACTCTTAGCTGTTTTAAAAGAAAAATGTTCTGTAAATCTGCCTGCACTTTTAAATTCACTATTGCATGATGCGGCCCGAAGCCTGAAAAAGGCACAGCATGTAGAAACAGTTGTTAGCCACCATGGATTCATTCGATTGATAGTGAGCCATAGTCTCACTCAACAACAGAGTAGCTGGGAGGAGCTCATTACATTGATTGATGGGGGATTGGCTGCACCATCCCCAAAACCTAAACATTCCTCTAGCACACCGGAATGATCATAGAAACGCAGAGAATTGGCAGCAGAGAAACATGTTGCTCCAAAACGTAAACATTCTTCAAGCACACCGAAACGACCAGAAAAACGCAGAGAATTGGTAGCAGAAAAACCTGTTGCTAGTACACCTGAACAACCTGAGAGACCAAGAAAATCAGCCCGGCTAGCTCGAATACGAGGGAGGCTGGAAAAGATTCGGGAAAGCACCAGCCAGCCAATCGAGATTACAGACGAACCTCCAAAACCAGAAGGAGGACCTTCCGAAGAAAATGTTGGACAATCTGGGGGCGAGGCTAAGCAAGCCGGAGAAGGAGGCGAGGAGGGAGAAGTGCACTCCGAAACAGAAACAGAAGCTGAACACTCCAAGGCGGACAATGAGGAGGAGGAAGTAGTACAGCTAGAGAGCAGCCCGCTGTGAGACCCTGTGGGCGAAGATGAATTGGCTGCAATCCTGGCCAATATGGGGGAATATGGCCAACCCTCCAGCCCAACAGGTCCTCCCGATGGACCTCCAGAGGAAGACATACCTGAGAAATCACATGCAGAAAATGCAGGAGAAGAAAACCCGCCCGTTCATGAGGAAGAAATAAGGGACACCAATCGGGAACAATCTGTTCCCGAGGCACCAGAAGAAATTCTAGACGGAGTAGGAGCAGATTTAAGGGCCAGTCATAAGCCCTCTGCTGAGGCAAGGGAAATCAAGAAATTAAGGAGAAAACATCAGAGGCTGCTGAACACTATAGCCCAGCTCCGACATCAAATTCGGATTTTGAAAGCCAATCTGAGGATACAAAGGACGACAAGGAAAAGAAAAAGGTCCACTGCAGCAAAATCCCGGAGAACAAGAAGACGAAGGACTTATAGCCACCCTGTTGGTCAAAACCCTGCTGGAAGACCTATTGTTGTTCCAAATGACGTTGGAGAACAGACTGCTGTTCCAAACGACGTTGAAGAACAGATAGTTGTTCCAATTGACACTGAAGAACAGACGGCTATTCCAAATGACGTTGAGGAACAGACTGTTGTTCCAATTAACACTGAAGAACAGACTGCCGTTCCAATTGAGGCAGAGGGACAGGATGATGTTCTAATAACAGGGGAACCACAACAACCTTTCATTCATGTTAAGAAAGAAAAGGAGAATAAAGAGATCCAAACAGAGGCACCACCCTCAGGGGTAATTCGTGTTCTGAACTCCAAACAGTATAACGAAAAGGTTCAGGTAAAACTCCCAGCCTCTATGGCTCTATGGAAAAAGGATCCGAAAACAAGAACCTTGCACAAGATGATGAAGCAAGCTCAGCAAGAAACTGAACAGCTGAGAGAACAAACAGTCCCTCGGGAGAAATATGAGGAGTTGCAACAACAACTTTGGGATATGAGTCAGTCTGAGAGCCAGGCCTTCAAAGGCTGGCAAAAGGAGCAAGAAAAGGTTGCCAAGGTAACTCATCGATTAGATATTGTTGTTAGGCAGATGGACACTGTGTGTTCTTTGTATAATGACGTTCTGGCCTGTAGGGCCCCTGCTAAAAACTATGCTTTATTTTTGCTTGAACGATATTTACGATTAAAGATAAAAGCTGTCAGGGCGGGTTCCCCTATACAGATCAATACTGTTAATGATTTTATAGATTGTTGCAAGAATTATGGAATTAAGGTTCAAAGATTATTGTGTGAATTTTACTTGCATAACCTCGTGCTAGACCAGGAAACTGATTTAAATCCTGGCCCTTTTTTTTGGGACATACAATTGCAAGCCTTCGTTTCATTTGGGGTTAACCAGCTAAAATGGCTCAGGGCTTATAACACTTTTCAGAGACAGGAAAATAGCCTAGACTTGTGGGTAAGAGCCAAGCCTAGAGACCCAGTGCTGTTATGGAGAGCACATAGGAACCTTATGAGAACCCCTGGTGTTATGGAGACATTAGGACCCATGCACGAGGACCTAATCCGACACAGTCTGGAATATTTTCTGACTATTAAAGACCTCGCCATCGATGTTGCAAAATTCTGATACCGGACTTCTAACCCAAACATCCAGCTCAGGGAACCGTTCAAATACGAAAATTTTGAGGTGGCTGCCAGCCGATTGAACCTTTATGGCGAGCGTATTTTGTAAGCAGGGCCATCTTGGTTAGGGTATCGATTTCGTAGTCCAATCATTTGGCACCCTGCACCCGGATATCAGGTCTTGAATGAAATGCTTGAAGGTCAAACAAATCAGTTCTTTTATGATCTAGTTGCTCATCACGGTTGTAGGCCTCCACACGAGGTTCCCTCTCCAGCCTATTCTCTTACCGCCTTGCATGTCAACTATAATGTTTTCATGAGGGCATGAAACAGCGTAAGCAGGGGGGTGTGTGGAGCACTGGAAAGGTATGTTTTTGACGAACAATTTAGTGAATTTTCAGTAACAATTGTAACCCTTTCTGCATCATGAACTTAAAGAAACAAAGAATTCTAATAGAATGTGTGAGAATTAGTATGGAAAGCTTAATCGCTGATAATTGTCATTTTTCTATGCAGTAAAAGGTGGAAACGAAGAGCTGTCGTCCAAAAGGGAAAGACAAAGGAGGAATAACTTCTGTCGCTCTAGAAGGGAACCGGATGCAAACGAGATCGAACAGATCGAAGCAGAACGACCCAGGAAAGAAAGAAGGGTTACCAATTCGGTGGAATAGGGAAAGAAAAGTAAAGGATTAACGGTTTGGCGAATCCCTCAAGATCTTTGATCCTGAGGGATCGCTGTTTTGCTTATTTTTGTTACCTAGATACCTCCGCCGTTACTTTTATAAAAATTAACAACACCGTTAAGCAAAGGGACTTTTTATGTAATTTTATGTTTCAGACTAAACTTTGATCATCGACTCTCACTGAGACTTGGTTTGCTGTACGTTTGTTGATGCGTTAATATAAAAGACTTGGTGTTTATTTCATCTCTGCGTCTGGAGTAATCTAAGGCGGTGTACCGTTGGAAGCTAAGGGCCCGGCTCCGAAGGACACTTGCTTTTGTATCATTATAATTTGATTTCTGCGTGGTTTGCTTATCTTTATTGCTCGGCAATCTGACATGCTTTTTATATGCTATTCCATGCTCTGTTACGACTAATTCATTAATGGTTTCTTCAGGAGATTTATGTAGTGACTCTGTATCGTATGAGTGAATCCTTTCAGAGTTGATTGCATGTTATCAGTCTAAGCCAGCTATTTCTGTTACAGAGCATTTGTACTGAATATTACTGTTATTGGATTCATTTGAAATCCCAATTATTGGAATCCGGAAGTAATGTTATTCTATTTGGAAACATAGTCATATTCTCTTTAACCATCAGATTGCTATATTAGCGTGTTGTGTGTATATATGGTTGATGCTTGCTGTTCCATAATTCATCAGTGAGTGCTGTTCCATAAAGTACATTCCATCCAATTTGCTTTAAGAGAGAAGATTGCTATTTTATTGCAGAATGTGAGTTTGGTTCAATAGAGCAAGTTTAGTTCTGACTCGCGAGACTTAGTTTATTTGATTGTTGTTCCATTTACTGTTGTTCCATTTCAGACTTGCTGTTCCATTTCCTGTTTGCTGTTCCGTTTTACTTTCTACCGTTCTATTTACTTGCAATTGCTGCTTTGGTGTGAGAGAAGGTCTAAGTTTGTAGAGAGCCTCAGCTGTCGCTGCCTAGCTCCCAGACCTATGGTCCATGCTCTAATTTCCTTTCCATCAGTTTCTAGAGGGATGGGTTATTGTTTCCGCACCCTTGACTGATAAGCTGCCTGGTGTGATTTTATTCCTTTAAAGTAATCTAGTCATAGTTTAGCATCCGTTTGCTCTTGTATTTTCTGAACACTGTACTACTAAGCATTACTCTGACGAATAGCCTCGGATTGAGATACTCTTTGCAATAACAAAGCGTTCCCGGATTGACTTATTAATGTGGAATAACTAGAGGTGAAAGAGACCCTTGTTACAGCTCTACAACTATTACTCTTGTATTTGATTTGAATTAGTAGTTTTTCAAGTGTCGAAAGCAAGTTTTCAATTCCAAATTGCAAAGTGTTGTCATTGTCTTCATTTTGTCTTGAAAAGAAACTTGTTAGTAATGTCGCTTTGAAAAATAATTCAGATTTGCGCTTAGCTTTATTTTTATCATTCACACATTAAGAAGGCTGAAAACAAATACATGCATGTGCATTTGCATTTATATTGTTTGTTGGTTTGATTTAGGACAGTGCATATAGTGTGTGCTCTCTGCTCTATGTTGAAAGAATATCATCCCTCTTTCCTTAGTAGCTAGGATTTTCATTGCAAAAATAACATTAAACAATTGTTTATCATCTTAGATTGCATTTTAGGAATTGTATATCTACATCACGCGGTGAACCTGAAAGGAAACTTTCTTAAGCAAGATCAACTGTAAAATAAATTTAATGAATCTAAAAACACTTTGGAACCTAACGCACAACATTTAGAATTCTAGGCTAGAGACGTATTCCGGCATCGTAAAGCCTGGTAACTGTTGTTTTCATTGCTGGTTGGGTGATTCCTCCACTTTGAGACGATAAGTGTCAGTACGGACTTGTGCTCCCACGTACCGTTGAGTATATATTGGGAGACCACAATAGGCTTTATCCTTTATCCATAGGAAGCTGTGTCTGCTTCCCTATCGATCGCAATGCACTGAACAGAACATTCGGGAAGATTGACTGCTATAACGTAAAAAGTATTCTGCAGTTTTTTGATTGGTTTGGTAGTCCCTCTGTCTAGATTTCCAGAGTAGTCTCTTTCGTCCCTTTTCAGACTCCTTAAAGGAAAAGGTCCATCTGAGCACTTGTCACTTCAGGATCATAAAAAATCGAAGGCGACTAGAGTCATCTTTTGTTTTTTCTCGACTCTTAAAAATTGAAAAAATAAGTTGTGTCAAAGTGTCTAAAATTCATTTAATTCGGAATCATTTTCCCCTTTATTTTGAGTTGATCGAGTAATCCGAAATCGTGGAAGAAAGTCAATCGAAATTGCTAGAAAATCTTTTGGATAGACTAGATATGTCTAAACAACCATCGACATCTAGGACTGTGTCATCTGACGCAGCAGCAGTAGAACCTCCTATTGCTACTCCAACAATGTTCACTGGTGTACCATCTGTCCTGCCAAGTTATCAACAACAAGTCAGAGTCCAATTAGGGACTGTTACAACGACATGGTCAGTTCCTATTTCTTCATCCGGATTATCATCTGGTATTTCTTATGTTGAAAATCAACAAATTGATCCAATGTGTCTTCAAAGGCCAATATAGCCTTTAAGTACTGGATTGCCACCATATTGGGGGCAATATGCCTTTTCATTGTTCTCTCTCAGAGAAAAACCATATGGGAGTTTAGAACAAAGTTCAGGTCAAACTAGAATTACATCCGGCAGTTGGGTACTAATACTGCCTCAGCAACCAAGGGTTGTATATTCAATGCAACCAGTCCACCCTGTGTCAAATATTCCCAGTATACCTGCTATGGGGACTGCATCGCAAGTACAAGCGCTACCTGTTGTATGTCAACCCCAAGTTTCTCAAGTTGCAATACAATAGCCTCTCGTCTCAACGATTCAATCACAACCTCAGGTTAGTGCCTCCATATCTGGAGAGACTCAAGCTCAAACAAGTACTATTACTCCTCATCTTGGTTAATCATCCAATATTGGATAACAGCAAATGGTCCAACAACCATGGTTGGTTCAATCTCAACAATCGCAATTCCAGCAATCATATCAAGGACCTGAGCAACAAGTCTTTGTAAGTAATGGGCAACTACATTTCCAAAGTGGTTATCAACAACCATACTATAATGGTTATGCCCATCAACCTTATCAAAGTTACCAACATCAAATACGTTATGTTGGTATGCAAAGATCCTGAATCAACAGTTGCCCTTTGTAGCAACTCTAGAATTACCAAATTTAAACCGACTGACGAATGATCCAATTGCTTACGCCCCTTGGTGGCCGACGATTCCGCAAAAACTTCCATCAGATATTCCTAAATTTAATGGAAATCCGGGTGAAGACCCGTTGAGTCATGTAATGACCTTTCATCTGTGGTGTTCATCAAACACTCTAAACGATGATTCGATTAGGCTTCGCCTTTTTTAGAGAACGTTAACTGGTCCGGCAGCAAAATGGTATAACAAATTACCTAGAGCTTCATTTGATAACTTCAATACCCTAGCCACAACCTTTTTAACCCATTTTCAGTTACCCATAAGGTACGAAATGGGAACAGAACTTCATACCAATTTCAAGCAAACGATGGCCACTCACTTATCCGATCATATTCATGAGTGGCAATGTCGTCGTAGAATGGTAAAAATGTATGTTCCTGATCAGCTGCTAGCTGAATGGTTTATTAAGTCATTATTATCTTATATCACAGAGGATGTGGCAAAGGGAGGAGTCGTCACTGAAGAGCAAGTTATTGCTCATGCACAATATCTAGACTTGATGTATACTCAGTCTGGCACGCTGTATGATAAAATACCTGATGCTCCTAGACTGGAGTTTTTCGTTCCTCCCCCCTCCTAAATCAAACAAAGACTCTCATGCCGGCAATGGCATGATAGGTATGACAAGCACAAAAGCGACAAAGGCTACATCTAAGAAAGCCTGTAAGATTTCTGATCAAAATACAAATGAAGAACTTCTCGCCTTGGAGGTAAATGCCGTGTCGACCGACAAAGTCAAACAACTGAAGCAACCGGGGGGCAAGAAGAAAAAGAAAGGGAGAAAAAAGAAGCAGGATGAGTCATTTCCTGAAAAACCTTCTACAAACCCTTCTGGGCAAAGGAAACCCCCTGCGGGGTGTCAGATATGCGATCAGGATCATCGGACGAGAGATTGTCCACATAAAGCTGAAGTTAAGAAACTCTTTAAGAGTTCAAAAACCTTAGCGGTATTAACTGATATGTTTCCAAACCCGGGAACCAAATTGCTTGCTAATGAAAATGCTTCCCGATCCCAAGTGCTTATGTTGTCCATTTCAAAAAATCAAAATGATGCTTTGATATCGACAAGGAATAAAGATTACGGGAATCCACAGCTATCGAACAACAAGGCTACTGATCAACTTAGTAGTTCGATAACAACTTCAACCGAAGTTGTGCCACCCATCATTCCTGAGCTAATGATAAAGCCGCCAAAGGGAGTAGAACACAAATCGACATTTAATCCTTATGCCAAAGTACCACATAATTATAATATAGTAGAGGACCTGGCCCAAACGCCGTCCACTATGTCAACGCTTGAGGTACCGCAAAATTGCCCCTCCCAAAAGCAGGCTCTATTATCACTAATAGGTGGGATTGACCCAACGGATTCCAATCTTGTATCCTTTAACCACAAAGGATATGACCCTCAGTTACTAGCTCAACTAGCTTTCATTATTCAAGTGAAAACCCTTAACAAAACTGTTCATCAAACAATTATTGATGAGGGGGCATCTACATGTATTATGTCGATGAGTTGCTGGAAAAATTTAGGCTCACCACCCTTATCGTGATCATCAACGATGTTAAAAGCATTTGATGGATGATCGTACACTCCATATGGGATTTTAAGTAACTTGCAAGTTGAACTCGGGGGAAAAACAATAGAAATTGATGTTGAGGTTATCGATGACAACCTCGATTACAACATCCTATTGGGAAGGCCCTGGATTTATCCTATGGCTGCAGTCGTGTCGACCTACTTCAGGAATATTGTATTTCCATTCCAAGGAAGAATTACAATCGTCGACCAACAAACATTTCTCCCCAACAATTCACAAGTTACGGGAAGCATTCCAATGATCCATGGAAGCAATCATTCGCTTCAAAATATTGGAGTAGGCCTCCTAAAAGACCCTGCCTTAATGGGTAATTTTGCTGTACCGTCTCAAAGTAATCTGGCGGAAGTGGCCACAGTGGAAACCTACAATATGAAATCTTCTATATCTAATGGATTTGGAAGATTCCTAAACATTTTTTCAGCATGGATCATCGCCATTTTAGAAATATTGTAGCAATCAATTTTCTTGGCCTAGGGGGCAAACCCAAATCAACACTCATCGAGTGTTTGGATAGATAGGTCTAAGGAATATGGCACCTCTTCAGATCCTTGGTCGCATGTACATTCTACAGACCAAGGAATCATTCAATCAATGATGATATGAAAGGCACCATGGGAAGATTACCACCATCACTCCCATCTTCTGGTTTACCACGAAGATTATTGCAACAACCTTAATCATCCTTCAGTTTTTGATTTTTTATCAAATACTATAAAAATGGTGGATTTCGAGGATGGTTCTTATCTCGTGTCTATCTCGTTAAAAAATGAAACAAGGAGTCATGAGGATAGTTCTTTTACTGTGTCAACCTCATTAAAAAATGAAACGACTCGCTTTCCAAATCGAGTCTTTGATTACGATCTCATAAAATCAAGGTTGAGTCTTTTGAAGATCTCGAAGGTAAACCTTCATTCCAACCACCAAGATGAATGCAATGAATCTTAGGGGGCATGCACCTTGATTTTCGTTATTATGCTGGGGGCATGCAAACTTATCACGAGCATTGTTACCGCAGGGTTAAAGCTCGTTAAAAAATAAACCCGCATCGAGTAGTTTTAACGCGGAATTCAAGCTCATTAAAAAATAAACATAAGCAATGAGCAAATGTTCCCCCAGAGTTTAAGCTCATTAAAAAATGAACCAATTTCTGGTAAATAACCATCGTGAATGTATTATCATCATCATTTGAAACCTTGGTCATGTTCTCATCATCACCTCCACTCTATTTTTGGCCGATCATTCACCTCCATTTGATTGTTTACCTTTTTTGAGGAACAGCTGCGAAGAGTGATCCTGTTAGCCATCCTTATGACACTACCATGATTGGAAAATTCGAAACCTTACCTGGAATTAGCTACTACCCAAATTTATCATTCATTCCTCAAAAAACGAGTCTCCTTTAAGCTCTTTTCAACTGACTCGTAAAATATGAAAAGATTGTCGAGCGATTGGCCTCTCCAGCTCGTTAAAGTGACTGGAAGTGCTATACCTCCTTTAGATTTTAATATTTTTGGACCTGAGGGATTATTACACAAAAAGATCGAGCACTTGTTTTTTTCGCCTCGTTAAAAGTACCAAAAATTCATCCCTTTTGTATTGTTTTATACTTTTTCGGACTCAAGGGATTATATGACGAAAAAGGATTATTGGAGTTTTCTTTATGTCCCTTTTTTAGACTCTCTAAAATTGAAAGGGACCGAGTTATCCTTGTCGTTTAACTCGTTAAAACCCAAATAGCAACAAACTTGTCCATACAGACAAGAACGAGTTTCACTATCGCTAGGCTCGTTAAAACATAGCGATGGGTTTGCCCGAAGGGAAAATTATAGAACAAGCATATGTTATCCTCCTAAAACTTGAAAAAAATAAAGAGGTACTGGTTAGCGATGACTGGGGAAAAATTGGGAAGAAAACTTGAAGAAACTTTATTGGTAGCAAGTCGCTCTTGAACATGACACTTTCACTCCGCATTTGAGTCGGGTTGGGTTATTCCATTCACTAGTCATATCACCATGGGTCCATCACACCATCCACATTTGGGGTTAACACTACCAATCCATCATGTCAGCATCGCCGATATGTTCAAGAGATGTCGCTCAGAGAATTCACCTATGTCTCATCCACTGTAATACACTTACGCTCCATTCTTTCATGACTGCCACCCTGAACCTTACATCATCAGATCGTTTTCACCTCCATTGAAATCATTTGCTCCATTCCGTGTCATTGATGTGGGATTCACTAAGGCCCTCCTATGATGAATCACTTCTTTTCGATGTCAGCTCATTATCCAGGAAGTCGATCTAGGGACAACCCTTTCAGTACTTTGAAGCTTGCATGCCTCAATGGCAAGTTTCTCACTTCTGGCGATAGGTTCACATCAATGGCCTTCGACCGAAATATTTTGCGTGGTGTTCGATGCCAAGTCCCTTATTCACACCACGTAAATTGTACTATAGTACCTTGAGGGTCATCATCATTATTGGTGATTCCTCTCGCACCTGTTAAAAACTTACACCATTGGCTGGTAATCAGGCGATGTCTTTCCATGTTCGACTCTAGAACATCTCTCACATGGATTGACTTGTACTTTGAGTGAAGATCAAACGAGATTGAAGACCCCGGATCTAGTTTCATCCTTCTGGGCTGCGATATATATTCAGGAAAATAAAGACATCAAATGTACGTCATTACTGCATAGATAATCATCCAATCTAAGGGATGATGGCTCTACCAGAACCATCAGTCTACACTCAAACGATTGTCTCTCTTATGTACATGAAAATGAATTTATAAAGTTGAGCATGGGAATGCCCACCTCAACTAGATCGTGAAAATATTATGAAGATAATGTATTGTATTTTATCTTATTACAGGTCGCCTTCCAACTTGAAAAAACTTCAGATCCTCATGATAAAGCATTTCACCTGAAATCAACAAATTAACGACCTCATGCTTTAGGGGGCAACTGTTATAGAAATTTTTGGGCACTGCAACCCCAATCACAAATGTCCATAAACCAAGGGCTCTTAAGTCCCTAAAAGTGTTGTTTCAACCCCTAAAAGGACAAGGTCAATTGATTACATCTTCTCCCAGAAATTCTCCATGAAAGACTACTCAGAACTGGTCAAAACTGGACCATCTCACCTGCTCCATGGTCAAAGTGCGCTGCATCCCACCTAAATACACACGGGAGGTGTGATGCATATTGAAAAGCCCTTCTATGGGGTGCGATGAGCGAGAGTGGACAAATGGTAGGGTAAATCTGCAAGGTGAAGGATCATGGAATCTTCTAGAAACTTCTCCTGTGACACTTGCCTCTCTGCATTCGCCCAGGGATCTCCAAGTGGAATCAAGAACTATCAGAGAGACTACACTAATCAAATCTCAAAAGTTGACTCACCCCCCTTGCAAACATCGATATATGGATCCCTCATCCCAGAGATCCAGAGGTTAGAGGCTGGAATTTTCTATCTTGTAAGGAAGTGCTGCTAGTTTCTTGGTGTAACATCATAGTGTTGGGTGATCTAAGCTTTTCATGAGGTGAAGAAGGCCTTTCTTGCTGAGAGGATGATGCTGGGTCAGAACAATGGGTTGTAATCCTCTTTGCTATTCTTGATTATTAATAAATCTATTCAATTTTTCCTCCACATTCTTGTATGATTGATGATATATGAATTTGTGTGGTCAATATATATCTGGTCCTATATTTTTTGTGATAGTAGATCTTTGTTCTTGGATAGTGTTATGCTGCTTTGATTCTGCAGGTGATTTTTGAAGCTGGGTACGAGGAAGCAAGTGGAAAAGATCTGTCAGAAGGGAGAGGAATCAAGCAAGGAACCAAGCGCAAGACAGAGGTTGGTCTCCTTCTTTCCCCTCTTATGTACTTCTCATAAAGGAAAACTAAAGTGGTTTTAATTAGTGGGACTAACAGTTCTGCATAGACACTAGATTTCCTGATAACAACGGGGTGCTTACTTCAGCCCATACAACACTCTCTTGAGTTGGCACACATGTGACTCATGGTCCAAGGTTTCAAAACCTTTAGGCTTCTCTATGTACACCTATTCTTCAATCATGCCATTGAGGAAGGGATTCTTCACGTCCATTCGATGGATCTTCCAACCTATTTGTGTTGATAGTACCAACATAGATATGATTGAAGATTACCTTGAAACAGGAGAAAAGGTCTCATCATAGTCAATTCCCTCCACCCGTGAAAAGCCACAAGCCACAAATCCGTCCTTATGCTTCTCCACACTACCATTTGCAGTTTGCTTTACCTTGTAGAGCCAACAGGAGCTCACAACTGACTTGTCCTCCAATCTTGGACCATATCCCAAACACCATTTCCAACTATGGAGTCATACTCCTCCACCATCACATCAACCCAAACCGGCTTCTGCACTACTTCCTCAAAGGAAGATGGCTCTATCACAGCACATGCACCCATAAGTGCCATGTATCCAGTGTACCTCTCTGGTGATCTCCTCTATCTACACCGAGAAGAGGGTGCTTGTACATTCTCTTGTACATCATCCAACAATCTGTTAGCCTCTGTAGTGCACTTTCTTCCCTCTCTAGAAGACTCTACCTGAGTGGATGTCTCCACTCTCTGAACCTTTGCATGTGGATGATCCACATCAATTTTGAGGCCCTTCAACCTAAGGAGATAAAAACTCCTCATCCACATGTCGCTCAAGCTCCCACTTAGGGGATACTCACATGGCCTTCTCCTCATCGAAACCAATATCCCTGCGAACCATTGTGTTGGGCCATGAATACAACCACTTTTTAACACTTATTCATCCATTTTTACACTTCTTTATCATGTCATTTATTATAATTTATTATATAAATCCATTTTATAATTATTTATGCTCTTATGGAAAAATATTATTTACTTTCCTTTATTTCTAATAAATTGAGGATTATGCATGATTTTATCAATGATAGTTTTAATAAATTGGTTGTAACATTATTCACCATTCTTAGCCTCCAATACAATTTCCAGATTGAAGATTTGATCATTAAATATTCCAACTCACAAATTCGTTGGAATAAGAAATGATAGTTTTACGGTTCAGATTATGGAAAAATGAAGAAGAATCTAGAAAATACGAAACATGGGTTTTGTCCAGAATGGACCAAATTAACTTTTTTAAAGAATGGTTTGTCCAAATTCGGCTTGTATTGAGAGAAACATAGGGTTATTTGAGCACGATTTTCTCAGATTTGTTGTATGGCCGTTTTCTAAATCTTAGCTGCAAAGTCAAATTCGCCTTGCTCTTGTTGAAAGATGGATGGAAATATATTTTATTGTTGATAAATTGGTTAGAAAAAATCCAATATTGTTATGAGAGATCATATTTACTATTTGATTTCTCCTCTTTATGATTATAAAAGGAGAGTATGTATTATGTATTGGGAGGAGGATGGTTGAGATAATGTAGAATTATGATTTCAGAATTAAGGATTCAGAATTATGGATTCATGATCCATAATGGATGATTAGATAGAGATAATAGGATAGAATAGGAGGAAAAGGATATTGTTGCATTACCATTGTAATCTTGAAAGCTTCTGTTGTTGTAATGATTTCATAGTTTGATGATTAATATATTATTTGGGAGTTGCTATTCACTCGCCTTATATGAAGTAGCCCAGCAGCATCCGCTGGCAGCTAAGGGCCCAGCCTCTGGTGGATTATGCTACTACTGTGTATTATATCTTTACAATTGTTGCCGTGTGACAGTTTGATTTAATTCCTATTCCTTTGAATTGCATCACTTTACAATTTCATGTTTTTGCAGGGTGTTGTTATAGTATTTTATGAAATTGTTTTATTGCACAAGTTGAGATTGAATCGAGTGGCTATTCTTTTCCATCATAACTGTCGGGTAGATGAATTATTCTTGTGGACAAGACCGATCTCCCTAGTATCTAATGATATCTAGCGACAAGCAAACCAAGCAAATTCTATATTTCTCTAAATATGCGATTTATAAATAAAAGCCAAGAGATGTTTCAGACCCTACCTCAAGTCCAATGCTAGTTTGTGGAAGCCACGCTCTGTTCGTCCAAATGAGATCCCTTTTAAAGAATCTGCAAACACAAATAGGCACACATCAAATAACACCTGCATAGCCAATATAATAAACCATATTTATCATGATGATCAAGGAATTCATGAAATAAACCATAGAAGACAGTTTATTGAGAAAAATGAATCTGATTGTGTTAACTTTAAACAAAGAAGAACTTTACAACCTTGGTGCCTTGATGTTGTACAAGCTCCTCCCAGGGTCCAGCAAGAATCTCCTCTACTTTGACAAATTTCACTCTCTTCCCAAAGAAGCCAAAAGGTATGTAATCTCTCCTCTCAAGCCCAAGTAGGAAGTCTAAATTCCAACAGCATTTACCCTAAAAAATGTTCAGCTTTCAACCCTCCTAACAACCAGCCCAACGCCTCAATTTATAGTGGAGAGGAGGGAAGTTACCAGGTCCACCTTCAAAGGGATAGAGTCCTCCTTCAAAGGGATAAGCTCCTCTCGTCAAGGGGTTAGCTCCTTTAGTTATGGGATGCATGAACCACCTAGGAGCGAACTTGCCACCTCAAGATTCCTTCTAGAAGCATCCAAAATTAATCCAAAGTGAGTTTTTAATAATAAACTTGTGCCTTTTTTACTTTTACAAGGGTCCGCTCCCACTCCTTTAGAGACAGAGTGGGTAGGTCCACAGGTAACATGACCAAGGGGTGCGGGACCGTAGGTAATGGTAAGAGAAAGTGCGGAACGAGAGTTTTATAGATTTTTAAATACTTTCTCTCATTTTTAAGTCTTGACATGAAGAGATGAGGTTCGAGACTTGCAAAGGAGGATAGTCTGAGTGGTGATAGACTCACACTGACTACAGAAAGTCATGGTGACAATATTTTGTGTAACAAATTTCCCCCTAAAGTGTGAATTCTGTAGTAGATGAGGATTTAATTTATCATCTAAGAAGAGTGAAGTACTTTATCATTTTGAGGATCATCTTGTGGAGAGCCTGGTTGGAACCTGTAAAACATTCAATACAAAATATACATATGAGATCATATCATTGCTGAGGTAGGCATTCCCATACTCAGATCAAAACTGACTAGAAAACTAACTAAACTGCTCTGATATAGGAGTGATCTTGTAATACATCACAAGTATAGACACATGTAGACATAGTATGGGTGTAGCCATCTATTTATGAATAGTCCACTGTATAATGAATACAAAACTCCTCGCAGCCAGGATGGTGGAAACTAGATCCAGGGTCTTGATTTCTACTTCCCGAAATAGTATGATTCTATCCATGTGAATGAATGTGTTGAAGTCGAACATGGTAGAAACCACTTGATTACCAGTCAATGATGTAAATTGTTAACAAGTGTGAGAGAAACCATTAGTAATGTCAATGGCTCTCAAAGAACGTAGTACAATCCATGAAATGTGAATAGATGTGTTGATGTCGAACATGTCACGAAATCCTTTGATCAAAGGTCAATGATGCAACCTGTCGTCGAAGGTGAGAAACCTGCCATTGAGGCATGTAGATCCAAGGTACTGATGATTTCTAGATCATCTTTCTAGATAATGAGCTGAAGTCGATAGAAAGTGATCCATCGTAGGCAAGCCCACAACACGAAATCATAGATCAAGTTTGAAGAAATATAGTTGCAAGGAATGACTCAGGGATGGTCAAGATGGATGACAGATATTTTGGAGATGAATGGTTTATTTTCACTGACCTCTTGAACACATAACGGCACTACAGATGGTTTGGTGACAATTGACCCAAAGCTAATACCCAGAAACCGGCTGAACACTTTCAATATGGTTTGATTAACTGTTAGGCAAAGGATTTCCCAACCCAGGTGAACAAAAAGTGTCGTGTTCAAGAGTGGTTAAATGTTTTTCGGAGACACAAAGTATGACAAACAGGTTCATTTTTCTCTCTTTTCCCCCACCATTTCTGGTAAGTACCTCCTTATTTTTGACAAGCTTGAGGAGGATGACATTTGCTTGATTATAAGTTCATCCTTCGAATGAGTCCAACTTAGTTTAAATTCGAACCCTAAGAAGGAGTGGTCCATTCCTGTTTGTAATTGAACAGGTCCTTTACTTTTAAATTTTAACGAGTCCAGTATAGGAGAAACTCGGTGTTTTTCAATTTTAGGGAGTCTGAAAAACTTAAGAAAACTCCATGGTTGTCCTTTTTCATAAATTTGTGTTTCCCAAGCCCGAAAAAGTATAAAATAATACTTGAGAGAATCGCTTAACCATTATGATCAAGGAGTACTTTTCATAATTAGTGTCTCTGATCTAAAAGAGTAAAAAAGTGATCAATGACACGTCGTTTTATAACCAATATCGAATTTGAAACGACAAAAATCCGGTAACCTTTTCATGTTTTTACGGTCAGAAAAGAGCTGTAAGTGGACCATCTTTTTAATTCCATTTTAACGAGCTTAAAAAGAAAAACTCGGCAATCTTTTCATATTTTAGGAGTCAGAAAGGAGCTTAAAGATGACTCTAATGTTTTTTGTCGAAAATGATCAATTTTGCCTGAAAAATCTGTTATCCTACACAAAAACCCAAACATTACTCATACCTGTTTAAAATAAATAAAAATACTTCAAAATTTACCTCTTTAAAGTGAAAAATAAACAAATGAAAAATTCATTTATTCAAAAAAGCTTATAAAAAGGGCTTTTGTAAATTCATTTTTATAGTTTGACTTCAGAGTGAGAAAGAGAGCTTTTGGGTAAGAAATTTTTCGTGAATATTACGGAAAATACATCCGTTGGAATTGAACACCGTCACCTCCAAGTAATCCACATCACTTTACTCTTGCATTTCATCATCCATTTGAAATTTTTTTTTAGGTTTATATTTTGATTTTTTAGGAAGAAATTTGTTTAAAAGTTCGCTTGCGGTGGTCTGCGGACGCGGAACGCGAAACCTACGGACCCCGACTTTTTCGTATGCAGGAAAAAGCCAGGGGCTCGCACCCGCTGTATAGGCAGAGTGTGGACCTACGCACTACCTCTAACTTAGAGGGTGCGGTCCCCGCGGCATATGTTCATAATTTCAAATTCTTCAATATTTGCCCAAAAAATTTGATTTAAAATGTTCTAATCCGCCTTTTCTTTCAATGTAGGGTATACATTATGCTTAGCTGGCGGGAACAGGAGCACGAGGATGTGGACCTTGCCACAATTGATCATCAACCTTCAATTGATGCATTAAAGGCATGCATTTTATTTAAATTCTGGGCCATACCTGGCATGAGGGCCGAAGTCGACTTTCTACAGTGGCTAGTAGACAGGTGGAATGTACAAGACCAGTGTTTCATTATTGGTGGCCACCAGCTCGAAATGGATCCATAAGACATTTACTTTTTGACTAGTTTGCCCAAGAGAGGTGAAGAATTGACTCTATTCGGGACTGGGCCAGGTGGCCAGTCTGTCGATAGTCTCCGGCTAGAGTTTTGTAATGACCAAACAAAGGACAAAGGGATTGATATCAAAACCATCTCCCGTCCTGAACTCAAAGTGATTGAATTTACTGTCACTAGACTCTGCGGAAGCGCAACACTACATATGGCCACTGGATCCCAAATGCGGATGGAAGTAGACTTCTTTCGAGGCATCGTCTTTAACTGGTGCGAAGCTGTGCTGGCTAATGTAAAAGGCCAACTAAATAGAGCAAAGAACGGACAACTAAATAACTTTGGATATGGTTTCTTAGTTGTGAGCTTTGGTCTAGAGAGGGTCCCAATGTTGGTCCCACATCATCTTTCCGTTGAAGTTGGACTTCCCCGAGAGCCCAAGCTGATACGTTGGGTTGCAGTTATGACCCGTCATCCTGAGGAGGGTTCAGAGGTTGTTCGATTCCTCCTGAGTATTTTCATTGGTTGGAGAACCAAGTTTTTGCAATTCAGGATTTTCCTTATGCTAGGATGGATTATCATGGTGACCCAGACATGGCTCTTCCACCAGGAGAGCAATGGGATGACTCAGGTAAAATCACTTTCAACATTTTCTAATTAATTTTTTTTTGTTTTTTAAATCGTCCCAAAATTTATAATAAAATTTTCAAATGCAAATGTAGGTCTATGGTGACCAGCCACTCTCCGGCTCTATCAGAGGAAACAGCTAGCTGCAACAGCACCAGCCCCATGGGACGAATCTACAGAGACCCTGGCCGAACTGGAAAACCATCTAGAGCATTTGACAGTAGAAATTCTAGAGACTAGCATAGATGGCATTCCTCTTAGGCTACAACGCTATGTGATTGGGGTCCCAGGACCTTTCAGGAGGTTCCTTTGTAGGGTGGCCCGTACAGTGGTTTCTTATCATGATCATCACCAGTGATAGGATAATCGCCCGTTGTAGACTCATATGACATTTTTGCTTTTTGTACTATCATTTTTACCAATCATAAGGTGTTTTTCAACCTATGATCGAAGACGATGTATATATGACACACTTCTATGCTATGCTATATCGCTATTACTGTCTATCTTGTAAAACATGTTATGGAATGTTTTTAAATTTACTGTTTGATTATTGCAAATGTCTACTTAACATTCGAGAAGCAGTTGCATCTGCTAATGTATTTAAATTTCTTGGAATATGATGATATTCGATATAGTTAAATTCACGTTCCAAGAGACGAACTCTAAAAAATAATCTCAATAACACTGGATTTCTAATGGAATAAACTCTATTAAGCTGCAATACAACGAGTTCAGAATCTAACCTCACAATCAAACTCTGAATGCCAAATGAGATGGATTCAAATAATAACTCAATCACTGCACTATACTCTACAATTTTGTTCGTTGTTTGACCGAGGCTTATGCCATGCATAGATACCAACTCATCAGAGGGCGAATAGATAACCCAAGCTGCAGAAGAAATGTTCTGTGTATTACGTCAAGCACCATCAGCAAAACCAATGTATGTTTGGAGAGACGTCGACATCTGCAATATCAAGAGTAAAATCAAGATAAACAGGAATAATGACAAAAAACACTCTCTAAAATAAGCACACTTTTCTAATATAAAAGACACCAGCTAGAAAGAAAACTAATCTAACTAAAATCTCCACACCCAGATTTAAGCATAATATCTCTTTAGGTAAAGACCATTTCTAAGTTTACCTAAAGAGACTCCATCAAAGTCTACCAATTCATAGGCGCTTAACAACATAAGGACCATGCGACATGGGTACGAATTTTCCAGTGCCTAACTTATCATTTTCTTGATCGTACAGTAAGACTAGGTCTCCTTTTGAAAAATTACAAGGTGTAACATTTCGATCATACTGAGCTTTAATACGTTTGGCATGAGTTTTGATTGCTAGTGCAACATCACGTCGATTCTCATCAAGCTGAACCAAGTACAACAAATTTTTCTCCTCTTTGGAAGTGGCTGGAAGTAATTCTATGGCCATTTGCAATGACAGGATTTCACATTCAATGGGTAACACAGCCTCCAAACCGTAAACTAGTTGGAAGGGAGTGAAACCAGTTGATGTTTTTACTGAGGTTCGATACACCCAAAGCGCTGAAAATAACATGTTATACCAATTCGACCTATGAATCCCAATGATTCGTCAGATCATAATGACTAGAACTTTGTTGATGGCTTCAACTAGACCATTAGCTTGTGGGTAATATGGAGTTGAACTATCGTGATGTAGGCCAAGTTGATCTGTTAGTTCAGTCATCATAATATTTCGAAAATGACGTCCATGATTAGTGATAATCTCTCATGGAACACCGAATCTAGTAATTATATGATTGAAAACAAAAACCATAGCAGTTTTGCCATCTGCCGAAAATGTAGGCATCGCCTTGGCCCACTTGGTAAAATAATCTACCACAAGGATGATATATGCATGCCCCCCGGCCGAGTGAGGGTTACATGTAATAAAATCGATACCACATTTTGCAAAAGGACCGCCGACAGTTATAGGTGGAGAGGAGCAGGTGGAACGCGCATCTTTCGATTAAAAATTTGGCAGTTGTGGCATCCTCCGACCGCGTTAATACAATCTTTAAACAAAAACGGCCAGAAATATCCAGCGTGCAATATCTTTTGGGTTGTGGAAAACCCAGACATATGACCGCCACACACTCGAGAGTGAAAGTCATTTAGAACCCTTTCAGCTTCCTCATGAGTTAAACAACGTCAGAAAACAAAGTCTGCCATGTGACGATAAAGTGTCTCTCCAATAATTTTGTATTGTTGGGATTGGAATCATATTTTCTGACACTAAGATCTTGAAATTTCAGGCTGAAAGGATTGGGTTTGGATATAAACTATGATTTCTCCATACCATGGATCAATAGTGCTAATAAGAAACAAGGATTTGTCCAAAATGGGCTCTTCCGCCACAGTTTCAGTATTAGCACGCGGGAAGTCACACGTTAACTCCGCAAAAACTAAAGATTTCTTTGACTGAGATTTTTCAAACTCCAAGTCAAACTCCTGCAGGATAACAATCCATTTGGAATACTTGCCCCCTAGCAATTGTTTGGTCAAAATATAGATCATAGGGTTACAGTTGGAAATTACAGTAGTTTTGTCTAGTCAAATGTAATGACGAAATCGTTGGACAACTTGAACAACTGCCAAGGCCAATTTCTCCACATGTGAATATTTTAGCTCAGTTGGACTCAAAGTGTGACTAAGGTAATAAATCACATGTTCACTACTGAATTCATCTTCCTGAACTAACACCATTCTGATGGTGGAATGAGAGGTGGTGAGATATAAGAAGTAGTCCTGGTTGTAGTTGGGAGGTTGAAATAACGGTGCATGGGTCAACGCGTGTTTTAGTGCATCAAAATATTTGTCAGCTATCCCATCACAAAAGAATGGAGTATTCTGTTTCAACAACCTAGTAAAACCCTTTGTGATCTTGGCGTAGTTAGGAATGAATCGACGTAAAAAGCTTTCTTTCCCTTACAAACTTTGGTGTTGGTGAAGAGTCGAAGGAGGAGGCAATTGACAATAGCTTCAACCTTCGAGGGATCGACACGAATGCCGGATTTCGAAACAACAAATCCCAGTAACTAACCCGTTTCTATACAGAAAACACATTTGTGTGGATTCAACCTAATTTGATAATGCCTACACCTCATAAATATTGCTCGTAAATGAATGAGATGATCAGCTCTATGTAATGAATGAGCAGGTAAATCATCAAGATAGGGTTTCACAATGTGCTTGATGTCATGAAACGCATAAGACATGGCCCTTTGAAAAGTTGCACCGGCGTTCTTAAGCCCAAAGGGTAATTTGCAATAAGCAAATGTCCCCCATGGACAAATGAAAGTTGTTTTTGGTTGATCAGCAGTTAGAATATTGATTTGATTATAACTGGAAAAACCATCCATAAATGAGAATATTTCACTGCTGGCACAATCATCAATGATTTGATCGATATAGGGAGTTGGATAATTGTCTTTTGAACAGGCTCAATTAATATCCCTATAATCGATACATATTCTTATTGTTCCTTGCTTTTTATTAATAGGAACAATATTCGATACCCAATCCGTTAAGGGAATTGGATAAATGAAACATGCTTTAAGCAATTTCTGAACTTTTGCTTTAATAGCAGTAGCTTTTCACGGGTGAATCTGACGCAAATGTTGCGAGATGGGTTTAGCATCCGGGTAAGTTTTGATTTCATGAACAACAATTGATGGGTCAATTCTTCGCATTTCTTTATATGACCAGGAAAGCACGTCGCAGAATTCTTGAAATAGGGCCTTATATGTTTGAAATTCATCTTCCGTACAAGAGGCACCTATATGAATGTTTTCAACAAT